>OX374626.1:13990000-15240000 GCA_947347705.1 Nymphula nitidulata | reverse complement strand
TTATTGTCCATTATGAAATTCGCAACTACTCGCTCCATTCATAATGAAGCGAGTAGTTGCGAATTTCACATGGTTGACAGCGAGCGTTGACCGCCACCGGGCGCCGCACAAAGACCGCAGCGCTGATGTCGCCAGGCCGGGCACTCCATAAGGGTATTCTCGGCCGTATCGTCCGGGGACTCGCAGTGATGACACCGCGGCGTCTCCTACCGACGAGCGATACGGTGTACCTGCACCATGCGGAAGGGGAGGCTGCCTTGCCACTCACCCACTCTTTCAACACCGGACGGATCGCTTTGATCGTCCGGTGGCCGGCTGCTGGGGTGGCGAATGCCTCGCCCCATTGGCGTAGAGCCTCCACGGGCCTACCACTAGTAATGTATTGTCGTCACCACCCTGTATACCCGACGTTTCGAGATCATGGTTACGGGTAGACTGAAGATAATATCACGAAAACTGGACTAAGTAACATCTAATTAATCGCGAGTTAAATGCGGTAAAGTGTTTTCATTTTAAACTATTTATAACTACTAATATCATATGTAATAATAATATTATTTTATCTTTTCATTATCAAACAAACAAGATTTGAAACTGTTAAAAAGATAAATATGAAAACTGTGAAAAACAAGACGAGTGGACAATAGAATATCGGCAGTTGTGCAATCAAATTATATATTATGTATTTTCTCCAAACGTCAGTAGGTATTTGTAGCATAAATAGTTGCCGGTATTATCAAATTGTAATTGGGCGGAGTTCAAAACGGTGCAAGGTCGAAGTAACACGTCGCCGTTTGGGGCTTTATTTTAAAGGAATACACTTAAATATCCGGTAATACAATGATAGACTATCTCCATGTCAAATTTTATTTATATCGGTTCAGCAGCTTAGGAAATTTCTTGCTTAGGACTTTTCTCTTTCAAAAATAGTTAAGTATAGGAAAAGTAGGTACTCTAATTAATCTTTCATCCCTTAACAGGCCTCCGTATGAGCATACGTATTTTAATATCTAATGATGGGCTAGTTAAGTTAGACTACTAGTTATTCTGTGCAATGGAACTTCACAGGCACAGGGTACACTAATAACTTTTATTTGGTATTTGAGATTAGCTAATCAGTTTTCCTTACTTTAATAATATTAATTATCTTTTCACTATTTTAGTCATCATCATCATCACCAGCCCATATAAGTCCCACTGCAGGGCAGGCCTTCCTACTTGTGAGAAATACATGAGGAGTTTGGGCCATGGGCACCACGCTGCCCCAATGCGGGTTGGTGGGTTTAAGCGGTTGCAGTAACAACCGGGACCAACGGCTTAACGGGCCTTCCGAAGCACGGAGGAGTTCAAGATTATAAATTTGATTGACCCATCCAGGGACCGACCCTGGCGAAAGTTGGTTTGTTTTCGTGATCGAAACCGCAGCGAGCGCTAAACTACTACGCCACCGAGCACCTCAAACTATTGTAGTATTGGCAAAGAATATATTTTTTACTATAAGTTATAGTCTAACTTAGGCTACGGCGCTCCTAGGTTTGACTAATCAATTCTCAAATAAATGACGTTTTTCGACCTAATTTGGTCAGGCAAACGTCTAAACTCAATTTCATGAAATCGGGGGTCGACCAGTCAAACTTCAATTATGTATTAGAATGTCTTAGTTTGTTAGATTATGTATGATAAAACGTTTTTTTTTCAAAAAAATATGATTATCGTAATCAAATTAAAAAAGAATAGTCTTTATTCTGACATGGTGAGGCCTTATGACATTTAGAATTAAACAATAGGTACGTTAGATCTTTTACCTTTACACAATTTTACAAAGCATTTTTATTGCAGTGAAATTTTATAAAGCCATGGCCCCAGAATCTCATATACTAATTACTCTTAAAGACAGTTGAACGGCGGGCACATCTTCAAAGTTAAGAAAATTCTGTTTGTTTTCTGTTATTTGATTCCTCGAAAACGGTGTTTGTTGTTCTTTGATTCGTCCCGACTCTGTATAAACCATCAACTGTTTTAGCTTGTATGATACCAAAAACATTCCGAGTATCTTCTTTGGCTCTATCGAAGCCGGGAATAGATTTGGTTACAGTTTCACCAATCGTGATTGGCGGAAATTTTTGTTCAGTTAATTGTTTTATAACATTTGCCTGATTTGATTTGATCTTCAATTGTTTTTTTCTTTATTTATTTTTATATTTTCTACCTGTACACAACACACATACTGTACATTTAACTTTACTTCCGAAGCCTTCATAGTCTGCACCACAGACTAGAGAATGTGTAGGTCCGCTGTAAATTGGGATCTAGATCCAGATATGCATCTAGTTATGGTGACCTACATCCGGGTTCCGTATCCGTCGGACCTATAAGGGTCCGGAGGTCTTACCAAACGGCCGTGATATGCGGGCGAACTCAGATCATCGGATGGAATGCGGATTGAGTATGGGGATGGAACGGAATACCTACATACATCTTAAACCACTCGCACCCACCGCGCCGTCACTCCCGATCCGCAATCCACGCGTGCGTGATTCAGTTCCCTATCGCGTACCTACTATAATGTAACTCCGGGGATTGGTATCCAACTGGCCGTTGGATATATATCCATCACTAATGCGTGTGATGCAGGTCCGCTGATGCGTATCCATCCGGACCTACACATGTCATATTTTTTTATAAGTAGGTTAAAAAGAAAGCTCAGGCTCACATTACGTGCATAATTTGTAATCAGGTCGTGCATGTTGTGTGCGCTGACAGCACACTTGGTGCAGACGTATCTCTAAGTAGTCTGTGGCGCAGACTGGCACAGACCGGAGCACTAGGTGTAACCTACCAATTTCTTTACCGCTTTCTACTTTTAACGTTTTTAAACAAACGTTTATCTCACCACTCATTGAAGTTTTACAACTTCTAGTGATCCGAAATAATAGTTTTACAAGCATTTATAAACTTAACTAATCACATTTACATGTTTGATTTTGTGCGTTTATCATAAAATCAATTTTCACGCGGACGAAATCTAGGGCAAAAGATAGTTATTTATATAAATAATTGTGAATGTTGTGTATTCAGTTTAATAATATCAATGTTTTTAAAAAAATGATTTATTCATGGACTCATTCAAATTCATTTCTTAGGAAATTGTGAAAAAGGTAATATCTTGTTAAATATAGGTTTTCTACAAGGCAGGACTTTATATACATTTAGTAGGATTTGCTACAAAATAAACCTGTTTTCTGTTTTTAATCTTGTTATAAACTTAAGCAGATACAGTCAAATATGTTTACCAAAGCATCTCGTTTGAGGAGCCAGTTAAAATGTGCCGCATCTCTAAATCGAGTGGATTTTTTGCTACTGAATATTGTTCTACAATTCAAATACACACACTACAAAATGATTCAGAAGTTTCATGTTGATTGAACTTTTGTTTCCTTGGAAAAATGTACGCGTCGTAGTTTGGTCTGAGGAGCCACATATAAAGTATTGCCGGTTTTTTGGTTTCAGCCCTACCGAGTTGAGATTTTGTGTAGTTATTATTCTCAAATACTACAAAATCATACCAAATATTGATAAATATTCATCCATAATATTCTTAGTTCTGAGGTGGCTCCTCAATCTAAACGTTAAGATTGAGGAGCCACCTTTATATTCATTTAACTTTTGAAGTATTCCACTACAAAATCCAGGATCGGGGCTACATAATTTTTTAAACTACTACTAAATAACTGTATTAAGACTTTTAAGATTTAAAATGTGGCTCCTCTACCTAAACATACATTATTGACGGCACCACCCATGATTATACAATCTTGCAAAAATTGTGTCCCAATTTCGACGTTCCTTGATCTTCTGAAATTTTGTTTGTTTCTCAAACAAATAACCAAATTTATAAATGTCTAGTCAAATCGATTGTGGTTATTACCGTGTTGTTACAATAGATTATGAGCTTATAGGTATGTGACGCACTGTATGCACATTACAACATTAGGTACAGAACACTAGCTAATGCTCGAATAAATATTTGAAATAGGTACAGTGCCCTCATGATATTTTTTTCCATCATGTAAATCGGTTTTATTTTTCATTTCTTTCAGGTTTAATTAATAATTGAGTAATTAATTGTACATGATTATTTATCTGTTATAATATTATTTGAGAAGTCTAATGAGTAATCTCAAAAACAGTTTGTGTAATAAATAGCAAAAAATATTTTTTCGATTTAAAAATTTATTCAACTGTTGCTGGCTATTGTCTGCTTGTCTTGTTATTATCAGTTGTAATTTTTATTTCTCCACAGTTATAAGTTTGTTTGCTTATGCTCGTTATAAAAGTGGCAGTATAAGTTAAAATCCTTTAGTCTTCGGACGGGCAGTAATTATGATTGGTCTATTAATTTTAGTCGGTCTCGTGGCGTCTTCCTTGGGCGGGGACTGTAATACACCAGAAGGTTAGTAAGATTGTTGTATACCTACTTAATACTACTACATTAATTAAAGGGAGTGAACTTTTATCTCTTCCTAGTATTTTGCCCGCGATTTCGTCTCCGTGGATATCGGGACATTTTCTGTGATAAAATACTTACTATCCCTAACCTATATGATCTATTTCTGCAAAATTTCATTTAAATCCGTTTAGCCACAAATATTCATCCAAACTTCGGATTCATATACTTACTTTTGTCCACTACTTTGTCCGCGTGAACTCGGTTTCATCCCACAGAAACCGTATATTTTTCGAGTTAAAACGCCGCCTAGCTAGGGATATGCTATAGAAACTACTTGAAATCATCGAGATGAGAAAAATACTGCTAAGAAAAGTGGATAATCAAATAAAATTTGCATTCCCTCCTTCCTAAACATTGGGTTCTTCAACAGAGATGTGAAATCGATCCTTTATACCGGCAAGGTGGAGGCGGCTTGAACAGTGTGTTTCAAGCTGCACTATCTGTTTTCGTGTTAAGTCATTTGCCGTGCTTTGTATAAAACATGAAAAAAAAAATAGAATTAGAGAGTAGCGGCTCATTTGCCGGACTCATTACAAAAATAGTAAAATCATATTTTCGATAAGCACAAAATATTTTTCTTGTAACGAAGTCTCTTCGCATACTGACTCTTCTTATCGCTTCATATCAGGGGCCTTACCACCATCTTTATAAAAGCGATTCATATTCCGCTCGATTCAGTATTGGTTCCTAAACTGCATCGCTGCCATAGTCGTAGATAGCGTCGTAGTACGAATTAACGATTCTACTCAGTTTAGGTCCTAAACTGGATCGCGATAAAAGACGGTGGTACGGGTACAGGTGGCGTTGAGTTATTTGCCGTGCGTCGTATAAAAAAATAAGGCAGTTCTTTTTATTTGACTTAGAGGACAATGGTAGGTTCTTAGTTAATCTGTTATGTGAAAGGACTCACGTACCTACCTACATAATATCTTTACACGTGGAGTAATAGCACGACTTAAATATAAAATTTTCATTGTAAATTTAATTTTTATACCAACCAACCTACCTACCAACTGCTGTTGGTAGGTTGGTTGGTACCAACTGCTGTTGGTAGGTATAAAAATTAAACTCTCTCTGTGACCAGTGCGATAATGTGCATACAATCTACCAAATGGAATCCTAACCCATCGTAGAACCTAGTCCAGATCACTCTTCTTAACTTGTCAATTTTTTTATTATTATTATTATTTTTACACTCACACCTATTATCTAGCCCAAAGTAAGCATCATTAAGAGCTTGTATTATGGATTCTAGATAACGGATACATATTGCTAATAATATAAATATTAGCAATATACTAAATAAACATATAAACATCCATGACTCGTGAACAAATGTTCATATTCATCATACAAACATTTGCCACTACCGGGATTTGAACCCGGGACCTCTTGATCGAGCAGCACGTATAGCAAGGGGTACAGACCACTCGACCAGCCGGTCGTCAAATATAAATAATAGCAAGTAAGCATCTACTTATCGTTACCTTTACTTGGCTAAGGTTCTACCATGGGTCAGAATTCGACTTGCTCGATAGTATGAGTGTGTAGAGTTATTTATTTATTTACTAGCATGTGCCCGCGATTTCGTACGCGCGGTAGATAAGAACTTTTGGAAAAAATTAACAGGCGACTATCTTTCTACAATCCTTTTGGTAACCTTCAGCTTGCGTTTGTGATCTTTAAGTTAAGAGTCGAACCGTAAACATTAACTTCATATCAACACATGTCCGGCGTCAAAGGCGGCGGTAAAGCCGGCATGTGTGGAGGCGCCATGAATTAAATCATCTTCATATTATTGAAGTCAAACCATTTCGTACTTGGTTTATTTATTTATTTATAGCTTTATGTACACACACAATATAAAATAGAATCAATTTTAAAATAATCTTTGTACAAAGGCACCTTTGGTTATTGATTGTCCGACAGCCATCTTGCATTTCTTCGCGATAATTCAGTACGTACATAGGACACGTCCATTTCGAATTTCAAGTTATTCCATCGAGAACTATGATTTTAAATTTCCTACGGGAACCTTACTTTTTTTCGGGATAAATTGTAGGTATTTAAGATTTTAACCCAATACAAAAAACATCTTAAAGACAAAAAAAGCTAATTGGCAAAAGATAATTGTTGGTCGAGTAACGTCCCTCTATTCTACAAAGTTCAACTAGTTGAACTAATTGGTATCATCAGTCAAACGTGATAGATTGACGAAGTATGAATTTTCTAGTTGTACTATGCTCCTTTTATACCCCCGACGCGAAAAGAGGAGTGTTATAAGTTTTATGTGTCTATCTGCGACTGTGGCATCGTCGCTCCTTAACGAATAGACTGATTTTGATTTGTTTTTTTGCTTGAAAGCTTACATGATTAATATGGTTCTTAGCTTTAACTTATGAAGATCAGTTCAGACGTTTGATGACTATCAGCTTATTTTCTACATGATAAAAGGGTTTTACCAACTTTCAGAGATCCGATTGATTTGTTTGGTGTACTGTCACTTCGATGACATTCCCATGGCATAGAAACCTTGAGCTGATCCTATACTACCAAAAAGTCTTCGGGATGCTTAATTTTTCAGAAACTTACAGCAGATATAGTGTTGGGCTCATAAGAATAGTCTCAATGAGATAGGGTTTGATCGATGATTAATTACGCCGGCGGCTACTTAAAATTTAGCATTACTTAAGCGTAACACGACTGACGATACGGGCCTCTTAGAATAATAACTAAAACATGGGCCCTAATACATATTATGAAAAAGAATATTATTTTTTGCTTTTAAAATCTTACTTATGAAGTCTGTTATGTAAAAAGTTTTCTTTAGTTAAGTAAGTGCTTTTTGGTACAGGTCTGCAATACATACAGGTTAGTAGGGTTGCTGACATGTGAAAAATCAGCCCGCCTAGCATGACCACCGAAACGCGATATGATAAAGCTATTTAAATTGAAATTTTATCGACTCTGCGAACTTGTATTGTATAATACATGTTCGCAGTTTCGATAAAATTTCAAGATAACGGTTATATCCAATGTTTTTGGCAATTCAAAGCGATAAATGGCTTTATCATATCGCGTTTCGGTGGTCATGCTAGGCGGGCAGGGGTTTCCTTTTATCGCAGAACTTTTTATGTCATAATTTTATCATGCATAACAGCGGAAAGCATAAACTTCATTTGGCTGAAAATCATTTGGCATACACTCATTTTATTCAAAACCCATAATTTTGTAAGTCAGAATCATCTGTAGGCATATATTTAATATCCATAATATTTAGAAGCAGAACTATCATATGGCAGAAAGTTTATAATTAGAATCATCTTTATGCATAAATTTGATATCCATAATATTATGAGGTAGAACCATCATATCGCAGAAAGGCAATATTCAGAATCTTCTTTTAGCATACTTTTATGCAGCATGCAAGCAAGCATGCAGCATGCAAGGTTTCTGTCACGGCTCCCCCGCGACCTTATCGTCGCAGATGGTTTTTGCCCATACCACCGTCGTGGTCGTCAATACCACCTGCTCCTCAGCTCGCGGGCCGCCTCGTCCCTCCGCGCCTTCACGGGCTTGAATTACACTCTAGGGGTAGGGCAGACAAGGCTGTGTGGAGTCGGTTTTGCAGCGATTCGTTACTGTCACTAATGTAGCACAATCTTCAGTATCTACCCTTTATAGCAAACATTTTTATGTCACAATATTATTATGCATAAAATTGATTAGAAATAGTATGCCTAATGAAATTATTCCAGTGAAAATCTGCCATCTTAAATGTATGCCATTGGGAATTTGGACATATAAACATTCGACCAACTAATAATTATATTAAATGATTTTTATGCATTGAACATATTTGTTTAAAGAAAAATATGCCAAATAAAATTCGGAACAACAAAATTCTGCCAGATAGAAGGAACCCGAAAGATCGACATAAGTTGAAGAGCAACCAATGTTTAGGTCAACCCCTGCAACGGATAATGTTTGGCCCCGAGCTTAATGGCCATGGCATAAACTAATAGGAAATTGTCATCGTTTAACGCTCTTTGGTTAGAATAGCCAAGAGCGCACTCGGTTTCCTACTTCTGTGGGATCCCAGATAACAGTGGATGTGACGTAACGAGACAACAGAGATTACATACCAAAATACTGTACTTTTTTACTTTTTCCTTTTATTGATAGGGGTAAAAAACTGTTGTGTGGTATATTAACTTTATTTCTTAGAAAAGAGTTCTTTAGACCGGCACCAATTTCATCGGCTCTTTTAAAATCATCACAGAAAAGCACCGCAGCACTACACGTACACATCTTGCTTTAAGTCCCACAAAGTAATATCTACTGCTTCCACAGCTTTGCAAGGGGTACACTACATAATTACGAAAAACTTAATTCCGATTCCGATAGTCATAATCACGAATTTCAAAATTCCGAATTTTATAACACCGAATGGTTCAATATTCCGATAATAAAAAGTCCGTATTTCATAATTCCTAATTTTTAAAATCCGATACTTCAAAATTCTGAAAGTTTATAATTACGAAAATCAATATGCCGAAATTGAAAACACCGAACAATAAAAAATCCGAATTAATAATAATCCGAAATATCTTAAATACGAATCCCGAAGCACGCAAGTAGGCATGCAGCATGCAAGTAGGCATGCAAGCAGGCATGCAGCATGCATGGCTTCTGTCACGGCTCCGGCGCTGCGGGGCTCCGGCGGTCCCACGCGAGTTTATCGTCGCAGATGGTTTTCGGTCACCACCGCAGCTTCGGCTTGCTGGCCGGCTCCGACCCTACGCGGGTTTAAATTACACTCTAGTATAGGGCAAGGTCGGGCCACGTGGAGTCGGGTTGTGCTAGTTCGAATCTAGGTGATAATTCGATTTAATCAATAAGATTTAGGACTAACTATAACATGCGAAATAGAATTAGGTTTATAGTTATGGCATATTTCTAAATTATGCTAACGGATTTTAGGACTGCCTAATATTATGCCAAATAAAATTAGGAATTTAATTTATTATGCTTCATGATATATTTATGCATGACAATATTAATATTTTTTCTTAAAAAAATGTGTGCCTGCCAAAATCTCTGAAATAAGTGCAATTCGGTTCTGGTGTCGGTGTTGTTATCATGTCTAACCTAACCTAGAACTACTGTACTTACCTATTTCGACCTAATAAGTACCCGTTACCCATCGAATAAGTGCAATTCTATTCTGGCGTTGTTGTTATCATGTTAGACATACGCGTCAGACAAACACCTAACCTACGCGTTTCGGTTATGTAAATTATTCCGCAACAAAGGTTTTTTTTAACTTTAGAGATAATAATTTTTAATATATACCCGTTTTAGATACAAGATCTGAATGTTAGCAATGAATTTTCGGAAAATTAAAATTCGGAATACCATATTTCGGACTAGTAACACAGCGGGTTTTTAATTCTTCGTACTAATGAAAGTCGGAAAATTAAAATTTCGTATTTATGAATTTCGATAAAATAAAAATCGTGTTTTTGAATAGTCGGAATTTAGTATCTTGGGGATTGTGAAATTCGGATTTTTAAAAATCGGAATGTTCAAATTCGAAATTACATAATTCGGACTTTTTGGGTGTTCCCCTTTGCAATTTGCCCTTGTACACTTTGTATCTCTAAGTAGTCTGTGCTTTGGGGTAGCCCAAGTAATTAAAACACAATCGCGAAAAGCCTTTTTTTTCACGGCTGATGGTTATAACTCTGAATAAATTTTCAACAGCGAATCCTCAATTATTCAACGTCATCTATCAATTATAACCATAAACGCCTAAAACGAAACTTACTTCTTTCCGTCATCAAATCGTAATAACTTTTGATGGAAAAAACTGATTCCGATGAAAAACTAACTAAATGCTACCGTAAGATACAACTTTAAATATATTTTCAAACTCCTAAGCTTAACTCTCAGTAGTTTAGTTATGAAGATCTTTAAAACACAGAAACAAACCGAAAGACAGACAATAGAAACGCGGTTCTTTCATTTTTATTATAACTAGGGAAGATATAGAAGATATAGATGTACTTAATTATTTTTCTACTATATTTCCAACAGTTCCAAAATGCGGAGAAAATGAAGTGTACTCCGACAAGAAATTTGTCTGCCCGCCTCAGAGCTGTGAGAGCATATACACCACGTATTTGTGCGCTAACGGCGAGCCTGAACCGGGGTGCAATTGCATCAACGGCTACTTGAGGGATGCCAACAACATTTGCATCCCCAGCGACAAATGCGATATACGTTAGTACCTTTAACAACAAATGAATACTATTTACCTAAGTTTATTTTGTTTGCCTGAGGAATGATTTATAGGTCAATAGTTATTTGTTTTCAAAAAAAACAGTTACAAACTAGCAGTGCACGAATAGCAATCAAATGTACTTTTCTAGATGACAACATGAAAATCATTTCAACCCAATATTATCCTTTTTACGTATGCTTAAGGGTTTTTTTTCTGAGAGTGTACCCACTAAAAGAAATTACAATTGAAAGTATTTTATAATGCTACAATTAGTTCAAGGATTTCAATATATCAAAAATTCTATTCACATTTACGAAACTCAAAATTCCGTATGGCAATACCCTACCTCTAACAATAAAAATTTCGAATAGATAATTTAATCCGAAATCCCACATTCATAACATTCCGATTATTCAAACTCCATCTAATAAATGATCCGAAATGTAAGTGTACGCCTTGTAAGCTAAAGTAGCTTCATATTATGTATACACATATAATTTTAATTTTATAGAGATGTATGCTCTACAAAATTCAAATTACAGCAAGCAAGTAAGCATGCACCAAGCAAGTAAGCATGAAAGCAAGCATGCAATTTGACGCTCTGCTCGCTTCGCTGGCTCCGCCCCGATTGGTCACAAATCTACACTTACCTAAGCAACAAACAGACTTAACGTCCAATAGATTTTCTATATACCCAGCGGGACTGAGGTCCCGAACATTCCAATTAGGGGTTTTTACTTGTAATATTATTATACTCCCTGGAGTCCTACGCAGCTTGACAGGACAATTAGACTCCAGATACGGGACCACCTGTAGTTAGGTGTATCCATAGATCTTGTTGTTTTCATAAGCATATTCAGTTTTCACTTTATTTTATTTATTAGTTTACTCAGCTGTCATATGCAAAGCAATAAAGTTGTTATAATGACGCGGTGCTGTCTCTAGGTCGCTACTCACGTTTTACAACATTTGTGTTTTTAATGTCAAGTAAAAGGAATGTACGTGTAATTTTATACTGTAACGAATTACAAAATAATTGAAGTCGACATCTTTGTTACCTAACGTACATATTTTCGATAAAAGGTATGGGTAAATGAACTTAAGTTTTCTTTACATAATTAGGTTATCGACCTATTGTCATTAGGAAAAGCAAGTAAAAACTTACTTTTGTAAATGACTGAACCAAGAGACTATTATATCAACAATTATTATTATTAATAATATTAAGTACTATATGACAAGCAAGCTGATGGCTCACCTGTTGGTAAGTGAAGAATGACAATAAAAATAAAAATAGAAGAAGAATAACATAAAAAAGTAAATAGGAGATGAAGCCGATCTTTTTAGTCTTCTACAAGCTCCGCTAAGTATTTCCTCGATGCACGACAGATTACAGCATCGTGCTGTCCGTCTCACTGACTATGTGGAGGTCATGAACAACTTTGAGCTTCCACAATAGCGTCAAGACGTTGCGTCGCTTTGCGCTTTCTATCGGCTATATCATGGAGAGTGGTCTCAAGAACTTTTTGACCTTACCCCAACTTTCCCCTTCCTACTCGCTATCTCTACTTAACATCACGCACAAATACATTGAGTAATTCGTTTTTTGTCGTACTTTTTCTAGAATTCTTTGTACGTGCATGTGTTGTCTTCTTATTATGACATGTATTGTTTCAAAAAAAGGCGTGAAATGGTACCAGAAATGCCGGCAAGGTGGAGGCAGCTAGATTAGTGTGTAGCTGCACTAGCTGCCTTCGCATGTGGACTCTTCTTACCGCTTCACATCAGGAGGTGTTGAGTCATTGGTCGCGACAAGTAACAGGCATCAAGTAAATATTCGTTATTCGAATAGTCATCGACAATCGTGAATAAAGAATAAGGCAAACATGCACGCACACATAGGTGTATAAACATTTTTGCGAGTTGGTATACTCGTAAGCCACATTTGCAACGTAGATAATATTTAAGTTAAGTAGTTTAATGATACTATTTTTTTTCTAACGAATTTATTCTTTTCAGCTGGTGGATCACCGACACCGGTAGAGCCAAAACCTACACCAAAACCACGTAAGATTGACTTTTTGTTATATTTATTAATATCATCTTCGAGGCTGTTTTTGACCCCGAGTTTGATTTAACTTTCCGATATAATTGTATTAAAATTTTAGCAGCACCTGTGATTCCTGTGATAAGAACATTTAACAAACTTATTTTATCATTCCTATTGTTAAATGCTACTTTTTTCAATTGCTGATTTAGCTTGATCTGGGCTAAATATTTTCGAGGCTATTTACTACGTATAAAACTATTACGCATGAATGAAACAAAATCCGATGAATACTACTGTAACTTTAGAATATCAAATAAATTTTAATGTATAGGAAAAACCATTAATTTTTTACTTTAATGAAAATTATCTTTTTAACTAATTTAGGGTTTGAAGGAAAAGAAAATCTTTTTTCCATGAATATGAAAATGTTTAATAATAATCCTTTATTTTTACCAAAAATATACAGAACATAAATTAGTTAATAAATTGAAATTGGGCCTAATTCCAAAGGACACACGCTTAATCTAAATTAAGTTGCAGTCACAGACATAGTGATAAAATGCAGAACTTAGGTAGCCTATAGGTACTCGCATACTGCGAGTGTAATAACAGACGACAGCACATCAAGTGTAATAGTTGCACTACAAAAGCCACCTCTATTACGAATGTAGTAAGGGCGGTCTCAAGGTCAAACTGTTACGCTTGATGTGCTGCCGACTGTACATAAATTCAGATTATTAGTACCTCTTCAGAATCATACCCAGTGTACTTCCAAGCTCCCCGTAGCTCGGTGGTGAGAGCAGTCACACTGATTGTGAAAGGCCCCGCCCAACGAAATGACTTTTTCTAGTCCAGATATTTTTCGTCAACCAAGTTTTTCCAAAACTAAGGGTCCTTGCCTCAATACCTAGCAACATAAGCATTGCCGGTCACTCCGCTAACCGGCGGATATTATACAAGAAACATTTTTGTTTTATCAATGTGCAAACATTACCATTAATCTGTAAAGTATCCAAATATCAGACGCATTGGGCGCTTTTATAATTTGTAACGCGACTATATTATCGTGGACGTCCACGGTACAACGATAACACAGGGAAGTAAGACGTGCACGTCAAAGCGTTACCGTTGACGGAAATTTAAAAGCGTCTTCATATATTTCCATACAATTACGTACACCAGTTCCAACCTTTAAGACAAAATTTGCTCAAAGGCAAATCTCATTCTTGTGCCCATTCCTTTACAGGAAGTTTAACGATATCTCTCCAATTTACAGGATGAATAAAATTCAGTTAAAAATCTTTATGCAGGCCAAGTTGTGTGACCAAAAATACGCTTCCACTGAATAATTATTGCTCACTATCAAGTAACACTCAGACTCACGAACACTAGCATGCACGAACACACTCATACATCATTCACACACATCCACTCACTCACACACAAACACCCACACCCACACACCCACATACACACACACACACTCATATAATCACGAACGCCTCAGCGCTTTAAATTTAACACTACGATGTTTAGTTTTATGTAGGTAGATACTATATATAGATATACTATATAATAATTGTTAACCTTTTATTTAGTTACTTAAGGTGCCTTTCTTAGAGGTGGAGGGTTGATAACCTGTGTTACAGGATACATCCTAGTATAGGTATCAACCTGCCATAATCAAGTTTCTTATCCAACACATGTAACTTATGTTTCTTGTCAGATTATGGTGAGGATTAAATGATTTATTATTATTATTAATTTACTTAACTGTGTTAACGTTGTACCGTGGCCGTCCACGCTAATATAGTCGCGTTACAAATTATAAAAGCGCCCATTAGGTTGTCTTTTGCTTTGACCGGGGTGGAGTGGTAAGGGGCGAAAGGTTAAGTTAAATAATTTAAGTTTAAATGTTGCAGCAAAAGGATGTAAAGGAGACCCAAACGCAGAGTTCAGCGATTGCACAGGATGTCAACCATCTTGTGAGAATCTCAGCCCGATTTGTGCCGCAGTTTGTGGACCCCCCGGCTGTCAATGTAAAACGGGATATGTGCTTTCAAACGGAAAATGCATCCTACCAAAACAATGTCCAGGTAATTACCATAATATTTTTTACTCAATCCTGTAGTATGGAACGAACTTCACACAACTTGAAATAAAATAAGCGTACTGTATCGAAGCCATTAAAGTTTCGTAAAATGATTTAATGTAATTGATAAGTATTTGTTAAGAGAGTGCAAAATTCGCAAGTTTGGCAAAACTAAAATATATATAGTATTAAAAATATGACGACTTCGTACTTGAATTGAATACCTACCTAGCTTACAAGATTTCATTACAACGCTTAACCCACCAAGCATCAGTTTCAAGACATAATTGACTTTTCAATTCTCTTATACTTCCAGGCTCTAATTTTGTGTAGGTGAATTTATTTTCTTACAAATATAAGAAAAAATATACGAAAAACTTAATTACCATCAAGCTAAATATTTCTAAGCATCAAATTAAGTGCCTAATACAAAAAAAAATACTTAATTCAATAGAACTTTACAAATGCAAAATGATTACAGTATATGTAATTTATGAAAAAGAATTGCAGCTTATTCAGCGGAATAATAACAAATTATTTCCTGTATACATAGATAGAACACATCAATCTTTACGCTAAATGTGATCTGCATGGCAATTTATTTTTAATTTAAGTTCAACTCGTTAAAATATTTTAGCAAAAGGATGTAAGGGTGACCCAAACGCAGAGTTCAGAGATTGCACAGGATGTCAACCATCTTGTGAGAATCCCAACCCAATTTGTGCCGCAGTTTGTGGACCCCCCGGATGTCAATGTAAAACGGGATATGTGCTTTCAAACGGAAAATGCATCCTACCAAAACAATGTCCAGGTAATTACCATAATATTTTTTACTCAATCCTGTAGTATGGAACGAACTTCACATAACTTGAAATAAAATAAGCGTACTGTATCGAAGCGATTAAAGTTTCGTAAAATTATTTAATTTAATTGATAATTATTTGTTAAGAGAGGGAAAATTCGCAAGTTTGGTTAAACTAAAAAATATATAGTATTAACAATATGACGACTTAGTACTTGAATTGAATACCTACCTAGCTTACAAGATTTCATCACAACGCTTAACCCACCAAGCATCAGTTTCAAGACATAATTGATTTTTCAATTCTTTTATACTTTCAGGCTCTAATTTTGTGTAGGTGAATTTATTTTCTTACAAATATAACAAAAAATACACAAAACACTTAATTACCATCAAGCTAAATATTTCTAAGCATCAAATTAAGTGCCTAATACAAAAAAAAACTAATTACTTAATTCAATAGAACTTTACAAATGCAAAATGATTACAGTAAATGTAATTTATGAAAAACAATTGCAGCTTATTCAGCGAAATTATAACAATTTATTGCCTGTATACATAGAACACATCAATCTTTACGCTAAATGTGATCTGCATGGCAATTTATTTTTAATTTAAGTTCAACTCGTTAAAATATTTTAGCAAAAGGATGTAATGGTGACCCAAACGCAGAATTCAGAGATTGCACAGGATGTCAACCATCTTGTGAGAATCCCAACCCAATTTGTGCCGCAGTTTGTAGACCCCCCGGCTGTCAATGTAAAACGGGATATGTGCTTTCAAACGGAAAATGCATCCTACCAAAACAATGTCCAGGTAATTACCGTGATATTTTTTACCCAATTCCTTAGGTATGAAGGAACTTTACACAACTTGAAATACAATAAGCGTACTGCTTCTTATTTTAATTTAAAAAAAATAGTTAAATTAAATATTTTTACGAAACTTTAATAAGTTTCGTAAAACGATTTAATTTAAATATTTTTATGAAACTTTAATAAGTTTCGTAAAAAGATTTTATTTAATTGATAAGGATTTGTTAAGATACTGCAAAATTTGCAAGTTTGGTAAAACTAAAATATATATATAGTATTAACAGCTAATTTAGAGGAATTAGAACAAATTAATGCCCGTATACGTAGAACCCATACAACTATACGTTGAATGTGATATGCATGGCGATTTATTTTTAATTTAAGTTCAACTCATTAAAATATTTTAGCAAAAGGATGTAATGGTGACCCAAACGCAGAGTTCAGAGATTGCACAGGATGTCAACCATCTTGTGAGAATCCCAACCCAATTTGTCCCGCAGTTTGTAAACCCCCCGGCTGCCAATGTAAATCAGGATATGTGCTTTCAAACGGGAAATGTATCCTACCAAAACAATGTCCAGGTAATTACCATTATATTTTTTTCCTCAGTTCTGTATTATTGAAGGAACTTTATACAACTTAAAATAAGATAAGGGTACTGTATCGAAGCCATTAAAAATCGGCTGTCAATGTAAATCGGGATATCTACGTGCTTTCAAATTTAAACGGAAAATGCATTCTACCAAAACATTGTCCAGGTCCACTGTCTTTTATTCTCGCCTAATTACCGCCCACGACTTGACTTGGCAAACAAACAAAACAAAAACAAAAGACATTTTTTATGAAACAATCTAAATATTCAATATTCGAATATTCAAACTCCAAAACAATATCATAAACGAAGCAAAAAGTGCTCCGTAAACCACGTAAAACTAAACAACTCTCTAGGATAAGAGTGAAATAGTATATTTCATTACGAGTGCGGAAAGCCTGTCATTGCAAAGAGTTCCGACGAAAATGTCTACCCGAGCCGAGGCGCAGCACGGTTCCGCACGTGTACTGAACAACTGTTTTTAATATAGTTGCGAAAAAATGAAGCAATTTAATAAAATAATAAAAACACAATAAACTCAACTAACTAATCATTTTATTTTATTTCTTATAATAGTTATAATTCACATAAACATTGAAATTTGTACAGTTTTTTATACTAACTCTACTTTTTATAAGAAAAATATAAGTACTTATTAATTAATTACCTTTGTGGCTAAATAAAGATCATCGGCAGCTTCGTTCAAAAACCTTTCCACTTCAATCGTTAATATTTTCGACTTTTTAGTTGTAAAACCGTCTGATTGTCGTTTTAGAAAGCATTTAGTTTTGGGTATTCATTCACTTATATCCACGTTGTTCCTTATTTTCAGCATACTTTTTATCATCGAAAACCTCGACCATAATGTAGAAGGTTTTAATTTTGCTGAGAGTTCGGAGTAGTATGCCAACATAACATTTTCTGAAAAACTATTTGCTTTTTCTCTTCTCTCCACGCAATAAATTCGTCGTATGTAGATAAGTAGCGACTTTTTGACTTTTCTGGTAAAATGTTCTCTGAAGCATTTTGTGTAATTATACTAAGTTCCGGTTGTGTTAATTCAAATAAAATATCGTCGAAATTACTCATTTTGTGCAACAAGCAACTAAACTCGCAAAGAAATTTTTCGGAAAATGGCGCCAACCGTAAAATATTTTTTTTTTGTTAGTTCTCCCCATAAAGGGAAGGCAAAGGGAACCAATGCCCATACAGCCATGCCTTGAGTATTTCTTTATTTCTTCTTTTATTGCATTACAATGCTGGCGTAACACAATTCAATGCTTCTTGGGAGTATTTGACACGAAATATATTATCACGAGTTGAGTGGGTGAGAGAAAAGATGAGTCACTTTATGTGCTACTTGATGAGGTGGATAACCACAAAAAAGTTCTTCTCATCGTGTTTCACACCATAATCACATTTATTCTAATAATCTTTTAGTTGCACGTCAACACAAACACTTGAATAATAAGACTACGCCACTTTTATAACTCAATGTTCGCTCCGATACAATTTTTTATTATTGTAATAAAAATTTTCACTGACGCCACAAAAACCCGCCAAATAATCCCGTAATAGTAGATTATTAACCAAGGGGGTAAAGCAGTGTCTTCTGTCGCGGGTGACGATTTAAATCGCGAGCGTAACGAAGGATTCGAGGTTTACGAGGCTACTCCCGAGCGTAGCGAGGGTGTTAAAAACTTAAATCGCGAGCGAAGCGAGGGATTTAATACGAGTCCTGAGTGTAGCGAGGGATTTAAGTTCACCCAAGACTAAGACAGAGGAAAATACTCTACTTTTCGTACCATTTGCAAAAAAATAACACAATAATAATATGAGATAAGCATTTATTAAAAATAATGACAATTAAAAGTAAAAGTTAACATTCGAAACATTGGTCTAATAAATCGGCCGTGTCGGCCGGCCAAATACGGCCTCGTCGGTTTTCGTAATTTTATTTAATAATCATACATAACTGCACAATAAGTGCGTATTCCGTTTTCAAAAAGATGTATAATGCTTTATATACAAACTCAATGGTGTAAACACAGATGTAGTTCAGTATAAATTTCGGTAAGTATTCCAAATTTAAATCACATTCTCCCTCTAGAGGATGAATGAAATTCAGTACATTTTTCTTTCCCTGTTTTTAAGAGATTAAAAATTACTATTGTTATGTTCGCCTTTTGTG
The DNA here is from genome assembly GCA_947347705.1 of Nymphula nitidulata. Classification (NCBI taxonomy): domain Eukaryota; kingdom Metazoa; phylum Arthropoda; class Insecta; order Lepidoptera; family Crambidae; genus Nymphula; species Nymphula nitidulata. The sequence goes on along the minus strand of OX374626.1, from coordinate 15,220,662 downwards.
GCATAGAATGTCACTTTTTTGAGAAAGTGGTACGAAAAAGAATATAAGCAGAGATTTTTTTTTCTGTTTTCTGCACCCTTTCTGGGTAGGCAAAGGAACTATGCCCATACAGCCAAGTCTTCAAAAGTTTTTTTTTTATTGAAATGAAATGAAAATGAAATTTAACGAGATGAAATAAAATGAAGCCCAACCTAACTCATTAAATCAAATAATTAAATCAGATATTGAAACAAATTAGTAGCTTCTTTTAGAAATATTTGAATGAATAAACTGAATAATGTTGCATCATAAAAACTTCTATGAATTTGTTTTAGTAAAAACTTCGTAGTTGGTTTTTTCTTATTAATAGATATTATTTTGACAGCTGGGAAAGAGAACGCACGAGTTCGGAAAAGGTAAAGAAAAAGCTCGAGTATGTAATCGCCCACATCCCGAACGCTATACGTCTCTGCAATACGCCACTTTTTGAGCAACTGTTTTAAAAAGGTCTAATTAGAATACAACCAGAAGTGGTGGAATATTTTTTAATTCTTATATAAAGCACATCAAATGACTCCACACCACCTGATTTGAATCGATATTAAGAGTCCATGTGAGAAGATAGCTAGTGTAGCTTACACTGTTGTTGGCGCCTAGGCCTTGCCTTCCTTTGTGGTGCCTTTTCACGCCTCGTTTGAAAGAACCTATATAGGAAGGAGGGAATACATGTGGAAGCCAATAATTTACAACAAAATACTCCCTATACTTGGCGCGCTCCCCGCGAGTCCTGAGCGCCTCCCTACGCGCCTTGCCTCGTAGGATTTTCAAAGCCCTTTGCAATTTATACCATTTCAGTCGTATGCTACGCCAACGTATGATGGGACCGGCCTACCAGCAATAGCGAAAATATAACTATTGTGGTTTAAAGCATTGGAAATAATCATTATTTTCATACTATAACTATGACGACGCAGCCTAGTTATCATCCCTCACTTGTCATCTGCTTTGCATATAAATGTATTTCTCGCCAGGGAACCGTCCAACACCTGTTTAGAGAATGACTATACACTGACTCCATGTGTATGGATGGAGCCAGAAAAACCCATCGTTATCTTTGTAACCCAATAAGTTGCCATAACCTTATACCTTTACAGTATGCTATTATATCATAGACATATTATGTAACCCAACCAGCTATCAGCTCCTTGGTTAGCATAGCCCTATTGTCACGTCTCGGCCCTTGATCGTGAGATTCGTCGAATCACATTCACATAAACGTGCGGCCTGACCCTGTCAATTGTATTCTTTGGGTGTATACCAACCACATAGCCCTTGACTCAGTTCCACTTATAAATCATCAGCCTAATCCAACACAGTATATTGACACCAAGGTGTGTAGCCTTTAAATCAGATCCACTGGTACATCATCAGGCTGACCCAACACAGTAGATATATTAACACCAAGGTGTGTTGTCCTTGACCAAGATCCACACTGATCACATAAATTAATTACTTATTAGTTGACATTTTGATACTTTGCAATACTTAAGATGATTTGTTTTGCTTAGTTAAGGATTTTACACTTGACACGGAGAACGATCAGGACTTGCAGGAGGCCAATCTTCAGAGGCAATGAAATCCATTAAATTCACGTTTAACCAGAGTTGGCTTGATTTAGCTTCCTGAAGACACACTGTAAATCTAAAAATAGGTGCAGTATAATATCTTTTTCACGCAATATGTTATCAGAAAAGGATATCAAGAATTCGTTTAGAGCTGACAACTAAATTTAGATAGATTTCAAAGAAACCATAGACAATTTATGTGTTCTTAACACTGCATTTTATCACATTAAATAACATCGAAAATTGAACGCACGTTTCTAAATGTTAAATTATATGCCAGCTATTCTTTATCGTATTCATATTGAGAGAAAGAGATGCACTGAACTGAAATTTAGACTTAGCATGTGTTCTCCAGAATAAGGGCCCATGTCTACCAGCGAACAGAGCGTTACTTAGTGGCTTAACTACCTTCTCTAAAATATCGCTTTGGTAGTTAATTGCTCGTGGTTTACCCCTTGCTTATAAAATTTGAGCTTTGTCACGCTGTCGTAGCGCTGACCCCATCAATCCATCACAAATTCTGGGTGGTGGCCTCTTTCGGAATAATCTCAGTAGTTTCTTGGTAGCTGCGTGCATAGACGCTATCGTGTTGACAGTTAAACTTCTCTTCATTGCTAATAATAATAATAATAATAGTTTATTTCCTTTAACAAAGTACATTTAGTATACAGTTGTTGGACTGACTCAGCTGGATTGACTCAGCATGACAAAAAAACTGTTTACATTTTATTTTATTTTAGTTGCTATCAATGTACATAAGTCAATAGTTACTTTACTTCAATTGTATATATATAAATTTGTAATGTTAAATCTAATAATTGTAATAATAGTACTGTATTGACATTATTTTTTTGCACATCCGTTAAGGATAAAATGTGAAGGACCTCATATTTTATGTAACACCAATTTTGTATCTACTCACATATTAGCAAATAAATTATTCTGATTCTGATTCTAAATGGATTCTAACATCAAACTTGCTAAAGAATGCTCCAATAGTACAGATACATCCAAAATAAAATTTATAAAAAGGTAACATTTTTTAATTTTATAATAATGTCTAAGAACCAATCTCTTGTGTGTGGTGTGACCGTGTGCGTGCATTTGGATGTGTTTGTGTGTGTGGTGTGTGTGTGGTGTGTGTGTGGTGTGTGTGTGGTGTGTGTGTGTGGTGTGTGTGTGTGTGTGTGTGTGTGTGTGTGTGTGTGTGTGTGTGTGTGTGTGTGTGTGTGTGTTGTGTGTGTCTTTGATATCATATAAGACTATATAAAAAAGCCTCTATTTCGTCATAGGAAAATAATTTTAACCAATCTGTCACAATAGTCTTAATCTCATATTGATGTAGTTTATAGATATTTAGTTCCCTGTTTATTTTGTTATAAATATATATATAGAGCGCCATCGATATTGTCTATTTGCAAAGTTAGTCCTGACAGTTGGTAGCGGGAGAACATTATTAACGCGTCTTTTTTTCACGTTACCTATACTATTTATAATATTGGCGGTTTTTAAGTGTTTTTAAAACTATTTCCTTCAAATATAGTTTCCTCGCCGTGAACAAATCGCATTCCTTATATAGATCATCAGTGGGTATTTTTTTCCGATACATAACTTTAAGTAAAGCACGCTGAGCTCGCTCAACACTTATAAATTTAGTTTTTGCAGCACCACCCCATACGGGGATACAGTATATCAATACGGACTGAACTAGAGCTACATAAATATTATTTAGGAGGTTACTACCAATTGGTAAACGAGTGTTCGTTGGAATAACATTTCTTAATATTTTGAAAATCCAGATTAGTTTCCTCACTCTGTTTGCGACTTGCGCAAGATGTGGGTACCATGTTAATTTTTCATCAACTATAATGCCGAGGTACTTAGAGTTATTAGCTTTGTTTATTATTGGGCAGCTACAATCGTAATTTATAGAGTCATCACAGTTGTGTATTTTTATAAGGAGATGTTCTTTAGGTTGCGTACTATCATTAATGCTAAAACATATATAATTGGTTTTCAACGTATTCAAGGTAAGTTGGTTATTTTGCAGCCAAGATGCTACCCTACGCATACCTGCTTCAACACTGTGTTTTACAGTTTGCCATGTTTTCCCTTTGAAAACAATGGCAGTATCATCAGCATATAAAAATATTTCGGCATTTGCTATATTCAATTGACACAGGTCATTTATGTAAATTAAAAACAAGGTAGGACCCAAACGCTCATGGAGGAAAGACGTGGACTAAATAATATGTGACCCATCACGCTCCTGAGTCATGTTTACCAGCTGTTTTCGAAAGTTGTAACGAATCGTCTCGCACGCAGGTTTGACGATTTCCAGCCTCCTGAACAAGCCGGATCCCGAAAAGTCTTTAGTTATACAGAAGGCCGAAAAGTACAACCTGCCATTATGCTTAGCGTTTGTGGACTATGAGAAAGCTTTCGAGATTTCAGAGATGCCAAATAGACTATCGATACATCCAAGTGCTGCAGTCCTGTACGAAAACGCCACTATGTCAGTCCGCCTTCAGGACCAAAACTCGGTACCAATACGGCTTCAGTGAGGTGTGAGACAGGGCGATGTTATATCGCCGAAACTGTTTACTGCCGCGTTGGAGGATGTGTTTAAGACTTGGCATCAACATAAACGGCAAGCACATGACTCACCTTCGTATTGCTGATGATATCGTAGTCATAGCTAAAAACCTGGAAGACTTGAGCACAATTCTCAACAACCTCTGTATAGTCTCCCAACAAGTGGGTCTTAAAATGAACATGGATAAGAGGAAAATAATGTCGAATTCCCATGACGTACCCACTCCTGTAAAGGTTGGAAGCTCTACACTGGAAGTTGTTGACGAATATGTTTACCTGGAACAAATAGTCAAACTTGGTAAGTCCAACTTCCAGAAAGAGGTCAATTGACGGATCCAACTCGGCTGGGCAGCTTCAGGGAAGCTTCGCAGAATATTTTCGGCCCAACTACCGCAGTGTCTCAAGACGAAAGTCTTTAATTCGTGTGTGTTGCCAGTGAAGACTTACGGAACTGAGACGTGGCCGCTTACAATGGGCCTCATAAGAAGGCTCAATGTCACCCAAAGGGCAATGGAGAGGGCTATGCTCGGGGTTTCTCTGCGTGATAGAATCAGAAATGATGAGATCCGCAGGAAAACTAAGCTCATCGACATAGCCCGAAGAATTGCAAGCCTCAAGTGGCAGTGGGCAGGCCACATTGCAAGGAGGACTGACGGCCGTTGGGGCGGAAAGGTCCCCGAGTGGCGGCCGCGTACCGGGAGACACAGCGTTGGTAGGCCCCCCACAAGGTGGACCGACGATCTGGTGAGGGTCGCGGGAAGCCGATGGATGCGGACAGCGCAGAACCAATCGGTTTGGAGATCTTTGGGGGAGGCCTATGCCCAGCAGTGGGTGTCTCTCGGCTGAAATGATGATTGCATATCCTTCTAAACCAATTCATCTTGACGTGTAACAGGAGGGCAATTTTTTCTGAATTTCTTGCCTACAATAAGTGAAATGTAATAATAATAATAGACTTTGACTTTGAACTTTGAAGCAAAGCCCGGATGTAACCGTGATCCAAACGCAATGACCAAGTCATGCCCGTACCCATGCCCGGCAACTTGTGACAATCCCACACCCGGACACTGTGCTAGGAAGTGTGTATTATTAGCCTGTGAATGTAAAAAGGGATATGTGCTATCGACGTTATCGTCTGATAGAAAATGCATCTTGCCTAAGAACTGTCCTGTATCCCATCAATTTATGGATAGAATATTATTATGAGCTGCATCATAGCGAATATAATATTAGAATTTGAGAGGTTTTGAAATATCCTGAGCCCGCAGCAATTACGAAAAAACTAGAAATATGGCAACTGTAAAAATTATTGCAGCATGTAGAAAAATCTTTTCTCAGCAATAGGAAAATTAATATATCCTAATAAAAGTAGTACTTGTATGTTACTGTATACATTTATTGTATTGGTTTGGTGGAATAAAGAGCTTCTGCTTTTGATTTATATATCACAAATATTAAATTGATTTCTTTATTTTTTTTTCAACAGTTTCAGTATTAGGTAAACAACTACTTTCATGTCACGTATGAATTGAATATTATTATGATCTCCATCACAGCAAATTATATTATAATTCATTAAAATATTTTAGCAAAAGTATGTAATGCAGACCCAAACGCAGAGTTCAGAGATTGCACAGGATGTCAACCATCTTGTGAGAATCCCAACCCAGTTTGTCCCGCAGTTTGTGAACCCCCCGGCTGTCAATGTAAATCAGGATATGTGCTTTCAAACGGAAAATGTATTCTACCAAAACATTGTCCAGGTAATTTGCATTATATTTTATAATCGGCATTAATTGAGAAACTCTCACAACTTGAAATTAAATTATGTGATCCGTGTCAAAGCCATAATAGTCTCGGCAATATTCTTAGTTTATTTCAAACTGCAAAATAATTGACTGAATCCAGTAGAATCATATAGAATAGTGTACGAGACGCGCCCGAGCTATGTTTACTGGATAAATCTGCAAAAACGAAGAAAGACAGTTTTGTAGTAACTTGCTCCGTGCTCGAACTGATATTGTACATCATGGGCATTATCAGTCAGATATTGCCCTTCAGGACTACCCAAACCAAACAAGCGCACCAACTAAAAAAGGCATAGAGATAATAATGGTGAGGGGTGGGTATACGCGTTTTTAATGACTTGAAAAATCTAACATGTCGTAGTATAACCAACACACTAACTGGGTCTGTTTATTTTCCATGGTCTATTAAGAACGTTAATTAAATTAACGCAAAATAGTTTATAAGCTTCAGTAAAACAGAATCAAATGTATAAAATTAATAAAACATCAATTTTATGTTATTTATTAAAATCCAGCTCAGCCAAGTTAAGTTAAAGTAAACGCTTGATACAGATAATAATATTTGTTTCAGTTTTGTGGCGACTTAAATTTCCTAAAGTTAGCATGTAATCAATTATTTAAGATACAAGCAAGAAGAGAAATATTGTATTGCGCTTCGATCGCTTCACTCTTCGCCTGATCACCATACCTTTTTTGCGTTGGATAACCTTTAAAATGTACCCACCAGCTAATGGAGCTTCCTCTAGGTTATGTAATACTCATTGTAGCTAACATCAGGCAAAATCACTAAAAACCAACGTGTTCAATGTCACGGCTTCGGTGCACGAGATCCTACTGATCGCAATCGCTGTCATTGCCGAAGACTGTGACTAAGCGCCCGCTACCGGGCCCATTGGGGATGGAGAGTACACACGAAACAAATCTTCTGTCCCCACTCCATCACCCGATGTCGCTACTATAGCGGTTGAAAGTGGCCGTCGGAACGTCTTCTCTCGCCCAACCTTCTACAGCAGTCCGCAAGGCGACCTACCTCACGGGCTCGATCCGTAGTCTCCTTCAGCCAGAGGACGTCCTTGCAGAAGGAGACCATTGATGGTTTATTGTAACTTTATTTTTTAATGAATGTTTTATTTACGATTGAAACAAGGTCTCACCAATTAGTGATTTTCATCGTCAAGTCTACCATATATTATATACCTACGCAAGTAGTTAAATCATCAAATTCATCTAACCTAGTAATTTCTGAAATTATAACTACGGTTAAATTTGTATAATTAGGTATGTAATTTAAAATCTGCGGGCCTACCATGAAACGTTTTCCAAAGCTTCGGACCAAAATAAACCGTGCTTCGACGTTTATTAGGTATCTCTATTCTTTCGAATGAGCACGAAGTCTCAAAGGAAAGGTATAAAAAATTGCAACAAACGTCATGTTTTTTTGGTATATTCGTTCGTCTCTGGATGATTATTTAATGGCAGGTGTGTGAGTGCTGATTACTTAGAGTCGAATAAAGGCGTTTTAACTTATTAGCTTTTACGCCATTGTGTCATGAAATATTGATTTTGATAATTTTACAGCTTCTAGGCTATTGTAGCACACATATATATGTATGAACTCAACTTCTGCTACTAGCGGCTTGAAGAACTTTTGTCAGCTTCCTCAATATTTTACAAGACTGCATTTCCACCATTGATTTGTTTTTGTCTATTAAAATTTAAAAGTTATTTTATATGGCACAGGCACAGGGCCTTTAAAAATTTCTGATTTTAGAAAATGTTCATGCACAAAATAAATTATATTTGAAAAAGTACTTTTATAGTGCTAAAATTAAGGTATCACATCGTTTTTGGTTCTTGATATTCATCTTCTCCTGTTAGCTTATGAGTTCAGCGTAAGATTGCTATTATATTTCGTGTAACATACACACTACACACATATATCAATAAGCACATTAATAATTTTTCTTAAATACCTTATTAAAAATGTTTGTACTACGCCAAAAAGCAGCAGTAAAATAATAATTTGGCCAATTAATCAACAATTTTTGGTCTACTCAATAATGTTAATATCCATGTACACATTATTTAATCAATAAATTCCCAATATTGAGCAGCACATACAAACACTTATTTTTTATGTCGGCAATGCCAGTCCTACCAGAATGTGGCCAAAATGAAGTAGCAACGAATAGCAGAACAATATGCCCGCCACAGTCCTGTGAAGGCATCTATACGGATTTCTTGTGTGTGCCGCAACCAGCCGAACCTGGGTGTGACTGTATCGATGGCTACTTGAGGAACTCTAAGGATGTCTGCATCCCCAAAGATGATTGTCCTCTACCGGGTAAATTTTACTATTTTCCATTATTTCGAAATATCATTTAAAGTTGTTTTACCAAAGTCCTAAAATTACTGTGTTTTATAAATAAAAGTTTCAATAATATGACATTGCTAAATGGATTGAAACGAATAAAATAATATTTTCATGACCACATTTTTTCTCATTTAAGCTCCAATACAGGAATGTGGATACAATGAGGTGCTTACCTCTAGCATACGGATCTGTCCTCCTGAGATTTGCGACACCCTATACCAGACACCCTACCCTTGCGCTCCTCCAATCAAACCCCCTCCGGCAGGATGCAGATGCTTGGATAACTATCTCAGGAATTCCTCTGGCATTTGCATACCAAAAGAGCAATGTCCTCCTCCTACAGTTGGTCAGTATTATATCCATCTATTGTTTTTTTCCTATCGGTGAATATCGAGGAATAAAAAATCTAAATCTAGAGATTTATGTGTAGAAATCTACTAAGTACCTTGGTTACGATTTCGGCGGGGCTATCTTCTAAGCGAAAGGCCTACAAAATTAAATGATAATGATATCGGTCAGCTTTACATATATAGGTTTACAGGCAAAAACAAAAGTACTCTACGCAGAAGACCAGATTAGATGACGAAACAATCCCTTTACAGGAAATGGACAAATATTTAATATGGTAAATTTAATTACCGAAGCTGCAAATAAATAACAGTGGTACATATTCCAAGACGAATTTATTTGTTAAATTGTATGATTTTTACCTAATCAAACAAACCACCATATATTGGTATAGAGCATAGAGAATAGGATAACTCGGGAAGACATTGTGGTTTTGATCAATCACAAATATCGTCACTTTTTACTTATCAGCAACCGTTTCTATAGTTTCCCTGTAATAATATTTTGTTATTATCATTTGCAGAAAGTGTCTCGTATCATTAGATATTAAATATAATCTACCAATAGGTGTATGTACTTTAACGTTACACGTTTTTAAACGAACAATATTGGAATCATTTATATGGATATGTACTTGTTCCTAATACCAGCGGTATCGATCAATCGAATACGCGATACAAGAATCAGACAAAAAGTATATGTAAAAGACACCTCATTGCCAAACAGCCATCTCTACAAAGCAATCCAGCGCAAATATCAAACATTGTACTGGATGAGAAGAATGAATGAGATGGGTGCAAAAAATATAATAAAAAAGTATATATACATATATAATAAATATATTCTGATAAACCCCAAATATCAATGTTAATTTTGCAGAATAAAAATCTCATTAAGCGATTTTTTTTTCAATGTATTACTTAACTTTTTTCGACGTTTATCCGACAAATAGCAAAACCGTATAATTTTACAGTAAGATGGCTGCGGCCCATAACGCCATAACTGCAGAATTAGCACAGCGTATCTTAACAACCATTTCAATACCTGTATTGGTACAAAAGCTCACCGCACGGTGGCTTATATGGCTTATGTTGCGAGATCTCCATACTCCACACCACACATCACTCCCTGTAGATGTTTTTTATAGATATGACTAAAAATTCAAGTTGATGTACCAAAAGTCTAACCAACTGTACACGAGTTAAATAATTAAATTTAAGTAGGTACTCATCCCCTAGAAACATATTTTTTGGAGTCAGTGCTTCATTATCCACAGTGCTTCATTATCTATTGTTTCTAGAAACGACTTAGCACCAACTCCATAAAATATGTTTCTAGGGGATGAGTACTTACTTAAATTTAATTATTTTATCCTTTTCAGTTTTTTGGAGTTGGTTTTAATATTATTATTAAGCAAAAATTCGCAATTTCGCAAACGTAGATGAGTTACTCATTCCAGTTATTTTGATTTAAAAACCAAACTACCCAATGGATTTTCAAATATTTTTTATCATCAATATCGATTCACCCAGTCGAATGTTCTGAGGTAACAAACATAAAAAAAAATCCAGTCGAATTGATAACCGACTGGCGAATTAAAGAGTTTTCGTCTTCAAGATTATTCCTAGATTTTAATCGATTTGACGACCGGGTGTAGAAAGCGTACCTATTTTTGAAAAATAAAATTACAGGTTACTAGGGGGTAGACCCATATGTAGGGTCTCCTGGGTAGGTATCACCGCCGTTCTTATTTCAGCCGTAAAACAGTTCGCTGTGTTTCGGATTGAAGGGAAAGGTAGCCAGTGTAATTACTGGGCATGGACGGCTTTTCATCCTAGGCCTCAGGATGACACCAGGTGGGCCGTCAGCTTATTTGTCATCTAGTTATATAAAAAAAAACAGATTTGTTTCATTAAAAAAATGCATGGTTCGTTTGAGCAAAATTTGCTATCTCCATCAGTACTTTTGAAAGTTCAGTTGAAAAATACTAAAATAATATAAAATGATTATAAAAAATTAAACTAAGAAGTCGGATGACAATACAGTAATATTCATGAGTAAGTTTAACATTTCAAGCTACACACAATGGGGTTTTAATTGTGTTACGCTGCAGGGAATCTTACACGGTTTGACTGATTCAAGCTACTTTTATTTGTGAATTCTGTTGAATGGAAAATGCATTAAACCTGAAAACTGTCCAGGCACGCAGTTTCTTTTCTTTTTACCTTGTTTTATGTTTAATTGAAGGGTTTTTTGTTAATAATCTTACATCGCGACTACAAACTGAATCGCGGAACGGAAGCTTTCACCTGCTAAATGGGCTAAGATAGCGTCATTTTATGCGGGATTTGGGGATATCTTTTAACTGGATATGTCTCTTGATCTTTTAACTGGATATGTCTCTTGGTGTATGTCAGCGGAATTCCCTTCGACAACAACTTCGTCGCTCTTTTTATTTAATATATTATTATGGTAACTTTAATAAGTGATCGCGGTAGTCCTCGATATCTTGAAGGTTTGAAATGAGTCTCGAAATTTATAAAGTAATGGATAATTTGCACAAATCTGTCGATTATTTAAATTACACAACAAAATTTCCGAAGCTCGCGCGTTATACCTACCCTTGGAAGTGAATACATCTGCAACTCTTGCTATTCCGTCGGGTCCAGGATATAGTGTTTGAATGCGTAACATGCGCTATTTTAAGTGTAGTAAAAAGTCTCCTTGATACCACCAGTTCGCCTTTTTGAAGTCCTCTCTGTTTGCCTCGCCATTTAGTTTTCTGCTGCAACTCGCTCAAATACTCAAGTCTCCAGCGCTCCCAAAAGTGTTGCCGCATCCTCTCCAGACAACGTTATCTTGTCTTATCTTCTAAATTATATTTCAGAAATAAGTTGTCCAGTCAATGAACAGTTTGTGAAGTGCAGAGTTAAATGTCCCACTGAGTATTGTCCCACAAGTGATACTCGCGCTAGAGTCATATGCGAACCTGCTCGTCCTTGTCCCTCTGGTTGCGTCTGCAAATACGGCTATTTACGGAAAAATAGAAAAGAAAATCAATGCATAGAAGCGGCAAAGTGTCGTAAGTATAACCCCTTCGTTTAGAGATTATTTTAGATTGTAACATCCTATTTTTATACTTTGAATAAGATCGACAAATTGTAAGTATTAATTCAAAATCTGCACCTTTTGAAAACTGTTCGTAAACATGAGTTTAATTCTGCAAACTTAACATAACATTCTGCCTTATGTAAATTTCTTTGATCTGGTTTCCTCATTTTCTTTTTCATTTAAGCTCCCGTTAAGTGCACAAGACCCAATGAAGTGTGGAGCCCAAGCCCACCAAACTGCCTGGCCGAGAGATGTGAGGATGTTAACAAACCGCCAGGGCCTTGTAATAATCAATACCTTAGCTTCACGCCGAAATGCATCTGCCAAAAAGGCTACTATCGAAACAGTGACGATATCTGTGTAGCGGCTCACAAGTGTCGTGAGTATGAAAAGCAATGGTTGACATTGTTAACAAGTTTCTTGTCTCGTGAATTGATATCCTACTTATCAATTGCTTTTCTAACTAGTATGTTTTCGTGGACCTATAAAATTGACGGTCCCCAGTATTAAAATTGACTATTTTTAATAATTTAAGCGAATGTTGGTTGCAATGGAGACCCTCATGCATCATGGAAAGAATGTACTTCAGCGTGTCCACCAACGTGTGAAAATCCCAATCCCATATGCATTAAAGTATGTAAGCCCGCCGGCTGTGTGTGTAATCCAGGATATGTGCTCTCAAACGGAAAATGTATCCTGCTTTCAAAATGTCCAGGTAATTCTGATGGTGGTAATCTTGGAAACGTAACGTAACTTACACTAGGAGTACAGACTCATAGTGTAAGTTTCTTTCAGTCGAAGCGAAACTGTTGTACAGAACGGTGCCGTCTATACGACATTAAATTAAAACATGGGCTATATCAGTTCATGGAAATGGTTTGCAACTTTCAAAAACATCTTATTCGTTTGATTATTTCCTGATATTTCTATAAAATAATGCAGCCAATGTTATATTATTTCATACAAATGTCATGAAATTATCAAATGAATTATTATTTCTATAAACTAATAGAGCCCATGTTTCAATTTAAAGTCGTATTGACGGCACCACCCTGTATACCGCGATTTGTATGTGACGCGGTTAATATGGTGATGGAATATTATTTTCATTGTGAATAAACATTTTATGAAATTCAGTTAATTTTAATTATATAACACATTGGAAATGATGTTAACCAGTAACGTTAAGAAACTTAAAAGAAGTCGATTAGCCACACGTGCGCAGTTGGATTAGATTGCGGAACAAGTAGAAAATTTACAAAACATTTTACATTCCGAATTCAACACAAAGTTTCAGATCATAAAATGTTAATTGGCATCTTAAAACACCGCTCAAAATATAACACAAAGTGAAAGTACTTTGAGGACATAGTTAGAAACTGCCGTTAAAGCCGACTGAAGCAAAATGAACCACCAAAAGCCCCACCGCACCACTGGCAAGAACCAGTAGCCCCTTGGCAAAGGCTACACATTAACTTCGCCAGCTCTATCCGAAACTACTATCTATTCATTATTGTTGACGTCATGAATAAATGAGTGGATGTGATCTCACGAAAACTGCTACGAGTGCATGGTGTGCACGACATTAAAAGAAAATTTACCAACTTTGGTTTCCCTTATGTACTGGTTTTAGATAACGGGCGACAATTTACTTCGAACGAATTTAAAAACTGCCTGATATTACATGGCATAACGCACAAGATATTCGCACCATACCACCCGGAAACAAACGGTCAAGCGGAGCGATACGTACAAACTATAAAAAGAGCGTTACGAAGCATGGACTCGAAAGGGGGTGATATTCACTAAAAACTGCATTATATAGTAATTAAAATATAATACAACTAGAAAATTTTCACGTCCTGATGCAGTCGAATTTCGAGATAGAGAATATTCGAGAGTTGAATCGAACCCGCGACCTTTCGCAATCCGAGCGACTGCTCTGACCACCGAGCCACCCAGGACTTGGGCTATCCCTGTGAAATTCTTCTAGTCTATCGTATTTGCGTTTATGAGCTAACGTCCACCCTACAATGTCGAAATATTCTGTTTCTGTTGTTTTTTCTAGTTTTATTATATTTTAATTACCAAGTAATTTTTAAAACGTTTATGATAATGTTAAAATCAAAAATTAAGAACAACTGCATTATAATTCGTTTACGTCAGCTACGCTGAGTTCATAGCCAACGTACTGGAAAGAGCCCGTATTATCAACGAGCTAGTTTTCGGTAGGCCGATACGGACGCATCTCGATGCTGTACTGAAACCCACCCCACGCCCTTCATCATGGGCGACGCCAACGAGCCCAGAGAGAATTCTCTTCTGGAGACCATGTACAATTTCGTGATTGCGGGGCTAGGGCCAAGTGGGTATTGGGACGGTAAAGAAAGGATAGGTGTTTTACATTGCGAGGTGCTCACCAACTCAGGCGAGCTGTGGAAGCGACATCTCGACCAAATGCTCGACACCATCTTCCGACCATGAGGAATTGGGAGGACTGTTATTTATCACGATTTGCATGTGACGCGGTTGCTATGGTGATAGAATTTTTGTTAGAGGAATCGAAATAGCGTGGTAAAGTAATATTAAGCAGTAAAGGTAAATTTTATTATTAATAAATAATTTATATATAAGTAATTTATATTATTAATAAATAATTTGACAGTTATCACTACTACCACTACTACCAATGTTTTTGTTTCAATTCGATGGAAACTTACACTAGGAGCGCAGTGTTTGTAATAATGAAAAAAAGGATTGAAGAAAAATTGTGCCCTAATTCACAAAAGGACTAGATTACATGCGTGAGAGAAACTTAAAAAAATTGGTTTTTTGTAAACCGGAGGCTAAAAGTTGAATATTTCATAATACAAAAAAAAACCTTAATTTACTTAATTTTTTTTTAAATTTATTGATTAATACAAATTTTACATTATATCAAAAACATGTCACTTGGCGGAAGCCAGAAGGGCTAGAAGGATATGCCAAGTGATGAGTTCTATTTTTCTATGTACTTAATTCTATGTATACAAGTGAGATATTTTGTCGCTTTCCATATTTAACATGTATTTTTAAATTTGTTTTATTGATTTTACATTTTGTATATAATTAAACTGTAACTCTCCGGGCAAACTATTAATTATTTTAGGTAATGTGTATTCATAATTTCTCATTCCATAAATCATTTTAGTCAGTTTCGTTTTACATTTGTGGATGTATTGGGTATATTATAATTTTATATTTTCATGTAAGTATTTCTTACAGGTGATTCGCGTGATAATTTCTGATAAAAAAATCGCAGCTCAAACCAAAAATGACAAATAAATTATTTGCTTAGTATTAATTCTGTCTTATTGCTAGAAATTATTTTTGATCCCTTACCGTTGTTAAAAATAAGCGACTATTATAATAGGTGCGCACAGTTCTGCAATAATAGAGGTATTATCAAGGTATGGTGACAGGACAGGAAACAAACTTTTGTCAACTCCAAAATCAATTAAAAAATAGGAACAATGTCGATATACTTGTATTGAACGTCGAATAAAATTTTCTCAAGGTCGTTGGCGTTTATCAGCCTCTTAAATGACTAGAGTTCTGCAATAATAGAGGTATTATCAAGGTATGGTGACAGGACAGGAAACAAACTTTTGTCAACTCCAAAATCAATTAAAAAATAGGAACAATGTCGATATACTTGTATTGAACGTCGAATAAAAAGTCATCGTAACCCATCAAGGATACAAAGTCAACGATTTGACATTTGTTTTAAATACAGAGGGCAATGTGTCTTACGGTGTCAATGTAATGTTAAACAGGGTGGACCACAGATGATTTATACGCGTGAGTAATATCCTCGGTGTTTTTTTAGGAGCAATCGATGATAAAATAAAAGAGGGTTGCGATATATAGTTGATAAATAGCTTGTACCATTAAAGTTGTATTTGTTTACAGCGCCACCATGCCCAATTATTCCAAGGTGCCAACCGACTTGCGCAGTGCCAACTCCAAGAAATTGTCCAAAAGTACAACCTGCCACCAGTAATGTCGACGGTTGCCAATGTAAAGAAGGATACATACTATCTAAGACCGGAGGACAATGCATTAAAATTGAAGACTGTCCAAGTATGTGGTTGTTTTATTAAAAAACTAAAATAGATACTATAGCAATCCATATCTTTATATTCCCAAAATATACAGGCGGTCCTCTCGTAGTGCTACTTGCGACATTAAATTTAATGGAGACTTTGTTACTATTAAAAAATAATATTAGAAAACTGGAGCTGAACCAAGGGTAATCTCTAACGAATTCCAAAACATTGACCGTAGGTAATTTTCACTTTCTTCTTTCACTCTGAACTCGGATAGGTACAATGTAAATACCTATACTTATTGCCTAAGTGCAGGTTACAACAACAAGCCTAAGATGAATATGGATCACCAACTGAAAATGAGACATCATTCTTCATCATCATATTAGCTTATGATGTCCACTGCTGAACAAAGCTCTCTAGTCGATTTCCAAATGGATCGGTTCTATGCAGCCTGCATCCAACGGCCATCATGATTTGATTATAATCTTTTCACACATTAGAAGATGTGTATGAAGGGTCTATTTATAACATTAGAAGATTATAATAAATACAGTGATGTTTTGATGTGTACTTTTTTGTTTTGAAAAAGCATTTTTAAACTAGAATAATCATCTTCTCAGGCAGGGACTGAACCCGTGACCTTTCGCAATCCGGGTAAATTTTCTAACCATCTGTGCTCCACCGGACTTTGTGAGTTTCCTCTAGTCCATCTGTAGTAAAAGCAGTGCCAAACTTAACTGTATTCTAGGTATTTGAAAGAAAAATAAGTAACAATTAAAAGCAAAAAAAACCTTTTTTAAAAAAGCTTTTATTTAAATGCTCTTAAAAGAAGAAAATAAAATTATCCTTTAAAATTTTAACTATAAACTAATAAACACAATTTATTTGATCATAAAAGCTTGTCGCGAGGTTTGCGTAAGTACCTTTAAGTACTTCTCGCGACAAGCTTTTATAGCTTGGTAGCTACGATTATTAGAGGAGTCACACGGATTGTGAAAAGCCTAATTATATCTAATAGGTTCCAAAACTGTGACATTACCTTTGCTTTCTTTCGTCACTTAAGCAAAAATTTCGTGGATTTCGTTAGAGAGATATTTTATAGGGTTTAGAAGATTATAATTAACTAGTGATATTATGATGTTTGACTTTTCAGTTTATAAAAGTCTCATATTCAAATCCTTTTTAGAACAAACTTCTTGTAACGGAGATCCGCATGCTGTACTTAAATCGTGTCCGTGGGCCTGTCCACCTACTTGCGCTAATCCAGAGGCAGCCAGAACATGCACTAAAAAGTGTCCGCCAGTCGGCTGCGACTGCGAGCCTGGATATATCTTTTCTAAAGTGAACGGCAAATGTATTTTGCCTGATAACTGTCCAGGTACTATATTTTTAATTCCTAAAATACCGACACTCATTGTTTGTCTATAGTAAGTTACTTTGTCATTTATAGTCACAAGTCTAGTCTATTTAAAACATCAAGGATATCTTGCAGGTGGAAATCCATGTGGCAAAAACGGAACGTATGTGGAATGCGGATTCCGCTGTCCAAACCAGTACTGCCCTAAAGATGACAGTGGAATAAAAGTGGCGTGCAAACCCGGCCGTCCCTGTCCCCCTGGATGTGGGTGCAAAGATAACTACAAGAGGTTGAACTTTAAAGACGAACATTGCGTTCTGGCGTCAGATTGTCGTATGTACCCGTATTTATACATTTACAACATTGATAATAATGGATAAAAGAAAATTGGTTGATTTCAAACGCAAGGCAATTTTGAACGAGGCAGTGTACATGATGATACAAAATTATAGTTGACAATCTCTATCTGCTAGCTGAGATCGACATCTATGTTCAAAGCCCAATGGCCAGGCACTGACCTTGGGCTATTTATCCTTTTCTATCATGACAGAAACGCTATCAGTCCTCCTACATGTCCTGTTGAAAAGTTTGAGGAGTTCGTAACATTATCTATAGATTTTACCGCTCTTTTTGTTTTGTATAACTAATTGATTAACTCGTTTCTAGCTCCTGTTAAATGCACGAAACAAAATGAAGTATGGTCATCATGTCCATCGGACTGCCTCGCAGAAAGTTGTGCCAATGTAAACGATCCTCCACCAGTGTGCGGCAAACCTTCGGAATGTGACCCGAAATGTATATGCCAAAAAGGATTTTATAGGAATAGTGATGGTGCTTGCATTCCTGCTAAAGACTGCCGTAAGTAAATGATAGTTTTACTGAGGTACTCCGTGGTAATAAGAACCTGGGTGGACATTTGCATTATTATTTACAATATTTTTGTTATAGCGGGATATAATCCATGTGCATCTACGTGTACTCCAACTTGTGCAAATCCAAATCCACCAAACTGCGACTCAGAACCGGTATCTACTTGCTGCAAAAATGGTTACGTTTTATCTAAAAAAGGCGGTAAATGCATCAAGACCGAGGACTGTCCCAGTGAGTGAACTAAGTCTACTTAAATCACATATTTCAATATTTTATTTGCAAAAATTATTCAAACTCATAAAAGTTGCCTCTACTTACATAATCCTATCAAAATTATATTTTAAGCTGTCCAGCTCATTTATCATTGTACTGTTATTATTATTTTATACGAGTATCAGTTTGATAAGCCACAATTTTATAGAAAATATTGGCTGTAATGGAGATCCAAATGCAATAGTTAAAAATTGCCCAGCACCTTGTCCATCCACCTGCGATTCTCCCAACGCGTTCCCGTGCAGAAAAGCTTGCAAAATTATAGGCTGCGAGTGTGCTCCAGGATATCTTTTTAATAAGGAAGGAAAGTGTGTACGGCCTGATCAATGCCCAGGTATAGTTGAAAGTTTATTACTTGCTCTTATTACAGTGTTACGTCTAGGAAATAATAGTACTATTTCTTGTGCTTGGGTTTCGATTATATAAACATAGTAACTTTCGCCGTGGTTGACCCTGGACGAGTCAACGATTATTTTGTAATCTAAAACTCCTCATTGCTTCTGAAGTGTTAAAGCTACGGTTGTTACTGCAACACACAATTTAACTCGCTTTAAGCTATGGTCGTGGTGTTATCATCCGCACTACTAAAATATTTTAACCATAGAAAGAAAGAAAGAAAGAAAGAAAGAAAAAATATTTTATTTAAATAGGCCACAAAGAAGCACTTTTAGCTGGCACTGCACAGCTAATAGTTATAATTTTTTATAAAGCAAAAAAAATAATTAAAATTAGAGAAGGTATATCAACGTACTAACAGAGTAGGTACCCAATGTCAAAAGTATTATCGTTATTTTCAAGCTATCTGACAATGCACAATCACAATATAGGTATACAGAGGTTAATAGTCATAATACTCGTAAATAAACATATAAAACATTTTGGAATTTTATTGTGTCCACGCATTCTTATCATCTAAATTTTTTAGGACCTTATAGAATCTTTTTTTCATTTAAGTTTGTTAGACATATAACTTAAGTTTGTGATAAGACAGTTCAGTTACATTTGGTGGGACTTTGTTATAAATGTGTATACATTTTCGCATTTTCCCATGAATGAGCGACTTGTCTTGTGAAGTCTAAAACTTGGAACAGCAAGTTTATTTTTATATCTAGTGTTTAAGTTATGAATATCACAATGTTTTGAAAAGGTATGATTATATTTGTGAACATAAATTATGTTCTCATATATATACATATTGAGAAGCAACAATCAAAATATTAATTTCTTTAAATAAATCCCTTAGTGAATCACGTGGCTTTAATCTCTAAATAGTACGAACAGCTTTTTTTTGTAAAATAAAAATATCTTCAATGTCGGCTGCTGTGCCCCACAATAACAAGCCATATGACATGACACTGTGGAAGTAAACAAAGTAAACAAGTCTTGCTGTTTCAACATCACACAAAGACCTATTTTTTTTACAGCATAAGCAGCTGAACTAAGTCTTTTAGATAGGGAAGAGATATTAGGATTCAATTGTAAACGAGAATCAAACTTAATTCCTAAAAATACAATAGAGTCAACACATTCAATAGTTTCTTCATTGATTTCAACATGAGTGCTAACCTGCCTTACATAAAGTAAATTTAATACACTTAGTTTTTTTTAATTTAACAATATATTATTGTTCTCAAACCAGGATAGCACTTTTGAAATGGCATTATTTACATCCTCAAAGTCAGTTTTAGTTCGGTCTATTTTAAAAATTAGTGAGGTGTCATCTGCAAACAATACCGTCTCTCTCAAACATTTTTTTTTGAAAAGTAAGGGAGGTCGTTGATTTAAATTAAAAACAGCAATGACCCTAATATCGAACCCTGAGGCATGCCCATATGCACAGGCGCACCAGAAGACTCAGTTTTGTTTTAACAACTTTTTGAATTCTATTGGTCAAATAGGATTCAATTAGTTTCAATGAGTTTATTGATACACCATAATGCTTTAATTACCCAATAATGTTTGATGATCAACACAGTCAAACACCTTGGACAAGTCGCAGAAGATACCTAGAGCATCCTGCCGATTTTCCCAAGCATCAAATATGTGTTTTATAAGCGCAATTTCCGCGTCTGTAGTATTTTTTCCTTTAGTAAATCCGAACTGTATATTGTGAAGCAATTCTCGTAAAATGAGAAAGCAATTCGTTTAGCATATTTTTTTCAAAAATTTTGCTAAGAGACGGCAAAATAGAAATGGGCCGGAAATTTGTGGAGTCATTGCTATCTCCCGCCTTAAACAAAGGTATTATTTTACTTAATTTCATTTGATTGGGAAATACACCATCATCAATACATTTATTATATAATTTATAACACTAACAGAAAAGCCCCATAAATCCACAGTTTTTTTCATATTCAAAGACTTGAAAGCTTATACCTTTATAGGTATAAGCTTTTATACCTTTATACCTTTATAGGTATAACGTTAATACGGTTATCCGTATTAACGTTAATTTCATGAAAATTGAAAGGAATATTGCACTTATGATCATTCGTCGCTATGAGAGCAAGTGCGCGCTTAGTACACGAATTCAATTCTTCTGTAATTTTATTAGGTATATGGGAAAAAAAAGTCTCGAAGGTATTTGCAACTCTATCATCTGTTTCTATAGTTTTGCCATTGACATTAATTTTAAAACATCTATCCGTAACTTTTGATTTACCACTTTCTTGGTTTATAACTTTCCAAGTGGCTTTTATTTTATTGTCTGTTTTCTTAATTGAATTAATTTCATATATGAAGGTCGCCTATCAATGGGACATATATTTCAAAGGTTGTTGAATTTATTCTATCAAATTCGTCAGGTTGTTGTCGGATGTAGCTAATTTTATATTTGTTTTTTCAAGGGGGAAATCCTTGCAGAAAGAATGAAAGGTTTGTGTCATGTAAGGCACCTTGCCCAACGGATTACTGCCCATTGAGCGACAGTCGGGCCGTGGTCGCTTGTGACCCGCCATCCCCATGCCTCTCTGGATGTGTCTGCAACTTGAACTACAGAAGAAAGAGCTACAAGGACGACCGGTGTATAGTTTCTTCAGATTGCCGTGAGTATTGTGTATTTTTTAACTTAATTAGATATACTTATTGGAGCTATACTAGATTAAACGCTTACTCTAAAGAACATTATTCCACGTCTATAAGGGATTTTAAAATTACAAAAATCATTAGCGTTTTTTAATTGTAGCATGTCTTTTATTTTTCTTTGCTGTATTTGGTAAGTAAGCATGTTTAGTAACTTTCTACAGCGTGGTGCCGTCAATGCGACAATAAATTTAAGCATGGGCTATATTAGTCCATAGAAATGGTTTGCCACTTTCAAAAATATCGTACTTATTTGATAATTTCATGACATTTGTATGGAATAGTGTAACGTTAGCAGCATTATTTCATACAAATGTCATGAAATTATCAAATAAATACGATATTTTTGAAAGTGGCAAACCATTTCTATGGATAATATAGCCGATGTTTAAATTTATTGTCGCATTGACGGCACCACCCTGTATATGCCACATTGTTAAGGTTGTTTTAGTGTTCGGCTTCAAAACACAAAAAAACTTTGTATTTTTTTTAAAAAAACCCCCTTACTAAACCTAAACCGAATTAAGCTTGGAAGTGATAATCTGTAACTGACTACGAAAAAATAAAACAGTCGTATCAAAAATAATAAGAGTGAGTGTTTCAAAGGTATAAAAAATTAAGAAAGAAAAAATTATTCAAAAAAATTGAACCGACTTTAAAACACTAAAACGAAACAAATAAATAAAATGAAGCAGTAGAATTTACTCATCCCATAATAGTTATTTGTCCAACAAGTGAGCAAAATTATTTTTTGAAGCGAGTGTCAAATCACGAACCAGCAAAGTAGTCTAAAATTGAATCACGAGCATAGCGAGTGATTAACAATAAAATTAGACTAGGTACTGAGCGCAGTGAGTGATTTAAAGGCACGAGACAAAAAAAAATTGCTCTCGTGTGAAACATACAAATTTTCATCACTCGATGAACTCATTTTTGTAATTAAATTAATAAAATAATCACAATTAATTATAAACACAAGTCGAAAAATCAAAACAATCTGAATTTATTTTTCCTGCTTTGTCCACAGATTATATCTATGTTATAGACTATTTTTGAGTTAAAGAGTTAAAGTTAAAGAGAAATTACAGTGCAAGTCACTTTTTTGAAAAGTAAATACTAATTATATTTTTATGTAACGTGACATTATTGTTTACTAAATTATATAGTTATTATAATTTGTCAAGAACACGTCCATTAAATTAAAATAGTTAAGCTTATAAAGTAAAATAATTAAATTACATAGTTGTGCGACAAGCGCTAGTCCTGAGTTTCGGAACGCGCTACTGCCTATCTCAAATTTATTTAAAAAGCAGCAAAAACCGGTTTTTCTTCGAGATTTTACAAAGCAAAAGAGCTATTTTGCTGCTGTTAAGCAACTAAACGTTTTATTGGTGACTATACACACTTACTCTCTATCTCAAAATCTACGAAACCGATTTTAATAAAAGTTGCATTGTTCCCTAAGTTGGACTATGTCATAAGCAAGAAAATAAGCAAAAATAAGGATTTTTTTAAATCTAACTTATGGTTTAAGACATATGCGTGGACAAACATACATACATACACACATGAAATTTGGCGCCCATGTTCAGAAGCTAGTATAGACTAAAATATACAAAAACTGTTTTTGAGGTCGGTTAATAATGTTTTCCAGCTCCTGTGAAATGCACTAGACAGAACGAAGAGTGGTCGTCGTGTCCGTCTGCGTGTTTAAGCGAATACTGTGACGCTGTTGATCAGCAGCCAGTAGTCTGCAACACTTTGGTACTCAACTGTCAACCGCAATGTATCTGCTGTAAGAACTATTTCAGAAATGCGTCCGATATATGTGTATCAGCTGACGAATGCCGAGGTACGGTGCCTGACGACTCATGCGAAGGCAGTGACGAAACTGATTAAGCATGTAAAATTAGCTGTTACTATTTGTGCTGGCTTTTCACTTCAGTTATGCGAATACATAAGAGGATTGTACACTGTTCCCGTCATAGTAGTTATTTTAAAAAGTATGACACTTACAAGCGCGATGTTTTTAGTAAAAACATCATAGGTACTTTAAAAGTTGGTTTATTAAGAAACAGTTTATGCTGGCTGGATGTGTTAAAAAAATTTTTTTTACTCTCTCGTGTCGCATAGCAGATGTGAAGAGTCAGCCTTTCTTTAGCCTTACTTTTCCAAAATGTTAATACTGTACAAATACTACTTTAATTTAAACAAAAATAAATAATGTTATGAATATTTTACTTCAAAACTTTAAATGAATTTTGTATGTAAAGATTGTATTTCATTTTCCAATAATACCTACTATAGCTACTTATACAACTTAACAATAATGTTAAAGCATGAATATAAATGCAGTCTGTTATTAGTATTTTAATTAAATCTTTACGCATTTTATACTTATACTTTATGCTTTTTATTCCTCCTTTATAAATATAATGGATAGCCGATGGATGCGGGCAGCGCATGAGGCCTCTGCCCAGCAGTGGGCATCTCTCGGCTGAAATGATGATGATCATCATAACATGCCTATATACGTCCCACTGCTGGGTACTGGACTTGGTACATGGAAGAAATATATGAGAAGTTTGGGTCATGACAGCACCACGCTAGCCAAATGCGGGTTCCTCTCGGACCAACCTTCCTACTAAGCATTTCCACCAGCGCCATGGTTACACCTAATCAGGAGTAGCCTTCTTGGTGGGTTATAGCGGTTGCAGTAACAACCGGGACCAACGGCTTTTAACGTGGCTTCCTAAGCACAGAGGTATTATTCGTTCATAGAAATGGTTTGCCACTTTCAAAAACATCTTATTCATTTGATAATTTCATTACATTTGTATAGAATAATACATTTGTTGCATTATTTCATACAAATGTCATGAAATTATCAAATGAATACGATATTTTTGAAAGTGGAAAACCATTTCTATGAACTAATATAGCCCGTGTTTTATAATTTATTGTCGCATTGACAATACCACCCTGTATATGTCAAATTTTGATTAACCCGTCCCAGGATCGACCGTGACGAAAGTTGCTTGGTTTCCGTAATCGAAACCAGACAAATCAAACCACTACGCCCCCTATACTCATGTAAATGTTTATGTAGTAGAAAAAAGCTGCTTAATATTTCGTAAATAAAATAGAGCTATGACTTAATTTAAACCAAAGGTATATAAGTATCATTGTGGATCCTCATTTGAGATAAAGTGCACAAACGCGCAGAGTCGAGTTAATTGTAAATAAAAGCCTCGTTTCTGCTACTGTTTACTTCACTTATCTCTTTACTTAAAAAATATACAAAACAATATTTAAGAAATAAATACAGTCTACTTAAATGAATAAATTAAATAGGTGATTAAATTAGGTAAATAGGTAATTAAAAACCTGTGAAAAAATGACATCTCTTGAAGTCGATTGTGAAATGTAAGTAATTTATGAGCGTTTACGCCGCACGGCTTTTCATAAAAAAACTCTATCATTCTGCGATTTCTGTCATTTTGCGCTTTTGGACATTCTAATACTCTGCCATTTCAGGCATTTTGCAAATACTGACGTTATGCAATTTCCGACATCCTGCAATTTTTAACCAACTGGAAATTCTGGCAAACTGCAAAATCTGACAAACTGCAAATTCTGACATTGTGCAATTTCAAACATTCTTCGGTTTTAGAACATTTATCTAATGTAGTGCGACATTTTACCTGAAATTTGATTAATAAATTTAAAAAGTTTCTGGCTTAACGATAAGTCCTCGCAGCCATTACAAATATTTATATACAGGATGGTGAGACAATAAATTAAATCATGGGCTTTTGAAACGTTTTGCAACTCTCAAACACATGTTATTCATTTGATAATTTCACGACATTTCTATGAAATAACGCAGCCAATGTTCTATTATTTCATAGAAATGTCATGACATTATCAAATGAAAAAGACGTATTTGATAGTTGCAAAACGTTTCAAAAGCCCATGATTTAATTTATTGTCATATTGTCTCACCACCCTGTATACATATGAAACATCTATGACATTTATATAATTGTAAATAAGAGTTATCCTTAACTTATTTTTTAGACCAGCAATGTAAATAATAATTTTAAGCATCTACGTTCGCCGGCGTAGTAGTATTGATTTACTACCTAGATACTTGAATTTGGGGGCCTGTGGGGCCTGACCGAGGTAGAATCTTCACCTTACAGAAGATCGCAGCTAATAGGTAACTTTAAAATACTCATATTCATATTCTTTATTGAATCATCTTATATTTTATAGGTCTTAAACCTAGGTCATTACAAAACATAAACCCTGCAAGGCATTGTTGTGTTGTACCACAGAATGAAGAAGTTATTCCTTCCTCTGTGGTTGTTCTTTAATTCTAAAGTAAAGCGTCGACATGAGTAATGAAATTTTGCCATTTCACTTGTTATAACTCGATTCTAAATTTTGTTTTAATATATAGTAACAAAAACAACTATTTACAGGAATAACTGCATTTATTGAGAAATTAAAGCGGTAATCGAAGACCAGTTACTTGGTATTTTTTTTTTGGTAAATGGATTTTTTGGAAATGGAAATTTAAACTAGTGAGAGGATTCCTGTTTATCTGCACCAGCCGCAAATTAAGTAGCTGGGAACAAAATAAAATATTTTATATAGTTAGGAAATAAAATTAATTTCTAAAAACTCGGAAAATCTTCATTTAGTATTCTAAAAACAAGCAGAGATTCGTACCCACTACAATTGACTTCCTTCAAATATAAACAGTTCGGTTTGTGACCTTTTTTCTGTGTTATTGCAAGTGTCTAGAGGTGACGGTAGTCACTTACCACCAGGTGGCCCGTCAGCTCGCTTGCCATCTACTTGTGTAAAAATAGTTATGAGAAAAATAGTATTTCCATGTAGTATCTGCACAGAATACCTACATACTTATGTCGCAGTAAGATAAAATTTAAACAAAAAATAAAACCGACTCCAAAAAACTGAAAAGGATAAAATAATTAAATTTTAGTAAGTACTCGTCCCCTAGAAACATATTTTTGGAGACGGTGCTTCACTATCTATGGTGTCTGGAAATAACGTAGCACCAACTCCAAAAATATTTTCCTAGGGGATGAGTAGGCTACCTACTAAAATTTAATTATTTTATCCTTTTCAGTTTTTTCATTCAAATTTTGTTTTCACGATTTTTAGTGATAACTTTTGAAGGTCAAAGCTAGATGGGTGACCGTCAACTTATATTGTTTTCTACTATCGTATCATTTCACTAAAAATTCATAGGAAACCAGATCTCCGCAAGTTCGCATACGTAGACGACTTAATTTTTCCAGTTTTTTTGTTTTAAAAACCGATCAATATCGGTTCACCCAGTCAAAAGTTCTGAGGTAACAAACATAAAAAAAAACATACAGATGAATTGATAACCTCCTCCTTTTTTGAAGTCGGTTAAAAAGTGATAAATTAAAACAACAGAATAATGTTTAAGCGCCTACAGTATTTCCTGCGCAAAGCTTCAATCGTACGTTTAATGCCTAACGTTTCCTACGGAGATTGTGCGTCTCACCCACTTTGATACTAGGTTGTACTAAACCCATAAAATCAATCCATGCCAATAGTATACATGCGAAATTAACTCTGTCTCTGTCTGTTACGCTTTCAATCCTTACCTGCTGAACCGATTTAGATGTTTTTTTTTCTATTTTGGAAACTCAACAGCTTTTTTTACAAAACTCAGCATACACATATTACAATGGTTTAACACCTATCTAAGACTACATGAGTCTCACGAGTTTTAGCATGGTTTTAGATTATATCATAGCATGGTGTTAGATTACATCATTAGGTATTCCCAGTTTGTAAGTCACAAATTTTTAAAACGAACGCTTATCTGATGGCTATCCAGATATACAATAAGATACCTAAAGCTAAAACTCTCAAAGCTTTACCCCCTTATACAATTTAAAAAAAAATATCTGGATGGCTTCTAGAAAATTGTTTTTATAACTTAAATGAATTCAATAATTATAAATGTTCTAATTAAGTGGTTTGATAATACCTAAAATAATTGACATAAAATATAAAATAAAATTTAAGTTAGATACGCATTTAGTTATAAAACCAACTAATAGAATATCTAAATTAATGAACTGTATTTAATCATTTCTTTATGTACCTATGACAAAAAATTTAATACCAATAAACCGGTAGAATACGCTGGCACATATTATTGTAATGTAATAATAACTATAAATACACCCGTATTCTGGCAAATAAAGATTTATGAATTACAAGTGGAGCTGCAGACGGCCACTAGCTTGCAAATTTATATTTATGACGCAAATCGTTGTCCCATTAAAATACCTAATACAAGAAAGTTATTTTCTGAATTCTTTAACGCACTTCACGGGGCGAACGCCTACATGCATTGCTTTCATAATTGGCATTCTTTTTGACGTCACATTGTCAGTTCTTACCGCCTATAAAAGCAAATATGGCTTTCAAAAAAATACTGTTAATATAGCTTTGAATTGGCAGTCGCCCGCTGAAGACGCGATATAAAACATAAAAAATGTCTAGATTCATGTCCTGAGGCGTCCTTGTCCTGTCCTTGTTCATAGCAGGCTAATCACTGAGCTACTAAATACTTAATTATTCATAGGGTAAGTATTTCAAAATCGCGGCCGCGTGCGTGGTATTTCACAAGCCGCCACGTCTGGGATTACCCAAGTATAACTGTGGATAATCTCCATCGACGCGAAACCTGGCCGTAGACCAGCCTACCCCGCGAAGGGCTCGAAGAAGTGCAGTTCGGGGAATTTTAGTGGATATTTCCAGTCAGCTTGTCAGCGCTGAATGACCCCTACACACGCCCATCGGCGTCGCCGAGCCAGCGGCTAATCAACGGGCATGTGTAGGAGTCGTCGCTCTGTAATCGATTTTCTCCCCGAAAATGGGGCATTGTAAATATAGACGTTAGGTAAAATTATAACTTAAAAACAGAATCGCTTGAAGTTATTGATAGGGTCCTCCCAATTCCTCAGTAGCTAAGTGGTAAGAGAAGTTGTGAAAGGTTAGGTCCCGCTCCAGGACATTACATTTTATCTAGATATTGTTCTATCACTTAGACCTACTAGTGTTGGTAAGCTGACACTTCAGCTTACCGAGGGGCACTCCCCTAGTGTAAGTTTCATTTGATACGAAACGAAAACATCATCGTCGTGTTCACCTCTCAAATCCGTATACTAAAAGTGGTTAAAATAATCTAGATAATAATAATTTCAATGTATAATAATGTGTTTTTAATATATATATTTATATTTAAAACATTTATAATAATGTTAAAATCAAAAATTAAGAATATCTAAAAGTGGTTTTCAATAATCCACAACAGACTAAAGAGGCGCTCACTGCTGCCGTTTTCCGTTTTCATACAATTTGACAGTTATCACGACGTCGAACGTCTTCGTTTTAATTAGATGGTAACACACAGGCCGTCAACTTGTTTTATTGGAACATAAAAAAATATTAAAAATAAAAGCCTCAAGAGGCTTTACGCACGGCTTTCCATACTTTCAAGTCGAAAATATTGGAAACAAGGAAATTAATGGCGATTTTTGTTTAGTATGAAAACTATTGCATTCCGTAAAAAGCCATGAGGCGTAAACCCCCATAATACTCACCTTCTAACAGTCTTCGGGCAAAATACACTTTCCGCCTTTCTTCACATATCCCCTTTTACACTGACAGCTTGCAGGATAGCACACTAGCATACAGATGGGGTGGGGATCCTCGCAAGTAGGTGTGCAAGGCGATGCGCACTTAACTAGCACAGCATTTGGGTCGTCGTTGCATCCTTTAAATAATAACATAAAAGGTTCTCTGTATACTAAAAAAACCGGTCAAGTACGAGTCGCACTCGTGCAGGACGGGTTCCGTACCATTATCTTTAAACAAACGTCTACCTGTTGCCGTTATCAATATCGAGCAAAAACAATTAAAAAAATCACGTTTGTTGTCCAGGAAACTCCTTAAATATTTGTTTTATTCTGTTTATTTATTTGTTGTTATAGCGGCAGCAGAAATACGTGATCTGTAAAAGTTTCAACTGTCTAATTATCACGGTTCGTGAGATACAGTCTGGTGTCAGAAGAACGGACAGCGAAGTCTTAGTAATGGGTCTCGTTTTACTCTTTGGGTAGGTACGGGACCCTAAAAACACAGACTGCTGTGTTTTCGAGAGCTCCCGACTGAAGTAGCACGTCTACCTAACTGAAGATCCAAGATTCGAAGCCAAATAAAATTATTCTTAATTATGATTTTAACATTATTATAAATGTTTGAAAAATTATTACCAAATAAAACTACCTCGTAAGTCCAGGATTTAAAACACTCGGACACTCGGATTTAAAAAAAAAAATGAATCAAAAATTAAAACCGATTTTTTTCACAATTTTTAGTGATAACTTTTGAAGGTCAGAGCTAGATGGGTGACCGTGAGCTTAAATTGATTTCTACTATCGTATCATTTCACTAAAAATTCATAGGAAAGCAAAAATCCGAAATTTTCAAAACGACTTCATTTTTCCAGTTTTTTTGATT
The DNA here is from genome assembly GCA_947347705.1 of Nymphula nitidulata. Classification (NCBI taxonomy): domain Eukaryota; kingdom Metazoa; phylum Arthropoda; class Insecta; order Lepidoptera; family Crambidae; genus Nymphula; species Nymphula nitidulata. Next base: position 15,190,549 of record OX374626.1, on the reverse strand, counting down.
TGAAAACCAAACTACCCAATGGATTTTCAAAAATTTTTTATGGGACCAAATGGGAACTATTCCGCATCGGACAAAAAAAGAATCATCAATATCGGTTCACCCAGTCAAAAGTACTGAGGTAACAAACATAAAAAAAACATACACACAAATTGATAACCTCCTCCTTTTTTGAAGTCGGTTAATAAACTTTATTAAACCTCGCTCAGATTGTGGAATCAGCTTCTTGATTCCTGCCGAGTATTACTGATTTCTGAACCGAGTACAGCATGAGATTCCTCAAAAAGAAGATGAAAAAGTTTATACAGGAATAGATGCTATGGATGGATGGTAGCTATATTCAGGACACACACATGAATAATGACTTATTAAAAATTGTACAAACTTGTACTGCCAATGCATTTGTACAAATGTGTCCGAAGCCGTAAAATCAGGGGAAGCACAAAAGATCCCGAAGGGTCGAAGTGCATCGTGGCGTGGTCACGGCCCCATGATAAGTTAGATAAGATTATACAGGGATGCTAACGCGCGAATGATTGGTAATTTGGTACCCCTAGGCGAGTGTCTCTAAGCTCGTTGTAACCGCGTACCATCAGATGGGCCTTAGTGGTGTAGAAGACATGCTCTAAAAATAGACGCGACCCGATCCACCACCACTACTTAGTTATAAATAAAACTTACTTACCATTCTGTGCATGCACAGCCAGAGAAAATGTCAAGAGTGCCACGAAAACAAACAAACGCGCCATGGTTAGTAATTCACTAATCACTATGAAATATAGGTGAACCTAAAAATAAATAAAATAAGCATTATAATAATAATACAGCGAAAGTCTGTTATCACGTCTGAATTAAATACCACTACAAAACCGATTTATTTAATTCTGTGATAGGTAAATTCACTGAGTATATTAATATATTTCTTTAACAATTTATGTTACGTACAAAACAAAGCCACATATTTTATCTACTTTTAAACAACGTAATATAATTATCTGAAGTCCAGTATTTTTTATTTTTACTCTATCACGTACCTACCTACCTACTTTATTTTTTAACGGAAATGAACAATATTTTGTGAAACAAAATTCTTGAATTTTCATAGCCAACAACAGAATGTGTGTTCATTACCTGCGACTTCGTTGTATAATCAATAAAATACCTAAATACCCTACATTTATAATCAATTATTGAGAACGACAATTTATGTACCTCATAACACAGTAATTATTAATATATTTTAAGTGTACTTCTTTGATTCACAACAATAATTATACCTACAGCCCAAATGAAGACAATTAAGAGACATATACATATAACGGTTACCTCGTAGTTAAGTTACATACGTAAGTACCTACTTAATAAAGTAACTCTTAATGCGAATTCCACGATATATGTTTGGTGGTTAATAGTAATTATAAAAGTAATTAATAAGTAATATCAAAACAATATTATGTTATGTTAATTGCATATTCTATTTGATTATCAAAACGGTGCTTTAGCAAACCTCACACAATAGTTATTCTATTGACAAAATTGAAGTGAATGAAATGAATGACACATGCAAAGAGGACTATGTATGTCACATCCGCAGAACAGAGTTTTGTCACACCCACAGAACTGAGAACATACTTCTTTTCTCTGTTCTGAGGTCACACCCGACCTCGGTGTTAGATATTTTTTTTAACCTTAACGGGGTAACTCTTGCCCTTCATCTCACCTGATGTTAAGTGAAGATAAGGCCGACGATTGAAGCGAACTACACCCGGATTCCTCAACCACAGAGGAACTGGTTATCTTACCTCCAACTGCCGGAACACACTAGCGGCAGACTTAGGTAAGATGGTGCTAGCTAGCCAGGCGGACTTAGAAAAGCCCTACCACCAATCAAACCGAACAGAAAACTTCTGCCCCCACGGGAATCGAACCCCGGACCTCTAGATCTGAGGTAGGTGGTCTGAACCACTAGACCACAGAGGCGGTTAAGATTTTTAAGTTGAGCGCGGTCACACACACATACTGGTTCCTCCGTCCTTTTTTGTTTATATTGATGTTTGAAATAAAGTTATGGTATTATTTAAATTACTTTAATTTAGGCATTAGTCTGATCATCGATAGATACGTATTTGACAAAGAAATGTAGGTACATCTTCCTGAAGAAACTTGGAAGAGGATTGCTTATCATCTAAAAGATGGTTTCTCATGAACCTCGGAAAAAAATCTGGTGATTATGTGAAGAATGGTGATTGGACTGTAAATAAAGATATTAAAAGAGTGGAATTTCAGGGTTTCATACGTAAATCAATACTCATAGCACCGTAGACAAAATTCCTAAACACATTTTCATAGATGTAACAAAAATTGTAGGATTTTATCAAATTATTTTTGAGACTCATTTTATAATCGTAAATTCGTAACTTATCGTTATCCCTCCTAATTAAAAAAATGAAAAAAATCAAGTCCCGGGGCGGGGACCAAGCACATTTTTTTATTAATCTCCTTGGTTGTTGTTCAGTTGACCAGTACCCCTAGCGCAAACACTTTTAAATTTCGAATCAACATCGTATCGAGTGGTTAGTTAGCTTTTGTCTGGCTTTTGTTTGAAATTTTAGTCCTGCGTGAACGATACGAAAACAATTAGAAATTTCAAAATGTTTGTGCTAGGGGTAGGTACAGTTGTTTGGATGAAGTGAGATGGTATTCGTGGTTTTTGTTTACCACATAACTAATAAGTTGTAATAAAATTATCAGTGAGTAGGTATAAAAATAAAAATAAGTAGGTAGTTATTTGAAGGTTGAGTTTATTGATATGTACCTAACTTATGGCGATATTTAAAGGCCCCTAGTAGGTAAGTTTCAATCGAAGGGAAACGTCTTGATAGTGTTGCGATAGTCTTTTAGTTTTTTAACTGTCAAATCTAATATCTAAAAAATCCAATATTTAACAACACCGGAACTGATGTCGTTTTCCTACCCTAGAAGATATTGGTTTTTACTTTATAGACAGATAGTAAGAATGGATTTTTCCACCATTTGACTTGTTGCGAGTTCTTATTTATTCTTTTAAATCTGCACCAACCACAAATTCCTGTGAACAAATGAAATACCATGACTATTAGTTCTTATAAAAAGTTTAGGTAAATATTTAATCTACCTACGTCAGAATAATTTTATGTACAGGGTGGTGTCGTCAATACGAAAATTAATTAAAACATGGCTTATATTATATTAGTTCATAGAAGTGGTTTGCCACTTTCAATCTTATTCAACTATGATAATTGCATAACATAATGTTATATTATTTTATACAAATGTCATGAAATTATCAAATGAATAAGATGTTTTTGAAAGTTGCAAACCATTTCTATTATGAACTAATATAGACCATTTTTTTATACAGGCTGGTGCCGTCAATACGACAATAAATTAAAACATGGGCTATATTAGTTCATAGAAATGGTTTGCTACTTTCAAAAATATCTTATTCATTTCATCTCAATCATTTGATAATTTCATCGTCTGGATAGGTACCACCGCCTTTCTTATTTCAGCCGTGAAACAGTTCGCTGTGTTTCGGATCAAAGGGAAAGGTAGCCAGTGTAATTACTGGGCATGGACGGCATTTCATCTTAGGCCTCAGGATGACAACGCACCTGCAATATCAAGTGATTTTTCCTTGTTATTGCAGGTGTCTATAGGCGGCGGTTACCGCTTACCATCAGGTGGGCCGTCAGCTTGTTTGTCATCTACCTAGAAGTATAGAAAAAAATATTAAATGGAGTGTTATTTCAAAAAGTTCGTTACAGTTTTAATCAATACAGGGTGGTGCTTTCAATACGACAATAAATTAAAACATGGGCTATATTTGGTCATAGAAATGGTTCGCCGTTTTCAGAAACATCTTATTCATTTGATAACTTCATGACATTTGTAAGAAATAATATATCTAACATTGGCTGCATTATTAGTTATTACATACAAAGTTCCTGAAATTATCAAGTGTATAAAATGTTTTGAAAATGGGAAACCATTTCGATGAACTAATATAGCCCATGTTTTAATTTATTGTCGTAGTGACGGCACCATTCTGTATATTATTTTTAATTATATGGCACTAGTATTATGCGCACGAGCGCTATTTTTATCATTTTTCTTTGCGCTGACATGTCACATCCCTATCCTTCTCTGCACCGCCCGAAGAAAGGTTCATTTCCTGACTAGGTATTAAATTCTACCTTAACATTCCTGTGGCGATATACATTTTCCGCTTTTCTTCACATATCCATTTTTACATTGACAGCTTGGAGGGTAGCACACGGCTATACAAATGGGTCGGGGATTGTCACAGGTGGGCGTACAGGGTGACGAGCACCAAACGTGTTCAGCGTTCTGGTCTCCGTCGCATCCTAAATGAATAGAATATTATTATTAAATAAAGCAAATATGGGTAGATACAAAACAGGATTTAGTACCACCTTAATCTGTGAAGTACCCACATCACCAGCCTTTATAGGTCTTACTGGTGGGCACAGGCCTTCCGACTTGGAAGAAACACGATATATACATGAGGGGCTTGAGCCATAGTACCACCACACTGGCCCAATGCGGTTTGGTTAACAACCAGGACCAACGACTTAACGTGCCTTTCGAAGCACAGAAGACCACGAGATTACAAATTTTTGATTGTAATCTCTAGTATCGACCATGGCGAACGTTGCTTTGTTTTCTGAATCCGAACCAGATCGCTCAAACTACTTCGCCACCGAGCTCCTTGAGTACTGACATATTTAGACACAATTTGATTTCTATTGTGTGACTGTCTGTTAGTGAGCATAGACGCAGACTGGGCCAAGAAAAGTAAAAAATGGAATCGTGATATCGTATTTTAAATGTTATTATTACGTTGCCTAGCTACCTACCCTATTTAAATCAAGAGAAAGCGTTATGTATATACAGCATAGGAGATGAGTCCCCTAGCTCACAGCATAATTATGTTGAGTCCACTTGCTCACAACATATTTATGTTGAGTCCCCTTGCTCACAACATAATTATGTAGTGTCCCATTGCTCACAACATAATTATGTTGAGTCCCTTTGCTCACAACATAATTATGTTGAGTCCTCTTGCTCTCAACATAATTATGTGGAGTCCTCTTGCTCACAGCATAATTATGTGGAGTCCCCTTGCTCACAACATAATTATGTTGAGTCCCCTTGCCCACAACATATTTTTGTTGAGTCCCCTTGCTCACAACATAATTATGATGAGTCCCCTTGCTCACAACATAATTATGTTGAGTCCCCTTGCTCACAACATAATTATGTGGAGTCCCCTTGCTCACAACATAATTATGTGAAGTCCCCTTGCTCACAACATAATTATGTTGAGTCCCCTTGCTCACAACATAATTATGTTGACAATATAGGAGACGCGAGTCCCCTTGCTCACAACACAACGCTTTCTCAATGAGCTCCGCTGGAAACTGAAGACCATAAAGTAGTACCTATTAGATATTTAGCTGTGATCTTTAGTAAAATAAAGATTCTATACAACGTGTTCCGAAAGTCCAAAATAATATTTAAGGGGCTGGTTGTGTTCCCTGTGATTTTTCAATTTAACTAATAAGACATTGTCCTGCTCGTTACAACCCTTCAACATGCGTACTATTGCGTACCTATCGTACGACACACTAATCTGTAGTGTGTCGTACGATAACTTGCAACCCTAGAATTTTAAATTATATATCGGAATTCTGTAACATCCGGTATACCCCTGTTAGGCGATCTAGGATATTGACTGTATTCAAATTAAAATATATTTTTGACACTTAGTGTTAGTTTTTGTAAAAGTAATTCTAGAAAACACAATAGGTAGGTACTTGTATTAGTACGGAATCTAAATAATATTTAGGGAATAAACCTTGTATGCAATTAAATTACTCTCAGGTCACGTGACAACGAATACCTCACTTGTGACGTCACTTGTCAAAAGGAAAACCATATAAATCATTAGAGCAACCTATCAGTGTTTGGGAAACGACAGCAAAGCGGTCACGTCATACCTATGTATTGGCGTTTTGGAGCAAAATTTCGAACGGAATTTATGAGTAACAAAATAACAATTTTAAAAAACTTTCATTGTATTAAAACTGTTTTCACATTTGGCAACAGCCTTAGAGAGATAAAGTACAGTCGACGGCACATCAAGCGCAACAGTTTGACCTTGAGACCGCCCTTACTGCGTTCGTAATAGAGGCGGCTTTCGTAGTGCAACTGTTACACTTGATGTGCTGTCGTGTGTACATTACCGTAAAGTATTACTCTACCTCACTATAAAAATTAAAAACATCGCTGTTTTTGACTTTTGGTGTGGGTTGAGTAGACTGTGCGCTATGATTGCCGTAGTTTAGTCCGCACCGGCCAGCCCTGACCCACAATAGAAATTCAATTGGTACTTCACAAATTAAAGTCGACGTCTAATGAGGTCAAGAGACCACATACAAACAGACATGATGTGCTTATAAAGAGTCATGCTTACCGTCCTGTGCTTGGACAGCTAGAGAAAATGTCAAAAGTGCCACCAAAATCAACACACGAGCCATGCTTGATGTGCTTGTAAATTAGCTTTAAATGTCTTTGCGCTGTAAAATCGCCGACTGCGTATAGAAGGGCCTTAAAAACAATAATATTATAGTAAGTAAATTTCAAAGCAAGTCAATACTTAATCAAATCATCGGTTTCTGTGTAAAAATACTCGTTCGCGTGTCAAATAAATATTTATACGTGAATTCTATACGTGTAAGACAATATATTACGTATAAAACAGAAATTCAGTAGTTAGAACATTAATCCGGACTGTAGAATGTCGTGGGTTCTCTTCCTGCCGCGACATAAATACTTATGTCGCGACTCATACGACTTAAAATACTCGCATCAATAAATTTAGGAACTTTACAAACTTATTCATTTACCTACCTGTTTTATAAATTATGTAAAATACCTGAGTTACTTTAAAACATTTTTTGATATTATTTAACCTTTAGTCCTTTAACAGCCTGCCGGTGACGTTATCAAATTTTAATAGCGACTATGTATCACGTAAATTAATCTGTGGAGTATCCACAAATAAAATTGTAATGTGTGTGAGCACCAGCGGGCTGTTAAATTTTAAATAATCAAAGAAAAATAGGTTACGCAAAACGTTGGAATATAATTAAATGTTTTATATCTGATAATTTTTACTTACAAAGAACTCAACCTTATCTTCAAGGTATTTAAATAGAATTTGTTTTGGTGCGAACGAAGAATCACAGAAATCCACGATGATCGGCAAGATCAATTGAGAGTGGTTTGCGACATTACTCTCAAAATCCAATGCCTTTATAGCAAACACAGTAACGTTGTTAAACGGTTTAATCCGTCGATGTCAAGCGATGACGTCCGAATCCGAATTTATTGACGCTTAAGTTTTTGCAACTTCCTGCTGGGGAATTGCCTACGGCTACTTTTTAAGGATAATAAACAAACTACGGAATGTGTGAGGATAACCTACTTCCTAAGGATAAAATCCTTTCGAGAGTGGACCATGGAAAAAACAATTGTACAGACTGCAGCTTATCAAGCGTAATAGGTGCACTTCGAAAGCCACCTCTATTACGAACGGAGTAAGGGAGGTCTCAATGTCAAACTGTTATGCTTGAGGTGCAGTCGACCGTATGTACTGTTTCCGATAAGCAGTTCTAACACTACATGATAGACTCGTATGTTATTTGTAGCTACACTCTAATCTTTGACTAATGAAAGTCGATTCTAATGCCGTAGCAATATGGTTCCTTTTCTAAAACATTATGTTCGCCGGCAGAATTATTAGCATAATTTATGAGAGTTTCGACGACTGTACTTTTCCACCAAACCATCAAAAAATTACAAATAATGTAAGAATAGGTATATCGTTTTTAAATAATAATATCAATTTAATCAACAGTATTAGGTACGTATTATTTTATTTCTTAATCTTCATTATTGCAAATATTTGCAAAATATAAACACAAATTATTTATTACTGATATCGGTTATTGCGCTAAAAGGTAGCCGGTCCTTTCTCGGAATGTAATGTCTCTATGCTAAATTTCATCTAAATCGGTTCAGCAGTGTAACAGACAGAGCTACTTTCGCATTTATAATATCAGTAGGTCTGGAATTGTTTTATTATGTACAGTCGACAGCACATCAAGCGTAACAGTTTGACCTTGAAACCGCCCGTACGACGTTTGTAATATAGGCCGCTTTCGTTGTGCAACTGTTACCCTTGATGTGCTGTTGTCTGTACAATAGTCATAGGTAGTAACTTTCGTTATTAAATGAATGAGTACGTGAATACTATAAAAGTTCAGATAATTCTAATGCTGTCTGCACAGGTATGTTGGCATTCACTGACGGCAAAACAAGTAATCGAGTGTCAGGTTTTATTCTTAGGTATCAATTTAATTATGCGTAATTTATTAATTCATTTTATCTATCCTTCCTCTGGCAAAAATGCCAAAATACTAGAACATTTTTGCTAAATTTTCCTCAATTTCAATTTAGTTTGTATTTATGTACCTATATCTGTATGTGATTAATGTATTACCATCTATGAAGTAATACGTCAATGATTACCATTATTAAGTTTTAATATTACGTATGTCTCCTTTTAGAAACAAACAACAAACATTATGGGCAAGTATTTTTTTGAGCAAAATGTCCCTATAGGCATTTAGTTCTCAAACTCTTCATTTAAGAATTCAGCAGACGGTCAATAGACTTACGTTAATCCTAAGTGTATGTGGTGAATCGGGTTATAATAAAAAAATCTGCTTAAAAATAATAATAAAAATTAATTTATTCCACTAAAATATTAACAATCTACTTCACAAAATTATAATACACGTTTAATTTTCAAGTGGAATAAAAATATATTAAGATTTACAAATTTATTTTACAGAGGAATTATTTATAGGTAACATTTTGTGTAGTTAGCCAATAAAATTTAATATTTACATACGAAAGTTAAAAACATGTATCAAAATATTTTTATAAAACTTTTGGCACAAATTATTTAAGCCAAATTCTGTAATAAAGTAACAATAAAAAATGAGCATCCTTATTTATTAATGATAAGTACAAATTCATAAGTGTATCCTTAAAATTTATTTTAACAGTAACTGGCACAAAATTCGTACAATATTGTAAGTATTAGAAAGTGGAATTGAAAAACACACTAAAATTAGAAGATCTAGATTCAATAGTATAGTAATACATAGTCGGTTCAGATCAATTCTCAGATCAACAATAATGAAGAAACTCATTAGTATATCAGTCTTACTTATCACACAAGAAATTTCCCAGCGTAGAGTTAACCGATGTCATTCTCGAACGAATTCCGTAGCGAAAACGTCACGAAATCTCAAAAACTTATAAGCTTTAAAACATTTAAAAAATTAGGATCCTTAAGATTTGCTTGCTGGCCGTGTATTCTCAGTAGTGCCAGTGGAGTATTCCCATGATGGGGCTACTGGTATTTTTCCCCCAGAGGTTCAAGAACAATTTAGCCTGACTTGTCACCCGGCTTTGTTTGTTTTTTGAAATTTTTTTTTAAAAAGGGTTTCTTACGGATTATGAAATAAAACACATAGGTACCTTCTACTAACAGTCAATACCTACCCAATAGTCCAGTAAGTGGAACTTCTGGGAAAATACCAGTAGTCCAATCATGAGACTACTCCACAGGGACTAGTGGGAATACATGTTGCTCGCCTATCGCGTGCTTAGATCAAATCGCTTGTGTAATAGTTTCGAATAAAACAGTAATGGGCTGTAAATACAAGTCGTAAACTGAGCTACAGGTAGGTATATGCAGACCTAGAAGTGGCAAGACATTATTAAAACGTGAAATTATAGAAGAAACAGTTATTAGCAAGTTAAAAATGCATTTTTCAGCCGTAGGAATAGAAAATTTCATTAATAATAAAATACATTTATACAAAAATACTTTGTACCTGTACACATCAGGTACCTAATTTACACGTGTAATGCCACCTTTATTTACACACATTCATAATTCATAAGTTATTATTTCATATTATGCACAATTTGTTCACATTCAAAAGACTAGCCTTCGCTAAGTGCACACTTTACGTACAAAAAATATCTAGAAAATTCGTTATTCACATCAACTAACTACGTTGAAGCAATTTCAGTCGTATTTCATACATCTTTAGACTTAAAATTATATAGACATTCGTTGAACACAAATTTATTATGCTAATATATTACTGTTATTTATTTATTTATTTATAATTTCATTAAAAAGGACGGATTTTTAATGACGGTATATTCACTTGAAAAAAGTTCGAAATTAACACAATTCTATTTCAGTCACCTACGTGTTATAATATCATCAACATATATCATTACGCACAATAACAACGGTTATTATTAATTTAGCACATCAATTTAGATCCTATACATTTGAAAATAAGTCACATATATTCAAATTCATCACAAAATGTCTAAAATTAATTTTCAACTATAGTTCCGTTGTAGTTTCTACTGGTGATTGGTCGTAAGAATATCCAGTGAAGTTTCTTTTACCAAAAGTGACGTTATCATTGTCCGAGGCTCTGAAAAAATACATCTCAATTAAAATGTCAGTTTACATCGAAATGTTTAAAACGTAAGATCATACTTCAGTTTTCGTTACAATAGTTTGTGAAATAGGTACCCAAAAACCAGTCAGAATAGACATTTTCTTGTGGAGTCACAATCGGCAGGCACGTAAAGGACAAAAGGTTAAACTAAAACTTTATTTGTCCGTCCTTGTAAACAGAAACAGAAAAAAAGCGATAGATTGACACTGAGTTTAGTTCAAGATAATTATGTTAATCAAGTGAAGAAAAACCTTTACGACAGACGAAGTATAATGTAGTTGTGGGTGTATGTAAGTTTAAAACATTAAGTTTACCTTTGCAATCCCGGAATTTCATCATAGGCCATTATAGGCTGAGTTGATTTCTTTTTGTGGCTGTTTCCGCCATTTATTTTCCTTCCAAGAGTGGCTGCAAGCAGACCACCTCCAACATTATTATTATTCACTCTAGGTAACGTGCCTAATGCGTTGTTCAATGCGTGGTTGTTAGGCACCCTCCTGTTCAGTGTTTGCGTGTTCCGCGCAATGGTTGAATTGTTAGCAATAGTGTCAAAGTGGCTATTGTTTAATGTTCCACCGTTTTCGTTGACACTTGACGCTCGGGCTGTAGTCGCAGTTTCAGATAGAGTTGGGCTGCGTTCACCTGATAAGAATATAAAGTTGGTTGTATTTAACTGAACATCTTAACAATACTTTACTCGATTACACTTACTCGCTTACACTTGCTCGCTTACACTTACTCGCTTACACTTACTCGCTTACACTTACTAGCTTACACTTACTCGCTTACACTTACTCGATTACACTTACTCGCTTACAATACATCGCTTATTTTATACTTACTCGCTTACAATTACTCGCTTACAATTACTTGCTTACACTTACTCGTCTACGCTTACTCGCTGTGCAATTTTAATTTGCCAAATGAATAAACTGGCGCAGAGCATCGTTGAAGTTCTTACCGTTATCTTTGGACAAATACTGGACGCTGTGTATATTGAATGCGTGATTATTTGGACTGAAATCTAGCTGTAGGTCTGCATCGTCCACCGCCATATTGAGCACCTGGTAGTGGATAAAATATTTTAATATTATATTTAATCATTCTTATAATTTAAAATACAAATTTTATCCATTTAATAACCACAATTATCGCTCAGGGACAATTTTGTAATAAAAATGTTGACCGTCGCCATTAAATGGCGGCTAAAGCTCAGAATAACAAAAAATTTAACTATCAAATAACTATTTAGACGGCATTAAAATAATTATCTCTACATTTTATCAAGTTATTAGGATCGAAAATTGAATACATAATTTTCTTATGTCGAATTAGTCTCGTCTCAAATATGATTACACCAAAAAAACAACAGGAAAATACAAATTAATTTGATCTTTAATGTTGGAAGGAGATGATTCATTCCCCCCGGTCAAGTATATGTACAGTATCTCAAAAAATCAGGAAAAATGTACTGAATCCGGGAAAAATACTAATAATTCGTTTTTATGCAGTTTGTTTGTACAAAAGTAAAATTTTTCGTCGATTTCACCGTTGTTGACTATGCAATATGGCGGGCGACATAGAAGTCAACTTAACGTCACTAAGTGACATAAGCGCCATAATGAATGGTTTTGTTGCAGTTTTTTCTATAAAAACTCTTGGTACCACGCAACAAAGGAAATAGAAAGATTGAACACGAAAACGGACAATTGAACACTGTTCTCCATATTTTTACCTGTTTTTTAGTATTCTGTACATAGACCTGGCCGGGTCTCCATACATTTTCGAAACATATCTTTTGATCTTTAATGTCGAAATTTGAATATCTACACATTGTGTTCACAAATTTTGGGTACCTGCACCCAATGCTTTCGAGTGTAATATTTTAATACGAGAAATGTCATAGTATTTTCCAACCTGTGTCTCGTATCTTGGTGCTGGTTCGTCTTCGCTGGACTCGTACCCTGAAGGCGGCCTCGGTGGAGGCATGCTCATGCTTAAAGTGCCGTACTGCTGTACCGCTTGCTCTTTGTGCTTCTTGTATCTGTTAAATTCGTTATTCACATCAACTAAATACGTTGAAGCAATTTCAGTCGTATTTCATACATCTTTAGACTTAAATTATATAGACATTCGTTGAACACAAATTTATTTAGAGTACTGCTGTACCGCTTGCTCTTTGAGCTTCTTGTATCTGATGACGTAATTATTGTCAACACGATACTTCACATTTTTGATTAGATAACTCGGTTAGTTAGTGTTATTGAATGATATGAATATAATAGTAATATTCAAAACGTAATAATTTAAAGGGGCCACAAAAAGAATGTTTGTTTCTTATTGGATCATGAAGCGCTAGAGATAGTACAATTGTTATGCAACAAATTATGTGCCCATATTTGACAGGTCAAACTCTTATTGATTTCTTGAGGAGCTCGGTGGCGTATTGGTTTGAGCGCTCTGGTTTCTATAGAAAAAACAAAGCAACTTTCGCCATGGTCGGTCCCGGGATGGGTCAATCAAAGTTTGTTATCTTGAGCTCCTCCGTGCTTCGGAAGGCACGTTAAGCCGTTGTCCCCGGTTGTTCCTGCAATCGCTTTAACCCACCAACCCGCATTGGACCAGCGTGGTGGTGTTATGACCCAAACTCATGTGTTTCTCCCATATAGGAAGGCTTGTGCCCAGCAGTCGGACGTATACAGGGAGGTGCCGTCAATTCGACAATAAAATTAAACATGGGCTATATTAGTCCATAGAAATGGTTTGCCACTTTCGTATTCACTTGATAATTTCATGACATTTGTATGGAATAGTGTAACGTTGGCAGCATTATTTCATACATATGAACTCTTATTGCAAAGATAATGAGAATGCTAAAATGTCAAAGTAGATACATAATTATTGCTTGTACACGATAGAATGTATGTATGTATTTATGTGTGTGTGTGCGTGTGTTTATGAGACTAAAATGTGACTGACTTTCATCATAGAATGTTTTACCTGTTCCAAGAAGCGCAAATATAGATGGTCGCAGCGGTGGCGGCGACCAAGACTAGCGCTGCGAGCGCTATCAAAGCGGCCGGCAGCGCTGTAGCGAGCGGCGCAGCGGCTACATGTGTGGGCCGCCGGGTTTGCTCGGGCGGCGTCAACGGAGCTCGGACCAGGCTCACTGGCGATTGGAGGCTGGCAGCCACTGCTTTGTGTACGCCGTTGTCTATGGCCCTAAAATTTACATTAAGATAAATACAAAGTTTTCTTTACTCAGGTATGTTCCAAACTATGGCTTTGAGCTGTGTTCCAAACTACGGCCTCTTACTCAGCTCAATGTGCAAGAAATACAGCTAGACGTGATTCTGGTCGAGCGATCAGTACCCCTGTTTGCTAAACCAAAGACCCCAGGATTTGAATTCCGGTAGGAGTAGATTTTTGTAGGATAAATATGTTTATTCGGTATAATTCTAATACCTGTATCTATCATCCTCCGTTATCTCTTATCCATAACGCAAGCTCTGAGTGATACTTAATAAATGCTATAAAACTTGTAAAACCTTAAAGTATAATAAATATAATTCATCACGAGACCCATTACAAGGACGTAAAATTTTAAAAAGGAACACTCACTTCTTAACTGATGTCGACTCCCGCGTCAAGATCTTCCCAGTACCCGGATCAACCAAGTACAGCCAAACATCAGTGCCTTTGCTATCAATCTCCAAAGTCCCATTGACACCCAAATAATGTCTGTCTGTTAGCTTCTCTAATCCAGCGACTAAGCCGCTCTCCTTCTCGATAGCAGCGAGCACACTTCGAGCGCGGCGGACCATTGTGTCTGCGTTTACGTTTGGCACTTCAACGACTAGTTGGTTCTCTTTTTGGAGAAGATTTATCTGAAGCAATTTTGTTATATTACAGGAATGATGAGAATAAGAGATTTTTATACGGAGTGAAATGACGAAAATAGATTATTTTTTCCCAACATGAGTGGGAAACAAGCGTACGGCCTGACTATTACCGTACTCTATACGCTCGTACGCAGTCTGGCACTTAAAATACTAGTGATAATACCACTATGCCCTTCCTATCTTAGAAATATGCCTCAGAAAACTTTATAAATGTCACTGAGCTAACATTTTAATAGAAAATGGCTGTAAGTAAGTTTTTCTTTATTCGCAGAGAACACGATTCAATGGAAAGCTTAATTTATTCTAACACATTCAGTCAAAATTCAACTTTCAAATTATTTAATTATTAATTTTATTATGTAAAATTTAAATTTATTAAAAGTTTAATCACACTCAGTAATAAAAATAAGAAATAAAACAAAATTTTTCACGTGAAAGATGTCAGAATAAAATGATTATTAAATATTACAATGGACAGCAAAAGTAGTAAAAAAAATATTTGAAATACAAAACATACTAAAATATTCTTCGGAAATGTAGCCAAAAATGTACGTCAAGCATCGTAGAAAATTATTAATAATCATTGGCCTTCCGCTTTGTCCTTGTTGCATCCTAACACCAAAAGAAATTAACTTAAGACATAGAGTAAAATATGATTCACTTGCCACAATGGAAGCTCTAGCAATATTATAATCCTGTGGCGAATTAGGGTTGTCCCTCGCCGTGACGCTGAACTTAAACGGCAAGGAGTCCTGGGGAACGTTCCCGAACGTTTTAATGTTCCTTATGATGCCTGTATCGGCGTCCAGGTTGAAGTACTCCTCGACTATTTTCGGCCATGAGTGTTTGTGGTATTCTATTTTGCCGTAAGCTCCACTGTCTTTGTCTTTTGCCTGTAAAATGTTACATAACATCAATATTTCACATACTTACGTCCTTACTTTACTTCAGTGAAAATTGCATCTCTCATCAGAGGATCTGAGCCCAAACCATGACCAGTTATATACTAGCTAGGTACTATACGACAATGTTAAACCATATTTTTTGTGCTTAAAAGAACTCACTGTTGCTTTCATTTGCAGAGATAATGTTATAGGAACATACGGAGGTAATAATGTAAATTTATAATCTATGGAAACTACTTAGTAGCAGCGCCATCTAGCGAGCTCTAAAATCAAACACTTATGCCGTCGCTTTGAACTGACAAACAAAAATATTTGCGCTAACGAATTCGAATCTATTTGCCTGTATTTTTTTATACAAAGCACGGCAAATGATTCAACACCACCTGATGCGAAGCGGTAAGAAGAGTTCACATGCGAAGATACTAGTGCAGCTTTAACACACTGTTCTAGCCGCCTCCACCTTGCTGTACTTTAATCTTTTGAAGGAACCGATGCTACAGGATGATCTTTGATGAATGAATTACAACTACGTTTTTTAACTCACCTTCACTTGTAGCACGTTGGTATCCAGGATTGTCTCTTTAGTTACTATCGCGAAGTATTTCCCAATAGCTCCAGCTACAGTGGACTGTTCTCTAAATTCGAACACCGGCGCGTTATCATTGACATCTGTGACGTGGACTTTCACAATAGCTTTGCTGCTTTCAGGGTTTATAAGGCCTTGGATGGACTCTAGTTGCACTTCCAGAGAGTACTCGTTGAGGGCTTCGTAATCCAAAGAACTAGTGTTGAGGTAGATAGCGCAGTCTCTCTCGTCTGTTAGTCTGACGAAGAAGACTCCTGAAAAAATGTTGCGTGATATATAAATGTTCACATACAAGATTCCATTAGAGAATACGCAATTTTCAAATAATATCTACACATATACTACACAGTTACATTACAAAACTCAAAGAATTTAGAAAAATATTGATAAATTCCCGACATACAATATATAATAGGCTACGATAACCGCTTATTATCAGGCAAACCGTGTGCTACTTTGACACCCTTATATAAAAAAAAACGAAAAGTAGAGTATCTAAACTTTCATCCCCTTTTTGTGACAATGTCACTTTTTTGCGCTTCTATGTAAACTGTGATTTTTGTTTTTTATTATTTATTTATTTATTTATTCATATAAATCAGGTTACATAGACCCATAAGTGGAATAACTTAAAAGAGGATTATATACACATTTGAATTAAAATAATAAAATTAACACATAAATATTTTAAAAATGCAATAGAATTAAATTTTAAAACCTGAATCGATATTAAGTAATTATGTACAATTAAAATTCAACTATAAAATTTACTGAACAAATACCTTTCTGCGATGACTCAGTCAACCGACATTTCAAAGGAATATCAGGAGAATGTTCCCTCTTGTTGAGCAATGGCAAAATTCGTACAAGTGTGCCGTTAGACGAATTTTCAGCTATGTGTTCTGTATAATCTGTGTCTGCGAAACCGAGGCCAACCTGCGAATTGTAAATACATCAGATTTAGGAAGCTTGAATCATGTTGCCCTTAGATTACAATTCTTTGTCTGAATTTCGCTTAGTCTGTTCATTTTTATGTTTATTAAAGTCTTTTTCACATCTTTTTAAAAGATTTGAAAAATACTTTTAATTAACACATACTTGTTTCAAGAAACAAATGTAAACTATTTTTAAAATAATTTATGCTTGTATTAACTGAATTTCATATAAAACAATAGACAAACAAAGTATTTTAAACACACGCAATGCATGGAACGCAATTAATTATAACTAGGGATTGACACAATATACTCGGCAATGTTTCGATGCTCGTTTTCGATGATATATAAATCATCGATTCCTTTGAATAAATAATCAATTGGGTTTTAGGAGACACATACACAACTACAACTATCAAAGACGGATGCTAATCTTAGTATGAAGCCTTGTCCCACCTAAAAACTGACACGTCCAAAAGTGACTCAGGGCACAATTAGATATTTTTCATGAAACAAAACGCACTGGTTAAGTGGAAAGTTTTTAAAGATTTTATTTAAGTTGGCGACAAAACCTTAGCTTTAAATTAACTCAAACTATTTCCAAAAGTAATATTTCTATTTTTATGGTACCTATTATTGGAAATATTGTTTTGTTGGATATTATACTTGGTCATCTTCCTTTGAACTGTCACCGGACTCATATGATGTGAAAAAAGCTATAATGAACTTACATCAGGAGGAACGGTGGCAGAGTGGCTGACGTAGATCGTGAGACTAGTCACTGCCGACATTACTGGCTCGCCTTGGTCGAAAGCTTGAACATCCACCTAGTAAGAAAACAATTATTTAATGATTTAATGAAAGCATTTACAAATTTTACATTGCAGCTTAGGTGTAGATTTAGTGTCCAATTGATGTAATAATTTAACAAAGGAGATGTCCCAAAAATGTATGGAAACCCCTATATACACTAAACAAAAAAATAGGCTTTTGGCTTGCTGTTTTTTTTAACATGCAGAATAGTTTTCAGTTGTCATTTTTCTTTTCATTCGCTTTGTTTCGTGGTATAAAATGTATTTTTTTTCATAAAAGCTTCAGCCTGCAACACAGTTGAATATTTATCAGGGCGCTTAGTCACTCACTTTGGTGACGTTTAGTTGACTTCTATGTCGCCCGCTATATTGCCACATTGAATAATGGTATAATTGACCAATAAGTTTGAATTTTGTACAAGTAAATTATACATTAGTATTTTTCCGGATTCAGGAGATTTTTCCTGATTTTTTTAAACAGTGCATAAATACTTGGCCGGTTATGAAACGTCTCCTTTTAATCTTTTGCTTATAATATTAATACTGTCAACAGTGAACCAATACGCTACCTAGGAAGTACTAGCAGTATTACATATGGGTAGGGCACTATAAGTAGTATAATATAACGTCATGTAATAGCAGTACTACAAAAAAAAGTTATGCTCCGGTTTTTGGACCAAATTCCGATTATCATGAGGTTGAATTTTAATTGACACGTTACGAGATATATGCTTTTACGTAATCTGTGGTTAGCATCTTGATGCCGGTTGTTATTTACAATTTTTAATCAATAAGTTATCTTTTATATTTAAAATTCAGATAGGAAGGAATTTCAAATTTTTAACGTTAATGAACTTAATAAAGTAATGACTATATAGTACCACCACTATATAGTATAGTAATAACTATGGGTATAGGTATGACTATATAGTATAGTAATAACCAGGTAACATACTACGTAAACTTTCATAATTAAAGAATATCTCATTAAGCAATTGAAAACTTACTGTATATTCACTATCAGTCTCCTTCCTCAAATCGTCTCTGACTCTCACAGCTCCAGTATCTGGCTCCACGTGGAAGTATTTCGAAGCTTTCCCTCTTCCTACAAGCTTGTATCTAACCCGGTTATTAGGTGCTGTAGCGTCAGCATCGATGGCTATCACGGTTTGCACCAGACTGCCGATTGAAGAGGAATCTTCTATCGTGATTGGACGAACTACGGAGGTGAAGATCGGTGAATTGTCGTTTTTGTCCTGGAAATAGAAAAGAGATGTTTCAAAAATGTACTCTAAACTGACAAATAGGCAAAAATATGCAGAACAGTGATCAATTGTCCATTTTATTATTATTCGCTTTGTTGCGTGGCACAAAACAAGAACTTTTATAGAAAAAACTGCAACACAGACAATTATTCATCATGGCGCGTATATCACTTTGGTGAAAAATTTAGTTGACTTCCTTGTAGCCCGCCATAGTGCCAAAGTGAATAACGGTGAAATAGACGAAAAATGGAAAACGGTAATGGTTAACAGTAGATAATAGGAAAAATAGACATTTTATACTAGAGCCCAAACATACACACTCAAATCTGCAAAATGTCAAAACTATTTTTGACGAAGGCCATCGGTCAAAACTACTTCTGACTGCAAAAATCAGTCAAAACTATTTTTAACTAAGGGCATCGGTCAAAACAAATTTTAACTGGTTTTTGCAGTCCAAAAACTTGTTATGAGTTTTGACGATAACTTATATACTACTTATATTTTATATTTGGGTCTTTAAATATCTACATATTTTTAGACGTGACTGTAGTCACGAACAATAATGTATACCTTGTTTTGAGATATTACCTTTGCAATAAGATCCACGAATAGAAAAAATGGATTGATTAATGTACATCCTGTTAAGAAAATATTTTTACTCACATCAACCAAAATCTCGACAGTCGTCGTGGCCTGTGGACCATCACTATTATTTTCTTCTGTTCCAACTATTATTTCGTGTCTAGCCATTGTCTCTCTGTCTAACGACCTGAGGGTTCTGATCATTCCCGTCTTACGATCAATAGAGAACAACTCCGTATCGCCCATCATAATTGTGTAAGTTATCTCGGGAGTTGTATCTGGGTCATCCGCCTGAAAGAGTTTTAATAAAGGATAATATTAAATTTAAATTACCCCATACACTATGAATTGTATTCATAAAAATAAAATAAAATATTTTACTAAGCACTTCATCTAATTAAGATAACGTCTTTTCAATAGGACTGACTTATACGTTAGGAATAGTCCTATAAAAATAAGAAAAAAAAAACGTCATCAAAATTTACCAACTACTTTATTTTTTAATACTATTCAAAATGGGGATATTTAATTTTTCCAAAAAAGTGGCAAAATCTACGGGCTTACCCAGTAGTCAGTTTACTTTACAAAGAAAGAAGAAAGTGACGGTGACTGAAGGAGTAATTTGTGTGTATTGCGTATATAGGTGTGCCATTGTAAATAAATTAAAAGCGCGTACAGTTTTAAATTAGATGGATATCTTAGAAAAATGTTTACTGTACATTTATTTGTATACTTACATGGACCTTAACGACAGGGTAGTTAGGTGCATTTTCGGGCACGTGCACAGAATACAAAGGCTGGGGAAAGATGGGCATTTCGTCCGGCACATCTTGTACTTGGACAGTGACTGATGCAGTTCCTAATCGCTTGTCTATGGCGCCGTCTGTCGCTGTTACCACAAATGCGTACTCCTGAAATGACGTTAATAATTATAACACGCGCCTGCTGATTTGTAGTGTTCATTATTTTATTTCTTTATTCTATCTTCTAGAGGTATCTTTACAATTATATAAAGAAGTTGGTTGACTAAATCATCAACGCCCAGTCGAAACTACTGAAGCTTGAAACATGAATTAATATTGACAGTGGGCCTAATTCTGAAGACACCAGTCTAAATCCGAATTTAAGTACAGTTTATCTCATTTTCGCAATATGTATAAAAATAGATAACAAGAATTTAATTAGGTCTGTCAACTAAATTAAGATAGAATTTAAAGAAAAACCATAGACAATTTTAGACGGTACATAAGGAGGTGCTCCCTAAACACTGCATTTTATCACGTTTATTAAGGTCGAAAATTGAACAGACGTAAATGTCAAGTTATATGACAGCCATCCTTTTTGTATTCATATTGAGAGAACGAAATTCGCTAAAATTTAGTGTGTTATAGAGAATCGGGGCCAGTAGTTCCCTTTTGTAACGTGATATTTCACTGAGAAGAGATTCCTTTTATCTAATAGTCTTCAAATTACGCCTAATTCGCATAAATACTCTCCGATAATTTTATTAGTCTTGGACCCCATTTCCGGGTGTTCAGACCATCGAACTAAACAGCTTCACTATGGGACTAACTTTGAATTCGCGGTAAAATATTGAGCTGTTTTATACAAAAGTTTAATGAACTCAAGAAATGTATAAAACAGCCGATTGTTTTTCCGCCTATTGTTATTTGGATTGTATTACCAGGGACTCTAAGACCAACAAAAATACGTGGTGTATAAATAGGATATACTGGAATATGTCAGTGTGTATTTTGCCTCACCTTAGTCTGTTCGTAATCCAGCTTAGTATTCGTGCTAATTTGTCCAGTAGCGTTGTCAATACTGAAGGGAAGGTGCGTCGGTATGGAGTAGCTAACCATAGCGTTCACGCCTTCGTCGCTGTCTGTGGCATGAACGTAGCCAACGAATTCTCCTGACTCGCCTACAATATCAAAATTAAGGTAATCTATCGAGAAGTTGATTCGGCCGAGATGACTGACTCAGCGGGAGGAAAAGACAAATTGGCGATCGCGCGTGTATAGTAAGGAAAAATACAAAAATTATTTTATTTGAAATAACTGCAAGGATTAGAAACTTTTCAAAATTTTAAATTTGCAGGTTTAATTAATTAATTATCCGAAGTCTTTGGTAGCTCGCTCAGTCAGCAGTCAACCAATATGGTGTTGTGACAGGTCACGGGCTCGGTTTCCGCCCTTGGACGTTAGATATTTTGCTAGGTTTAATAAGGGTTAATCTACCATCATCACCAAACCGTATGAGGAGTTTGGGCCATAACACCACCACGCTGGCCCAATTGCTAGTGGTGGGTTAAAGTGGTTGCAGTTACAACCGGAACCAACGGCTTAACGTGCCTTCCGAAGCACGGAGGAGCTTGAGATTACAAATTTTGATTGACCCATCCCGGGATCAACCATGGCGAAAGTTGCTTTGTTTTCGTAATTGAAACCAGAGCGCTCAAAACACTACGCTACCGAAATTCTTTACATATACGATAATACCAAAGATAAATATTGATAAAAATTAACCTTCTTTGACAGGAAACGTGTATGAATCCTCATCAAACTTGGGATTGTTGTCGTTGATGTCTGTAACCTTGATGTTCACAGTGGCTGTGCTAGCTAACCTTCCAGGATCTTCAGCTCTAATCATCTGTAAATAAACATTATATTAGTATGTATCAAAACTACCCATGAAGATAAATAGGATAAACTAATTCTGACAATATGGTGGCTACAATATGTATTAGATGTTATGTTAAATGAGTGTCATAGTTCAGCTACGACCGGCAAAGAAATATTTTATTTAAAATAAATTTACAAACGACAGCACCTCAAGTGTAATTCTCAGGTCGGTCTCAAGGTCAAATTGTTACGCTTGATGTGCTGTCGACTGTAATATAAAATTACATTGATTATTCTAGACATGATTGTATGTATCAAATCAAATTATTTGTAAAAATATAGGAATAGATTATAGATGGACGGATGGATAATTTTACACTTTAGCACATTGGGCCTAATTCTGAAGACACACTCTTAGTTTAAATTTAAGTACAGTATTATCTCTTTCTCTCAATATGTAATAGGAAAAAGATGGCAAGAATTTGTTTAGAGCTGTCAAATTAATTTATAAAGATTTTATAGAAACCAAGCTTTATATAATATATTTATAGAAACCATAGATAATTTTAGACGGCATGTACGGAAGTGCTTCCTAAACACTGCATTTTATGACGTCCAATAAGGTCGAAAATTGAATGCACGTTTCTAAATGTCCAATTATATGACAGCCATCTTTTTCGTATTCATATTGAGAGAAAGAGATGCATTGAACTTAAATTTAGACCTTCACAATTAAGGCCACTGTTTACTCGTGATAAGATATTATTGTACAGAAAACAGCACATCAAGTGTAACAGTTGCAATACGAAAGCCGCCTCTATTACGAACGTAGTAAGGGCGGTCTCAAGGTCAAACTGTTGATGTGCCGTCGACTGTACTTGTTACAGTTTGGGCAGGTAAAAGAAAAACAGTCATTACCAGTTGATATCTAGTGAGAACTTCTCTGTCCAATCTTCGGATGACCGTGATGATGCCCGTGTTGGATCCTATAGAAAACTGCCGGAGATCGTTCCCGGAAACGATGGAGTATGTTACCGGTTCATTCTCTGGATCTTTTGCCTGTAATTTAAAGAATTATTTTCATTGAATGCCCTTGGCTTGGCTTAACTGGCTTATAGCTTGAGAACCGCTTTATAGATTTTGATGTTGTTTTGCTGCAGAAAGAGGTTTTTCGGGAAAGTTAAAAGCTATGTATCGCCACTTTATGACCAAAGAAAGTGGCGTAATTAGAGTTGTACTGAAGTGCGTCGTAGTTACGATAGTTTTCGAGTGCATATGACTTACGCTACCTAATCCTCAAGGGATACCTCGAAATGTAGAAAATAGTGAGTCTTCCTTTTTAAGACCTACAATTTTCTATTACAGAAGTCCTGGATAGCATGTGTCTATCTCTTAAGGTCAACTTACTGTAAGGTCAGCTACAAAATCCAATCAACACTTGTGCTATTTCATACTTATTTATTGCCATATACTTGACAATTTTGAATTATGTTAGCACTATTACTAAAATGTTGATCGAATTCTATTGCTAACCGTACATAAGCATTTTAAAAACTCCATCACGGAAGTTGAATAAGAAATCTGGAATTTTATTGGTTGTTTTCCCACAGCAAAATCATTTAGTCTTGATTTAGTCTTTTAATATGATTTAGTATTGATTAAATATCGCTTGTATAGTCAACAGCACATCAAACGGAAGAGTTTGACCTTGACACCACCCATAGTCCGTTGGTAATAGAGGCGGCTTTCGTAATGCAACTGTTACACTTGATGTACTGTTGGCTGTACCAAGCGATATTTAATTTTCGTTTCTATTTATTACTTAAATAAAAAAAATATGTACAAATCTAAACTCGAATATGCGCGATATGTTCGCTTACCTATTATTATTTGAATATTTTTAGTAGGCCATTTGTTTTTTTTTTAATTTATTTCGAAGTAATATTTCAGTTGCGAGAAAACAACCACTTAAATTTCAGCGTGTATAATGCAACAAAATTCAGACATACCGTGACCGTTGTAACGGTGGAATTGATGGCGGCTCCTTCTGAAACAGGCGCATAATAGTCCCTCGACGAGAACTGCGGCGGTCTGGTATTAGGGCCGGGCGCCACTGACAGCTCGACTATGCCTTGGGAACTGAGGCCTTTAGCGTCTGTCGCTCTAACTGTCACGCTGTATTGCTCACCCGCTTGCAAGCGGCCTGTGCTTGCTGGAATTTGACATTTCGTGTTGTAAGAATTACATCACCAGCCTAATGCGTCCCACTTCTCGATACAGGGCTTCCTACTCCTAGGTGGGGAAAGTACGTGAGGAATTTGGGCCTTAATACCACCACGCTGGTCTAGTGCGATGGATCTAAGAATCGAAATCTTTGGGAAAAAGTTTACTTGAATTGAAGTAAAGATATTGGACACTCAATAGCGTAAAAGACATAGTGTATTGCAGAAACTCATAATTAAATGTTCCTAGTTGTCGAAAATAAAGCAAAAGTCGCAAAGAGTTCTTTAAACATAGTATTGAAAAGGCTATCTTTCAAGTTATAGTAGGCGCTGGTCATACGACATTAAATTAAAACATGAAATATTTTGAAACTTTCGAATAGATGTACTATTCGAAAGTTTCAAAATATTTCTATGATTCATTATTCATTTCTTAACTTTATAAAATTTCTGTGAAATAATGCAGCTAATGTTCTAATTAAATGTCGTATCGTATTGTCTTTACCACCCGGTACAGATTCTCCTTATTTCCCAACTCGGTATTTACTAATTTAAATATTAGTAGGAAAATCGTATTACAATAATGAATGTCTATTTGGTTAATTTAGTATCAAGATAGTCAGTGTGAGTCAAACAAAACGTGAAATAATTTTCAAACCACACACAAAGTGCTTACTAATTTGCATTTCTATTTTAAAACTCACGCATCAAA
The DNA here is from genome assembly GCA_947347705.1 of Nymphula nitidulata. NCBI lineage: Eukaryota > Metazoa > Arthropoda > Insecta > Lepidoptera > Crambidae > Nymphula > Nymphula nitidulata. Next base: position 15,165,319 of record OX374626.1, on the reverse strand, counting down.
TAACGAAGAAAAATATAAAAACCACTTACTAAGAACAAAATCCTATTATTTTTACAAAAGTAAAATATTTAGCATCTTGTATAGAAAAAACTATTGAACGATCGTAACAATGATTTCTGAGATGTTTCCAGTAACTAAAACTTATAAACATTTGGCCCTAATTCTGGAGAACACATGCTAAGTCTAAATTTAAGTTCAGTGCATCTCTTTCTCTCAAAATGAATACGAAAAGGATGGCTGTCATATAATTTGACATTTAGAAACGTACGTTCAATTTTCGACCTTATTGAACTGAACGTGATAAAATGCAGTGTTTAGGAAGCACCTCCGTACATTGTCTATGGTTTCTTTGAAATCTATCTTAATTTATGTGGCAGCTCTAAACAGATTCTTGCTATCTTTTTCCTATGACATGTTGCGAGAAAGAGATATACTGTACTTAAATTTAGAATTAAAGTGTGGCTTCAGAATCAGGCCCATTAGGTACTTTTAAATTTGAATTTTTATTAATACCTCCTTCTTTGAATTCTATCTAAACAATTCTATCTAATTAGTATGATTAAACGCCGGCATCAAATTAAATGGCCAGGCCAATAGTTAATTGAACTAGAATTACGCAACGTTTAACAACTTGGCGTATTGAAAGTCACCTCAATGGATGCCTAGCCGTTTTATTAGATGCCGGCGTTTAATTTACCTATCAGTTATTTTTATGTATTAGATAGTGCTCCACTCACATATAACTCCAGTGTTAGGGTCAATAGTGAATTTGTTTCCACCGTTGTTAGATATGTGATATATGCTGTACGATATTCGTGCGTTCTCACCCTCATCGATGTCGGTAGCTTCCACCTGGTAAAACAGACAAATCTCAAGTCTCAACTGGTTGATATCGTTTAAAATCGTATTTCTTAGTTTAGAAACTTAACCACACAAGTCTTGGATTTTATCAGAAACGATTTGCTTGAAGATTATGTCGTGAACAAGACGATACATACCTATTGCTTTTGGTGGTTATAGGCGATAAAGTATGTTTTCTTTTTCTTTTTTTTTGAAGTTTCAATTACATATCTCATGATGATGGTAGGCCTCATGTTACTCCAGAAAACAATAACGCATTTTCAGGATACCATTAAAATTAATTAGCAAAATGAAAGTTTCCAAATTCAAATTCAAATCTTAATCTTACTTATAAATCTTACTTTAAGCCCCTAAAAGTTATAATGTAATGTTTAAATAACAGAAAACGAAATGCATTATTCACTTTTTGCTATTATAATATTAATACCACTACTAATGACGTAATGATATTACCTTATGTACAGCAGTGGGCTCTAAAGTAGCGGGTACTATGATAGGCTGAGTCTTCGGTATGACTGGCGCGTTGTCGTTCTGGTCGAGCAATTGAACGGCCAGTGAGAAGGGCGCTGATGCGGCGCCACCATTGGCTTCTCTTGCCACCACCTGAAATACAGAAGAATAGTATTTAGAAACAATTACCAAGTAAAATATGATAAACTTTGAAAAGTAGATTGTAAACATTTGTTTGGGATTTGATAAAGCAAGTTTTTTTTTTTTTTCAAATATAAAAACAAATTCTAAAGTCATAATAGCCACAATACTTGACTGATGAAAAAAAAGCATAAAAACTTCACAGAGATTATTTTAAAGAAAAGAAGTCAATGTCGAAATAAAACTTGTGCTCTACGGGTTGACGATGAATGTTGTCGTTTTATTTTTGCCAGGAACTATTTCAAAATAATAAGCACTTCAGCTCGGTTACGCAAAGTTGGGTTGCGAACAAACATTTATGAATTTTATGATTCATTATTTAATGATTATTTTTTTAATAATTATTAAGTATCAAATTTATAAAATACCTACATCATCTGAAATGGAGTTTCCATAATAATGGAGAAGCCATAGCAACTCCGTCTGTCTGTCTGTTACTTTCACTCTTGGAGCATGGAGATAAATTATATCCGAAGAAAAGCCATAGGTAACGTCCACGCGGGGCCCATATTCCATATATATTTAACCCTCTATTGCCCAAATGGCACTATAGCAAAGCAATTGAACCGAAATTACTTAAATAAACAGCCAGAAATCATCACTTTCTTTCGTTGGTAGATTGTCTGTAACTACCCTAAAGTAAAGAATAATATATCTCACCTGGAACCTAAATTTGCCAGGGTTTGGAGGATCCCTATCAAGATGTTCATCGCTAACAATTAAATATCCAAGTTTGTCGATGTCAAAGAAGTTCGTAGTCAATTCGAACGTGTAGTTTGGCACTGGATCACCTCGGCCCTGAAATTCATAATAAGAGGGTAGTCAACAACTTTTTATTTATTTTATAAATGAGAAGTTTTGAACTCCTAAAAAAATATTGCGTAAGACATAGTAGGTATGTTTAAAATCAATAGTTTCATAGATACAACAGTGGTATGTTTGATGTGTTACAGGTTGCAGCGCATCGTCTAAAAATGCTCCATATAAAATCTGCGGAAGAGGCGTCATATTCCTAAAAAATATTATGGGCATATTGACAAAATTAATAATTACTATGTAGGTAATATGTATGTTTCTGTATATTCATAGTTGTCACCCTAACAGTTGTTTTAACTGATGTAGGCAATCTAATATTTTCATAATTATTTTAAACCGTACAATTTCAACAGTAGCGTATATTGTCCGATAAGTTAATAAGCGCCATATTGGGCAACATCCCTATTGGCTGACAAATTTTAGGATCTTAGAGAACACTTTATGAACAGACACATCAGGATAACCTGAAAATATTTTGGTGAATGCAGACAACGTCCTTACTTGACAGTGTCACAATAACGGCGATGGAGGTTAGGGTTGGTACAAAAAACAATATTTATTGATTTTTAGCCAACTTCAAAATCAACATTATTTTTAGCCATTACTATTCATACAAGCAAGTTTTAAGGCCGTGAAGAAGATATCAATAATGTACCACACTACAAAAATATCAGCTAATATTCTTACTCACCAAATCGGGATCAGAAACGCTAAGTCTGATCGGCATGCCGGTTCTGTCCAAGACCTTGGTTCCCTTCGGCGAATTCTCCTCCACCTGACCCTCGTCTGAAGACGCCTCCACTACAGGAGGACTTGCGTCCACCGGCCTCACTGTTATAGTCAGCTTAGCTGTTGTATATCTCTTTGCTTCCGTTACTTCTTCTGCCTGGAAAGGAAAACGAAAAGTTTGACTACAATTATAACTGTATTACCGGATCCAAATGTTTCAAACAGAATTTTTGATAATGGTGAATAAAAATCATTAAGCAGTTAAAAAATCTGAATACACAAAAGCACTATCCGGGTCAAATTAAGGTTGTGTTTGTTGCACAGAACGAATTTCTCAAGTGTGCGTGGTTTTTAAGAAAAAGTACAAGTAAGTCTCGTGACTGTGATTAAAAAGTAAAACTACATTATCAGCTTGTTTGTTCATTCATTCATGGCAAGGAAAACCTTGCCGCCTTGTAGCATTGTACATTTAAAAGAAAGTCCCACCAAATTTAACCGAACTGCCTTTACACAAATTTAAACCACATGTCAAACAAACTTAAATGAAAAAGGCTAATAGGGGTTAGGAATATTCAAATCTTAAGAATTCGTGGACAAATTAGAACACAAACACTTACTGCGATGTTACAAATAAAATTAAGAATTACTTCACTTACTTTAATGACTAGTTGAAACTTCTTCGCGATGCCAGTGTCTACTGGTAGCATCTGCCTGACCGCTCCACTACTTGGGTCGATGGCGAAGTACGTGGCCCAGGAGTCGGGCTGGCCGCTCTCGATGCTGTACCGGATCTTAGCGTCGAGGGTGTCCATGTCGACCGCTTGGATCTTCTCCGGTTCTATGGTTAAGATGCCGGCTAGAACGCCGCTATTTACCTGCAAGATATAGTACGGTATTGAGTTTTGCATAGACTTTATGGATGTGGCCCTGAATAGGAGAAAACGTAGGTATTGAATCCTTCATCTATCCAATGTTTTCATGTGTAGATAAACTGATTATATTTTGTGATCTATGTGTACAGTTTGAGTTTATATATATTGTGTTGACTTTACTTTAATAATTAGTTTCCAACACTTCACACCTATGAGCTGTTGTAGTTTTTATACCATTTGTTTTGACAGCTAATCCCAGACGCGACAGTAGCGTTGTAAGTACAAACGGCAAAACTTAACGGTCGGATAGAATAAGACGTTTCTTGAGAATTTACCAGAATTTACCAAATTAAAAAGTTTGTAGGATCAATATTCAAACCCCAGCTAGGAATTTGTTTTATTACATGTTTCGTATAGAAGTCAATATCAAAAAATCAAAATCAAAAATATATTTATTCAAGTAGGCTCCTAAGAAGCTCTTTCGAATCGTCAAAAATCACAAATTATGTATATCTATATTCTATATGAACTGAGACCTACTGGTTGCTCATTCCAGTCCAAACTAACTCTAACCAAAACTATAATTTGGTTCAATATTCACACAACGAGTAGAATACCTAATAATGACTTACTAATATGCATCTCAAGATCAATTTTGAGATCCACAGAGACTCTAGCAGTTTCATAACTGGTAGTTTGAAAAGTTAAGAATTTTATCCAATCTTGATTCGAGTAATACCATAAACAAAAAGAAAAATGGGAAAATCCGTAGGAGAACCACAGTCACCATAGCTTTTAAGCTGTCCGCAATGGTTATTGGGGCGGTATGGTTCTAAGTGGCGACAACGGAGCGGAAAATGCAACATGGACAGGCCTCTGACTGACGATTTGGTGAAGCCGAAATTATGAATGCAATAAAAGCTTTATTTAATTATTATAAAGTACTTACATAACTAGAATACTCGGGATTGAAGCATGCCCCTTCATGTAGCGTGCAGCCCTTGTAGATAAACGACGGGTCCTGGTCGTCGTCATCTTGTATGTTGACAGTCAACGTAGCAGTACTTGACAACCGTTTTTTCGTATCACGCGCACGGTCCTGGAAGTAAGACATAATTTTAAACTTTATTTGAAGTAGATAAAGCACATATCTGTGGGATAATACGAGATATAAACATCGAGCAACAACATGTAGCCACTTCTTGCTGGTCGTGACTCTTATTCCATATACAATATGAGTCACGAACGGCGAAAGGTGGCTATTTCTTATGACTGTACCTACCAATCCAATAGGGAAACTGAAAAAGGAGTAATATATTCCATTGTTTAAAATAGAGCTCCTTTACGCATATGAAATGAAATGATGACAAAAGGCAGCAACTAATCAACAATTCAACTAAATATCTGTCAAGATGGCGGCATTATTTTTACGCGCGCAAATAGAATTAAAGGCAAAGATAACGCCGCCAAACAACCCGTATAAAAATAAAGCAAATTAAAAATACTATGAATACTTCTAATAAATACGCCAATGAATTTTACTATGATGTGTAACTTAAATAGTTTATTTATTCACGGAACATTTTATTCGTTTTGTCGTGAAAACTCTTTGCTCAGATTGAAAAAATATAATATGTAAAGTAAAACGTATTTAAATAATGGGACTGGACTGTGTGTTTGGGCACTTTAAAAATTATAGCAACATCTCGCCAATAATGAGTCTCACAAAGGTAATACTTTGTTGCTATCACAAAATACCCAACTCATTTTTAGTTGATTTGACGTCACTTTCATCAATTGGATTCGGAGCTTAAGCCGAGAAAGGTATGAAAAAACAAACAAGCTTACTTACAGCTGTAAACCTAAATGAGAGGGATTAATTCGACCAACTGAAATCTCTGTCTTTTTTTATACAAAAAAAAGGTAACAATCAGTTATGGTAGGCTATTTTTACTCGAGTAGTAGAGACCGAAGTAACCATGTCCGGTGAATATCTGTACCATGCGGTAGGTGAGGCTGCCGTGCTGGCGCCTAAGCCACTCCTCCAACAACGGACGGATCGCTTCAATCGTCCAATGTATCTTACTCCAATACCTAGTTATGCCTAGTTAGGCATGTATTGATATAATACCGTATTGTAATCACATGATTGCAATAAAGAAATTGAGTATCACAACAAAGTAAAAAAGATGGTAGTATAAGAAAATAAAAACTTACAGAAGCAACAATAGTGACTAGATACTTCTGCGTCCGTTCATAATCTAGAGTCCTGTTGACTGTTACTTGTCCCTGATGCGGCACAGGTATGGCGAAAACACTATAGCCGTCGGCAGCGTTAGCAGCTTCCAAGGTTTTGTTGTCACCTGGCACTATGAAATACTCTGCGAGACCGTTGACGCCCGCATCTATATCCACTGCTCGGATCCCTTCGAATATGGTTGTGCCAATTGGTATTAACTGAAAAATATATAAACATTAAATTATAAAAAGTGTAAAACTTAATTCGATAATTACTTGCTAGTAGTACAGTTTTAAGATTTTTATTACAGTCATTTTCGGCTTGATATGGTATGTATACCAAACACGTACAATATTAGAAGGCCTTAAGCAGTACACATGACTAAATAATTGTTTGGAATTGGATTTTCTATTCACAAATCACTGACATAGAATAGAATACAAATTAAAATAATAATATTCTTACACTCATACATACAAACATCTAACCCTACCGGGATCCTAAGACGGAGCCTCAGCTTTAATAGGCCGGGATAATGACCACTCAAACAGACGGTCAACATATTCATTTCTTTTGATTTTAGGGTATGCAACGTGTCAGTGTTCATTTACTATATGTAATCCACCATTTTGTGGTCACTGTCATCATGGATTTGGATTTTTCTTAGACACCCATATTGATGGGTGTTAAAAAATATGTAATCTGCCATTTTGTGGCTTCGACTATCTTGGATTTGCAATGATACTCATCAGAATTACATGTGTTAACCAAACTTCAGATCATACAGCAATTGCGTCAAATTTCGATTACTAGATTTGACCCAAGACACAAACAAGGCTAGCTTAATAAGTAAAACCGTAAAATTCACGTAATTATTCTGCTCTTGACACAGTTTAAAAACAGGTATATTTTTCTTACAAAAATATAAACTGTACATAATATAAGAATCAAGTAATCTTCTCTTACCTCCGATACACTAGTTTCGTAGGGTAATCCTTGAAACACAGGCGCGTTATCATTTATGTCAGACACCCTGACGATAACTGGTATCGTTCGCCGCTTCTTTGTAGCTTTCACTTGGCAGACGAGCTGTGGGCGAGGCGATAGAAACGACCATCAATTAATAAATATGCATAACACCGCAGGCTATTGTGGGCAGGTGGGAAAAGATACACTATTGCCATAATTATGTTTAGAAGCTTTAAATTATGCCCTATTATAGCAACACTTAATGTGATGTTGATAAACTAATTTATTGCGATGACTCAGGGAATTGTACAGTTAGAATGAGTTTCTAATTACGTATTCAAGTTTTAATTTGTATTGTATTTATGAGTTTTAATACGCGTTATTTTATATGAGCTGTCAACGTTAATCAAATGTAAATATAACTGTTTTCGTAAATACTAAACAAGTTTTGGGATCTGCCAAAACTTGTAACGCAACAATTTGAGCAACGACTCTGTCAGACAGCATCGAGACCATATTAGTCCATGTTCATGTATCGGAGTTTAATTTATTCTATTATATTATGTTATATTTTATCTAATTTGTTGGAAGCAGATCAAAAGTTGCACTTTGACATTTATTGTAAGACCACCATTGACATGTGCAAATTTTTGAACTGTACGAAGTTCGAGCCATAGTAAGTATAACATACCTACGTCTATATTGCCGACTATGCATAACATTTTTTTAAATAAGGCGACAGAATTTGCACAACGTAAATTGCGTTCGTCTGGCCGCCGACTTCTTAGTAACGCAAGTAAAGTCAATAAACTTAAAATATTATATTCAGCTTTTGGTAACCGAATGAATACATTTTTAAAACTTACAATCAGCTCAGGGAATTCATCGCCATTTTTCACACCTCCCACTGATGCACTCTTTCAGTTAAAACCCGATTTGAATGGAGGTCAAGTGAAATGCAGATTCGAATTCAATAAACCCGTATTCGTGAGAAAATCTAGTCAACAGTTGGTTGTGTTAGATTTACACATCCAACATTGGACTCTTCTAACAGTTAAAAGAAAATATTTTATAGTGTATGATGAATTAGTAGAATATTTAATATCAAAACACATAAAAAAGCGATTTTTGCACAGATATAGTCGGACTTTTAGAGGCTTTCTAACCTGCTTATAAATAGAATAATTTTATGGTAAACGGATATTGATATTTTAATAATAATGTTGAATATATACATCTGCTTTAGACAGTTTTTTAACTGATAGGTAGGTTTAGGTAAATGATACCTATTTAATAAAACGGAAACGGCAAAGAAGTTTATTGGTCAATATAGTTTGTTGTTCTATGATTAGGTTGACTTTGATTTCTTTGTAGAAGAAAACATCAATTAAAAATAAAGAAAATAAAAACTAAAAATAAACGCTCCAGACGGGACTCGAACGCCGCGTCTCCTGATTATCGGCCAGACGCGATTACCACTACGCCACCGGAGCACCACTTAGGTATAACCTGCTGATTTCTTCACCGCCTTATTTCCTTTTCTAACGTTTAATAGCAACGTTTATCTCACCACTCATTAGATTTAGAGTTAACCTCTAGTAATCCGAAAGAATACCTACTTTCACATGTATGTTTAAAGAGTTTTAAAAAAAATACTACCTGAAACACCATATGAGAGAGATTATCCGCATCTCTATCTAGAGGCTGCAGCAGCTGCAAGCGCTTCCCGTCCAGCTGGAATAACGTTGGACCTTTCGGGAACACAGTAGACAGTACAATATCCACATCTGGATCGCCAACTATTGGTAGCTCTGCTGGGATTGTGCTTTGGTTTACTTCTGCAAACAGAAGAAAAATACTATGAAATCCCATGTAACTATACTCGTAGATATGAAATAAAAGGATTTTTCACAAATTATTCTTAAGTTCTTTTCAAAAAGATGCACTATCCTTATAATAATCCTTCTGTCGGTCCCAACCAAAGGAGTTGTGATGATACGGCTATCTAACTAAACATAATTATTATTCTCAATTTTTTTATACAACTAGACCACAAACAAGCTGATGGCCCACCTGATGGTAAGCGGTTACCGCCGCCAATAGAGACCTGCAATAACAAGGGAAAATCATTTGATATTGCAGGTGCGTTGTCATCCTGAGGCCTAAGATGAAATGCCGTCCATGCCCAGTAATTTCACTGGCTACCTTTAGCTTCAATCGGAAACACTGCGAACTTTTTCCCGGCTGAAATAAGCAAGGCAGTGGTGCCTACCCAGACAACCCTACATACAGGCCTACCACCTAGTAACAATATACAAAGAATAATATATACAATTACAATAATAACATTTCATTTCAATAGGCGTAAGATAGAGAAGCTGATAATTTAATTGATAAAATTAACATCGCCGTATAAAATGCGATAGAAACAATATTGTTGGTGCAATAAACGAGCGTCATAAAACAGATACTAGATTACCAAACAAACGCCAATATACCAAATTACCAATATAGGTACTCGTATTGGGGTTGGTGAATATAAGATGTTATAAATCTAAAGGAATATTGACAATCCAATTACCAAGCCCTATCTACGCACTTGCCACGGGCCATACAAATACGAATTAATGAATCCTAAGGCGTTTCAGTCTCGAATTTCTGTGACAGTTGCCAAATAGGTCAAGTCTAAGAAAAGCCTGCGGACAATTATGTATTTGTAGCTGTGAATGGCCAATTAGGAATTCAGATAGTAATTTGCTTTGTAGAAAACAAAGACTTCTTAAAAATTTTACTATTACTTTGACAGTTAATTAAGTGTTTGTAACTAAATAGTGGTAATTAGAAAATACAAAGTACTGTTTAGCGGTAATACCTTTGACCCAATAGACTACCACTGATTCATAAGCAATAGCAGACAGATCTTTATACTATGGTAATTTAAGGATTTGTAATACGTGTGGCAATTTCTATTTATCGTTACAACTTAATCATAGAAAAATATATATTTACAAATTACTTACGATTTCCTTTGCTCTCTTCAATATCAACGATAATACTCGACTGTCCTGTTTCCACTTCACATGGACCTAAAACAATTTTTAAATGATATTTAACATGTATTATATTTAGTAATTAAAATAGAATAAAACTAGAAAAATTTTTCACGCCCTGAGGCAGGAATCGATTCCTGCCTCAGGACGTGAAATTTTTCTAGTTTTATTCTATTTTAATTACTAAGTAATTTTTCAAACATTTATAATAATGTTAAAATCAAAAATTAAGAATATTTGAAAGCACTGCCCCAACTTAACCGAATCGTCGGTATTTGTAAAAATACTCGTTTCGGATGTTGAAATAGAATATTTCGACATTGTAGGGTGGACGTTAGCTCATAAACGCAAATACAAGATAGACTAGAAGAATTTCACAGGGATATCCCAAGTCCTGGGTGGCTCAGTGGTCAGAGCAGTCGCCCGGATTGCGAAAGGTCGCGGGATCGATTCCTGCCTCAGGACGTGAAATTTTTCTAGTTTTATTCTATTTTAATTAATAAGTAAATTTTCAAACATTTATAATAATGTTAAAATCAAAAATTAAGAATATATATTATATTATTAAATTATTTGTTGAATTAAATAATTACAATGTTGAAGTCCAACAAATAATTTTAGATTAACGAAGATAAAGTTAAAACCTAAAACAAACGGAACACAAGCTGGGTAACGAGATTGCTAATAAAACAAAAACATATTATCTCAAACAACAGATGTTGTACCATTTAAGAAAGAACAGCCATAGTCGTGGCTCATAAACTAGATATTCAAATAATCGTTCAAACGTGAAACGCCCGTTAACAGAACATAGAAATATTGGCTCCGCTGTAGGAAGCCATAAAAACTAACATTAAATTGTAGGAACACTGCTTCGATTTGTTACTAATGCAACCACGGAAGCTCTGACCAAAACACGAGCGAAGAAATAGGATCGTGCTCAACTAACAAACGGCAATAAATAACCGCATCGACAGGTGCTCTAAAATTTAGAATAGAACTTCGTTAAGCCGAGTTCCTAATTAACACACCAGCGGCGCCAATCCAACCTCTCCCTGATTCAAATTGGTGCGAATTAAGTATTCAAGTTCTAGAATTCAAGATTGCAAAGGAAGGTATCTACAGTAAAATATCTGAATTTAATTGCGGTAAGTGCAAAGCGTATCGCTTCACACTATATTTCGCAATTAAAGTCTGTAACTGTATGACAAAAACAACGCTATTTTTTGTATGCAATCAAGCGTTAATTTAAATTTACTTAATTAATTATTTTATGTAGGTATGATGTGATGTTTCATGTGGGGATAGGAATATCGGAGAAAAGATGATAGACTGACTCAATGATACTATGGGTAAGAAATCAAAATATGAAGGAGTGGATGAAGACATATTGCGACGACACTATATAAAATATTGAAGAAGAATAGAAGATGAAATAATGAAATAAAAACTAGCAGCTTTGAAGTACTGCATGGTCTTGCATTTTTTGGGAATTCGAGTATTTGATGCGATAATATCAAAACACTATTGGGATACTAATCGATAAATATTTAGTTCTGATTAGCATACAGAAACAGGATATCCAATTTCGTCTAGCTAGATAAGCACCGAGTGAAAGATAGACGTCTGAATGGTAACTACTTCATTGATTTATGCACTTTAGAATCAGCTTTCAACAGTTTTGTCAGTTGACTAACCAAAGAGTATAAAGAAATGGAACTCAAAAACGAAATTCGACATGTTTTGTTTCTTACATTAATTTATATACTAGAGATGATCATAAAGTATGTTAAAAATTCAAACATAATTTTTGACTACATCACAATAATAGTAGCCAGGCACAAGTCTTTTTGCAAGTTCTTTTCAAAACCATTAATATCTCCCTTTATCTCTATAATATAAAATTAAGGCGAAATTTTATAATAATTAATATTTCAAGAAGAATTATTAGCAGCTGGAGGATAGAATGTTTATGTGTAATTGTTCCAATTTTCAACAAGGAATCAGAACTCAGGAGCGCCTGAGAACCATCCAATTAGAAACTTATTTGTCACCAAACTAAGCCTTCGGCATTAAATATAAAGCCTAAGCCATAAAAGACACTGTTAATTAGTACATTGGTACTCAAAAAGTACTTATATTTCCACTGAAACGAAAATGGTAGTAGCGAGTTATTGACCACTACGGCCACCCATATATGAAACTGTTCTAATTAGAAAGCATCGTTTATATTAGTTGTGTAGACCAATACACAGTTTGTAAGAATTTTAACATTAACTTAGGAATTCTGTAATTAGTTTAATACGATGGCTATGACATCTATCGTTTTGTATACAAGTAAAACACAAAGAAGCATATACATATAAAGAATTTTGTTGAATTTGCGGGGGAAAATCCAATTTCTGATAAAAAGAGATATTTATTATTTATTATTGGAGCAGTTAAAATCTTAAAGGCAGATGTCATAAACAAAATCAATAATTTTAGATGAGTACTATCAAACTTTATCAACTTTTTTGAAGTGAAATTTGCACAAGAAAGGGTCACTTAGACATTTTTTTAAGGAAAAAGTACCAGTATCGGTAATTTAAAAACACTTTCTCTTAGAAATTAGTTAAAAGTTATATCATATTTTCAATGCTGCGACATATTGGATATATTTAGCGCAAATCAGCGTTAAGTTGTGTTGCTCTATTAAATAGTTAATTTATTGGTTCTGATTTCAATAAAAATGTTGATTCTAAAGATAAAGAAACAGACTCATCTTCCAAATAAGACTTCAAAATCAATGAAACAACAGTCAAGGATGTCATTCCCACAGTATGTCTTAGTCATCTCATATTAAACTACCAATCTGAGATCACTATCAAGACTTTCACTAACATCATCGTAATAATTTGGTTAAGCGAAACGTATCGTTGTTCTGTTTGAACAAACTAGTCGAACAAATAAACTATTATGTTCGAAACAATTCTCAAACATTACCATTCAATGGGAATGAATAGATCATGTCATCGTTGTGCACGGATACAAGCCAATAGTCCAATTTCTTTGGTTATGTATTTCGTCAAATTGAACACAATGTATTGTCTATTTTAACACAGTAATTAATTCAAAACATGTTTACCTTTCTATTATGGGTAAATAACTTATACATAGAAAGTGATCTATTGGCAAAAGCACGAATTAAGTATGTAATTAAAATGATTTATTTTATTAGAAAGTGTTGTAATTTACTTAGAATGATTGATTTTGAATCGCATAGAAATTACGGACTTTATCCGAATTCAGTAGAAATGTAAATGAAAGTATATTATAGGTCTATACCTGTTTTCAACATAACTTATGTACAAACAAATAAATTCCATTGAACATACAAGAATTTATTGTATTCAACGAACTAGTCTATTTATATACATTTATTGTAAGAAAACCACTCACCAGGTGTCGCCCATACGTTATGTAGGAGGCAAAACAGGAGAATCCAGATCGTTTTCCCATGCCGGATCAGCGCGCCCCACCGCGCCATCTCACTGTAACAAAGACGAAGCATTATACTGACTACATATTTAAAAAAACAACTTATGTTCTATATATAATAATGGTCAATCTTTTATGTTTTTAGTGGGAACCATGAACGTACATATTGGTATACGTACATATCACAATTTTTTTTTATTAATACCAGTGTAATATGCAGTGATGAAAGTTGAAACAGACAGAAACTCAATAAACAGAACTAGCTTACAAACGTCATAGCCTCGGATTATGACTCCAAGCAATCCTATTACCGAGTTCACGTAGTTCATTAAGAAACAGTGAACACCTAAAAGAAATAAGCAATCCGACATTATGCGAAGGAAGAAACATAGAAAACAGAAATTTGCAAAACATTCACAGCTGATATATGACGGCTTTAAATTGAAATTTGCTCCACACGGAAGATTAAATTAATTCCCGTTTACGTTCGTCTTATCTAGTTTATTACACTTTGTACGTGGAGCGTACGCCTGAACCGGTTAAAAGTCGTCTGCGTAACTCATGGCAAAAACTAGTCCTTGTGAATTAACCATCGACATTATCTCGAATAATTCTAGTAAATCATTGGAAAACGTTATTTAAAAACCACACCTTCGGATGGAACCTTACATTGAGTGGGAGGCGACGTCGATAAATAACACGGGACATTGCAACGTGACGATACGGTGAATCTAACGAGCTGAACGAAGATCAGATTATATCTGGCCGATTAGTCTTAGAATTATGTTGAGTAATGGGGCTAGACGTTGCATTAATACGTCACGCCTCGTATTAGCATATGAAAGGATATTCTCGCTGTGCGAACCAGGTTTGTACCCTGTAGGGAAGGTAAAACATGTAAGTTGGCGTGTTTTATAAATAACAAACAACCTTCGTTCGAGCATAACAGAGGAAACACATATCAAACTATTAATATATAGTCTAGGTACACTTTGGTTTAAAATAGGATGCATTAATAACAGTCTTTATTATTATTTTAATGAAACAGCAAAAACTGGTTAAACTTTTTTCTAATTTTTAATACTGTAAGAAATCTTGGTCATAAATAAAAAGATTCCGATTAGAGCGCATAATCGTATTAAAATAATCATAAATGTATATTAACCTTCATCAGAAAACATTATCCTTTAACAGAATTAAAGAGAATTACGAACACTGGGACACATCAACTATCGGACAGACAGCGAAGGTAATCCTATTACCATGAATATTTCTTATAGAATAGAAAGTGGACGCCAACAGAACTTATTTGATATTTAACTAGTTTGGTAATTTTTGTAAGAATTCATAGATATTAAATGCTAGAGCTCATTAACCATAAATGTTTTTCATTAATAAAGTAGAATGCCATGATATTAATGTTCGCATGCCCATGTTGAAGTAATAAAGTACCCCCCAACAGTCTTACCTCGGTAATCATAAATCAAGCATTAAGCACTATTAAGTTATTATAGCAAGACAAGCAGTAAAGTTCTTTACAGTGAAGGCAATGCTATTCATATAATACGTATGTCATTTTAATAGTTTATTGCGACCCGTACGTTTTTACATATTTAACGAGCAATGTAACACAAATTGAGACCCATTGGAGCGAGCTAATCTTTATGGAGCCCTTGAGGCGTCTTAAAGAAGTAATCTGCATAAATGAGCACATTCTGCTGAGTCTCCGTTTTAACAATAGTTGTAAGCCTTATGTTGTTTAGCGTTAAAATAGAACTAATTTATATAATCGAAGTTTTTGACTTTCACGTGAGGTTTTTTTTTATACAACTAGATGACAAAAAAGCTGACGGCCCACCTGATGGTAAGCGGTTACCACCGCCTATAGACACCTGCAATAACAAGGAAAAATAAACTTGATATTGCAGGTGCGTTGTCATCCTGGGGCCTAAGATGAAATGCCGTCCATGCCCAGAAATTACACTGGCTACCTTTCCCTTCAATCCGAAACACAGCGAACTGTTTCACGGGTGAAATAAGAAAGTAGAGGTTGGTATATGAAGTAGGAAAGGGTGTAAGAAAGGACAATTGATTTCTATGTTCTAAAATACTACAAGCTTCACTATTTAATTTATACCCATCAACAATTTGCACAGTGCATTATAATGAAAAGGGTGTACCAGACAGGCGTGGAAAACTATAATTTTCGATAGGAATTCGTATTGTAATACCGCTGCAGTTACCCATCGCCATCCATTGTTTAACGGAGCACGGTTGAACATTCCCGCGCACGTTCACATTCAAATACAATGGTGTGGAACACCAACGAATGTTAGCAAGTTCTTCCGGAAAGTCCAAAGATTAGATAAGGGTTTTAGACTTAAAATTATTTAAAGCTACTTTTACTCATGCAGTATAAATAATAACTACGAGAATCAATATCAAAGCAATAAAAGTTTTTAATCACGTTTATGTGGAATCGGAAATGTAAAAAGCTAGTTTCAAATTCAATAAATATTTATACGTAAGTTATGTGTGGCATAAACTTAATAGCGATCTAACTTAATATGAATTCTATAATGAAAATATTACGTAACATTTCGTCTTAGCATGTAAGGTGAGGTGATGTGAGGAGCTCGGTGGCGTAGTGGTTTGAGCGCTCTGGTTTCGGTCACGAAAGCAAAGCAACTTTCGCTATGGTCAGTCCCAGGATGGGTCAATCAAATTTATAATCTTGAGCTCCTCCGACTTCGGAAGGCACGTTAAGCCGTTGGTCCCGGTTGTTACTGCAACCGCTTTAGCCCGCCAACCCGCAATGGGCCCGCGTGGTGATGTTTTGGCCCAAACTCCTCATGTATTTCTCCCAAGTTGGAAGGCCTCTGCCCAGCAGTGGGATGTATATAGGCTGGTGATGATGATGTAAGGTTCAAATATATTGGAACTTTGGAAGCTTCTGTGTAAATAATATATGGACCGGTTGTATATGCATATTATTATATTCTTTAGCTAACGGCAACAATTGTTTCGAGCACTGATCAACACCAAGAATGTTTTATTGCAATAGCCCACACGCGCGCGAAACTATTAGCGTTTACAATAACTTGTGCGTGAGACAGAATTAATTTAAAGGTGAACCAAACGTTAACCAACAATTGTTAGACTAGATGTATAGAAAGAAACAACAACAATGCGTCTGAAGAATGTTCGATTTGTCACGTGTCGTAGCTTTGATTGTATAGCGACAATATGATCTACCTGTCTAAGCTAAACATACTAAAAAATGGTGTTTTTCAAGTAAACTGGAAAGGTGAGAGTGAACTTTTAATACAGACTAGCGAAGTACGATTTACAAAAAATACAAACTTTATAACCGAATTTAAGCATATTAACATGGACTTTGAAGCTAAAATGCTGAACCAACGGCACTCGGGCTACGTGGCCTTTAGGTTTATCTCAACTATCTAATTAAATTACTCGAACAACGCCCAACGCGCACCAGCCACAGGAGCCACTTAGAACCTTTCCGATTTTGCTACAGTCATGAACCCGATTAAAGTTTCTTGATCCTTCACGAGACAGGTGTAAGTCAGTCTTGCGATTCTGCATTCCAAAATAAGTCACAGCTAGGACTCAATATGGCTCATTTTTCATCGTGTTTTAACTAAGTCGATTAAGTTCTCTTTTACTAGCACACTCCCGTGCCATTTCGTCACAAGTTTCAACGTTCCAAGACACGAGAGTGTCTATTTCTCAACAAAAAGTGGTAGGAATTTTGTTGGCAAAAAGTTTTAAATATTTTCTGTTCCGATAGAGGCTTAAGATAGAAAAAGCCACCCAGTAGAAAGGACACTAATAAATATAGGCGGCTTGACGTAAGGTTAGGTTATCTGCGCTTGTAGCGAAGTATCTATCAAGCAATCTTCGCTGCGACTTGAATTTTCTGATGCTATCATCAAATACGACATGCTGCATACTTTGAAGTGTACAAGCCATAAACCACCTTTTAAGGAAAGCAGTCCATGTAATGTCTTTACCGGTGTCTTCATTATTGTTTGAGGATAAATATTTAGATAACTAAATATTCATTACCTACGTATTGAAACTATGGTTTAGCTCTTTCAAGTTGTTTAGACTTTTATTTCATTTCCTCATGAAGACAAGAAAGAAAGTTCAAACTCTTTGAAAAAAATAAGGAAAACATATTAGGTAGTTTTATTTGATAATGACAAAAATAAAACAAATATCTATAAACTCTCAATTGGACATGAAATTATCATTACGTATTAGATAGAGTACCGTGGAATTTATCTTCATATTATGATGTACTTAAGATCGTGCAAGTGTTTACATAAAGCCGAACCAACCCATCTTCGTTAGATATGCATTTGCGTAATACCTTTATTTACACCAATAAGGCAATGCATTGTAAAATATCAGATAACATAAGCTTTTCTGGCTCACGCCAAGTGATACTACTGTCAATGTTTGTTTTAATAATTTACATTGATCCATTTAGAAATATATCATCATCATCATCATATCAGCCTATGATGTCCACTGCTGAAGAAAGGCCTCCCCCATCGATTTCCAAATGGAACGGAAATATATAGTAGGACGTCAGGACGTAAACTAGACATTATGTCCAGTCCCGTGTAAAAAGATGTATACACTTTTGTTCGATAATATCGTGCGTCTTATACTCTTTGCAATAAGAGTCACTGACTGTCAAAAGTCAAATCTTAGTGCACGTGACTGTTCATCGAGTCATTTGATTTAACGTTTAGTAAACTAAATTGGAGTAGCATAATAAACATCATAGGATCTTGAGTAGGACCTTACACATAATAGCAAAATACTTAATAGCGCAATTTCACTTTACACCTTAAAGTAGTTTCTTAATATACGTACAGTAATGAAATCCAATATGACGCAATCATCAGATAACGTTAATAGCAATAGCAATCCCGTGGAATCATTGCCCATACATCGTCACCAGCAGCCAGATGCCATCGGCACGCGAGCAGATGCTATCTAGATTGTATCGAGGCGACACAGCTACTGAAACACTTAAATTGTATCTGCCACTGGGCCACTGGTCTTGTTAGTGCTTATTTTTAGTCCTTTTGTATAAGTGTATGTTTTCTATTTATGCACATTCCCATTTTACATTCGGAAGCACATTCCAATATCAACGTTAAGATAATAGCATTGAGGGAATTACCAAATATTATGTTTCGGGACCTTCGGGATTTATTTTACTGCAGACTACAAGAAGAAACTCTTACAACATAAAAATAATAGTTATTTATAACCTAGGTAACAAAGGACGAATGCTATAACATAACATCAATGACGGAATGAGGTATTTAAATGACTATCCATCATAAGGTTTCATAAGCTAAGAGGGATAATCCTAGATTTATGGAATAGGAAACGAAGTGACATAAAATACCACGGATTTATCGCCCTGTCGCCTATCTTCCATTATATTAAAGTTATTACTTATATAAGTAATAACTTTAATATAGTTGAAGATATAGAAATAGGATCTAATAACCAATGTTAATGTATTAACCATTTAAGACTTCATGAAACATTTTACCAGACATTAGCCGTCATAAAACATTATGGCGAAAGGACTGAAAGAAAATACCCGATGCAATCATCAATATAAGGACCTACCTTGTAATTGTCAGTTAATTTAAGGAAAATATTTGCGCGCTACAATTGTCAGTAGCGCACGAAATGCTCAGTACAAATGCGGACATTTCCCATGCTTCCAGTCGCCTTCACGCCCCTTAAGGAAGTAATCCATTAACATTTTACCTGCAACTACATATTCAGCGAACAGTCAGACCAAATGTAAGGCGGCAATCCAGACGCGATTAAACAACTTTAATTCCACAGGATAGGAGCATTAAATGGGCGCGGTTGTGTAAGGCTTCTCGGCTGGAAAAATGAAGATTAGTGGGAGCATTGACTTCGAGAAATATGTTTGGTATTTAATTCTTAATAGAAAAAGGTGAAAAGCAATTAATCATACATCGAATCAAGAAGATCAATCAAACATTTTGCAAGCTTCAAGTCAGACAGTGGTTGATGGTTAAATGGCTAAAAACAGGAACCAATTAGTGTAACGAATTAAAATGTACTCAAGGTTCAACAGGTTAAGCACGACAGACTTCATTAGACACGTTTGATAGCTACCAAGTTTACTATGCAGTGGGCTCCTAAAAAAGATGTGGATTTCTATTATGTGACGTAACTTACTTATTACTATTAAATAGCAAGAATATTTCACATTCACAAGTCCTGCTGTGCCACTCATTATGCCAAGGAACAGGTAGCGTGTTTTAGACATACCATTATTACCTATCAGCAGTGGTAATTATGCTCTACTTAGAAGAATGCTGCTCGGTTAACTTTGGATAAGCACGTAATGTTAGAACCAACAAGACCTGTATACATAGATATTCAAGCAACCAGTGAAGTCGTGGAACTAAAATGTTAATCAGTTTCCAATGGCTTTGAAACAGTTACTAGGAATTCTAAAGCGAATTCCCCTCTTTATTCTTTGGTCTCAATTTAATTGGCAAGATGCTGCAAATAAAACTTTATACATAATACCTTTAAACCAACTCATTGGTAAATAAATAAATCAAATCAACCACACAACTACATTTAAATGTGATGATGTAATATGAAATTGAAAATTTTAAGTAACCCCGGCCTCATTAATCATTTATCGAACACCATCTCATTGAGACTATTCTTATGAGCCTAAACACACTTTATCTGCTGTTAGTTTCTGATGAATTAAGCACCTCGCAGACTTTTTGATGGCATAGGATCAGTATAAGGTTAGTATGTCATGGGAATGTCACCGAAGTGACAGTAGGTACTGATCTGTGAGAGTTAGTAAAACCCTTTTATCATGTTAAAAATGAGCTGATGGTCATCAAACGCCTGAACTTGATTTTCATAAGTTATAGCTAATCACGTCAGCTTTCAAACAAAAAACTATATCAAAATCGGTCCCTTCGTTTAGTAGCTACGATGCCACAGACAGACACACAGATAAACAAACATACACGTCAAACTTATAACACTCCTCTTTTTTCGTCAGGGGTCAAAAATAATAATTACATTCAAGACATCTGCATATTTTCTTTGAATTAGCCACCTTATAATCTCTTTATTTTAACAATCTTCAATAACAAAAATTGACATCCAACTTTCGAATATCTGAAGGTGATCGACATTGCTGACTATGGACATAATTCATTCACCTCACTGTAAATTAGGATATTAATCTACTTATCATGCACAATAAATTCGGTTTGCGTTAAGATAAGTTTAATACAAGCATTACAACATGTAGGTAGTCATAAAAACGGTTTTCCTTCATAAATATTAATGACTAGTTAACGATTCGTAAATTAGAAATGTAAATAATATTTTCCGTCAACTATAACATAAAATATATTTTATAGGATCCGCTGTTTATGAAGTAATGTAACTTTCAAAACATGATATGATCTGTATGAGTACACATACGTAAGAGTTTCCACTATCTACATGCCGATGATTTCATTGTACGCAGTGCTCAGTGTGCCGAACTATTATAAAGGTGGTTTTCCACCAGAGGGGCGAGACGAGACGTCGCGAGGCGATAATTGAAATTTGTTGCAGAGTTTCCGATATAGAGTATAAATTAACTCTGCATCAGAAACACGCTTCTCGCGATAGGTTTATTGTTGTGCGATTTCAATCCTCATCTCGCCCTCTGGTGGAAAACCACCTTTAGGTCCGTTTATTTTATGAAAAGATAAAATATGTTTTAGGAATCCAAATACTAAGCTTTATCACGAATGAATTTTATCATTATATTTTCAATCCGACAGAACACAAAATGAAGTAGGAAGTGAGTATGACTCAAATGAGATCAATAATGCTTTTTTGTTGCATTTCAACTCAAGTTTACTGTGAAAATCTTTTCTAAGCTCAACATTCGAATGTCGAAAAGTTTATTATAAGTGGTTATTTGTCAGCATTTCTTTATAGTCGTTCATAGCTAGAACGTTAACCTTACACATCTCCAACCAATTAACAGCAGTAAAATTCGATCTAATCATTTTGTTTTGAAATTAAAACACGATTTTTATAGCCTTATAGCCAACACCAATATGCCAATACAAATACGTCACTGTGTCCTAACGGATGATGAACCGTTACATACATATTGAATGACCGTGATTACACACAGTGATACATAAATTTGAATGATGCAAGCACGCGAATCCACAAACAGCGGTATTAGCGTGAAGGTTTAGAAAGCATGTTGTAAATTGGCAGACGACCCGCTTGGTCGAAAGCGACAAACATGAGAAACCAGTTCCTATTTCAATACTTCCACTATGGTACATGGCGATAATGTTTAACTGCTGCTCTACAGTAGCTATAAAACCAACAATAGTTGAATATTCCTTACAATGTGGCATGTTAAACAATTCTACACATTGTTGTATGTTTAAGGAGCTCGTTGTGTTTGCTGACCACTTAATCAAGTTTTATGAGAAATAGCGCTTTATTTTATCATATGGAACAAGCTTGTAGTCGACCTAGGTAAGTGGTTTTTGTGAGATTATGAGAAAGGATTTTTACATACCATGCAAGGTATATAAAACTGTCTCTTAGGGGACTCCATTTACAAGATTGCATCACAAGAAGCTTTGGTGAAACCAAGATGTGATCACAGTAGTATACCAACAATATATAAATAACGATGCTATCAAAATTAAAATCGTCTACATATATCTCTACGCTAAAGGGTAATATAACAATGTCATAAATGAAAAATATACAAACGATTATCGAAATTACGCCCGCCAGTACAGACAATATTCACATAACAAAAGAAATAAAAATCCTAGTGTGGCATGTCATAGTTATCGATAATCTGGTCTGGTCAATGGGTAATTCATTGTCCCACTATGCGGAGGTATGCAATACTAGGGAGTTTTAAATCCTTGCGATACTATCGATTTATTTAACGATTTCTTCGAGTAGAATCCAAGAACCCTGCCTATCTATACTCCTTTTATAGCTAATCATGTAGCATACACTAAAGTAATAAATATGCCAATTATGTGAAAATAATATATGCGTTCAATTGTTTTCGGTCTACCAATGAATTCCTAACAGGCTAGAATGGTATTATTCCCAATAGATAATGGGAATGTGAATGTAGTACGCTAACAAGAGTTATTATGAGTCGTATAATAACAATACCAATGTAGTAACTTCATTTATAATATGAAACAACCACTTCATTATAGAGACCTCGTATTACCACACCCTCATTACTTACCCAACACTTTATTATTTATAATCTATTATGCCGATATTAAATTGATATCTGTTTAGATAAAAAATTCGTTACTTCTGTTCCTATAGTGTATCTCAGTTGTGTACATAATTAAACTTTAGTAGAACAGATTTCATTTTAATTTAATTTAATTTCAATCGCTTAATTTTCGAGCATTTCGATCATGATCTCATGATATTCACTTTGTGTTTAAGAATTATTACATCTTGGCTTGATTTAAGTAATTTCGCCGAGCTATACAATTTTTTTTATTTACGTCTTAAGGACAATTTCACTGTTATATCTCGAAGATACATTCGTAGCATTCGCACTTTTAGACTTTATTTTAACACAACTAGATGACAAACAAGCTGACAGCCCACTTGTTGGTAAGTGCGTCGCCTTTAGACACTTGGTAAACACAGCGAACTGTTTCACGGATGAAATAAGAAGGCTTTGCTTGGTACGGATGACCCTACATACGGGCCTACCACCTTTAAACCTACAAATGGGCCTAGGCTACCACATAGACATACAAAAAGATATATCCAAATAACAAAAATATGAAACTAAGTAATCTTTTGATGTAGGAATAGAAAAATTAATTATAGTTAAAAATATTATGTGTCATGTACTTTAATTGAGTTTAATTGTTTATGCTAACTGAGCTCCATCAGAAGACTTCGCTGCTCCATAAGTAAGTACAGTTACTCAATATTCTTCTACAAAGGTTTCCTTTCCTTTTTAACATTTGTTTGTCTTAGATTGCTGATAATCAGTTTAATAACAACGTGGTTCTTTACGTAATAGTTAATTAGCCGCGGTCATGAAACCCTTTCATTTGCGTAAGGTGACTGACTATCGACATCACACCGTGGGTGCACGTCTAACATTGAAAAATTGTCTGACGTCTGATTGAAAGATACGTATCGCTTCGTGCCGAGTAAATACTTACTATCTGTTAATCGTTTTCTGTTTTAACTTATGATTTATATTTAATGGAACTTTAATGTGATTTTGGTTGCGCTGATTTTTAAATATCTATATGTATACATTATAATATATCTCGTTCTCATATGGATTCCAAACATCAAAACTGACAAATAACTTAATTAAGTTATTCGTCAGTTTTCATGTCTCACTCGCTCGCTATTCGCTCGTTTCACTCGTAAAGACACCATAGATATACGAAAACAGGTAAGGAAAGACTTTGTATTGTGCTTTAATATATAATATCCTATCACAAAGTCCAAAATTGAACCCAAGTCTGTAAATGTCAAGTTATTGAGAGTACTCTGAAAATCTGTTTGGCCCGATCCTACCTCCCACTATCCTACATAAGTCGAGAGCATGCGTTACGGTCATCGGAGTCATCAACTTACTGTCTACACTTCAACATCACGCACAAAGAAATTTCGTAACTCGATTCTTCACCGTATACATTCAAAACATGGAATTATGTAACAAAAAATAAGCGAGCCGCCCCGTCATGTCGCTTATTAATAGGAGTCGAAGAGTCTGCCGCGCTTATATTTTTTTATAAAGCTGTCCTTGGATATCTGATCCAGAACAAAGTACTATATCCTCTAATACAAGACGTACCTTGTAAGTACGCCGTTTATGAGGCAAGGCAATACAGGATTTGATACAGGACTTGAAGCCTCCTAGATACGCCATTTAAAAGGCAATAGAGACTGTGGGAATGTGACACCTTTAATATTAGAATCTAGAGAACGCATTTTCAAATTGGAGCAATTAAATTTATATTTCGTCTAAATAAATAATCACATGTCAAACTATTTTCACAAGTCGGGTAGTCGTTTAACGCTGTCACCTTAAGTTATACCAGCTCTGCCTATTAGGTACTTGTATCTCACAAGCCCGTAGACATTCTCTTAAAAAAACCTCGAAAGCAATTACGCCCGAGATATAATCTAGATAGATAAATAATGGTATTGTCCGTCTCTCATCATCAATTGTCGATGGCTTCATTAGCAGATAGCGTTTTTATTTGAGTTCTGGACTTTCTTTATGAAGCGAGAATTCGCTGGAAGCGTTAATGGTGTTGATTAATATTGAGATGCAAACGAAAAGCTATTAGCATGTTTATGGAGAGTAAAAGTTGCACTGGGAATCTGGGATACAGACGAGAATATTTGAAAATATTCGCCACCATATTTATTTATAAAAATGGCCTGCATGAAAAGTATTTTTTCGATATGAGGTATGTTAAAGTTAATTTATACTTTAAAAAGCAAAATAGACATAAGTTAGATATTTTTAACTTGTCTGGTTGGATGTCATGTAACAGATATTGGCGTCATGGACGCGAAAGTAAATAATTTAATGTAGGCATCTCAACTAAGTACTTACATAGACTTCGGTCTTAAAAAGGTTTAGCAACGTAAAATGCAAGAAAACTGTCTGCCGAGTCTGCAGAGATTTCATCTTTTATAAGAAAAATTATACTGACGTACTATTAGATATTTTAGTCAGGCATAAAATTTTGGTATACTATAATAATGGTGTACTAAAGTAATTAATTAACTTTCACACGTCAAGGGTAAATAGGCTTGGGGTTAATTCACATGGAAACTCTATTTTACACACTGGAGATAAACTCAGAAATGCCGTTTCCTTCTCAAACAGCACTAATTGGTAATAATTAAAGCTCAATTTAAGAATCAATGGTCCCCTACTAAAAACAATAAACATTTAAATCTTGATTTTATTTGATTTCATCGTTTTTCGGAATACGGAAAGGTATTGTACAGCTTGCAACTATCGGCAAACCCCCACCTTGATCAGATCTGTCCATCAAGTGGAAAGCCGCCATACACTGCGCCTTGCTAAAACTTTTCTGTTCCAACAAACCTCCTTTCTGCATGCTATCTGCCTTGCCCATTACAACATGAACTTGCTTATCGTACAAGCTATCAATGACATTAGTTGTCCTTCAAGTTCTTAATTATATAAGCTACGTCAGTGCATTAGTGTGATATCCTTAGTTTTAATTCTAACTGAAACACCATACTCCCTCTAGTCTTTGCCATACTCGCTCTATTGCTCGAACTTTTGTTTTGAAACTGTTGATTTTGGAATGAGAAGATTTTTCGCACTTTCTCAAATGCTGGCTAATGGTTGGAAAATGCACGCAATTTCCCGAATTCTGACCATCTAGTTGAATTCGTCTTTTAACTTCTTTCTCGACGTAGTATCTACCTCATCACCAACCTATACACGCTCTACTGCTGCGCCCTGTGCCTTCCTACAGGGGAGAAACACATGATGATATACCTACCTGGACAAAATTTGATCTCGTTGACAACTTCAAAAACAGAATTTCCATCTACATCAGCTATGGTTCAATATTTTATGGACTTTCGAAATTTCGCTACTTTGGCGTTACATAAAAGGTTAACTGTTTATGAAATTAACATATGAAAAAAGCTAATATAAAACTTCGAAAAAGGAACTGTGAACATATTTGTATTAACGGTTATGACGGTTATAAAAATTCAAATTAGACGTGTCGCTTTATAAATAACCTACGACTATTAGTAAAGTTTATAATATTGACATAGCAATAAATAATTAACGGTCAAATCAAATTGATTGCACTCGTTATTTTTATTAATAAGATAAATTATATAAAGTACCCACTAAGATATTGATTTAAGTATGTAATAGGAAGAGAATGTACAGTAGACAAGGCGTCAAGTGTACCAGTTGCAATACAAAACCGTTTTTATTACGATCAAATAAAGTCGATTATGGTGGTGTTGATAATTGTTTATTTATCATCAAAAATGCATTTTTGAAGTCGACATCGTGAGAAAATGTTTTGACCTCGTCTCAGACTATTCTAATGAACCACCAAGGTTATTTTTTATCTCATCTTTTCTCATATTTCAATTGAATACAACTTTAATAGTATCAAAAGCAATAATTTTAGCGCAATGTCTGTTTTATTTCGCCATTAGCATTTTTGAGTTTCTATAGCCTCAATAATTGATCTACAAGTATTTCATTCTGATAAACTATTTTGGCGTCTTAATTTGCATTTTAAAATATTCAATATTGTGTTAAGTTTGTCTTAGTTTATTTTATCATTAATTAGCGTTTCGCTTGCTTGTTAAACATATTTTATCATATTATTAGGTTTATCATGTGAATACTGTCGCATTTTTTAATTCAAGAGGTCGTATCGTAACAGTAATGATGATTTTTATACTAAAATACAAGAAGAAACTTGTTCAACAAGAGCAGGAAAAGTTTTTTAATCTGTGATAGGTATGGTACCCAAAAGCAAACACAAAATATATTCTAATATCAAGTGAACGCTACTGGAAACAGCCGGTGAGGGCCAAAACGTAAATAACAGGCGAATTTTCAGATATCATAACAACAATATTAAGTTTTTATAAAATCTATTGTGTGTGTGCCTAGAGTTAGATGCTTGACAGGTTAAAATTACAACAAAAATGTATGTAAAAAGAACTTAGCGTGGATAGGAGTTACATTTTTTCAGCAAACCCATTAATTTTACCGTAAATCTCGTAAATTTAGTATGGCAAAAACTAGTTTTTCTTTCAAAACAAACTAATAATAAATCTTTCTTTGTCTGAGCAATAACATTAAACATTATAAGAAGTCTTAAGTAACCCACAAATACCTAATTGGCTAATCTAAATTGACGGAAGCTATGGGTTACAAAGGTACAATAAAACATAGATAATATTCCGGCTAATTGAGGACAATATATTTATGATAGGGGCGTGGCAGGCAGGTTCCTCGGTTATCAATAACGATAGTTTGTTTAAATGTTTTTCAATAATAGCATTAAATTGAATTAGGTGTAAAGTGGATGAACAACGTAGCAAACCAGGTTTTCGAGTTAATGAATTTGTGACAAGTGTTATATGCTTTCAGTTTTCATTTCATTCATGCATGAAATACTTTTAATATTATGTAAATTTCACACTCTGTCCATCATTAATTATCACGCAGGTTAACGTGATAATTAATTAACTAATTAAATAATTAATTTAGTTTATCATGTGAATACTGCCGCATTTTTCTATTCAATAG
The DNA here is from genome assembly GCA_947347705.1 of Nymphula nitidulata. Lineage (NCBI taxonomy): Eukaryota > Metazoa > Arthropoda > Insecta > Lepidoptera > Crambidae > Nymphula > Nymphula nitidulata. The sequence continues at coordinate 15,137,194 of OX374626.1, read as the reverse complement.
GTCGGATCGTAACTGTAATGATATTTTTTTTTACTTAAATACAAGAATCATTAATTATCACGTAATCTTGCCGCAAGTCTGCCATACACAACTGTCGGAAAAGATTCGAAATTTGTAAACTACCTACTTGTCACTTTTTATCGAGACAGAATGTGAAGCTTTGAGCTCATGATCCGAAAGTTGTGAATAAGGGTGCTGATTAGCTAGAAATAAACAAGCGTTACCTAAGTATGTACAGTCGACAGCACATCAAGCGTAACAGTTTGACCTTGAGACCGCCCTTACTGCGTTCGTAATAGAGGTGTCTTTCGTAGTGCAACTGTTACTCTGATGTGCTGTCGTGTGTACATACATACATGATAAATGAAAAAATACTGTAATACTTCAAATATTAGCTGAGTTTACATACATTGAAATTCCATGAGCGTTATTGCAAACACATTCTGTAATTCGAGATATCATTCAAAAGGAATGTCTTCCTAATAAAATGATAATGTCAGCAATATTACGTAACAATTTCGTAAAACTGTAAAATATAGTAACATGGGAAATTGGCGTTTTTAACATTTTAATAACATTCCTTTTTGAAGTACCTAAGTAGGTACCTAAGTCACCTAATTCACTACCTAAGTTTGTACCTAAGTTACTACTACACTAGTAGGCACACAGTAGCAGTTTACCAGTGAAATAAAAAAGCAGTTCTTATCTTAGTCAGCAGTAGTTGCTGTAAACAGTTGTAGTAGTATGAATGTCAGAGTAAGTTTATTATTATTATTATTTTCAAATTCTTGAGGAAAAACTTTATATTTTTTTTTTATAATTATAAAAATACTTACCTAATTAATGGTTTTGGTTACAATGATACACCTAACAATTTATTGTTAAGAACCTATATCGAAAAAAAACGTAACATAACATTCTTAATTTTGATTTTTAACATTATTATAAATGATTGAAAAATTATTTACTAATTAAATTTTTTCTATTTTTAACTTTAAAAAAAACTTTAAAAAACAAAAATAAAAACCGACTTTATAACACTAAAAAGGATGGAATTTTTAAATTTAAGTAGGTTCTTATCTTATTCCTTACATATTTTTTGAGTCGGTGGTTCACTTTCTATTGTTTCTGTAAACAATTTAGCACCAACTCCAAAAAATATGTTTAAGGGGATAAGTAACCACTTAATTCAAATTATTTTACTTTTAGTAGTTTGAAGTTGGTTTTTATTTTGTATGGTAACCTATCAAGAGGGACAATAAAATCAATAAATATCAAACAACAATATTGCGTAAAAAGTATGAAACTTCGTAATTATTACAGGACTTGATTTAATGAGCTATATTAAGCTATAGTATTACATGCTTTAGAAATATTACGCTAAAATAAATCTTCTTTGTGTAAAAAAAGGGTTTAACTAAAAAGAGTACTTAAATGCTTACCATAAATATTATAAATATTAATGAGTTTTTAGCACTTTTTGTGCTCAATGAGTTTATATGGTTCAAGAGTTTAAAAATTTTCTCTTGATTTTAATACGGTAGGCAGGCACCGCGTGAGTAGTGCCCAAGGTGTTACAAGCGTTTACAGTCTACGGTAACGGTGGGCCGTAAGCTTGTATCGCTTCTATATCACCAGTGACGTATGAAAAAAACACAATCTCATCAACGCCCTATTCCCTCTTTGCTCTACATAAATACATAAACGGAAGTTATCAAACGTACACTTAATTAAAATGCTTTTTTGTAAACCGTACCCTAAACCACAGGAGGTCTACTCTAATTCCACGAAAAACGAAACTTCGTCCGAAATTCCCTACTACCATTCTCATTCCATCGAAAGTTTCGTTCGCACGGATATTGTTTGACATAATTATATCTCGAGTATTACGATTACTGTGCCAAAAGTTTGGTGGAGAAAGTTCCAGGTCTATGGCGTATAAAGAAGTCGTTTTCGAGAAATACTATATATTAGTCCCATTCTCACTCTAGCTAATAATTTAAGCGTGCGCATAATCTTTTTGTTAAGTCATCTAAAAATAATTACCACAACGGTTTAAAGTTTATTTTTGTACCAAAACAAACTATTGAGGTCGATCGCGAACGGAATTCGCTTTCATCGCTCTTCAAGATAAAATCTACGTTAGATGAAACGATCTACGCGTGTCTTACAAAAAATCACACATGAAAAGAATCTGAACAGTCCTAATAGGCGCTAGTCTTTTGTTAACTGTTAACATCGTGTTCTTAATAAAACATCTGTTGAATCGTATTACTATTAAAGAACTAAACAAAAAATGTGGTCGTAGTAGAGACCCAGTTATTCTGTAGTAGAGTAGAGGCAGTGTGGCCTTCTCAACGAATTTTAGTGCAGGTAAGTTTTTATCATTGGCAACACTGTCACACTGTACAAAACCCATTGTTTTACACATTCCATCTAAAGTATGTTGCCTACATTTCGCGTTGCTTATCTTCCTTAATGTTTACTCAAAAAAAGTATTGGTTTTAATTTTTTTTATTTAACGATTAATGTACTAGAACCCTGACTCATCGTAGAAGCTTGTCATATAATGAAAATTACTTTTATTGACTTGACAATAACAGTAAATATGTCCTTTCTTTAACTTTTATAAGGCTCTACAATGATTCTATTTGCTCGATAAAACAAGGAAAAGACGTTTCGGGAACTACAACTTTATTATTGACGACCGACCTCTTGACCGACCCTTGCTATGCAGGCTACTCGGTCAAGAGGTTCCGGGTTCGAATCCCGGTAGGAGCAAATGTTTGTATGATGAGTACGAGCATTTGTTTACGAGTCATGGATGTTTATATGTTTATTTAGTATATTTCAAATATTTATATACATATTATTATCAATATTTCTCCGATAACTACTATCCGTAACACAAGCTCTTAATGATTGCTTACTTTGGGCTAGATAATAGGTGTGAGTGTATGAATATTATTATTATTATTTGATGACAAGCGGTACGAAGACTCATATCTAAATACAGCTAGTGCCTTTTCACGCCTCTTTTGAAGGAATCCATGTCACATAATATTTATTTATGTACACATAAATGTCGATAAAAATTCGTAAGTTTGGATGTTTTGGATGTAAAGTAACAAATCAAGAAAGTTTTTAAATAGAGAAAGCGCAGAATTATAGTTATACCTATTTTTATCGTAATATTTTTAAAGCAATCCATTCTCTTGATATATAATTTAAGTATGTAAAGCATAAGCGAAACCGTAGGTCTCGGTGTAAAGTTCACATGGGAAAGTTGATTTTCCGCACCGCGATACTGGACATTGAATAACACTGACGCAGAATCTTTGACAAAAAAAAATGAATTTTATTAGTAATCTTCTTGAAAATCAACTGCTTATTAAAATTTAGGACAACTTTCAAACGGCACCCTAAAATAGACGCGGAGATTTTCAAAATATTGCAATTTCAGAGCTTACCACTGTACATATTTGAATGTATTTTATAGACAAATAATACATTTCAGTTTTTGAGTATAGTCTTGCAATGGTTGATTTTATATCATTTAACGCTGCAGCTGCTGCCCTGTGGGGACCAATTTTCAAAATAAAGCCCGTATTAGGGCCTAAAAGGGAATAAGTACAAACAATTGTACACACTTTAGGTATTATTCGACCGTACTTGGTAGAATGTCGTACATAAATCTCTATCATAACGGCGAACACAGACAAGTTGACGCTGTTCGGGCGCTTGGAATGCAGCCCTGCACTGTCTGTGACGAAACTAGAGGCCGCTGCCCACAAATTTAATGATCTACAACGAATTAAATGAATTTCCAGATGTATTATTGCCCTAATCCATAGTTAATGTTCGAATAATAACGCTGTTTGTTTACGTCGAAAGCTAAGGCTGTGATGTTTCTTGAAATTGTCCAAGGAATAATCGCTTTATTACAATATTATACGGTATTTGCAATAATGGATCTATATTGACCTATTTACATGGCTCAAGAATTGTTTTCTTCAATTCTCAGTAATCTCAGCAATGCAAATAGGCAGTTAAAACTAAGGAGTCATTGATGGAATGGATGAATTTTTAAGTAAAATAAAAATGTTACTCATAGTCATATCTAAGTCACATAACACCGAGTGAAGTTAAAAGACTTTGTTAGTTTACTAGTTTCTCTCACTCGTGAAAGCCTGCAAAATTAAAAAAGACAAAACATGCTACATACTAACATGTGACTGCTCTAATCATTCTGAGGATCACCCACGAGAACCCTATTTTCTTTTGGTCTTTCTATTTTTATTTTATTTTATACAACTAGATGACAAACAAGCTGGCGGCCTACCTGATGGTAAGTGGTTACCGCCGCCTATAGACACCTTCAATAATAAGGAAAAATCACTTGATATTGCAGGTGCGTTGTCATCCTGGAGCCTAAGATGAAATGCCGTCCATGCCCACTGGGCATGGACGGCATTCATCCATGCCCAGTGTAATTACTGGGCACGATGAATGCCTATTTTACTTTGTCTAATATCTTCTTTCACAATGTATAAATTATAATTCATTACTAACTCTAGATCATCATAGATGTCGGTTATCGCGCCAAACAGCCTATGACCTTTATCAGGATGTATTTTTATTACCATACCGAATACCATCTTAGTCGGTTCACCGGTGAGGATTGAAAACGTACGAAGCAGAGTTAGGTACTTCCGCATTTCTGATATTATTACAGAATAAAGATATTTACTTTGTGATATAATGGATTTCTTTGTAGTAGTAATATTTATACAAGCTGCTTTCACACATACCAATAAATCAAGAATAGTTTATCCTGTGCGTGTCCTATCCAAATATGTAAATATAAACTAAACATATTTTAATCGTGAACAGTATGCAGCCAGTAAAGTAATATACAGTGTAGTTTATCACACACAATTAGACATTTTATTATAATTTAATATTTTATTAAAGGCAAGAAAAAGATTTACTGTAGTTCGGAGTCGATCGTATTGATCGAATCACTTTGATTCGATCGCCATTCATTCATGAGTGATCGGGTCGCGGCCCACTAGAAGATTCAAACAATGAGATCAATGTTTTATCACTATGGTAACAACGCATTTAACTCGCTCACTCGCTGTAGAATTCGCATCATAAAATATTCGTGTTTATTTTATAACGCAAAAATCACGCGCGCGCGGCTCAAATCGTACACGACACGACCCAAAACACCCGAGATCTACGTAGCGACTCGTGATCTACAATGACATTTACACGTCAGTGAACGTCATTATTGAATTCAATATAACATTTTGACGTCACAAATCATAATTATGTTAATACCAATAAAGTTAGGCGGTCGCCCCGCCGCGACCCGCGAGTAGAACAAGAAAAATAATATTTATTTTGACCTTCTCTACGATACAATAAAACACTCTAAACACCTTACAATCGAAAACATTTTCATTGTGATTATAATATTTTTTAAATAAATAGATATGATATGAGAGATAAACGCAATCGCGATTGCGACATTTTGATACTTTCGATTCAGTTGTTAACACTAACAAACTGGTTGAAAACATCAACAAGTTTAATTGAATAAACTCTGAGACAATTCAAAATATTTTTATTGATACTAAAAAATAAAACATAACAGAACATATTCCATTTACAGGTGTACATTATGCTCCGAAGGGGTAAAAATATGACAAATTTATTCTAAGTGAGAATACAATTCAAGTCCCGCGGTTTAGGCAAATAAGTTACAAAACAAATCAAAACTTTCGATCTGTGGGTACAGAAATATCTTTGAGAAATACCATACTGTTTTGACCCATACACTACGGCCGCCACCCGTTGAGCCACACAGCCCACCTAAGGTAGACAGGTGCGCTGCGCGGACTTCCTTTCACATAACCGTAATATTTTTTCTAACTTGAATAAGGTTTGTAAGTTCGTTCTAGCAGATTGGAAAACTTTTTCTATTGAAATAAGCTTTATTCTCCCTACAAAAAGGTAGGCAAAGGAAAGCACATTCAACCATAGCCGATGTATTTTCTTACATCTGTAGTTAATAATCATTGTCACTGAAAACCTAGACCGCTGCTAAAGAATGCTACCAAAAACTCGGAGTATTTTTCATTAAGTTCTCCCTTCAAATAGGAGCCGAAACATATGCCCATCCCATGCCAACAGCTGTGTCTGATGGCACTTTTTTCTGGGTTTACAAATAAACGAAATCAATTTATCCTCGAATACGTTAGAGGCAAATACGGATGGTTTGATTACAGTCATGTAATCAAATAAAAATACAATTTTGACGCCTAATGGTAGTTTTCATAATAGAAATCCTAAAAACACAATTATTTATTGTATTACAAGGAATTTAAATAATATTTAATGGGCAAATTACAAATAAAACAATATCAGGTAGGTCGTTTGGCATCTTTATGAGCTCGATGAGGTGCCTGGCTAGCCTACGATAAATTTCTCAACACATTTCCCAAAAATAAAAACTTTTATTTCGTATTTTTATTATATACAACTACATGACAAACAAGCTGCAGGCCCTCCTGATGGTAAGCGGTAACCGCCGCCTGTTGACACCTGCAATAACAAGGAAAAATCACTTGATATGGCAGGTGCGTTGTCATCTTGAGGCCTAAGATGAAATGCCGTTCATGCCGTAATTACAATTGTAAACAAGATACCAATACTAATCAAGTAGATTACAAAAAACTCCTGCAAATGAATTTGAAAATTTGGAGTTTCAATGATTCACATTTCAATATTATAATTTACCTACACGTTTATCAATTTATCTATGTTGCGGTAGGTTTTTCAACGATTAATAACATTTTTACCCAGACAACTTCTTAACTTTCAATACTGTCAAAGTTAACATTACGTAATTAAAAACTGCTTTTGTTTCCATAATTGCTACTTACTGTATTTTTTTACTTTTATTTCTTACTAGTTTTATTCATCCGCAACAATTTCCCTTGCCGACAGGGCTTCATTTATAACAAGTGTATATTTCTAACTGGCTTGTTATTCGCCTGCAATGACAGCATTCATGAGATACACTACTAAATATTTATGCTACCAGCTTCAGAATGTAACTGTAATTGACTGTCTCTAATAGACACGACAAAGTTTTTTCCTACATTAGATTACTTCCTTGTTTATCATCATAATATCTGGATTTGAAAAGAAAAGGAATGGTCGGATCTAAGGATCCACCCAAAACTAATATAAACGTCATAATACTAAAGTTTTTTCTACCATTCTTGCAAACTATTTTCCCCCTATTTTTAAATTTTTACGAGGTGGTAGACTCGTATGTGTATGTAGGGTCGTCTGGGTAGGTACAACCACCTTTCTTATTTCAGCCGTGTCACATTTCGCTGTGTTTTGGATTGAAGGGAATAGGTATATAACAAAGCAAGGCAAATGACTCAATACCACCTGATGTGAAGCGGTAAGAAGAGTCTATATGCGAAGACAAATAGTGCAGCTTGAAACACACTATTCTAGCCGCCTCAGCCTTGCCAGCTCATACGGTGCCTTTTCACGCCTCTTTTGAAGAAATCCATTTTTCTACTTTTCTATTCATGCACAAAGTCTGATATGACAGCATTCCGAATTATTTATAAGGCATGTAGCCTATTAAATCAATGTAATATAAAAAAATATAGGTATGAGTCCATACGACCTAATATTAGAAATGCGAAAGTATGGTTTTCACTTCCGAACCGCTAAACCGCTTTGGAGGAAATTTGGCATAGATATAGACTATATCCTGGGAATGGACATAGGCTACTATGTATGTTCGGGATAACCGAAGAAGAGCAGCGGGCGCTAGTCCATCCATACTTATACTATAAATGCGAAAGTAACTTTATCTGTCTATGATTCAGATAAAATGTGTCATGGAGATAAATTACATCCAGAGGAGCGATATAGGTTTCCTTTTGGCTCCACAACCGACATAAAACGTGGGCGGAGCTGTGGCCACAATTAATAAAATTATCGGTGACATGTGACAAATCCAATATAGACATTTGGTTCGGCTTTCTATCAGCAGTTGATTTACCAATAAAACAAGAGTAACGTCTAAGCAACTCCTAATTCAAAACTTTAATTGAAACTGAATACGACAAGTGATTACAAGCAGATGATTAAAAAAATATAAAACTAAAATAAGTATTACTATGTCATCGACACGGTAAATCAAAAGCGCAAAATATCTAATGAAGATTTTTATTTTAACTTTCAATACGGCCTCATTCCGGCACTTAAAAAAGCTTTTTTTTTTTTATTAAAACCAGTCGTTGACCACTTCAGCTGCGAGAGAAATCGTTAATAGCGATAATGATTTTAGTCAGTGGGGACAGCAAATAAAACGGAAGTTTTATAGCTCAAGATTAATCTGAAACAGGCTTGTTTTGTTACAATTGATCTGTATTGCAAATTGTTTGAATAGTTGTTGAGTAATGAAGTTTACACAATTGTTTAGCGAACAAATTCTTTGGTAAGCCATAATGGGGTAAAACGAAACGATGGAATCAGATTAAGGTATGTAACTAATAGAATAAACGCACTACGTTACCAGCTAAATGGTTTCAATTTGCATTTCATAATTGTGCAGAGAAATATATCAGCGGTAAGTTGGATGAAAATAAATACATAAAATATAAAAGTATTTTATTTACCTACCTGCCTACCCATTCGAAGTATGGACTCCAATTACAAGTCTATGGAACGGAACTAAGTCAGATATACACTTTCAAGTGGAGAATTCCAAAGAAAAGATCACAACGAATTCAAAATCTTTTACCTTTTTCTTGGTGCAATGTTTTGTAATAAACATTTTCCTTAAACACAACCCTAAAAATAACGTTTAAATAAATTACTCACCAAAATTAAAGAGGATATAAATATACACTTACATGAGTAATTGCTTCTTAATTTAGAAACAAAATTAGTATTCAATGATATATTGATTATAGCTAAATGCGTTCTTGCACAACTTGTCCATCTCTCTATGATGATATCTGAATTCTTATGACACCCATCATTTTAAGAAAGTTACATCAAGCGATCCGATTGAAACCAATCAGAAATATTAAGTTACGAATCATTTGCGTGTCGTTGATCAATAAGCAGAATTAAATTAATATGTGCCTGTAAAATGCAATTTGTCAAAATAAATATGCGACTATTTCAAAACTTAGATCATAGAAGAGCATAGACTTACTAGCTGGAGTTGTAAATAGGCTTTGCATGTATATTAAATTTCAAATTAGCGATTACTTACGTCATTACTTGCAGATGCAGTTAATAATAAAGATATTATATTTGCTTGTTTTGTTGCAATTAATATTTGCATCTTTGGAATAATATAAAAAACATTTACCATAGAGTAAATATATGCTTTAACATGGGCTATATTAGTCCATAGAAATGGTTTGCCACTTTCAAAAGTATCGTATTAATTTGATAATTTCATGACATTTGTATGGAATAGTGTAACATTGGCAGCATTATTTCATACAAATGTCATGAAATTATCAAATGAATACGATATTTTTGAAAGTGGCAAACCATTTCTATGGACTAATATAGCCCATGTTTAAATTTATTGTCGCATTGACGGCACCACCCTGTATATAAAATTTTCGTCTCACAGTTTTCGTTAACATACTACTCCGAAACCGCTGGACCGATTCTCATGAAATTTTATATGATAATTAGTAGGTCTGACAATCGGCTACTGTCTATTTTTTATTATATTTTTTGGACTTTTTTTTATGGCAAAACAATGTTTGCGGGGTCAGCTAGTCTTATAAATAAAATTCTCGACTCACAAATTTAGTTACCATACTCCTCCGAAGCGGCTGGACCGATTTCCATGAAATTTTATATTTATATTCAGTAGGTCTGAGAATCGGCTACTATCTATTTTTTATTATTTTCTGGACATTTTTTTTAATAGCAAAACAACGTTAGCGGGGTCAGCTATAATCTTATATATAAAATTCTCGTGTCACAAATTTAGTTACCATACTCCTCCGAAACGGCTTGACCGATTTTCATGATTTTTTTCAGTAGGTCTGAGAATCGGCTACATCTATTTTTTTATGGCAAAACAACATTTGCGGGGTCAGCTAGTTATTTTATAAAAACAGTTTGCACATTAATGAAAAAAATCATCTTTCTTTAAACTGATTAAACTTATTGAAAGTCATGATTTTTTTACACTTAAGAAGTCGCTTATGCAGTTTTAATAGGTGAACAGGTTCTTTACTCGAATTAACATAAATCATACTTATTAAACACCTAGCAGCTATTAAATCGCGCTAACAACGCGTAGCGGATCGCAAAACGATCTGACTATACATACAGCCTATAAACGTTACATAAAAAATACTATACTTACGCAGCAATTACAACTCCGCTGTATTCGCATTACTCAATTTATTTGTGCCAGTTGTCCATCTGTAACAAAAAAGGAATATGTTAACAACTCTTTGTAAGCTATAAATTATTTAAAATAGCTTATACAACTGAACATCCGCAAAGCATAATTCAATTTGTTAGTCGCGTGTAACAGTATAATACCAAGCATAATATCAGTAATGAAGTGGAATAATAAATTTTATACACATTGCAATTACGACATCGTAGCTCGTAAGAAGGTTGGATGTAACTTAGTGTAATAAGGTTGAAGCGTTATGACAGGCTCATTTTCATTCGAAATCGAAATCACAACACAATGGAATTCATAAACAGTTCTTAGGGACATAAACGAAGCCTAAACTTCACTAGGTGGTAGATCCGTATGTAGGGTCATCTGGGTAGGTACCACCGCCTTTCTTATTTCACCCGTGAAACAGTTCGCTGTGTTTCGGATTGAAGGGAAAGGTAGCCAGTGTAATTACTGGGCATGGACGGAATTTCATCTTAGGCCTCAGGATGGCAACGCACCTGCAATATCGAGTGATTTTTCCTTGTTATTGCAGGTGTCTATAGGCGGCGGTAACCACTTACCATCAGGTGGGCCGTCAGCTTGTTTGTCATCTAGTTGTATAAAAAAAAAACTTTAAAAATAATTCTAATACTAAAAAAAATACGCAACTATCTAAATTGATAATTAATAAATTTAAAATTCAAAGGTGCAACTCCAAGTCTTCATATCACACGCCTTCAGAGTCAATGAACGATCTAATCGCTTCCTCAATAGCTGCAAAAAGCATTACTCAGGATCCTTGGGGTCAGCTCCCAACATTGTCTTACCACAATGGCGATTGTTAGAAAGAATTGGCCAAGACAATAGAATGGTACCAACAATTAGCATTGCCAATTAAATATTTGTTTAGCCAGTATTGTTTGTGAACTCGCAAATAAACAGATGCACAGAAACACGGGCAATCGATCGATCCATATACGGTGGCAAATTACGGAGGAATCACTGTTTGGATAATTAGATGGTGCATTGAATTTGAATTTACGATCTTCCCTTATAAGGAACGATGTCACTTGTGTATGGTGTCGCGAGTTGCCGTATAATCAGAAGAAATTAGAGCAACGCATTCAAAGCTTCGCAACAGAGGGTTTAACGTTACTGCCATTTGCAGAGAAGATTTAAACGCAAACACGCGAGTTTGCCAGACACACAAATTATGCGTCTCGTTTCCACCACTCTTAAGCAATGAAATAAAACGATGTAAAATAGCTCCTTTTGCATAAGTGATGTCAAGTGACCAGTGGACTAAAAGCGTAGGTGGGTGTGGGCGTGGGAACCGGTCTTCACGAGATTGACTCATGGATTCAGTTTGGATTTCGCTTTCCAATATTCTTTCAGTGATTTAATTAACACTTTATAGAATTATAATAATTTTAATTATTTATTTATCCATCATATTGAGAGATTTCTGTGTCACATTCTTACATTACAGTACAGAGTTCTAGGCCCCTAAAAATGTAATCGGACCTAGTTGCCACATTGAAAATTTGCCATGTCTATTATTATAATAAAGAAATCCATTGAGACAGTGTGACACATCTGTTTCAAAGTTTGGTTTGCCCCAAAAATGTGTGTTAGTATAAGACAATATTACAAAAGATTCTTACTATAACCTTATTTTATTTTATGTGTAAATATAAAAGTACGTGCATGCGTGCTTTACGTGTGTGTGTGTGTGCGTGTGTGCGTGCGTGCGTGCGTGTGTGTATATTATTCCTTATTATTATACTCTCGCATTCTTTATTGGCTTTAGAACGTAAAAGTTCTAGAATCATCTTGCATTCTCGACGAGACATAGGGTGGATAAAATGGGTAAATTTATTTAATATTAAAGATGTGACCACAGGAAGATCTGATGATGTAACGCAAAGTTATTGTAGGTACCTACCTACAAAAGAATCTAGATACATATGCAGTATGCACATACAACCTACAATATTCGTAGTTTGTGAACATAAAGTCGCTTTTGGTAAATATACCTAAAAAGCATTATTTAGCTCCCTCAATTTCGTGATGAAAAAAGAACAAATGGAAGAATACGACGACCGCCTGGCCGAGTGGTCTGTACCCCAGGCTACTCGGTCAAGAGGTCCCGGGTTCGAATCCCGGTAGGAACAAATGTTTGTATGATGAGTACGAACATTTGTTTACGAGTCATGGATGTTTATATGTTTATTTAGTATATTTCTAATATTTATACACATATTATTATCATTATTTCTCCGTTATCTAGTATCCATAACACAAGCTCTTAATTACGCTTACTTTGGGCTAGATAATAGGTGTGAGTGTATAAATATTATTATTATTATTATAATAAATCAAATAGATGAAACGCATACATAAACTTTGGATGATTGGTCAACAGGCTTAGAGGATTACTTTTCTTCATCATCATTTCAGCTGGATATAAGCCTCCCCCGGAGATCTCCAAACCGATCGGTCCTGCGTTGCTTGCATCCATCGGCTTCCCGGACCCTCACCAGATCGTCGGTCCACCTTGTAGATGGTCTACCAATGCTGCGTCTCCCGGTACGTGGATGCCACTTGAGGATCTTTTCGCCATCACGGCCGTCTGTCCTCTATGCAATGTGGCCTGCCTACTGCCACTTGAGGTTCGCAATTCTTTGGATTTCTTTTACTTGATGAAAATTCTTAATCAGGTAAATTTTCATTTAAACTGTAGGTACTTACTGTATTTGCACAAACTTCTTAATAATTTGACACAGATTTTAAACAGAGCCCAGATTTGTAGAGTATCCTATCTAAATTTTACGTAAAATAACGATGCTATCTTGATTGTAAGTATGTGACTCATTTGTTAAAGTATGCAAACTAAATTTTTTAAATCGATGTACAAAATCAAGTCATAGGGGACGTATCATTGAATAAAGAACATAAAACATCACTTTCAAATTTTTCGCAAAACCTGTCTTTAGTAAGAAACATGAACCTTATTGTCAACAGGTAATGTTTCAAATTGAATGGTAGCCGTATTGCAGTATTTTCTGCTTTCGCAATTGCGTGGGTGATGGGAGTAATTCGGCCCAAATCGGTCGAACAAACACGAACAGGTTGAATAAATAAACCGAATAGAATATAGCTACTAATAACATTACGAATCTACTGTGAAAGCAGAAGTGGTTAATAGTGTCCATGGTTCCACGGAGTCTTTAGAGATAAGCAAGCGTTTTATCTGTGTTGGCATTTATAAATTGAATAGAGCAGCAGAACCACACAGAACATTGTGTCACGAGGGGTAAATAGCACGAATTGATTAACATAATATAATTTGGTTTACGAAATTAAACGTTAACACACACAACGAGGTATGGATCGAGCTATGTTAGGTGTTTCTCTGCGAGATAGAATCAGGAATGAGGACATCCGTAAAAGAACCAAAGTCACTGACAAAGTTCATTCATAGGATTAGCAAGTTGAAGTGGCAGTGGGCAGGGTACATAGCACACAGTGACAGAACAGACGGCCAGTGGGGCGTTTAAGTTCTAGATAGGCGACCACGTACCGGAAAACGCAAGAGTAGGATGCAGGCTGCGCAGAACCGTTCCATTTCGAAATCGATGGGGGAGGCATTTATTCAGCAGTTTACTTAAATATTACTAGGCATTAGATGACAAATAAATAAATATCAGTTTTCCAAATTCTAAAAAGACTCCTGGATGGTAAGAAAAAATCAAGAAACGATAGTCGTTGAAGCGAACTATACTTACGTCAACGATTATTAATTCTAAGTATGAAATCTGGATACAGATAATTTAATTTATCATCTTTCTTTACTTATTCATTATACATCTTTCTACTTTGATGTTGGAATTGTTGAAAAGCTTATTTTTTCATATTATGTAATTTACAATAGGTGTTAGACAATATTTTTTTGTGTTGTAGCTAAAGAGATCGTTGAGCTACTTTGGACAGTTGAACAAAAGTTCTATTCAACAGAGAATGTCATGTTTTGAGTAATGTTGTTAAAAACATGTTGTAAGATTAGTTTCAGTACTTTCTACCAATTATCTTTTGTTGGATTACCTAACTTCACACCTACATGAAAGGGTGAATATGCTAGAAATGTACAGAGGCCCTATTTGCAAGTTTTGACGTTCGTAAAACTTTACTATCGCGTCTAGTTCGAATCAGACGAAAACAATCCAGCGCAGTGCAAGAAACTATAATTAAATGTGTAGTCTAAACGTCGTAAATCGTCGTTGTAAATGTATTCGTCGTTGACGAATACATTTACACCGGACAAATAGTCCAACTTGGTAGGTCCAATTTCCAGAAGGAGGTTAATCGACGGATCCAACTCGGCTGGGCAGCGTTCGGGAAGCTTCGCAGCATATTCTAGGCCCAGCTTCCGCAGTGTCTCAAGACGAAAGTCTTTAATTCGTGTGTGTTGCCAGTAATGACATACGGAACCGAGACGTGTCCGCTTACTGGCCTCATAAGAAGGCTCAAAGTCACCGAAAGGGCAATGGTTCTCATAAGAAGGCTCAAGTCACCCAAAGGGCAATGGATAGGGCTATGCTTGGCGTTTCTCTGCGTGCTCGAATCAGAAATGATGAGATCCGCAGGAGAACTAAGGTCGCAGACGTGGCCCAAAGAATTGCGAGCCTCAAGTGGCAATGGGCAGGTCACATAGCAAGGAGTACTGACAGCCGTTGGGGCGGAAAGGTCTTCGAGTTGAGGTCCACATACACACATTAGAGTCACTGTAGTCTGGTTACATTACATACATATATAGACCAAAGTCTTCATCCGTAATAATTTAACAATCATCTGGAGAAAGATATCTATCTACATGGAACAGTGCTTGTTGCCTCTTTTCATTGTGTACCGAAGTAATAAGTATGTTACTTTATACTTGCTTGAATAAGTACCAAAACTCATTATTCGATTTCCGTAACTCAGTGTTCATTGAAAAAGCCATTTAAAATTAAATTGAAACACTATAAAATAATTAAGTCTACTGATGAATAGCATTCACTCCAAGAAACATAATAACAGCTACATCATATCAGGTATCACGTAAACAGAGTCATAAATTCGGCAGAACAGCAGGAGCAAGACATCACAACCTTACGATTACTACTTGAACACGATTCTATTAAACTTGTCGATAGTAAAGACTTTGCGCCTCCAACCAGCAGTAAAATAAATCCTTGAAGTGCTTCAGGGGTAGAAGTTAGGTCTTGTTTTACCTCCACGGTAATACACAGTATTTAGATTGTAGCTTACTGAAATGTTAATTATTATCTCTTATATACCCCAACAATCGAAGCTGAAAGAAATAAATAAGTAATAATACGCTAGAGATAGGATAATTGTTGTCTATGCAAGAGAAATCTCGCAGTTTGGTTTTAATTTACAAGCATTGATTTTTAAACTATGAATGGACAATGGTATTGGAACTTTTTCATTGGAAATAACCGGAATTTGTAATCTTTCTCCAGTAAGCGATATAGTTTACCAATAAACCAGGCAAATTTATTGTAACAAACCTACAGCCATGCGCAACTGCGCAGTTAAAAACTTCCCAAGATATCTATTCATAACTATAAAGCATTGTCTGGCATTGTAAAGGAAAAATAGTAGCTTTCGTAGGCGGACAGGTGGACCGATCTGCTGAGGGTCGCAGGAAGCCGATGGATGAGGGCAGCGTACGACCGATCGGTTTGCAGATGCTTGGGGGAAGCCTATGCACAGCAGTGGGCATCTCTCAGCTGATATGATGATGATGAAAGAAAAAAAGCAAACTTAAAGATTTTAATATTCATTTGTTTGGACATAATTATTACAGAGTTACTGTACAAAAGACAGTTTATTGTATAAAATTGTAATGTAAAACATAATGGGGACATTTGTAAAAGTAAATCACACCTGTATTTGCTGATGGGGTTAGGTAGGTAGCGTGATGTTGATAATAATAATAAAAAATAGTGATTATCTTACACATATTTATTATATCATAACAGCTTGTGTTATGGATACTAGATAACTTGGAAATAAAGGTATCAATATTAAACTAAATAAACACACAGACATGATATAAAACATCTGACCCGAACCTGCCTGAACGTAAAAAAAATATTTTGCCGAAAGTTATTATGATGCTAAAATCAGGAACTTGCGAAAATTAGTAAATAGGTAGGTCGATACTCAGACTGCTAGTGCTAACGAACCATCAAAGGATGATTAGAAGTCTCGTCTTTATGACTGTCGTTAATGAATACTATTAAAATTTTCCACGCACGGTTCCATACGAAACGGACAAAATATAAGAGATTGCATATATGCAATAATAAATTTGAAGAATAAATTACTCAGTTGGCAAAGTGGTACCTTTAAAATCAGACATTGCTCTGAAAGATATACCACACAAGGATTCGTTAATACCCGAGAAGTTTCCTAAAAAAGTAGTATTTTACTAAATAAATACTTAAAGAAAAACAAGTTACATAACACCAAAGTTCGTGATTGCGGTAAAATGTGAATCTCCCACGTTGCCTCAACCGACGATGGCATTTCAAAGTAATAGACAATGTCTGACTTTTCGCATCCGCATACAATTTAACCTAGGATTACAGCTTCATTTGCGGTTGGACCTTTATCTAAAACTGTTATGCAAACTCTATTTCATATCAATTTATCAGATTCTATAAGAACAGCAAAATATTTCCTTGTTGGTTAGATCCTATTTATATCGATGTTTAATTTTGGAAAATAGAATTTATATGATGCAATTTTTTTTTTAAATTGTTTGATAACAGTTGCTTATAGTATTCACGTCTTGAAGTATATTATATTTGAGATGTGTTCCGTTCACTCGACAACGGCCATGATGTGTTTGTCAAATGAAAGTCACAATCACTTTCTTCTCAAAATAGACCTTCCAAAGGCTTTTTATAAAATACGTAAGAATATATCACGCAAGAACCCTAAAACAAATGTAAGATTATATTTCTAGAATAACGGCACAGTCCGTTTGTGAATCAGACTTCCATAATTCATCATTCACACAAAATGCTTATATAGGTACCTTATAAGTATCCAGTGAAAACATCATACCACTAAAATTACGAAAAATACAAATTTATCAGTAATGAAGCTTTGATAATCAAAATCATCATTATATGTAATTATAAAGCTATTATTAATATTATTACATATATTTTTTAAAGGAGATGTTTCAAATTCGGCCAGGTATACAGTATCTCAAAAAATCAGGGTTAATCTCCTTAATTCGTGAATAATACTAATAATTCGTTTTTATGCATATTTTTTTTGTTGAAAAGTTGAAATTCTTCGTCGATTTCACCGTTATTCAATGGCAATATGGCGGGCGACATAGAAGTCAACTAAACGTCACCAAAGTGCCATACGTGCCATGATGAATATTCGGCTGTGTTGCAGTTTTTTCTATAAAAGTTATTATTTTGTACCACGCAACAAAGCAAATAAATTGAAAATTGACAATTTAACACTGTTCTACATAATTTTAATTATTTTTTAGAAAAGTGTACATAACCTGGCCGGGTCTCCATACATTCTTGAAACATCTCGTTTGTCATGTACAACAAGCAAAATTCACCAATTTAAAAGCTCAGCTAAAGTAAGGCAGATGAACTATACCGAATACCGATAGAGCAAAATGCCTCACTTCTCAGCATATTTCTTTTCGCAAAGAGCGCGTGATTCACAGGTCCCACAGTTCAACAGTCAAGGTCTCGAGGATCCGTTATCGGAACAGCAACGTCACGAGGAGGGCGTCACTATTCCTCGTAGTCAGTTTTGATGCACGTCCCGGCACGTTTCCATTGTAGGAGTAAAATTTTTTTAGTGTCTTTTATGTAACGATCCAAATTGCAAAAGTTACAGGGATACAAGTACAAGTAAAGTGAATATACATAAGTTTTATGGAATGTGTAATAAAAATAGAATCGTCTTTGAAATGGACAACAAATTTGATCGTCGAGAGAATGAAATGTAGCAATACACTCATCAAAACATATTTCAGTAATATAAAACGTTTATATGTGTAGAATCATAAAGTATTATTTTATAGATACCAATAACTGAAATTCCGAAATAGAGAAATAAAAATCAAAATGATCATTACAATTTTATACATCTTCGGTAAATATCTGTTATGGTTGAGGTATATCGTGATTCACCTTGAACTAAATATATAGAAGATTTTATGGAGGTATGAGGTACAATTATTTCGAACACTGCTTCAGGCATAACATCTTTCGGTACATTAAACCTAATTTTTTTTTTTTTTTTTTTTAATATTTATACACTCACACCTATTATCTAGCCCAAAGTAAGCATCACTAGGAGCTTGTATTATGGATACTAGATAACGGAGAAATAATGATAATAATATGCATATAAAAATTAGAAATATACTAAATAAACATATAAACATCCATGACTCGTAAACAAATGTTCGTACTCATCATACAAACATTTGTTCCTACCGGGATTCGAACCCGGGACCTCTTGACCGAGTAGCCTGGGGTACAGACCACTCGGCCAGGCGGTCGTCGGCGATTTATTAGTGCCTTACATTTTGTTCATAACTGTAGCTACCAAGCACTTATAATTCACCAAAGTATTGATATAAATAAATTTTAAAGTAACTATGTATAAATTTTAAGTCCTTTTAACTCCACAAGTTAATAATAATTATTATATTGGAGGTACTATCAATAAAACTAAGGTTGGTATTATTATTCATCATTTCAGCCGAGAGACGCCCATTGCTGGGGATAGACTTTCCCCAGGGATCTCCAAACCAATCGGTCCTGTGCTGTCTGCATCCATCCGCTTCCCGCAAAGGAGAGCTAAGATTACCGACGTAGCCCAAACAATTGTGAGCCTCAAGTGGCAGTGGGCAGGACTGACAGCCGTTGGGGCGGAAAGTCCTCGAGTGGCGGCCGCGTACCAGGAGACGCAACGTTGGTTGGCCCTCCACAAGGTGGACCGACGATCTGGTGGCGGTATTATCACTATCACATTAAAATTGAAAGGGTACAAGGGTGAAGTGTGTAAAGTAACTAAATAGAAATCATGGTCGATCTTTCAAAATTTAAAAAATTAAAAAATGATTTATGATCAATTGGTCTGTATTTTGACGAGCAGCAAGAGTTGCCAGTCGATCTTAGAAACATCAATGGAATAGGGAAAGCAAAGTTCATATTATTTGTGTCTAAGGTATCTGGAGCAAACTTCTTCAATTCAATATCAAGTAGAGCATGAACAGATGTCAGTTAATGTAGCAACGTGGCTACCCTTTGACCCTATTGCTCAAACAAAAAGGCCTTTCATATCTTTAGACAATGTTTTTATCAGTGTTGCAGTTGCTGTATCAGTAATGTCGACATGAACTAAAACAGCACCACAGTAAAGAGAGATTCTATTGCATTTAATTTAAAAGCAATTGAAATATTCGTCAAACGAAATGGAGCTATATTAGGTGAAGAGGCTTATTTTCGATGGCGACGAGAGGTTGGTGGAGACTGAGCTTCGTAGCTTGGGCTACTGCCGTAAGGTTGCTTGCTTGTCGTTCTTCTTCAGGTTGTACTTCGGAGAGTGCACCCAGGAGCTTAATGATATCATCCCGCCTAGCCCATTTCACCAGAGCACTACTAGACGTTCGGCAAACTACTGCACTGAACTCTTTTCGACTTCTTTTATCATATACACGTCCAGGGAGTGGAATGCTTTGACGGCTTCAGTGTTTCATAATGTTTATAGCCTGAATTCCTTTAGAGCAGGATTAAATCGGGACCTTCGAGATATGCCCGCTATATCATTGACTTCCTCTTAACTTTTCTCGAAGCAAGAGTGGGATAAAGAAGCGAGCCTATTTTGATAAAAAAAAAGATTTTAAAGCAAGCAAGTTAAATAAACTAATGCTGCTGAAAGTTTTAAAGCCTACTTATTCTTACTTTAATATATCAAAGGTTTTAATGACACACAAATAACACAAGTACTGCCGTAAGGTTGCCTGCTTGTCGTTCTTCTTCAGGTTGTACTTTGGAGAGTGCACCCAGGAGCTTAATGATATCATCCCGCCTAGCCCATTTCACCAGAGCACTACTAGACGTTCGGCAAACTACCGCACTGAGCTCTTTTCGACTTCTTTTATCATATACACGTCCAGGGAGTGGAATGCTTTGACGGCTTCAGTGTTTCATAATGCCTATAGCCTGAATTCCTTTAGAGCAGGATTAAATCGGGACCTTCGAGATATGCCCGCTATATCATTGACTTCCTCTTAACTTTTCTCGAAGCAAGAGTGGGATAAAGAAGCGAGCCTATTTTGATAAAAAAAAAGATTTTAAAGCAAGCAAGTTAAATAAACTAATGCTGCTGAAAGTTTTAAAGCCTACTTATTCTTACTTTAATATATCAAAGGTTATAATGACACACAAATAACACAAGCAAATTGCAACTCGTTAGAGCCTGCGAAGATAGCATTCTCGATCTATTTAAACTATGGTCGTGCAGAAATGGAAACAAGCGCTCGCGACTCACGAATAGCGTTTTACTTATTATCCCGAATGGAGCAAAGAGCCCGCTGATTGTTTCATGATTAGAGTACAAGCATCATTTAATGAATTGAAGTAATAGAGAAAGTTGAAATAGTAAAATTTAATTTTTATTAAAATTAAAAATAATTAAAGAGGGCGCGGCCGATAAATATGGAAGATTGTATAATTCCTACCATAATCCTTTTTTTTGTATTAAATAAATAATGATGCCGTAAAGGGCCAGACCATTCAAGAATGAATGTAAAGAAATTGAAAGTATTTCAGAAAACCATTTTCAAGATAAAAAGATGTGCATTAAGAAATTTTATAAAAACAAGATAGTAAAATTTCAATCTTCAACGTAAAATAAAAACAAAAAAGATTGTGTCCCCAAAAACATCAAGTCGGTTTCGTTCAATAATAGGGTTGCCACTCATTAGAAAAAATTCATTTCGATTTAGGATATCCAACTGTAAATCGTTATTTAGCGGTATGGCAGACATTTTGTGTTCTTCTGGCTACCTGGCTTATTACTTTTACAACAGTATAATCTCAGAAATACCTACACAAATTTTAAATACATTGTATCTACTAGGTGTGTCGATTTTTTCTACGAGACTATAACGGATTAAGTTTGGGCCAAGGCTCAGCCCAAAACGTTTGAAGATCGCCATCTTCAGACTTTCTGCTTTAGAATCGTGCTGTAGTCTGGAGAGACTAGAGCACGATTTTGATAACATTCAAAATACTTTAAGTCCTAATTCTGAGCTCTGAAAAAAAAGGGTTTCACCTTCGCATAAGCTTTCATTTCATGCTTCAGGGCTTAGTCACGTCTGTGCCACTACTGTACCTCTAGTATTAGTTTGAATCGAATCAAATCGTGTCGATCGTGGTTGGATTTAGCTCTCAAATCCGTATATAAAAAAGTGGATTCTAATCATTCAAATTGACAGCTGAAAACGACGATGAAAACGTTTCTATTCGATTGCTTGTTGCTACTTAAACTAGCGATACTTGGAAACAAATAAATATCAATCTTGTTATACTTAACATCGAGCTCTACCTTTCATATTTTATATAAAAACATTTGATATTGCAATTTATGATATTCAATTTTACTTAGTATAGCGCCAGTTATCTAGTTTTGGTGCTGACAACCCTATTCGTAGGCCAAATAGAGGCGGCATAGATCCGATAGCCTTTTGCGTATGAATACAGACGATAATGAATTGAGATTAAGATCTATTTAGAATGGAATCGTAACGTAGACAGACTGGTCAAATCCTTTTTTGGCAGCAATAGATTGTTTGTTTGAAAGACACGGCGATGAGATTTAGTATAGTATTGTCACTGCTCGGATTCCATTAATTAATAGTTGGGAATAGAAATAATTGGCCGACTGACACAGATATTTATAAAATAAAAGTCAAACATTCCATTAGATTGGCTTTGGAAGTAAATAAATCTCTATGTCGTAGGGCATAACAGATATCGCAGCAAGTGTCGTATAGTTCGAAAATTACTACAGCTAGATTCGTAAGCCGGTCATAATCATAGCCACTAACAAAACATTAACTCATCCTTGGCCTTTGCGCTTGTGCTTTTTGTAACCAGGAAAACTAACATTATTCATGTGTAAATAGTTTAAAACTTTATACCAATTAGAACATGGTTACTCGGTCTTTTAGTTCCGATATTAGAGTTATTGCAAAAACTAACACCTCAGAACAAACTCTATAATTTCTCGCACGAGGTCAAAACGTTTTAGTTTTGGCCAGACACGAAACGGTAATGTCACCGGTTGCGAAAGTCACGCGCCTTGTTCTAAATCACATTTGTGAGCAAAAACGACGAATTTTTTCCGGATAATTTTGCTCGCCTCAATTACCTGGTGACGAAATGTGGTAGACTGCGTAGTTTTTTTTAAAAAAAATATTGAGATAGTCGGCACGGTTCCGGCGCAATAATTAGAGTGCGTGCGCCGGCGCCGCCGTGAACCCTGTAGCAACGAATGTTGACGAAAAAGTGAAAGGGTGGAGCCTTGAGTCCCTAGATGTCAAAGGGCAATGAATAATAAGAACTGATTTTAGTACAAAAAGTGGTCACAAATATAAAGCCGGAGTTAGTTAGGAAAGAAGATAATTGTTTGACATCCATATTATGTCAGTTATGAAAGCTAGTTGAAAACTAGCGTCTGAAACATATTTTTTATTATTATTATATGAAAATAAGTAAACGCTCTAAGCTCGAGTAGGCGCCATATTGTGACATCATGAACAGGGAATTAACTTCCCTTCAGAAGAGCGTTTGTGTGATTGGTAAAAAGACAGTAAGTACTAGACAATCTACCTAGGCCGATTACGATGTGCCAGATTGAACTATCGGCCTTCGTCAGATAGGATATATCATTTTTCTCAGACTGAAGTATTGGAGTTGAGTCGAATTCTCAACCTAAGATAAATGTCAATTTCTATGTAGACAAACCATTTCTGGAGTTTCTCGTGCTGCACGTGCTGGTGTAAAGATAACAGGACCCACTTACGACCTCCATACTTTATTATGGCTTGTATTAAACTGAGCATCATACCAACCTTTCTTTTTTTTATGGTAAAGCTTTTATAGCTACCCAGCTGTGATAAAGGGCCTGGGTTATGTGAGACTCTCCGACTGGCGTACTCACTAAAATCCATCAGTTCCTCCCTCGCTGCCTAGCGACACGGGGAACTTGGTAGTCGTCCGCGTGGCCGCTTGCAGCTGGCCTCATCAGGCCACCACATGCTAACCTAACTAAGCACTGCGAATAGGTGTCTTTTTTATTTTTCTTTTATATATTCTTTATTACACAACAATGGTGCAAACGGTGCTACTAAATGAAATTTAAATGAGTAATGTTGGTTCAGAAGTACAATATATTGTAAATTTTATTTAACCAAAATAAAATATAATATATTCGAATACTGGACATAGGATAATATCAAACATTAAAAAATTATGAGTATTATTTTTATAAGAGGTTACTGAATGACAAGTCAGTTTAATTTTAAAGCGATTAATTAATTAATATTCCCTAGGAAAGATTTCCTTTATTTGGAATCAACTTCTGTTACTATTCTTCTAAGATAAGGAGAAATAAAACGTAGCTTTTATTTAAAAGTTCCGTCACACGTATGGATACAAAAGGAGATAAAGAATAGAATCCCATCGGCATTTCAAGAACGTCCCAGAATAACGAGGCTGGGTATCAGTACCATCAAACGGGTAGCGGAATTCTAAGTTATTTATTGCCACCTCTTAAAGGCCCGTTTAGTTAGACACCACATTATTTATTTCCCTTGAGTATTGCGTATTTGAAAGTCCAGGCTTAGATGTCACCGGAACTAATAGCCGTATTGGATTTTCAACTTCACGCTTTCATGATCGATGTCCACAGATGCATGTTTTTGCCGATCGTCCCCATTATGTACCTAAAGCGTCAATGTCATATCTGTAATGATGGCATTGCCTTTTTATGTGAGTACACTTTCAATTTCATTGTGTGGTGAGTCAAAAGAGATTCGGTTGAATAAACTAGAAATTGTATTGATAGATTAGACATCCATTCGGAATTTCAGAATTATGAAATCGAACAGTGAAAACGTCCGTTCAGAAGGAATGTTAGTTTTTTTTCTGATATAAGAAATCAATGATAAATAACTTTTCGAAGAAAATTGGTTGAAAAAAATCTTCTTTTCAAATTGGTAGCCCAGCTAAATATGAATAAAATAAAGTAAAATAATATAAAAAATTCGTTTAATTTCTAAATATCGTCCTCCTTTTTTACAGTATATCCTTTTTAGACCCATCTGCCCTCTTCTATCAAATTATCATCTGGCAACCCTAGGTAAGCACGTGAATTGACGTTTCGAAAACAGGGAAATTGATAATTTTATTTTATTCTATAAATAAGAAGCATAATGTAAAAAAATAAAGAAAGAAAAATATTTTTATTGACATACACCAAACATAAAATATACATACAACATAAAACATAAACAATAAAACATAAAAAAAGTAGAAAAATAAAACAATTTTCACTCAACAGTAGGTAGGTGCAGTCAACAAGGCCCTATCTCAGCATAAATCTGTTGGGGCATTATAAAAAACGTCGCAGAAGCGCTGTTATGTATAACTTATAATGAAATATTGCAAAATGAATAGCATGTTTAAAATCAATAGTTTCACAGATACAATAGTATTTGATGTGTTGCAGACGCAGTGCAGCGCATAGTTTAGAAACTCGCCATATAAAATCTACGGAAGAGATGACGTCACATGTATTGTTGATAAATTACTAAAAAGGTATGGGCATATTGACAAAATTAATAATAAGTATAACTTTTAACTTTGAATTGGGATGTTGCCTAAGTTTGAATATGGAGCTTTTTTTTACAAATTCGGAAAATATACGCTACTGCTACCGATAAAAACCATTCAAACTTAAAATATATGGAATATTGTTTAAGTTGTACTGATTTAAAAATTTAAAACATGGTCATAATATTTTTTTCAAAATTTATCAAAAATGTTAATGATATTAGATTGTCGACATCAATAAAAACAACTATTATTACGACAACTATTGATAAAAATATACTTAACGCATAGTTATTATCAATTTTGTCAGTATGCCCATACATTTTTTAGTAATATGGGAACATATGACGTCACCTGTTCCGTAGATTTTCTATGGAGCGTTTTTGGACGTTGCGCCGCAACACATCAAACATACCACTATATCTGTGAAACTATTGATCTTAGACATACTATTATCTTTGCAATATTTCTTTATGAGTTATAAACTTCTTATTTATGAAATAAAAAAAAGTTGTCAACTACCCTATTGTTTTAGCGTATATTTTCCGAATTTTTGGCAAAATTCGCTACATTCTAACGTAGGCAACATCCTTAAAGTAAGGTTATATAAAAAAAGTATGCTCATAGCCCTAATGGTAAACTACACTACACCTAATGGTAAACTCTGTTAATTGTTATAAGTGCAATACAGAGTATAATAATAACATTATGAGACCTTTTTAGAAAAAAGGTCAGGTCAGGGGCGCTTGAGTTTTAAAAGTTCTTAGTAATCAATAACATAAATTCCTAATAATAATTACTTATCTAATCTTGATTAACCATGACCTCCAACGTCTGTGATGGTAAATGAACGCAACCAAAACTGCCTCTTTACAAATCACTTACAATTATATTTATTACAGTTTGATTACACATGTAATAAACTGTTACATTAGTTAAATATTTTTTAACATTAACCTTGAGATTGTAGCAATTTAATATTGACTTTTAAATAATAATAATAATATATTATGAAGTATAAAGGTCAAGAAGGCTAGATATAATATGACTAAGATGCTTTTAGACATTTTCTGTAAGCATACAAGGTATAGTTAATATGTACACAGAGGTTAGTATGATTCGAAAAGTACATAGCCTCTTGTGTTTCGTAATACACCACTAAGTTTAATTAACACAAGTACGTATACTTTATAACTCATGGCTTGAATCTAACGTTGAAACTTTTAGAATGCTGCACAAAATATTACAACTTACAACACTATTGTACGCCAAAACTCGATTCAAACTTGATGGGAACTAGAAGAGTATCATCAGTACTGGATGTTCCTGAGGCATTTCATAGAAAACTCTAACTCCTAAATGATCTCTTTATATGAAACAGCTCACTTGCTGGCTGTACGCGATTTCAGATTGAGGAAATTAATCGTTTTGATTGTGGATATTAAAAATAAATGTTGTTAGTAACATTGTATCTAAAAAAAACCTGCAAAAAAATGAACTAATAAAAATTTTAACATATAATAACCGCGTAAAGACATCTACTTTCAATCAGGAACAATTCTAATTTACGTAGAAACAAAGCATTTCGTATATTTTCCATTAATGTTTCATAAACAAGTTACAACGACAGTAACCATAAAACACCAGAACGGAGCAAATACAGTAATTTCATTCTTACTTGACGAGAAAGTGAGAATGTTCCAGAGTCAGTCTAACATAAAATGAAATAAGCAAATCACTGTTACACGCTACCACGATTTATATTGATTGTCGAACTACCGATCGATCGATGTAACCTAATGAATTTTAATGGATAAAGTTTCCTGTTTTGTTTTAATATCCGTGCCCATTTATAGGTATCGAGCCTAATAAATGTAAATGTTACCGCTAAAGCCCGAAGTATGGTAAATCTTGAGATAAACAAGCAAAAGCACAACACTAAACTAACCTACCGGTAAATGCTAGGAGTTACTGGTAAATCTTAGGAGTTACCGGTAAATCTTAGGAGTTACCGGTAAATCTTAGGAGTTACCGGTAAATCTTAGGAGTTACCGGTAAATCTTAGGAGTTACCGGTAAGTCTTAGGATTTACCATGCTACGGGCTTTAGCGGTAAAATATACAAAAACTTGCAGTCATTCAATTTGGTGATCTTTCTAGGATTCAACAGTCTTTCGCACTAAAAAACTGCTTATTTTTATACGGTTACATGCAATTGCAATTTACGTGGGTTAAATTAAGAGGAGACGTGGTTAGTACGGTCAACGGTCGCCGGCGCTCATTGAGAAAGCGTTATGTTGGAAGCAGGGTCACCTCGTTTCCCATATATGCTGTCAAGTCAACAATGCTTTCTCTTGATTTATACAGGGCAGGCAATGTTCCACCAAAACCCTACCAAAATAACTAGTACAAAATACCTAGTGCCCAGCGTGCTACAGCGTCTATAGGCTACGGTAACCGCTAATCATCAGGAAGGCCACTCCTGTATTAAAAATAATATTTGTACTGTCACGTGCAATCAGATGTATTTATTTTTTGATAATAGTTACAAACTGTCAAAACTGTCGAGTCTACACTTTTGACAGTTTGTATTATTATCAAGATCTTTTAAACGCAATAGTACCACATTACAAAATGCAAGTCTACCATAGCCACATATAACTAATAGCCATAGCAACCTAATCCGATTGTTTATATGAACTGTAATTTGGATGAGCGAGGCACAATAATACAATATTAATTTTGCCTAAAATGCTAACTGAATCAAATGCAACTCGGTGCAATTTGTCAATACACTTATTGTCAACGTAGCAGTTAAATGTCTGCAGCTGAATTCAAAATTGTTTAGAAACATAAAAGCACCAATCAGCATAACGTACCGCTCGCTGTAATGAATTGTGTTGTTACTTACAAACTGCGCTCAAAAAGCCAATTACATTTCATAGCGACAAACAATAACATAGAATTGCATTGTAAGAAATATTTTAAACATTTTTGATTAAGGTAGATATGTAAGTCAAATAATGTCATTTTCCAGCCAATTGTAACTTACAAAACAAATTAGCAGTCATGTAGGATAAAGAATAAAATTATTTTTGTCAAAGATGGTGAACTTAACTTTTTTGATTATATGTATTATAAATAAATCAAACCAATTAATAATTCATTTCTGTTTCTCAGCTATCGGTTTTCAAAAACATTGATTGTAGGAACAGTCTACCACAGAAGTAGCTTAACACTTTAGTTATATGTCACACCGACCATTTGCGCTCGTACAAAATGGTTGCTACCGTTCTTTACTCACGCCATTGTTATTGTGACATGGTACTAAAGCGTTAAGCTACTTCTGTGGTCGATCGTACACGCTGTGATCGTCCTAGAGAACATGTAATTAAGAAACTTCTATCATCCTCGTTGTCATGAAAGAAAAGTACATACTTAATTATTTATTGTCTAGAATTAGATAGATAATAATTTGCTAATAACCTGAGCTCGTTTAAAACATTCCTTGTAAATCGTTGGCCCAACTTAACTTCTTTCAGAGCAAGAGTGGGATTACCAGCATGCAAACAAGTTTATGAAACTCATAAACTAAATTTATTTTAGTGAGTAAAGTACCTACACTGAAAGTTTTTTTCGCACTGTCAAAAAATAACTCTATCCAATTTAACAACCAAGAATTTTTCGATTAACTTATGTAGGTATTGATTACATACTTACAAGTAATAATGAGAAGGGTCCACTAATAAATAACATTAATATTCCAATGAATAAAGCCGTAATAAGCGCATTATGATCTATAGGCGAGTCTACATACAAAGTAAATCTGCACCTAATTATATTTTTAGACAAATGGCTCGTCTACATAACGATAATTGTCCGAGATGCCGCGCCGTTCTCGGCCAATGAGTTTGCCACCCGCTGCGAACACCATTGCCACTAAGTTTGTTTGATTATCTACAAAGGCTAACGCTGTGGTACTTCCTATAAAATGGACCCAACGGCCTGTGTTTTAACATGTGTGATGGAAGAAATCGTGATAAAACAAGCAGACTACGGGAAAATATATTTTATCGTCTAATTGGAATCCAAGAAAGTACACCGAAAGTCGTTAGTTATAGAATTCGTTTATTTTATTATGTAAAGAAGTATAAAAGCAGAGCTTGTTAAACCAATCGTGTATCATTATACACCTTACGTAATATGCTTCTGGGTGTTCCATTATGAGAGAAATAATGTGACGTGCCTAAGTAAGGGTCACGAACCTACCCATGCAAGCGTCAATTATTATCCAACAAGTGGCCCTACGAATACTTAGCAAGGAATCTTTAGAAAGAACACCTTATTACTGATTTTACAGAATACTTGAGACTTTAGTTTAGTTAGAGTATTGATTATTGATTGTTGGACTTGGATGGAACCAAGGCGGTCGCTCGCGTGCAAAGGAATTTTCTTCCGAGTTACATAAAAAAAATATTTTCCAAGAGTAGTAAAAAAAATATTCTAATGCTCCGCCACGGCCGAGCTCAAGAAATTCTAGTAACTTTTTTTCATACAACTAGATGACACACAAGCTGACATCCCATCTGGTCGTAAGCGGTTACCGCCGCCTATAGACACCTGAAATAACATGGAAAAATTACTAGATATTGCAGGTGCATTGTCATCCTGAGGCCTAAGGTGAAATGCTGTCCATGCCCAATAATTACACTGGCTACCTTTTCCTTCAATCCGAAACACAGCGAACTGTTTCACGGCTGAAATAAGAAAGGCAGTGGTACCAACCCAGACGACTCTACCACCTAGTAATAATACGGTCGAGGAACCTTAAATATTTTATTGTGCTCTACTTCGTTAGCTGTGAGTCATGCCCAATCTGTTTGAAGATTGAGTCATACTCATGGATATATTGACAAATACACATGAGAAATAGGCTGTTATAATAATAAGGGATGAATCAAAATTTATTAAATGAACTACTCCGCGTACAAAGAACCGGTGTATCAAACTAAAAAAATAAACTAAGAAACAAGCCCAGTCTTTCTGTACAATACTAAAATTGTTTTCTAGAGTTCTGTCTAGTCTAAGGAGTCCTGTCTAATCCAGTGAAGTTTTCGAAATTAAGGCTAGAGGACTTAATATGTATTGACTTGACTTAACATCGCTACTTATACTCCTAGTATGATATTTTAAAATAGTAAAACTGTTATAGTCAAGGGATCAAACCAATGCATTACCGGGAGATTTGAGCTTCGTCTGTGGACATTTTTGATTAAATTAGACTGCACGTAACGTCTTATTAGAAACGGTTTGTTCGTTTCCAATATTTTCGACTGGAAAGTTTGTATGAAAGCCCGTGCAGCATAAACCTCCATTATTAAAACATTTCTATCAGGTCTGCGTTAAGCGATCAAATTGTATGAACACGATGCTGCGCCTCTATTGTGAGGTATTGTAAACTATGTTTTAATATGGACCTCATACTGACTATAGGACAAAAATAACGCGTGAAAGGAATGCGTGTAAATTATTCAAAATACTAGTAAATTCACAGAGAATATTGTTGGTAGAGCTTATGGTAATAAGACAGATTTCATACAATGGTTTTAAATCAGGCCGGTTGTGAATCGCAGAAGATAACCAAATACGGCGACTAGATTGTGCCATAAATCATAAAGACCAGACAAGAACCGATACATAGAAATGCATATTCAATAGCACACTTGTAAATGTGGATAAAAATAGGAATATTCCTTAACTAAGGCTAGTACCGGTTTCAGCGACTAAGGTTTTTGTTACGCAATAATTTAGAGCATCTTCCACTCCAATCACATAGTTATTATAATAAAAAAAAAACGAATTCAAAACACTAAAATGGATGACCGTCAGCATTCCTAATATCGTATCGTATCACTAAAAGTCACAGGAAAGCAAAAATCCGCAATTTTGCATAAATTTACGACTTAAATATTGCAACTATTTTTATTTTCAAACGAACGTATTAATTCGATTTTAATAAAATTTCAATGGGGCCAATCTGAAAGCATACTATTTCAATTACAAAATCAGTTTGTAAATGACGGAGTTCTGAACGGTAAGTACCTCCGTTCAGAACTCCGTCATTTACAAACAATTTATTTTCAAACGAACGTATTCATTCCATTTTAAATAAAATTTTAATGGGGCCAATCTGAAAGCTTACTATTTCAATTACAAAATCATTTTCTAAATCAGTTTGTAAATGACGGAGTTCTGAACGGAGGTAACAGGCATTCAATTCAATTCAAAACTTTATTGCATACTAACATAAAAAATAAGACCGAAAAAAATACAACCGAATTGATAACATCCTCCTTCGGGTTAAAGAAAGAATAAATTACTTAATTAATTCTGCTTGAAATATGGTGTGGTTTTTAATATATTTTGTAAACTACTCTAAAATAATTTCAACTGTATTTATTTACATAAGTGTCGATTTAAAGAGTCCATTACATGCTCAGGAAAGTAAAAGTAGTTGACCAAAAGCGGAGTAAAAATGTATTACAATATATCGGCCGACATAATGCAACTTATCGAACCAAAGTGAAAGTAACTTGTCAAGCGTAAAGTATCCAGATTAATTGGAGAACTAACTTAACTGAATCATATTTATCGCTAAATTCTCATATAAAGCTAGTTTCAATGATAAAGACTGCGTCATTGCTTCGCTAACGACAATACTGCAAAGCGGTCGTATAGAGCCAGATTAATAGAGCACCTAACAGGCACCCCGATGACCTATCTCACCTTAAAATCCTGATAATTCAGCATGTATATGTATAAGCAATACAAACACATGTATTGTGAAGTAAAACGTCGTAACTCCTATTCTATCGTTTTACTTCGCACTAAATGTCCTCGCTACACTTGTGTCGTTTTATATATCAAACCACCCGTGAGAATTGACTACGCCTAAGGCACAACGCAAAATACTAGAATAAACCCGCAATAAATAATCAACATTATTTAGTTGCAGAAGACTATTGTAGGACCAGTGCCGATGCCAACCCGTTCCGAATGCTGTTAGACAAACGACGTAATAAAACATGTTGATTGCTTCAGAAACGTCAATAAATATTGGATAAGTGAAAAAGGGGATTGGTTGAATACGTTATGCACTTATTTTGTTTGAGTATTTATTCATTCAGACTGTATATACATTTAAGGCCTGGTTTATAATACCATGCCCAGAATTGACAATCAATCAAAGGTCTTTATCAATCACGGTTATTTGAAACTATTTGGAAAAAACAATATCACACAACGCTTTTACTGTAGCGTACCGTAAATAAACTACATTGTGAATACAACACTGTTGCTGTCTTTTCATAATTTGACAGCTGAATCTAGATGCGATAGAAACTTTTTACTGACTTCAAAACTCACAATGCCTGTGCACAGGTCCAAATCGAACCCAGAGTATTTCAATATAACCATAATTAACAGCAACATTTAGAAACTCCATGTGGAGGACTGAGACACAATTATATCGGCGTCAGCAACAGGAAAACGTCTGGAAGGCCACCTGTCTCCTCTGAGTCTATAACGAAGTACAATTTATAGAGTAACATTAGCACGTAGGCGTGAGCTTAGGTCCGCTTAACGTTGCCTCTCTACACACTTTCAACTAAATGGGGCAGGATTAATGCCAGTAAGCTGTCGCAGATTTCATCGCTGTTATTACAGTTGACACGTAATAGGGTAACCAATTATAATGCTTGTGTCAGATATTTAATTCAATACATAAGAAACTGTGAGTCAGTACAATTCTGCCACCTTTTCTAGGAAAATCTTACCGTCGATTAACTGATATGTTCGCTTATACAAACAATAGAGGCAGGCGAAAGGCCACCAGGAAAACAATATCAAATCGCAAATTGATTCATTAGATATTTGATTAGCTCCGCACGCTAGATATTCCTACTCGATATGCAAAGCGCGACACGATATCTTTTAGCGGATAAGCGGCTCATTTACATTTACACTTCTCGAACGTATGGTATAACTAGTGTAATTGACTACGCATGCGCTAGCCCGAAAGCGAAGACACCGACCCACTTGTTCAAGTTATTCACTTCTACGCTATGTGAATCACCCAAGTAGAAGACGTGATACAACAATTTACATTAGAGTCCAGCTAAATGTAAATTTGAAATCGAATATTCAGTTACGTTCTTCTACTGTGAGACTCGTTTGGTTATGGTTCTAGAATAGCCGCTGCTTGGTGTCTCCAGCAGCTGGAAGCAATAGTAACAACTATTAACTGTTAAAGATACACAAAATTGTGTAACAAATGACAGTTAAAGTCCATTCCTATTTTTAAATTAATGGAGCGTGTTGATTTGCTAATTGACTCCTTTAATGAAAATACGATTTCATTTTTAGGACAGTTAGGTCATTGAAAAGCCACTGATTACTATTTCTTTCACCGATTCAAAGTAATATTGTTACTCTAGCAAACTCGACAAATATTTATATCCACATTTTATTAAATTTAAATCAACATTTTATACACCGACAGGTGTAGGTAATAAATAATTATGAAAATGTCGATCAACTGTCTTAAATTAGGTGCATATCTAAGTCTTTGACTTGACTAATGTTGAAGTAAAAGCTAAATTCTTACGTAGGCATATTACTTTTAACCATCATGGTCACTGGATAATTAAAATAGAATATTGGCTACTATGAATAAAACATACATATTTCATAGTTATTATTAATTTTGTCAGTACGTCCATACATTTCTTAGGGCTGATATTTCAATCCTCAGATATTTTTTATCTAGATAATAATTTTGAGGTTTTGATAGATTTTCTATCGATTAACTGTCAACTTGCCAAAGTTATTCTCTGGATTGAAATTTAGTAATAAAGGAATAGGAACATATTACGTCACCTGTACCCATTGATATAAACCCATTGATTTATATCAATGCCTGTACCTTACATTTTAGGACTATGCGCCGCTACACATCAAACATACCACTATATCTGTGAAACTATTTATCTTAGAAAAAGATATTCTTTTGCAATATTTATTTATGAGTTATACTTCTTCTTAGTTGTAAAATAAATAAATAAAGTTGTCAACTACTCTATTAGACAGTGGCGGGGAACAGTTGGATGTAGGCTGCGCAGAACCGATCCATTTGGAAATCGATGAGGGACGCTTTGTTCGACAGTGGACTCCATAGGCATACGAAGCATTGCATATATTTTGGACGATAACTAAAAAAAATACTTTAAATACGGAGCTTCTAAGGAAAGTGTCACATTTCAATTATTTTTCTTATAGTATAGTATTTATCCGTTACTTAGGTGACACCTACCTAAGAATTTAATTATAAATATGTTAGTATTAATGCTAAGAGATCTTTTGTTTGCGAACTAGAAAATTAAATATTCCTACAGGATATCTTCTAAATAAAATAAGATAAAAAATTAGTATTTTACTTATATACTTGTTACTTGCTAATGTGTACGTTTAACTGTTTAACCTTCCAGCATTGCCGGAACAATAGAAAACCTCTTTTCACTCTTTGCGGAATTTTCAAAAGTAATTGTGAAATGAAATAATTACACATTTGGCAATTGCCCGGGATTGGATTTAGTGCATACTTCTTCGGCATTTGGGAGTTATCTATTTTTATTTATTCATATGGTTACACTTGTTGTTGAAAAACTTGTCAAAAGATGACACCTAAATAAAAACGTTGATAGCGGATCGTGACAAATCACTGTATTAGCGTAGCGAATCAATATGCCGTAATGTCGATGAGACAAACGATAGTTGGGTTCGATAACTGTGGACCGTTTACATCAATTTAGCAGGTTCGCCCACTGCGAGAACCTGACAAACATTGTTATTTCGTTGTAATAGCCGTTCAACTAAAGCGTCGTAACTGTAAACTGATTGCTGAAATACTAGCAACAATAGTACTATCACACATACAACGCTATGTACGCGTATATGCTATAAAACAACATTCTTCACACAATCAAGTGCAGTAAAAATTTTCAAGTTTTGAAAACATGGGCCTAGATATTATGAATCATCTCTTATTATTAATGTTTTCATAGTTAAGATAACATAAATAAGGTACGTAATATAATAATTAATTTAGTGAAATTGTTATTATAGTACTAAGAGAGAATAAAGTCAATTGGGAAGTAATAACTGATTTAATTATTTCATTTATATACAAACGTATGTACCTATAGAATTAGTGTTTATTTTAATGGTTTTATTAAAAACATTAAAAGTTACTTGTTAATAGGTAAGAAAGCAAATTATATTTGATTAAATCCTTCAATGCCCAGAAGGCAACTTAAGTTGCCATAACAATTAAAATTTAATTGTGTCTGGTTGGTTGGGTTGTTATGATTGTTAATTGATAAGTGTAATTTTAATCATACAAAGGAAAACCTGTACTAGGCCTTATTATGTTCAATATTTAATTGTAGATACCTACCTTCCTTTTTGTAACGCTGTTGGTTTTCTAGATAAATAAATAAATCAATTAATTAATCATGACAATCCAACAAGGGACTGATGGTAGCGTTAATATTGCCGTTCCCAAACAGGTACAAATTAAGATTCGGTAAAATTTAATAACTAAACTGACGATTCTCAATAGTCATTCTAGGTATCCTTTTCTGAATTAGGTAAAATAAGAAGGAGGCATAATATAACGTAATCAACATTAAGTTATGTCAATTTTTAGTAAGCACATTAAATGTAAGTAACCAATATAAATGACTTTACTTGTCGTCTGCAGTACGATGGCGCTACTGATAACTGGCTTTATATCAACAATCTAGATTGTGACTAGAATAGAAAATATAAAGCTTTTTGTGATGATAATTTATCACCCATAATTGCCGGTTTTACAATACATTCACGTCCATGTCACTTTATACTTACATCGTTATTCACCGGCTTGTAGGTAGGCGCCGGCGGTAGCGAAACGTGAGCGATAATTTAACGATAGACCCTAGCGGTACCAGACAATCGGTATCGTTTTCCTATCGTTATCGACAATGCCGCGATAGGAATTTAACCGTATATCGCCGAGGCAATCTATGCAGCTCATCTACCTTGTGATAGTGATATAAGGCTTGTCACTTAACAATGGAACGGCAAATAAGGTGATAAGCTTTCTTCCGGCTGTAAACGTGGTGTTAATGAACCTTGTTATAGGGTAGTTTATACATAAGATGCGGTTTATAGGCAAGATTAGTGTCAAGCTTTTCAGAACATTTTTTTTCTTGTTACGGAATCAGGATAATTAACAATGTCAATATTAATCATGATATTGAAGAAAAAAATATTCTATATAATTATTTAACTAACAACACAGGACATGTCTCACAGAAAAGCTAAAGATTCAGATTCACAAAATAAACTAAAAAGCTCTGTAACTGACACGCGATGAAAAATTACTCTTGACTGTCTTGACGAATCATTGAAATGAGATTCATTGGATACAAAAACTGGCTCATTCACAATTCAATGAGCAAATATGGCACGAGAACACGTGTAGTATGCCATAAACGGACCGTGGACTCGTGAGTAGCGGTTTTGGTTGTACCAGCTATATCTGAACAGGTTTTTCCAAATTTGGGACTCGGTGGGTAGTTAAAACGTAATTAAAAAAGCAAAGAAACGACTGCCAACGAATGATAGCCGGTCACTCTACCAGTCTACCATTGCTTTAAAAAGATTGCTGTCACGCTATATATTTTTTATACATGACTAACAAGCTGAAAGCCCACCTGGTGCTAAGCGGTTACCGCCGCCTATAGACACCTGTAATAACAAGGAAAAATCACTTGATATTGCAGGTGCGTTGTCATCCTGAGGCCTTAGATGAAATGCCGTTCATGCCCAGTAATTACACACCTTTCCCTTCAATCCGAAACACAGCGACCTGTTTCACGGCTGAAATAATATAGAAAACTTTTGTGATTTATTGAAAAACTTCTGTGGCACATTGGACCACGTTTTCATAATAAACTATACTTTTTGCTATTAATATTCTTTATACTGATTGTCATTTTTGATACTAATATTTAAAATAAACAGTTGTCAGTTGACCAATTCACCGTAAGGACGCTTTTGCTTTATTATATAAAAATCCCTTCTAATTTCGCTCTCCACAAGAGCTATCGGTAATTTTTAGGATGGCTTCGAAACGATGCCCGCAATTTTAAGCCTTTTGTCGCGAATAGGTTAGGGGAAATCTTAGAATTATCCCATGTCAACGAGTGGCATTGGATACCATCAGAGTTGAATGTGGCTGACGATGCCACGCGTTTGAAGGGAGAAAATCTAACCATAGAGTCGCGCTGGTTTTCTGGCCCGACATTTTTATTATCCTTGGATCACTGGCCGTCCGAACCAACCACCAAAATTGTGTCTGATCAGGTTGAGCTGAAACCACGTCACCGGATAGATTGTCACGCCATTGTTCACAACTCACGTAACACTCTAGTTCCATTATCAGCCGACCCACATCGCATCAGCAAGTGGTTATCATTAGTTCGCGCGACAGCATTAGCATACCTTTTCATTAATAACCTGCTTAATATCCATAGAGGTATACCATCAAACAATCTTACTCCCTCTAGGTTGACAGCCATAGAGCTGCGAAAGGCTGAGATCGCCGTTTTATGGAAAAGCCAGATTGACTCCTTCTCAGTAGAGAGACAATGCTTAGAGACATCTTCTCCTCTTCACCGGGACAGCAAGCTTAAAAATTTATCTCCCATCGTTGGTAGCGATAATTTAATTCGCTTGTCTGGACGTATCGCTGCAGCTGAAGGAATCCACGAACACTCCAAGTTCCCTATCATACTTAATGGCAAACATCCCGCTGTCCGTCTTTTGGTTTTTTACTACCACCAGAAATATGCTCACGCAAATACAGAGACCGTTGTTAATGAACTCCGTCAAGCTTATTGGATTATCCACTTACGAAGCACAGTCCGATCAGTTGCAAGCAATTGCGTACTTTGTCGCATACGAAAAGCTATTCCTTTTAATCCACCAATGGGTCAACTACCACCTGCAAGACTGTCACATCACGAGAGACCCTTTTCGTACACGGGGCTAGATTATTTCGGTCCAGTTCTCGTCACCGTGGGGCGCCGACGTGAAAAGCGCTACGTTGCGCTGTATACATGCCTGGTGGTAAGAGCCATTCACCTGGAAGTTGTTCACAGCCTATCGAGCGATGCCGCAATGATGAGCCTGAAGCGGTTGATAGCGCGCCGTGGTTGTCCGCGTGAGATATATTCCGACAATGGCACTGCATTTGTTGGGTTGAACCGCGAGCTAAAGAAACTTCACGGAGAGGAGGTCTCAACATTTGCTGCAAATCAGATGATACAGTGGAAGTTCATTCCTCCAGCGGCTCCATTTATGGGAGGAGCCTGGGAGCGCCTGGTGAGGAGTGTAAAATCTGCCTTAAAAATAACTGTTAAAGAAAAGGCGCCTTCAGATGAAATACTCCTCACCCTACTCGCTGAAGCAGAAGCCATAATCAACAGCAGACCTCTCACACATGTGTCAGCTGACCCTGACCACCCAGAAGCTCTAACGCCTTCACACTTCCTAATTGGGTCTTCGTCGGGAAGGATCGGGCCGTCTGAAACTTGTGACAGGGACTTGGTGGGAAGAGTCAGTTGGAGAAAATCAGCCAGATTAGCGGATTTCTTTTGGCGACGGTGGCTGACAGAGTATTTGCCTACACTTGCTCCCAGAAGGGGAGGCGGTCAACGTCCTGAAGTGAAGGTGGGAGACATAGTCGTCATCGCCGACAACAACTTACCACGTGGAGTCTGGCCGAGAGGAAGAGTCTCTAGACTATATCCCGGGAAGGACGGAGTCAATAGAGTGGCTGATGTGACGACTACGGCAGGGGTTCTAAAGAGGCCCCTTAGAAAACTAGTGCCCCTCAACGTTACTTAAAAAAAAAGGGGAGAATGTGGCACATTGGACCACGTTTTCATAATAAACTATACTTTTTGCTATTAATATTCTTTATACTGATTGTCATTTTTGATACTAATATTTAAAATAAACAGTTGTCAGTTGACCAATTCACCGTAAGGACGCTTTTGCTTTATTATATAAAAATCCCTTCTAATTTCGCTCTCCACAAGAGCTATCGGTAATAACTTCTTTTCTTTAATCAAAATTATAAAGTCTATAATAATGTGGATTCTTTTCAATAACTATAATTTGGAGATTATTCAAGAAAACATCTGATTCACTATGCATCAGAAAGTGTTTAAGCACATTTTAGTCCGCTAATTTTGACTTATTATTGTGCTTTTAGATCAGAAGAAACTTTGTAATACTTTCTGTGTGGGACGTGCTGTTGTAACCTCAACCTATTGGAAATAAAACAAACAGAATTTAATTATTTCATCAATAGCTACGTTTTACAATTAATTAGGTTAATTAATCATCGCCAATGATCAACTTGATAATAAATTAGAACAACACATTTTACTAAAAAGTAAAGACAAATGACCCAAAAACGTAATAAATATGATCTTGTTTCTTGCTTATTCAATCAGATTATTTAAACAGCGCACTCATACAAGTTGCCCAAATTAGTAATACAGAGTAGTATTACCCGTTCAATACAAAGTGTCGGTTCATTACGTAAGTCTCAATCGATCTGCGCCAATTATATTGGATTTTTCACTTTCATTACAGCGATGTGTAATTATAGATCACAATCGACTTTTAAAAAACAAATAATGTACTTCTTATTTGGTTCAAACTGATATAATAGAAATCCATTGATCAACTATTATCGACTTTTGACCAATAATAATAACACCTGAATTATTTTAAAATAATAGATCAGCATTTTTTTCTTAATAAAATATTATGTATAAACTTTACTCAAGTTATTTAGAGCGATATTAAAGCGTATGCCACTGTAGATCTTGATACTATATCTTATACAAGTCTCGATACTAACGGTATCTGTATCTATTCGTGACCATTAAACGGTGGAACTTCTTATCGTTTAGATTCTGAAATATGTAGAAGATGCTCCGGAACTGACGTTTGGTCTGAGACCGTAATCGTGGGGTCATTAACCATTAGGCGTAATTAAAAAGCAAGTCAATCGTAAGATGGGACGAAACTATAACGGTCAATTGAATCGAAGATCGAAGTAACGCAACGGTAGATAAAGCCGATTTTGTGCCCATCGACTAAGCTAAATAATCTGAAAAAGTTCTTGCGCAATGTAGAACGTAATACAAAGTATTCAAGGTGGCGTTGAGCAAGTAGACTATTATATTTTAAGACTGCGCATGAAAAAGATAAAGAGAACGACTCTGAGTTCAATGTGACACGAAATTTAAGCCAATGTTTTTAATTACGTAAAACGAGACATGCTGATGAAAGATCTTTTGTGTTAAAATTGTACTTTACAATTTTAATTATATTTTCATATATCGAGGTATAACTGAAAAACATCATAAAGAAACCGGACAAAAGAGAGTGTGACTCAAATTTGTACGTAGAGTGAAGACGGACTAAATGACAAACTTACCTTAATTTTGTAGATCAAAAATTCCTTACATCGCATTCTCAATTCTCCAACTGTAAATGTATTTTTTGAGATTTTTATTTAGATTTTTTATATTATTTGTGCTGTAAGACCTTGCTT
Organism: Nymphula nitidulata; assembly: GCA_947347705.1. Taxonomy (NCBI): domain Eukaryota; kingdom Metazoa; phylum Arthropoda; class Insecta; order Lepidoptera; family Crambidae; genus Nymphula; species Nymphula nitidulata. The sequence continues at coordinate 15,096,013 of OX374626.1, read as the reverse complement.
CTTGCTCTATGTTTTTATTGACTGAGAAGCTTGATTTTTTAATGCTTCAAGTCACGGGACCGTAGACCTAATTATTAGATATTAATTTCAGCTTTGGTTGATGTTGTTACCTTCCCGTGATCCTGAGAAAATTATTCTTGCTTGACAAACAGAAAAAGTAATCCTATAAAGATTCGGACCCCTTTAGAGTTACGGAATCTTAAAAAGATAAAGAAATAATAAATCATGGCAGCGAAATTTGTGATTCACAGGCAAGTGTTCAAGTTTATACACATGGTCGTTATTTATTTCTTGCTCTGCAATAATTCTAAGTTACATAAATATATGAAGAAGCTATAAATTTCAAATACATACGAAAGTATAGCAAAGGGTATAAACATGTGAGGAAAACGAATAAATATATGGAACAGAGCTAGCGTCGGAATAGAACTGAAGACATAGAGTGGCAGCGAAAGAATTGATGGTGGCGGCTCCTGACAGAGACAAAAGGTACGATTGTACAACGTTCACTCGCACTGATACACACACTGATACTGTATGTACATATATAAAGTTTCATAATATAATAATAAGGCATGGGAATGAGGATGCGAATCTTGATCTAACACAAAGCCCAAAAGATTTGAAGCCACATAAACGATTCAGACCTTTTTAAATCTTGCTAATAAGAGGTTTTAAAATAAATCGTGGGATAGTACCCAAGTGATACGTCAATAAGTAGTGAATAATCTAAGCAACGCACAGAAGCTGTTTTGTAAGATCTAGCAAATCGGATTTGAAATTAATTTTTACTTTCCAAAGTAGTACAAAGACGAGGAGCTCGGTGGCGTAGGAGGAGCTCGGTGGCGTAGAGGAGCTCGGTGGCGTAGTGATTTGAGCGCTCTGGTTTCGATCACGAAAACAAAGCAACTTTCGCCATGGTTGGTCCCTAGATGGGTCAATCAAATTTATTATCTTGAGCTCCTCCGTGCTTCGGAAGGCACGTTAAGCCGTTGGTCCCGGTTGTAACTGCAACCGCTTTAACCCACCAACCCGCATTGGGCCAGCGTGGTGGTGTTATGGCCCAAACTCCTCATGTGTTTCTGCCATGTGGGAAGGCCTGTGCCCAGCAGTGGGACGTATATAGGCTGGTGATGACAAAGACTTACAATAATCCTTACATTTAAAACCAAAGCCATTAACGGATCTAAAAGAAAATCACGTAAAATAAATATAGTACAAACAGGAGTTCATACACCAATCTATATTAGTGTTATTTATTTTAAATCGTTTTAATTGAAACTGGCGATATCAGTTACAATTTTCAATTAGCCGACGACAGACCACCTAGGCGACTGGGTTATGGACAATCAATTTCTAGATCCAATTTATCGATCCAATTATTAAATCTCTTTACTCCTTCCGATCAGCCGTGTGTAACAAAGGCGGTAACACTTCAAAATGAGGGCGACTGAACTCGAACCGTTAGCTAAAAGGGCTTCCACAAACATAAGATGCAAATATTTATCAGGGTAGAAGATTACTGTTATAAAATAATAATGCGGAAATCGCAAAGCAAAACTTAGTAGGTCTACTCAGATTAAAGTATATGGTGATATTAATAAAATGAGTATCATGTATAGATAATTGCTAAATTAAAAAATTGGTAAAAGGATTATGTATCTCAGGAAACTGTATTTATTGAACTAGACTTATTGTCTAATAAAGCAAACATGACACCCAATTGTAATGTCTGTAGCCATTTCTGGGCACCATTTTCCAACGTGTTACGTTTCCAACCAGACGTTCAAGGGCCGGCAGAGCCATTGTAAAAGACCTTATTAGCGATAAACGACCGTGTAGCTGTGGAAGATTTAATGCGATTTCGGAGTAGCGTGTAGAATTACGCGTGCCAAATGATGAGGTAGCCAATAACATTGTTTATTTAGTTCACGCTGATTAACGTTCTCTGTGCATTACTAATGTTTAAATTGATGTTTATTTATTTATTAATCTTTTTAGGATGGCTTACAGCGGATTATGTTCACAAAGTGACATTTTTAGACCCATTAAGAATATTTCAGTTAATTTAAATGAAATTTATAAAAAAACCGACTTCAAAACACTAACAAGAAATAAGTTTATGAGATAAGTATTTGTTTCTTTTTAGTGTTTTGAAGTCAGTTAATTTTTTTATATTATTTTTTATTTCTTCATTTTTTGATTTCGTTTAATATTTAGCTAACTAGAGACAAATAATAATTGTATCCGTTCCTACCTTTTAATTTCGTTTAGCTAGAGCCTAATTGTATCCTTCGTCATGTATATCTCCCTTATAAAAAGGCTTGTACACAACATACTTGGGACGTTCCGCTGGTGATGATGATGATAGCCAAATTGCATGCAACCATTGGAAACATGACATGTTTAAGAATTACGCTTTTAAGCCAACGACACGTTTTTTTAGCGACTGATACACACGTAACTCTATCACAAAAACTATTGAACCGATAGACTAGAAGAATTTCACAGGGATATCCCAAGTCCTGGGTGGCTCAGTGGTTAGAGCAGTCGCCCGGATTGCGAAAGGTCGCGGGTTCGATTCCCGCCCCAGGACGTGAAATTTTTCTAGTTTTATATTATTTTAATTACTAAGTAATTTTTCAAACATTTATAATAATAGTATTGTTTTACATTTTCGCGAGCACTACACATTTGAAATAAAACCAATTTACCGGATTTAACTCGCGTTTAATTAGATGTTACATTATTATTATTCACCCGACGTTTCGATTACTTTACAGCGATCGTGGGCACGGGAAGACTGAAGATGTCAGTTGTCTTTGATAAGTTTTAAGTTAACTACCGTCACTTTGTGTTATATTTTGAGTGATCCGAATTACGCATACGGAGCTCACGGTGTCAGTTTTTTGGGCAGTGTGAGGACGGGCTTGGGACTTTATTATTCGAATGATGGGATCCCAAGCTGGTGGTACACTCCAACCATCTTCTCTATTGAAATTAGGATGTTTTTTGATTTCAATAGCCTCACGTAACATTCTAGGAATGAAACGGTGTTCTTTGGCGAGGATCTGGGGCTTATCAAATCTGATATAGTGATTGGGTCCGTCAAGAGCGTGTTCACACACTGCCGACTTCGTTTCGCGCCTGTGTTTAACGTCAGCTATATGTTCTTTTACCCGGGTGCCTATGCTTCTCTTTGTTTGACCTATGTATGAGAGGCCGCAGTCACAATCTAACTTGTATATGCCTGCATCTTGTAAGGGGATATTGCACTTGACAGGTGGTAGGAATTGGTTAATCTTCTTCGGCGGCTTGAAATAAGTTAAAACTTATCAAAGACAACTGACATCTTCAGTCTTCCCGTGACCACGATCGCTGTAAAGTAATCGAAACGTCGGGTGAATAATAATAATGTAACATCTAATTAAACGCGAGTTAAATCCGGTAAATTGGTTTTATTTCAAATTTATAATAATGTTAAAATCAAAAATTAAGAATATTGAACCGATTTTGAGTTAACTTGTACAGTTCCCTAAGTTGGACTATATTTAGTCCAACAAAAAAAGAATTTTAGCGATCCGACTTAGGTATAGTTTTTGAGATATTCGTGATACACTCTTGAAATTTGGCACCCATGTTCAGAAGCTGGTATAGACTAACATATAAGTAGTATTATACAAAAACTGTGCGATTCTCTTTTACTCTTTTTTTTGCAGGCGGTTAAAAAAACTGAAAAGGATAAAATAATTAAATTTAAGTAGGTATTCATCCCCTAGAAACATATTTTGGAGTTGGTGCTAAGTGGTTTCCAAAAACAATAGAAAGAGAAGCACTTAGCACCAACTCCAAAATATGTTTCTAGGGGATAAATACCTACTTAAATTTAATTATTTTATCCTTTTCAGGTTTTTTGAAGTCGGTTTTAATTTTTGTTTAAAATTTTTTTTTCACAATTTTTAGTGATAACTTTCTACGTTCAAAGCTAGATGGGTGACCGTCAACTTATATTGTTTCCTACTATTGTATCGTTTCACTAAAAAGTCATTGGAAAAGCAAAAATTCGCAATTACGCATATGTAGACGACTTCATAATTTCAGTTTTTTTTACATTTAAAACTAAAGTACCCAACTGTTTTTGAAAAAATTTTTATGGGACCAAATGGCAGCTATTCCGCATCGAACAAAAAAAGAATCACGTAAATCGGATCAGTAATCTCGGCGTAATCGGTGTACATACATAGAAAAAAAAAAAAAACATACCGGCCGAATTGAGAACCTCCTCGTTTTTGAAGTCGGTTAAAAATACAAAAATATACAAGCAAATGTAAACAATGACTTTCAAAAGGACTCAGAAGACCTGTTTTGTATTTATTTATAAATAAAGAATACGAAGAAAAGGACGCTAAGGGAAAAATGCCAATAAATAAGGCTATTCAATACTGATTGACAATACAAAGAATGTTACGAAGACGCTAAAGGTAATGGAAACTGATTTAAGAAGATTAACGAGAAGCAGCTCAAAATAGTACTGGAGGCTAAATTGATGAACAAGTAAAAAAACACATGAAAACATTTTATTGACAATCCTGCACATTCAGGCTTTACGTAAGCACAATAATTAATATTACACTGTAGCTTCGTTTAATGAGAATCCAACTATGAAAACGAAAATAGACACGCAAGTTGATTCGTTGAAGTGAGTAGAATACTTTGAGTTTGGTATCAACAGCATGACGGTGAGCCAGTAGAATACATGGATTCTTTAACTATTCATTTTAATAATACAGGAGCTGTAATTGCAAGTAAAAATAAGCTTGATTACTAAATAAAACAAAATTTTATATGACGTTTCCCTAACTAGATTATAAAAAATAAATGTCTAATTTATTTTTTAGACGGCTACATTTACAGCTTATGTAGTGTTAGATTAACAAAAAAAAAACAACAACAATAACTATGAAATGGTTATGGATTCAATTTTATGATTTGGAAACACTCGAAAGAAATTTTTGCACTAACAAATCACTAGTTTTTGTAAAATTATTAAACTTGTTATATAACAAAACTGATAAAGCATCTATAAATAAAGAGTGTGATACAGTTAATGTTATATCAAAGTTTAGATACAAGACTGCAAACATTACTCATGCATCATAACCCGCTGCTAATGTGCCAGTTCTTTTTTTTGAACTAAAACTTACACATTCACTTTTGAAGCATTAGCCGGTCAATCACGCACGTTACGCAATGTAAACGTACATACAAATCAAGCAAATTGTAAGTATTTACGAGTCAAATGTCAATGCGCGGGGAATGTTTACACATGGGTCGTGAAAGCAACAACCTTGCAATGGTCTATTACTTATTTAATATATTTTTGTACAATGGAATATAGTATTTATTAGTAAAACATAATAAACCTGAAAATAAGTCTTTACGGGTTCCATATGTATCATCATCATCATCATCAATAGCCTATACAAGGTGTTTGGTACTCGGTATAACAAGCGGCACCTGCCCATATTAACCTAGTTATATAAATACTGAGTAAGGTGTTATCAAAAGTTCCAAATCCTTAAATAAATTTTAAAATTTCCCTTAAAAAGCCTTTTGTTTAACTGACTGAACTACTTGTATCAATAAATTTGAAATTCTTTTTACAATTTTGATTTTTTGTTGACACTATAGTATTTATTTATATGACTTATGTTAACATGGGTAGGTGCCTGCTTTTTATGGTGAGTACCAAACTCCTTGTATAATACAGGGGAGAAATGCATGAGGATTTGGACCATAACACGGCCACGCTAGCCAAATTCGGCTGGCACAAGCGGGTTACGGCAGTCGTAGTTATAACTGGGACCAACGGCTTAGCGTGTCTTCTGAAGCACGGGCTTACATATTTCATATAAGGCCGGAAAAATTAGATACATTATGACCTTTTAGAAGTCTCAAAAAAATAAATTGCCAAAACATACTAAAATACTCACTTGAACTAAAGCCCGTTTTTGAACGAAACTTTCCTAAACAAATAGTAAAACATAGAGAACATAAAACAACTCGGCATTTGTTTTTTTACAAACACGGTAACTACATTAACCTCGTGGTGGGGTTCCTGAACTCTGACTTTTGTTGAAATATATTTTCGGTGACTGATTGACATTTGAAATCTAATATTTATTGCCTAAAGTGTAAACGAAACGTAATGCCTGTTTAACAGGTAGACGAAGTCATATATTAGCAATTCACATAAACATATTACGTAAAAAAAAACTAAAACCATACAATCATTTTTGATAACGGAGATAAATTGTGCTGTTTAAAGTTTGCCAGCTGTGGTGTTGTTTTTTTTATTAAGTAGCTATATGTACGTTTCTAGTAAGCGATAATACAATATTAAACTCGAGAGATATGGTATATATCAGAAGCAATCGTTATGAAGAATGAAGTTATAGAATGTGTCAATATACCTTAGGTATAAACAAAGAAAAACATGGCATGGTAAAAACTGATAAAATAAATAACAAGCATTGATTTATCGAACTCTTAAACGTAAATAATGGTGTGTGTATCAATTAAGACAAAAAACTTAACAAAACTGATTTACGTGCCGTTTTTGACCGACATATTTAAACATTTGCTGTATTCGGTATTAAAGGTCATCGACATAAACGACTCGTATACAGCATTTGGGACGGTAAATAGTAAGATCAACGGTTCGAAAAATTATCATAGGGAGCTAGATTGGGACGCTATTCATATGAGCAGAATTCCTTGAACACATCAGACATAAATGGAATACAAATTTTAATATATATCCCGAATCAATCGTTACGTCTAATCGTGGTAGGTATAACGTTGCGTTACCCTGAAAACAACATTGATTAAGATTTTACCTATGCCATGAATATAATGTATGGTTCGATATGTTTCAGCTAGACATCACAAAGTGCATGAAGCACATTTCAACCTAAAGCGATCGAAACTATTGCAAATGTTGCGATAGCTGAAGTATAACGAAAAAGTTATCTGTTAGAGCCATTGAACTGTTGTTATCGTAAATCTTGCCACTGAAATATTATTTAAAAGCACTAGAAATGCGGTTGTTTTAGATTGGACACTTATGACAGTAAACAGCGCCGATAAACAACCTGTTACATTGTAGGCATAAGGTGCGGTTAGAGACGCTGGAGACGCGGGCGAAGCGATAGATTTTAATCTCAAGTGTAAAATACTAGTGATCACCCAAGGCGCTGTTCGCCTTTATCAAATATCTTCTTTATTACTCTATGTATGTCTCACTGCCGGCTATGGCCTCCCTCAATTAAATGGAGCTATTGGGATCCTACCGAGAATTATATGAACCATTAATTTATAAGTCATAGACCTATGCTACGCTAGGTGCAACGTTTCTAGGAACGTCTTTGTTTCTAGATTTCGCTTAGTAAAGCTATAAAATAAACATTAGTTGACATGCATTCATAATAAAGTAGGCTCTTATTGCACAGCTTGACTATCAGTACGTTGCAGATGTTTATGTTGTAAATAATGTCCTGATAAAAGTTTAAATTATTTTGATCAATTGAAATATTGAATTATGGACAATCACTGTTTGAAAATCTCAAAACCGGGGAAAGATTGCCAAATTTAAGAAGCAAGGAGAATCATGAACATTCAGACGTAACGCCAAATTTTCCATCACAAATCTCACCTGCATAATGCATGCCATGTTAACCGACTTATAGGTAGTACTTACCTATTCTTTGACAGATTTCCGCTAATCTTTCATTATACTCATAACCGCACCTTAAGCCGAAGCAGTTCTATATTGCTCAACTGAACGACAAAAGGTGCGTTAGATCGCAAGTTGATCGAATACGTTTCGAAACTGGGCGAAGATCTTTGCAACAGCAATTCAGCATTCCTTACGCATGCTATCTCATTTCGCAGCCGTTTTGAATGCCGATGTGTTCGATTCGAATCGAATCGTTGATTTGCTAGTCTTTTATGTATCGAATAGAGAATTTGTATATTTCAACATCATGATTATTTTATTCTTGAAGAAAACTTAACCGAATCGTAGGTATTTTGTAAAAATCGTTCGGATGTTGAAATAGAATATTTCGACATTATAGGGTAGACGTTAGCTTATAACGAAAATACAGATAGACTAGAAGACTTTCACATGGTTATCCCAAGTCCTGGGTAGCTCAGATGGTTAGAGCAGTCACCCGGATTGTGAAAGGTCGCGGGTTCGATCCCCGCCCCAGGACATGAAGTTGTTGTAGTTTAGATATTTTTTTATCTAAGTAAATATATTTTTCACACATTTATAATAATAAAATATAAAAAAAAAGAATTATTGAAGAGACAAATATGTCTTTTAATATGAAATTTGTTATGAACCTATAATATTGTACACATCGCAATGCTACAAGCTGTACCTACTAAGCGGATAATATTAATGGTCAATTTTTGAATTTCATTTACATGACTTAGACGACATTAAACCCTTGTTTAGTCACGACAATTATATTATCCTACACATACCCGTATAGGGAGAGCAGCTAAACTAAATCATCGAATAGGCGTTCCAAATCAAAATAATTTAATGTCTTATTCCGTGCGACGCGTGGGTTGCAGACTAATTCCTCCTTTGAGCCTCAACGACCACACCCTTCGGTTGAGCAACCATTCATCCACATAGATTACACATACTTTGATTTAATTCTGTATAGTGTAATAAAACTATATTAATCCATTAGATCAAACAAGACTTGAAAGTGCCATGTTTTGTAAGTTATGAAATGCACAAGGGTTGTATTAATTAAAAAAATAACATTAGATATAAAATTAAGATTAGTACTGTTATAGGTAATTCTGTGATGATTAGTAAGATAGAATTGTAAGTTTACTAACTACACTAGATGACAAACAAGCTGACGGCCCACCTGATGGTAAACGGCTACCGCCGCCTATAGACACCTGCAATAACAAGGGCGCTAAGGGGGTACACTTCTTTATGGACAGCAAACTGGCAGTAAGATTTAAATTTATTTTAAATCTATAGGCAGCAGTGACCACTTACCACCAGGTGGGCCGTTAGCTTGTTTGTCATCTACTTGTATAAAAAAATAAAATGCAATTTCTTAACATAATATTATTATATTCTCCAACATCTTGTAATACTATGTTTTCAATGAATAAATTATTATCTTATCTTCTGTATCAATAAAGTATTTTTAAGGCTTACCTGGAAGTGTTTGTCTCATAACCGCCTCGCCATTATTGAATCTGCAATAAGCAAATACATTGGTTTAATCATGAGGTTAATCATAGCAACAACATAATATTTTTACTCACTACTCCGCTTCTTCCTACTCTTCTTAGTTTCGATTTAAATCTAGGTGAACTGTTATCTGGGATCTCTCTGAATATCCCTAGAGACATGAAATCGCAACTATTCGCGACTGATCTACAAGTTTGAAGCCTCAGGCAAATTTAGTTTAGTGTCTAAGTAAAGTTGCGACATTTAACATTAGCGGTACCTATACAGAAATTATAAATTATAAGATAGAAGAACATAATATAACATATAATACACAAGACGATTTATTTTATGCGATATAAAGAGGCGTAGAACTTCCTCTACCCTATGGACGTTAACTATATTGACTAAGTAAATTAAATTACCAGGGGCTTTTGTGATGGGAATTTTTTTACGTCTTAATTTCACATGAAAACACTAATTCAGGGCTGTTTAACAAAGAAAGCAATTACAATAGCAATGTCTATAAAATGAACTATTAAACATAATGATTTAAACTCGCACGCAATTTCCGAAGTACTGTAATTCTTTGTATTAACGAGTAACGACTCGACGCATCATCTCCTGCCAGAGCTGTCATGGTCATACATTATGTGGAATTGTAGAGCGGCTTTGGTGCACTCTACTCCTCCAGCTGGTCTGGTCTATGGCCGGCACACCACAATGGAGTTTTAACCTTTCTTTGAGCTACCAGGTGTTTTCTCACCGCTTCCTAAGACAATATACGAAATTGGTAAAACCGCAAAATATGCAAAAATATCTTCCAGCAAATCAGGCCAATTACTAAATACTAATATATGGAGAACAATACGAAATACGATCAACTCGTTGGTAAATTTCGCAGAAACTTAATTCAAATAGTGTGGCCAAATAATTGCATAATAGCAGACATACATCACGCTGGAACCTGGAACGGCGTGTCGTGTTCTCGTGATTACAATTACGTGACTAATACAACATAAAATTGTACAAAATACTATGTTTTGTCCTCTTTACGTTGCAACACACAAAGGTAACCACTGCTATGTTGTCATAATGTTAAGAGATGGAATACAATAGCTTCCAGGTCGACTTTTGAATCATCCTTTCTACTTTGGAAATAAAAACAAAAATTAAAACCGACTTCAAAAAACTGATAAGGATAAAATAATTAAATTTAAGTAGGTATTCATCACCTAGAAACATATTTTTGGAGTCGGTGCTTCACTTTCTATTGTTTTTGGAAACCACTTAGCACCAACTCCAAAAATATGTTTCTAGGGGATGAATACCTACTTAAATTTAATTATTTTATCCTTTTCAGTTTTTTGAAGTCGGTTTTAATTTTTGTTTAAAATTTTTTTTTCACAATTTTTAGTGGTAACTTTCTACGGTCGAAGCTAGATGGGTGATCGTAAACTTATATTGTTTCCTACTATCGTATCGTTTCACTAAAAAGTCATTTGAAAAGCAAAACTTCACAATTTCGCATATGTAGACGACTTCATAATTTAAGTTTTTTTAAATTTAAAACCAAAGTACCCAACTGTTTTTGAAAAAAATTTTTATGGGACCAAATGGCAGCTATTCCGCATCGAACAAAAAAAGAATCACGTAAATCGGATCAATCAAATGAAGTCGGTTAAAAATTTGGTATTATGCAATTTTATATTTTTTGTAAATAACATGTTAAATTCGTTTTTAGAATACAGTCTTATCTTTAACAAAACAGAAGATTCCGAAATTATTAACTCGAGCAAAGTGAGCCGAGAAATTCTCAGGAGTGCTAAATCTAAGTTTTGTAACTAGGAAGAAAATTATACACTGCCATGATGAATGTTTGGCGTGATTCAAGTTCGTGCTTTCGTTGTTTAACAAAATAATGAGTGTCTTAAGAGCGACATTACACTAATTCCATGTCAGAATAATTGAGTTTGCTTTGTACCAAGGAAGCCTACTAGAATATTAGACATACCCGCCTCATATTTCACTCTGCCTCAAAATTGAAAAGTTTTATACCACATTAGCTTTAAACCGCAACTTCCTCTGCGTGAATATCGGTTCTATCCCACGGTTTTCCTAGATAATTAAAAAGCAGCATTTGTGCTAGCTATTCCAGACTTAAATTTATTTCTGTGCCCAATTTCATCTAGATTCATTCAGCCGTTCTGCCGTAATTCAACGAAAAACCTGGCGCATTTATAATATTATTAGTAGGAAGTAATTTGATTTATTGTGCCTTTTTAGTATTTCGGTTTTTAGACTGTTGAGTTGTGTTTCAAATTATATGGGTGCTGGATAGGTAATTAGCTAACATTAAATTTCTCCATGTTGTCCCTCTGCTCATTTTAAACTTCACTTTTAAGTATTACATGCAGGTAGTGATTGACAAAAAATTCTAGGATGCAGACACAGTATAAGATAATAGTGAATGAAATAAATATCATGTAGCTTTGAAAAACTGACAAATATTTTAAATAGTTTTAAAAAAAACGAGCTATTTTGAAATTTTAAGTAAGGTAGTAAGTCTTGTTTACTTGAACGTGGTGATATTTGTTCATCCCGGTTCGTTACTTGTGTGTGACTTTAATAGCAGCTTCACTTTGAACTTTGGCTTCTGTAGATATAAAGTCTTCAATATAAAAGGTTTTGCTTTGAATAAACCACAGAACATTTCTCATAAATATTTTCATCGCAGTTTAAGTGGTAGCAATTAACATTTCGAAAAGCAACAGGTTATTCCCAACCGAGGTCAGGCCATCAAGAAAGTAACGCTTATGTAAAAGTAAATAGACAACTGCAAACGAAGCTGTAATGACCAGTGTTTGGTTTGTCCGCTTTAACTTTGCATTAGCAGTGTTGAGTTATCATTAGGGGCATTCATATTGTCGTTACTTTCATGTCGGTCGGTCTTATATAGTTTATATCCTACTATAGGTTTAAGTCTTATATAGTTTATATCCTACTTTAAAAGACCGATATCAATTTATATTTAGTGCAGTTTTTGAAAAGAACGACGACTCATGACATTGTTAAAAAGAAATACCATTCTGAAAAATGAATTGCTTAAACTATTTTTGTTATATATTTGTGTGCTTTAAACTTTCGTACTTTATCAGTCTTTTATTTTTCATTGTCTGTATCCTCAATAATAGAAAAAGAGATAGACTCTTCTATGATAACTTCAGGATTTCGTTGGACGGATATTACTTACTCCGGGAAGAATGACCATCGAAAATTAAATTTAACCTAAATTACACAAGGATTTATATTTTTAGTAAAATATAATTAAGAATTAAGTTGAGATTGTAATAACTCATTATTGAAAAGTTAATATATCAAAACTCCAACAAAAAGAAGTGACTCTTTATTTATGAGTTTTTGCAGTCACAGTGTCCTATTTTAATCCATCATTTTATCTGAACACTATCCAACGCCATCAGTCTTTTTTTTTCCTCTAGAAAAAGTTGCTGGTGTGAGTGAGATAGACGCAAGAGGACGTTTATTTTATCCCGTGAGATTTGCCTCCGGGAGCTCATTCCAGATATTTCCAACACAAGTCCGCTTGCAACACGTAATTAACCACTTTTTGTGACTAAATAGCCATGGAAACCATTGATGGACGTTTATTAGCACGAAGAATGCATGAGAATTCCTAAAACAATACAATCATGCAACTTGACCATCGAAAATTAAATTTAACCTAAATTACACAAGGATTTATATTTTTAGTAAAATATAATTAAGAATTAAGTTGAGATTGTAATAACTCATAATTGAAAAGTTAATATATCAAAACTCCAACAAAAAGAAGTGACTCTTTATTTTTGAGTTTTTGCAGTCACAGTGTCCTATTTTAATCCATCATTTTATCTGAACACTATCCAACGCCATCAGTCTTTTTTTTTCCTCTAGAAAAAGTTGCTGGTGTGAGTGAGATAGACGCAAGAGGACGTTTATTTTATCCCGTGAGATTTGCCTCCGGGAGCTCATTCCAGATATTTCCAACACAAGTCCGCTTGCAACACGTAATTAACCACTTTTTGTGACTAAATAGCCATGGAAACCATTGATGGACGTTTATTAGCACGAAGAATACATGAGAATTCCTAAAACAATACAATCATGCAACTGATGATAATCTCTGCTGATTTAGGGTGCATAGACGGATGGTATTTCTGTACAAAAACGCGAATAGTATGGGAATCGTGTTCGCGTGCATGTTGCCGCCTCCAATGAACCGAAACGCGACTCGCGACAGAGTTACTCCATAAGGAATTCCAAAACTTCAATTGAGGCACATATCCCTAGAAGTATTAATCTTTAAATACCTACACTCACGTACCTACTTATTTGTTAATTTCAATATGTAAATAACTGAAAACATAATTACCAACCTCTTAAACGCAAACTGAGATTATTTATAACTTCATAAAAAGAAAATATCGTCTGTGCAATTACTAAGAAAAATCATCTACATATAATATTAGAGTGATGGAATTACCTACATGATATAAAAATCAGTTTTTTAAACATATGTAAATTAATACTGTTAAAAATACCTTTATTTCTAATTATGGCTAGCAGTTTTTTTCTTGCTAATATGAACGGAACATGACTCAACACCACCTGGTGAAGCGATAAGAAGACTCCATATGCCAGGACAGCTAGAACAGCTTGTATGAACACACCGTTCTAGCCGCTTCCACCTTGCCTGCCAAGGGTGCGTGTTCACGCCTCGTTTGAAGGAACCCATGTTATAGGAAGGAGGGAACACATGTGCGGGCAACGAATTCCAAATTCTGGAAGTACGATATAGAAACGAGTTACTTAACTTCTTTTTGCGTGACGTGTGCCACTTATGTACTTGGTTCATGTTGCGGTTACAACATTTTGGGAATTGTAAGAAACATTTGGAGAGATCAACCTTTTGGATTCAACATTTTGCAAATTATGTTCTAGCAAACTCAACATTATAGGAATTTATCACTGTGGTCCGAAAGGATCTGTTCTATTTGTGCATACAGGTCCTAGTCCGGGTTCAGTTGTTCGGACCTGAGCAGAACGATATTTATTATTTAAAAACAACAACTAATATTATGTATTGCTTCAATCGCACTATTAATACGAATATTTATACCACCTCCGGTTGCCTGGAAGAAATTGCTATTTAGCAATAAGAATATTTATTTGTTATCCCTTTTTAGGCATTGTATTTGTAAGATTTTAATTTCTATTTTTGAGAGAGAGTTAGTGTTAAGGCAGTTTGTGAACACTATAGGTAACACAGAATGTCGTGCGTCTATGTAACCGTCGACTTTCCAGTCCAATATATTCCGTCCTAAATAGTATTCATCAGGATAACTGATATGTTTGTCCGGGCATATCAGTTATCCTGATGAATACAGTTTAAGTATTTTGTACATACTTAAACTGTTCTCCGATTTTAAGTATGTACAAAATACTTAAGAGATTATTACCTGAACAATGCATGACCGCCCCAAGGTTCTACTTTTCATACAATGGTCATGGTATTTCTATTGCGAGTCTACGATAAAAACTGGAAAAATATACGAAATGCCACTCGCAAAAGTCAATATCAAAATGCGACCTTTATAACAATGGGTATGAAGATTGTTTCTGATGAAAATCATATTATATTTTTTTATACAAAACACGGCAAATGACACAACATTCAACGCTACGCTACCTGATGTAAAGCGGGAAGAAGAGTAAATAAATATGGGGAAACAGCATGAAAATACAAAGATCACACTATTTTATGAGTAAATATGAAAAGTCTCACGGCGGCGGCGGGGTGCTCTTAATTTGCTGTCAAAAGGTATTTTCCATCTTACGAAAAGGTTCAAATTTCAGGACGTATCTCTCAATCTCAATATGGCATACGTAGGTATGCATCATGCCTTAGTCACTTAGATTTCCTAGAGTTCCTTGATTTCAGACATCTACCAACACTGAGACACTCATTGTGGGAGACTTTAATATTCCAGGTACTGGACCTACCCTTACTCAGCCAGTGACACAAATGACAAGATTTTGAATTTACGAGATTTCCTTATGATAACAAGTCTCATTCAATCTAACCTCGTGAAAAACACTAACAACAGAACCTTGCATCTTGTCTTTAGTCAGTCTGATACGTTTTGAGAGGTGAAAGAGGCCCAAGCTATTAGTCGACGCGACGATCAATACCTTTAGAAATTATTCTAAAAACTAATACAACGCCTCCATTATAAATAAAAGAGGAATTTAGATAAAGATATAGATTTTATAAAACCGACTACATAAACTGCATTGTGGATTTGTGGAACTATCTCGGATAGACTAGGGCCAGTTGGTAAATTTGATATGCTATGAGTGTTTACAAATGTTCTCTCACCACTTGTGGATGTATCTTGGTAAACACACACCTGAAACTAATAGAAATATATCTTATCCATCATGGTTCTCCTGCTCAAGTTAAAAATCAGTAACCTACGTGATTTTGATACTTTTTCCATGCTCAGATCAAGAGCTAAAACCGCTTACGAATTAAATTTCAACTTAAACATCAGCAACATGGCTTGAAAAATGACGTCAAGTTGTTTTGAAGCTATACCAAGTCTAAAAGAAATAGAAATGGTATACCAAACCAAATGTCTTGTGGCTGTGACTCTACTGATAGCGGTAGCGATATAGCCAATCTATTCGCTAAATATTTCGCCACGGTGAATTTATAAAAAACCTTCGAAAGATCCCTATGTATGAACCTGACTTGCCTGAATCGAGTTCTACGATTTCGTCCATTGTCGTCACAGAGAAAGAAATAGAGTTAGCTCATAAGTCACTGGATGTTAAAGAGGGCCCGGATCCAGATGGTATTCCTCCTCTCTTTGTTAAGGCATGCACCAGCGTTATAGTTAAACTGACTCTAGTTATAGTTAAACTATAGTTAGACTAACTCTGATTATTTTATTTAATAAAAGCCTTAGCACAGGTTGTTTTTTAACATCTTGGAAAAAAGCTAATATGATCCCGATACTTAAGTCAGGCAATAAAACTGATGTCACAAAGTATAGGCCAATCAGTATTTTATGGTTTCTAAAAATGTTTGAAAGTTTCCATTATTAAATTTTTAAGTAAACGTATAGGTATTGGCTAGGTCAACAGAGCAACTCTTTCTCACAGTACTATAGTAACATTTCACACGCTACTTAAATACATGCCTTATTCCTTTTGCATAGAAATTAATATACATTAGTGACTTTTACGGTGAGCTTACTCTGAAGATTACGCATACAATAATAAGCTGTACTAGTTTGACATAAAACAGAAATTTGTCTGAACAGAATATTCAGTAAGACCTTTTATGTTGCTTTTAGCCTGTGGGTCAGGTTTCCTAACTGCGCAGCCGCATAATTGTATCGGTTGCGAGTTGCGACAAAAGCGAGAAAGGTATAACAGAATTAAAGAAATATAACACCTTCTTACTAGTTTCATATGGCAGCCTTGTTGAAGATTGATTTACAATTCTTGCGTAGGTTATGATAATTATCAGATATTAATTATAGTATTTTATATTTTAAAGCAGATTTACATATTTTTTGTAAACTTTTCATTTTTAGTCATTAGCAAAAAATCATAAAATAATATTTAATAATATTTAGTGGTGTAATATTTTATATAGTAGGTATAAGAACAGTTTTAAGATGAAACAAAGTTTGAAGTACCATTATTTTTTTAATGCTATAATAATCGCATGCTTTTAGCACGAAACAACGTTCACCGACGCTTCTCAGCTTAGCACAAAACTATTTACTTACATTAAAGATATAAATTAAAAAACAAGTAAGCGATTACTGAGAGAAGAATATTTTGTAGCCATTAAACAGATAGTCAATTTACTTTATTCGATAATAACGTGAATAACAGTAAACCTATAAACAATTTATAGCTACAGAGTAATTTTCCCGTCATCTTTAGTACAGAGGACAGCACATCAATCGTAACAGTTTGACCTTGAGACCGCCCTTACTGCGTTCGTAATAGAGGCGGTTTTCGTAGTGCAACTGTTACACTTGCTCTGATGTCGTCTGTACATATAAATACCACCGTAGAAAAATAATATAACATGATAATTTTTATACAAGAATGAATATGTTCCATATTAAGATATGTACCTTATAAATTAATATAATTATTGTGTAAGAATACATACATTTACTTAATTAGGTATTCCGATAGTCATCTTTTTATTTCGATTTTTTTTCTTCTACACTCCACTCATACCTATTATCTAGATAGCGCAAAGTAAGTAAGTAAGTAATCATTAAGAACTTGTGTTATGGATACTAGATAACGGAGAAATAATGATAATAATATGTATATAAATACTAGAAAAATACTAAATAAACATATAAACATCCATGACTCGTAAACAAATGCTCATCATACAAATATATTAGTGACAAGGTCGATATTACAACTGACGAGTTATACTTGATTGGCGGCTGTCTTTTTTTTAAATTTCAATATAATTACATGCACATTTAAATCATATTAAGAGGAAATATGTTTTTATTTTGTGCGTTTAAAACGCCTACTCCCGCCTGGGGCATACAATTTTTTCATTATTTTCTTTAATTGTATATCTATTTACATGCAGTCATACATAATCAAAAGTGTGTGAGTGATCAGTGATCCTTTGTGGTCTTAACCTTTGCCGCTTTTCTGTTATTAATCATAAACACTGTGTTTACTTACTTTCGCCGACGATTGTACAGTCGACCACAGTAGTAGCTTAATACTTTAGTACCATGTCACACCGACTATTGCGCTTGCACCTGATAGTTGCTACCGTACTATATTAACGCCATAGGTATTGTGACATGGTACTAAAATGTTCAGCTACTTCTGTGGTCAACCTTACTAGCTTGAAACGTGAAAAAATTTCAATCTCGACTGTGGACACGAATAGCTAATAAACTATGACAAAAATGAACAACATAACCACACGTGTCATATACATAACTGCGTTGAAATTGCCTTAAATTACTAGTTTCATCACAAACTAGGTATAATTAAGACGGAAAGAATTTACCGGGTTAATGGCCAATGAAATGACCAATTGGAATAGTTGTACGCGGATATCAAGCATAATACGCACTAACGATTACGGTATTAACCTATCAGAATTCTTTTTTCCAGTGATTACGATTTATAGCAGTTTGTATTCTTAAAGAGTGAAAATGATAACAAAATGAGTTAAATTAGAAAAAAAGAAAAAGAGACAAAGTAAGTTGTACAGCACAATATATCAAAGACTTTAGGCAATTTGTTACTAACACTTTGGACTACGTTATACAATATAAAAGTTTTGTAAAAGACAATAAAGTTTAAACTCGTGTAACCAAAAAAATATCTACACTTTGGTTTGGTGTAACATTATGGAATCAGTACATGTATTACAATGGTAATTTACTTCTTTCATTTCTTCTAAGTAGTAGTACATGGTAGTAGTAAGTACACTATACTTATTTTAATATCCTTTTAATTTTCCACACTCGCGTTGAAGTCTTTTGTATGGAACCAATTGAGATTGATAGGAAATCATATTATTCTTTAATTTTTCTTATAAATTTTTTGTTTATCGTCTTAATGTAACAAGAACAAGAGATTTAACTTTACCACTAAATGACTAAGCCGGCACTTTAATTACTTAATAATTGCATAATTAATTTAGTTTATTATAATTATGCAATAAATAAGCAATTAAAGTACCGACTACCGGAACTAATCGCTCTCCCCTGGGAGTCTGTATCTGGCACAATTTGGTCTTAATTAAATATTTCTAGTAACACTAATAAGCATTTTAAACTACATTATAACTAAAATTTTGTTGTTTGGTTTGTTAAATTACTATTCTGATTCTGACCTAGATTAAATTCACTCTCCTTGTGAGACTCACACCGAGAATAAAGCCTATTTGTATTGCTAATATAAACAAAGATTCATAAAAACAAAACCGCAATAATTTAAATTTGATTACAAGAAATTGCTGTTATCGACTCTTTAATTTACAACAAATTTGACCAAATATCAATTATGCAGCATTTGTCGAAGCAAAACGACTTCCTTTTCACGTGATGACCGCGTCGAAATATAGAAAGGTTATAGTCTCAAATCATTGCGTTTTGTATCAATAAAACCTGAAGTGTGCCGGTCCGTTAGCCGTACAAAAACGCGCAGTGGGTCAATGGCACAGCGCGTCGTGTCGCGTATGTACTTCTTGTTTTTAAATGCGATGGATTAATATGAAAAGAAAACTATTTATCTGGCACGATCACAATAAATTTCAACTACATTAGTTCGTCTCATGCCGAAAAGCTTAGAAAATGAATGCTTACCTATTTATATTAACAACTCAGTTCTCTATTGAAGTAGGTACAGTGAACACCAAAAGTAAGTGATCACTTTTGACAGGTCGTAACTTACAATTCGTAACGAGAGTAATGAACTGTAAATATCAAAGTGATCACTTAAATTACAAGCACAAATTCAATTAATACAAAATATTTTATTCATTCACAAAACCTCTTTGGCACAAAACATTGGAACACACACGTGGAGGTATTTTAAAGTGGTTACTGTTAGTCAACATTACGAGATAAACTTATGGTATCTTGTGTTGTCGTTTTTTAAACCTAAATATTAAATAGCATTATAAAAAATATTATAAGAAAGAATATTATTATGACGCCAGTGCATCATATAATATTAATGTTCTTTCTCGAATCTATAAAAATAAATAACCATACGCATACGCTCCCATACGCTCCGAAACCATTGTTTAGGTAGTAATGAAACTTTGGCAGGGTGTCCTAGGGACGCCCGCGAAAGTTCCTGGACTATAAAAACTTTAATTTTTTTATTTTAGTATTAAACACAACATTTTTCTTATTACGGGCACTGCACAGCGGGTACTTAATAATAGATACCGATATTACAACTTTAAAATTATGAAGAATCTGAGAATGAATCCTACGGCGCACTTTTAGGCTAAGCATTAAATTTTATAACTTGGAATTTTAAGAATATTTTACTCATTGAACTTATTAAATCTTCTAAATTTCAATGTAATTTCTTAAATGATGTATGCTACTTAAATTGTTACTTATTCCATCGGTTGGAATTAGATGTAGCACACCAGCTATGCGATTTAATTCGGGCGAGGCGAATGAACTCATACAATAAGGCAATTTACATATAAAAATGCATTGCCGTTGTTACAATACAATGTAAACATTTAAAACTGGTTGTTAGCTAGAATTGACGTTATGACTCGTATCGTATATAAGTGTGAAATCAACTATCAATAAATCAGTAAAATATTTTAAAACAGGAATATTTTCGTATTTTTTTACACCCAGATTTGTATGGGAAAAAAGCTAGAAAAAAGTTAGTCAGTTTTTATTATACTTAGTTGTCTTAATTAAAATAAAAACTGATACCAAGTTGTCGCGAACGCAATTCGGAACGACTTGAAATGACGTCATAGTTTGTGCCATTGTGTTGGCAGTATGTAAAAAAAGTTAGAGATTGTTATTATTGGAGATGTCATTGAATGGTAGTGAGCGTCAAAATGTGAGTTAATTAAAAAATCTTGTTATCATGAGGGCTAGCATCAAAGATTTGGTGAGACCTTATATAAGATTATGTCAAGAGATAATGATTAACTGTACCGGTGGACAGGAATTGGCTATAGGGATAGATTGGAGGCCATTTAAGGATCGTAGCGTCCCGCCATAATTATCATCGCTAAGAGAGATGGTAATAAGACGAAAATAGTAAAATGTATGGTGAACTGGGTACTCAGATTCAAAAGCAAGATAATTTTTACAACTAGGTAAGTGTTTGATTCAAGAAATTTATAAAGGCGAAGCAGTGTAAGTACCCGGCAATTACTTAATTCGCAAATTCTAGAATTCCCCATTTGCGACACAAGTGGAAACAAAACCTAGACGTACATTTTAACATCTCATCGATTAATGCAGTTGATAGTGCTGCACATAATAAGTCATAGAGTAACTTAACAAATAGCCATGGAATACTATAAGCAGTAACTTTACTTACTCTTGACAGTAATAAATAACAAATTTATTTGCAACAAATCCGTCATACCGTTTTGTTCCCGCTCACGCGTTCCGTGAATCGAAACGGGGCCGGTGCGACCGGTCTTCAAGGGTCCAACTAGTGTTGTTGATAAATCGACAGTTAGTGTATCGATTGTTGAAAAGGTTTAAATAAGTATTATTTCATTTTGAAAATAAAGTTAATTGGCTTATAAGTCAAATCTGATAAAAAAGAGAGGCTCGCTCTTTCCCTTTGTGTCAACTATCACGTTTTAGGTACCTAAAGCAATTTTATAGAAGTCTGCGTTTAAAGTTAGTGAACACAACTTTCCATTTTTTAAAAACCTTGAAAAAAATTTTTTTTTTTTTTTTTTATACTACTAAGGTGGCAATCAAGCATACGGCCCACACCAGGGGTGTCACTTGCGCGTTGCCGACCCTGTAAAAACCTTTTCACGCCTTTTTTGAAGAACCCCATGCTGTACTCATTCGAGAAAACCTCTGCAGGGAGCTCATTCCACAACTTGAGCGTACGCGGGAGAAAGTTTCTCTGAAACCGTACAGTACGCGACCACTTTGGTTCCAATTTGTGAGGATGAATTCCCTGCCGGTGGCGAGCGGTGCGATGATAGAAAGAAGCCGTGGGCATCATGTCAAATAATTCCTCAGAACACGCTCCGTTACACAAACGGTAGAACACACACAAGGAGGCAAAATCTCTCCTTAGGCTTAAAGGTTCAATACCGCTGGTGAGCTCAGGATCGTCGACAATTCTCATAGCGCGTCTTTGGAGCACGACAAATGGTCCAAGCTGGTATCGAGGCGCTCCCGCCCATAAATGGCAGCAGTACTCCATATGGGGCCTGACTTGAGACTTATACAGTAACAGTCTTTGCCCCGAAGTGAAATACCGCCGCGCTCTATTGAGCACACCAAGCTTCTTGGATGCCAGCTTGACTTTATCCTCCAAATGACTGCGGAACTGCACGTCGCTAGAGATATCAACACCAAGGATCCCGATACTCGTAGAGATGGAAAGCGGAGTGTCGAGGAATTGTGGAGCTACAGCAAATGGGGTTTTTTTAGCGGTGAACGCGCAGACTTGTGTCTTAGTGGGGTTGAATTGGACCAAGTTTAGTCGTCCCCAATCGGAGACTCTGATTAGAGACCTCTCGATTTCAGACACAAGTCGACCGCGACTTTCCTCCACTGTAGACCGAGGGGTATTAGCACGACTCGTATAGTAAGCGTCACCAGTACTGTCATCTGCATAACAATTCAGTCCGTCAATAGACAGCATGTCATTGATATGCAGCAGGAACAATGTTGGAGACAGCACCGAGCCTTGCGGGACGCCAGCGTTAATGTCCATGCTATCCGAGCAACTGCCGTCAACGACGGCTCTTATGCATCTGCTGGACAAAAAGCTAGCGACCCATTTGCACAACCCCTCAGGCAGCCCGTAAGATGGTAACTTCGAAAGAAGACCCCTGTGCCAGACCCGATCGAACGCCTTCGCTACATCTAGGCTAACTGCCAATGCCTCACCATGACTCTCAATGGCAAGAGACCAACGGTGCGTGAGATACACTAGGAGATCACCCGTCGAGCGACAAGTCGAGTTCGAGGCAAAGAGAGCACCCAGTAAATCGGCTTTCTCTTTAGCGCTGTGGGCCAAGTTTCCATCAGGCTTACGTAGTGGTGGCAAGGATGACCTACAAAAGTTTCCCTCGGCAGCCTTGGCGAGCGACCAGAAAGCGCGACTCCCGGAGGGGTGTCTTGCAAGTTGATCGCCAATCCTGCCGACAAAATCGAATTTCGCTCTGGCAATCACTCTTTTACAGGACCTCGAAGCAGCGTTTAACTTCCGCTTCACGTCAGAGATGTTGGGATCCTGATTGGTTTGGGCCGTGGTCCAAGCCTCAAACGCAACCTGCTTGCTTTCGCGAGCTTCCCTGCATGGCCGATTAAACCACGGTCGCCTCTTAACACCTGCGGCTACTAGCAGGTTAGGAATGTAACATTCCATACCCGCCAGTATCGTCTCAGAGACTACAGCCGCACAGGTGTCAGGATTATCTGACGTGAAGCAGAGCTGCTTCCACGGGTACGATGCGTAAAACTCACGCAACCCATCCCAGTCTGCTGACTTGTAGTGCCACACTCGACGCCACCCAGCTGGCCGGGGAGCATCAGGCTGTGCGCTGTGCACTTGGGCCCGGACGAGGCAGTGGTCTGATGAGCCTAGAGGCGCATCCACTGAGATCGTATATCTGTCCGGACGCGTAGTCAGCAGAAGGTCCAGTAAAGAGCTCGTATGGCTCTCGATATCTGGTATTCTCGTAGGAGAATTAACCAGTTGCGAGAATCCATAGGCCAGGGCGAATTCATGAGCAGACCTTCCTGCGTAGTCAGTGGACCGAGACCTGAGCCACTCGATATGGTGGGTATTGAAGTCTCCTAATATCACTAACTCCGCGGTAGGGTACTGCTCGATAACTTTGTCGGTCGTCGTTTGCAGGTGCTCAAAGAGTCGAGTCGTGTCTGAGTCACCGCTGTGGGACCTGTAAAGGCACGCGTAGATGAGGGTGTGGCCGCCGTGATCGATGCGAACCCACAAAATCGACAGGTCCCTGTCTTCTAGGCCATGAAGACGGCGCCAGCAAACATCCTCCTGGACGTACATGCATACCCCGGCACGACGCACAAATTTGTGCTCGAACTTGTACCCGGGGTAGAGTAAGTACGATGAGTCTGATATTGCAAAAATCCACTTTTAATGTGGATAGGGAAGCCGCTGAAGAAACGTTCCTTCTTTTTCTTTTCTTTGCCATATTTTAAGAGTGAAAGGGTTTTTTGAAAAAGGAGTCTCCGTATCGGCAGCATGATAGGCAAAATGCGGTCATATCCCGCCAAGGTACTGCGCAGGGATTGCAGCGTGCTGGCGCGGCGGGCGGAAGGGCCCCCAGTCCCCCCCTGTGGTAGAAGCCGGGTCCACTCCGGTCTCCTTCTCCGGCACGGCAACTACCACAGGGATTTTTCACAGACTGGCGGTTCAGCCTCCCAGGGCGGAGATTAGGTAATCCCTGGGTTCGGGAACCCGTTCAGCCCGCGGGCGGCCAGCGGAAAGCCGTTTCACTGGGTCTCCCTGACCGCCGCGCCAACAGGATGCACCCATACGAGTAAATGGCAGCGCTTGAAGCACCACAGGTCCACCAGCTGCCAATACGGGGACTCCTTGCGGAGCTCTGGCAACCTTACTCACCGCAGGAACACGACACAGACAGAAGCAGCGTCATTTGGCTGCGAACTTCTGTAAGGTGGAGGTCTTTCACCAGTCGGGCTGCTCCAAATTCAACTAAAATGACTTATTTTTTCGTAATAAAGTGAATCACGTGGTGCTTAATTTAAGGCGAAACAGGTTTTAGAGTTCTTCAGTCAATATTTATATTTATAACTACTTTAATAACGAATGTCAACTAATAAACAGCTAGAACCAACCAGGGCACTTATACCCTTACCTTGCTTAGGTATTTGGTTCATTAAAAAAATCGTCCTTAATATTTACATCTTGTAATGGCGGTTTTCCGATACAAAATTTTGAAGCAATACATTAAAAGCTTTGTTTTGTGTCAAGAGAAATTTAAAAGGAATCAGAGAATATTGGACTACCTACTACCACGCACTAATTCCTGATCTCTTAAGTATATTAGGTAATAAGATTTAAGAAGGAGTACTTGTTAGCAATAATCACACAGAACCATAGAGTCACCAGTTAACAACAGCAGCTAATAAAGTGTATTGTAAATTACCAGAAATAAAAAATAGAAACGATGAATAACACGAAATCAGCTATTGAAAAAGCAAGAAAAATGTTGAAACAAAAAAAAATATTAATACATCAATAGTCTGCGTGATGTGAAGATTTTGAATTGTCGATAAATAAGTGATAGTCCAGCAACACCATGCTCAAGTATAATCTGCTCCTCGACTGGAATACGTTAGCCATTTATCTCGGCTATCTCCCTCGGACCTTCAATAAAGTAGCATTAAGAGAACGAGACGGGCGGCGGGCGCCACATTGTTATGGTCTCAAGATAAATGTCAGGTGGCTTAGAATTGGGACCTCATCTCAAATATGGAAGTTCCTGTATGAAACGTCTAGTAATCTGTTAAAACCGATGCTAAAGATCAAGAATCGCACTAACCGGATAAGGTGATAATAAAAACTATGATAAATAGACGTAATAATTAATCTTATATTTTCTTCTTTCGTTATCAAAGCTTATTCTATTATATTCCTAATTGCACCGCTATGTTGTGATTTCCAATTGCGTTATTAATGATAATTCAGGGAAAACGTTACACGGCAGTTAAATAAATTCTGAAAGACCTAAAAAATTCGAATCACAGTGTAGAGTTCGTGTTCACTACATGTTATTAAACTCCATACAGCAAAAAATGATATGTATTTAGATTTTCACAAGAACAAGTGAAATAGTGTCAATAAAATTGGGCAAGAGTCCTTGTGTTTGAACTTTTAACTCTAAAATAAAATTATGTTAAGCTTTTTAGCATCTGATTAAACTTTCTCGTCGCTTATCTCAAATTTTGTTTACTAGGCGTTGTCCATTTCAAAAACGCAGATAAGATAGAGTTGAGTTGAGTTGTTGATAGTTAATAGGTCCATATATGGAATCATGTAACAAGGGCTCTCATTTTATAAAATTACATTGATGTTCTTATTGTACCTTGCGTCGGAAGTCCACCGATCACTAATAAATCAATGAAGAGCCCCGATACCAGTTATCCTAATGAAACTGCCAGCCATCTAGCGGTAAGGGTTATAACTCAGAACTAACATTGAATACAATATCGTTTTATTTGCGCCGTCCGCGTCGCTGTCGTTTGCGCAGTGGTACAGATACTGTTATGCATCTGGGTGGGCCTGGCACGCGACGGTCGCCGAAGAACTCCGAACAAGTCACGATGATTGACGAGAACCTGCCGGACATACCCGACGCTGTTTCCGTGAGGCTAACTAAACTAAATACCATTTACATAGTTTATAAGCTTAATTATACAAAATCAAATGTTTAAAAAATCTGATTATTGATTTCATTGTCCACTGAATTTATCATAATCATTATGTCAGCAATTGAGTAGAAAATACAAAATACATAGTAGTAATATCAAAATAAAAGTTTTCCTACTTTTGACTCTAACCACTTGACAGGTTTTTATTAGGACAGTTATTTTGTATGAATCTGGTTATGATAAACAATTTTAACGTAATAAACCAACCTGTTACTGAATTACTGAGAAAATCTAGTTAGATCAATGCAAAAACTAACCGCACCCACTGACTGCGAGCCATTCGGCTGTATATTAGAGATATTATATAAAAAATCTAGAATTGTAAATCGTAATGGCTTCCTCGAAGCAGCAGCTGCAGTGATGCAAAAACTAGCAAAAGATATTGAACACTGGTACCTAATAGACTTGATATTTCTGTGATTGATCAGATCAAAGAATATTGCTTATAAGTCAAAAAAATAAAAGCTAATTTCATACCATAAAGAAATCGCTCTTCCATTATTATGAGTTCTAAAATAGGCAACATATCATATGATAACGGTGCATGAACAATTTCAAATCGACGACAAGTCACGTCCGAATCAGACAAAAATTTCAGTTCAATTAAATAATCATTTCCAATTACGCCGAGTGTAAGCAAGCACGAACCTTAAAATTCACCGACGGTCGTGCCTCTAGTCTAGCGGGTTTCGAACCAACGGTTTCGATGACAATGACAAGATGACACCGCTAATCGAATTACGAAAAATATCGAATGAAAGTGAGGGAATCGAATGACTTCAAAACTTGGTCACGAATTAAATACAATTAGTTTTTGTAGATTTATTGAATGTTATTTGCAATGGAGCTCTATTTCCTTCATAAATTATACTAGACTATTGTCATTTCAAAAAAATCCTTTTTTAATTGAACTGGAATCAGATGGATGATTGCTTAGAGTTGCAAAGAAATATAAAGAACAGGATAGGTCATACGTGTAACATAAGCGAAACCAAGAAAAACAATGACAAAGTTACATCACGGTGTTATTTAAGTGTTCACTATCGAATACACGACAACAGTTACACAGAGTTAGGCAAAAGTGTCCTTTGAAGTAATCCTGTTATAAAATCCGTTTGTCGTTGATCAGAATTGTTCATTACAATTATCTAATTTGTCGAAGCTTAGCAACTACATGGTACAACGTCATTAAAGCGTTACTTCCCAACGATTATCTCAGAACTTTGTAGCGAAAAAAAATCGCTTAGTCACGCCACAATAATTCTAATAAGGTATTGATGCATGAAATCATTTCTCATGCTGAGTAGCTTCCGAAAGCAATTTTCTTGTATGATAAATGACTTGCAAAGTGTAATAATGGTTCTAAATATTTATATTAAAATTTACTCGGCATGGCCTTAAAAATAATCACGGAAAACCATTAGGAACCTAAACTAGAACCAATGAACATCGGACATCGGATGCGATGGGTCGAAAAGACCCATCGCAGCTGAACAAATATCAAGTCCATAGTTCTTAAAAGGTCTGTAGGAAGGAACATCTTATTTAATACAGGGCAGACCCCGATGTCGAGAATTCGATTCAAACACGTTCTTAGAATCGATATCCGTTAAGTTTGCGTCCACCCACGGTCCCATTCTTAGCGAAAATAGCGAGTAGAATATTTCCATACGTCGAGCCCCGGACGTAGAGTAAATTAGCATGACTAGATAGTGCCGCCCCGTCTGATATCTACCTGCAAACCTGACAAAGTGATTCAGATAGAGCTTCCTATCAAATGTGTCAAGTTAAGCTAAATGGGCTTTTAAACTGACCAAGTAAGTAAACATGTTTTGCATTAAAATGAAAGTAGAGATGAGAACTTTGAAAATAAAGAATAATTAAGATGAATTATAGAAAAGTATTAAGATAATATATAGAAAACAAACAAAAAGAACCTGTGAACTTCGTAACAATGCGTCTATCTGAACGCTTCCATGAAGCTTTATATCTAAGAATCGAGATGATACGAAATCAACTATCGATAAAAGGTCAAGAAACATTAAACCTTTCTAGTGAAGCTATTTCTATAGATCTCTGTGCTTAGTACTAAGAGCAAGCCGCGTTCAGCCATTAGCATAACTAGAGAAGCCCGGGCGCAGGTGAACGGCTAACGGAACATCGCACGCGCATATCGGCGACGCATCTTTTATTGCTTCACATTACAGAGACAGTTCTACTGCTATTGATTTAGAATCGAATTTTGATAAACAAACAAGCCAAGGAATCGTTTTAATAAATTTATCGTATAAGTTTACTAAGTCTGGGGACAGCGGGCGGCTGTGTGTCCTACAGATTAGCGCATCACAATAAATTGTGTTCATTGATATAGGTATCTGGCATAGTGAAAAATTCCGCGGTGCGTTTGCTGAGTGATTTATTATAAAGATATAACTGAAATGAAAGGTACAAACAAGACGAATGGACAACGTGCCTGATCGCGAATCTTAAGCTAAGCTGTATTCAATTTCTGTAATGTCACTATAGTCTGTTAAGTCTGCTATCTAAAATCTTAGTATCTATGTCCTTATACACGCAGTATTAAATTAATGTCTTATTACAAATCTATTGATTTTCATGAAGCCAATCACTCATTTGATTTATGTTTCTTGTTGAAATATGTTTGCACGTCATGAGACGTGTTTTAACTACGATTAGTAAATGCATTTTGTGACCTACTTTAGAAATGCAAGCAATTTCATTAAATATTTACTGTTATGATCATATAACACAAATGAATTGAAAAATTTTACAACAATAAAGTGATTGGAGATCCCATCAACATATTTATTGCGATCTTTGCGTGAGTAAAACAGCAGTTTTTACAGTGAATGATTCAAGACGTAAGAGTAAATGTTAAGTAATTCATGGTAATGGTGGCATGGTTCTGAAAGCAAAACTTGTGGTCTCGATAGCGAGTGTCGCAAGCGGTTCTTTTCGCAAAAGTTTAATATTACTGTTTTGTTTTCGTGTTACTTGGAATTTGCTTTACTGACTACTAATACAAAAACATTGCCTTGAAGGTTATTCAACCTCTAAAAAGTACCAGAAACAGCATAAACTTTTCAGACATTGATTCGTGTACCTATGTGACTGTGACACATTAACATTTATGACACTTGTATAAGTAAAAAGTCGTGATCGGAATGATTTGCTATCGGAATAAGGAAGTATCAAAACACAATCCAATGTCCAGCAGTCAACAAAAAAGAACCAATCAGTTCAAAACGGTGACAAAATATAATCTGCTATTTCACGCGTTATCATGGGTATTCGCGCTTTTTCGCAATCGAACTCCATATAATATTGTACAATAACTCATTGAACAGTAAACTTCATGTCACGAGCTAGTAATTTTGAAAACGCGACCATCAATTGTGATATAACATACGCTAATGTTACATGATATTTTTTTAAAAAAATACTGACAAGTCTAAAATTAAGAGTAGGTTCAGCCTCCCTTTCAAATCTTTTATTATTAATCTATATAAAGTAATAAGAAGGGAGTAGAATCATTTCTAGAATATCCACCATAGAAAGTCAACATAATATCTATAAGGATCGACAATATTAGTTATTACTTTATTAAAATACCCATGAACATTGTGTAATTCAAAACAAACGGATATAATATCACTTCGGTTCCTTCTATACGTATAGTATGTGTAATAAAATAATCGCATTACGTGTCCTATTACTAGATTTCTTACGTCTGTAAAAGCCTATTTGTAATATAAGCCGGCCTTAATGTAGCCTACGAAATCTGTATTGGATTGGCAATTACGGACTGTAGAAATTGTGAATATAAATGATTCTTTCTGTTGGCCAAACAACAGCCATTACCACCAGAACAATTACCACCTAAATATTCGGTAAGGTAAGTATAAAATGTAAGGTAAGTATCCTACAAAATGTAATTTTGCAACCGCCATTTCAGCTCGAAATAAGATATGCAATATTGGAAAATACTTTATGTTGGTCTTCGAGACATTCCTTGCGTAAGCTTATGTCAATTTCTTAAGCTTATCTCTCCAGTTTGTGTTAAGTAAATTCACCGTTAAACTTGGTGTTTGATGGTAAACTCACTCCTGGCAGGGCTGTAATTAATAGGGTACATACGTCAACCAGTCCAGTATCCGCACACCAATTGCAATGTACTACTTGACAGCCAATGGGCGTGCATTAGTTATACGCAGGATGATCTAAGTTATGAACTGTTCAATTTGAAAACAATTGGCAGGTTAATATGTACTTAGAATTTATAATAGTATTGAAACGACGATGTGGTGAAGAGCGTGGATCACAAGTAGCCGCTGGATGTGTGCAGCGCAGCCCCCTTATTCACAGTTTCGGACACCCGTCACTTTTTATTAGGGTGCGTCAAAGCGAGACAGCATGTGACTTTTCGTTTCGAATCCGTGATCCGACAGTTACTGAATAAGGGGGCAGATCCGATCCTCGTGAGGAAATCTTTAAAGGAGGCCTTTCATTGTCCAGGAATGGACATCTTTCGGCTAAAATGATGGTAGTGAAATATGTACATATTATTATTATCACCACATGATGATAATATCTACATACATACTTACATTAAGTATACGCAGCAGTAGGAAATAGAACTTGTTTTGTTACTATCAGAATGCAGAGTGGCACGGTACCACAGATTCTGATTGTGAATTTACTGTTTTCTGATGATAGACAAGCTCTTCTAGATAGATGAGATGATCCAGTTTTTTTTATGAATTGATTTGATTGAAGTTTGACGTACCTATACTTTAATTTGCATAAAAGTCACCTCTCAAAAACTAGATGCAAATTAAAAAAAATAACCTCTTCTTACTTGAACCAAACGACTCACGCGCAGTCGGTACCGTATGGAAGCAAAGGGATAATTTATAGGATAGTAACGGAGATGGCCGCAGAACATCCTGTTTCGCAAGCTGTCGTCGGGTTTATTGCATTTTAAGCTATTGTTTTGAATGGACGTTCTGAGCGATTTAACACTTTGTAATTAGGCACCGCTTATAACTGGTTCAAATCATACCTCAAAAATAGAAAACAGATTGTCCAAATTGAACATAATAATGCAAACACAAATGAAATAGAAATAATAAACTCAGAAGAGAGAGACTTGAATTGCTCCATCCCCCAGGGAAGCGTGCTAGGGTGTGTACTCTTTTTAATTTATGTGAATGACCTCCCTAAAATTTTGAATAAAGAAATAGCCTTCCCCATATTATTTGCAGACGACCTATCAATTCTCATTAAATGTGAAAGAAACTCAATTCCTAATACCCTCATCAATAGCATACTTAAAAATATAACACTTTGGCTTAAAGAACACAATCTTGAGATAAACCTAAAAAAAACAAAGATGATACAATTTCGACCATATACCAAAACCCCATTAGACATAAATATAACATTGGATAATACACAAATAGAGACTGTTGAATCTTTTAATCTACTTGGCCTACACATTGATACAAACATAAACTGGAAAACTCATATAGACCAAATAAAAACCAAACTTGCAAAATTCACGTATGCCTTGTTTGAAATTAAAATTAGCACCAATACAGAGACAGCACTCACTGCCTACTATGCATATGCATATGCCTGGCTCAAATATGGCATAATGTTGTGGGGTAACAGTGTGAACGCTAATGACCTATTTTTAATGCAAAAGAAATGTATAAGAATAATAGCACAGATAGACAACACAGAAAGCTGTAAACCTTATTTCATTAAATACAAACTAATGACATTAACATCAATATATATTCATGACTTAGTTACATTCGTTCACAAAAATATAAATTCCTTCACAAAAATTCAAGACACTCATAACATAAATACAAGATATAAAAGCAGACTATGCACCCTACAATCCAGAATAAAAATGTTACATAGCAGCCCATATTATATGGCCATAAAATTATATAATAAATTACCCCAAACTATTAAACAAGAAACAAAATATGTTAATTTTAATAAACAATTGAAACAATATTTAATAAATAAGTGCTTTTACAAACTAGATGAATATTTGATTTTAAAAAATGAATAAAAAGGTGGTACCTACAATAATTATGATTCTATGACATATTATCCGGTATCTAAAATAAGTCATTGAGTACCTATATCAATAATAAGAGATGCTCAGGTAAATACTTAAGTTAAATAAAAACATATTAAGTTTTATATCTCATAGCCCTTTTACTCAAGTTTTTTTTCTTTTTTGCAATACCTGTCATAAAAGGTTGCTAAGTTTTAAGTGCAATACTTATTGTAAATTAGTATAACACCTACTAACTGTATATACACTTAGTGAGCAAAATAAATATTTGACTTTGACTTTGACTTTAATTGATGTATTCTAATCTAATAAAATTATAGCACTTAGATTTTAGAATAATTTTTATGGTTGGAGCTTTTATCATGTCCACTCTTGGGAGACACTTACGATATCAGAAATGATCGATCGCCCATTGCCAGCCCTGTAAGTAAAAGGTGCGTCAAGGTTTTTGATGTGTGTTTTAGAAATGCCCATAACAGGTTTGCAACCTAAATTCGTATTATAAACCGATCTCCCAATATTCTGCAAATACTTGCGAATCATTTTGAAGCATATTTCGAAACATCACATAGAAAAGCCGAGAACAAAGACAGAAGAATGTAAGTGCGTAAATTCTATAAAATACATTAAACCAATGCACAAGATCCAGCAAGTGCGGAAGTGGCGAGATTTGATTTACACCTCCCAACGAAAACTTGTAATGCACTGACTGAATTAAACTAAATTTATACATATGAACACATTGAAGCCTATGTGTTGAATAACTACATGATTTATTACTCTGATATATTGTAAGACATGGTTATTACGGGAGTTGCGACATTCAATTCGGTTATGTGAATCAGAAGATTCAGTAGGCCATTGCGGTAATGTTTAGCTGAAGGATTTGGTTGGAGCTATATCTAATACATAATTTCATTTCATCGTTATTAAGTAAGCGTTGCTATTTGTTTAATATCCCTTTTAGCGTTCCAAGGAATAATATCCATAATATTTAATCTATCGCAAAGATAACCGCTATCAGGATAACCTCGTCAGAAATAGAAATAAGGAAGGTAAATAATTTATTTTAAGTTGCTACAACACGAAGAGGTAATACCTACTTCAATACTTACTATCTAGCCCATAAGACTTATTTATACTTAGATATTATGCATAACAATTCTTTCCAGGATGATCAACCTAATTTTAGATACCTAAGCTCCTCTGAACGTAATGCAAATGACTAATCTAATAACTTAATAGCTAGATAGTTGGCTACTAGTTAAAATGGTTTGTCCTTTTTCAGATTGATTGGAAATAAAGAAAGGCAAGAAATATTGGTTCAATTAAAAACAAAAATGTTAAAACCAATATGAACCTAACGACCATGTCGTTAAAGATGGAAATACTTAATACCATTTACTAACACATTATTCGCTTACAGGGTCTGAATGTCTGATTCGTCTATTTGGTACAGTTCAATTCTGAGTTTATATCGTAACATCTAAGCTATAAATGGCAGTTGCGTTTCAGGCTTAATAATCATTTCGAACGTATTCAATACTTGAGTTATTCAATATTCATAAAATATTATTTACACGATTTCGATGCTTATCCATTATCAGTAATGAATAGGTAACTAAGCACCCCCTTCAAAGTGAATGTATTGGATAATTCGCCGAAGTTATTTAATACTTGCGGTTAAACTAAAGCGTTAAACAATATTGGACATAAACGTCGACCATTTGCGCTTAGTACTTACGATGCTACGCTGCTTAAAGATATATTCGAACTAAACATAAACCGCGTTCAACTCATACGCTTACAGTTCGGGCAAGTGTGGCATTCTTATGGTTCCGAAACCCGCTGCACGCGGCATTGCTGCCGCTGCAGTTTTTCCGCAGTTTTTGGTTTTTTTAATCCTGTCTCAGGTATAAACTTAAAACGTTAAGCACTTGATACCACAACAGCGAGACAACAGGTTCGTGGTTGTGGCAGCGCTGTTATGCCTTTTGGCGTTTGTTTGACAACTATCTGACAACCGTTGGCGACACTAGCGTCTTGCTTAACGACGAGCACGGCGTAAGCCAGAACGAAAAACGTTTTTTATTGTTATACTTTTTTGTAAAAGTCAATCAAATATTGAAAAAAGTCATTATGATAGATTTTAAACACAAGGAAAATTGTACTTCATGTCGTATCTCTAAAGCAAACACAGCGAAGAGATTGACGTAGAGATTAGTGATTACAGGTTACGCGCAGCGCTGTGCCCAAACGACGAAATGAATGGCGGCTAGTCGCATGCAGCAGGTGCTCGAATCAGCGGTCCGGTCACCGGCAGCTCTGCGCAGCCTATACCCAACGGATACACACCATCTTCAATTTGTAAGTTAGTTTATATACGCACTTCTTCTAAGATCCGATCCCTATAAAAGTATTACAACGTTATGAGCATAATCTTTACTTGCAATAATCATAGCTCTTGGTTGGCACACGGCGTTATTCTTGGTCTCAAAGCGGCTTAATCTTCGGATCTTCTAAGAAAATATGTCGCCTCAGGCGGTGTTTCTTTTAGTAAATCACACGCTCCTAGTATCGAAAGTAGGGTTGGCAGTACAATATATTGCGAATTTATAATTATATTTTTTGTGAAGATTACAAGTCACTACAGCAGCTATACGTAAATATTCTCACAGCAGATCACAATTCGCAACCATCTAACACTTCTTTGTTATGTTAAGTTCCATAGCTGAATAAGATCGCCAGCACATTGAGGGATTTATTTCCTATAATAATATGCTGTCAAGTCAACATAACGCTTCCTGATTATTATAGGGTGAGTGAGTGCGTGAGTGCAATAACAACTCCTACTGCGACTGAATAAGGTCAGTGTATAGTCTCAAGTTGGGCTTGTACGGTGTCTATTGTATTCTGTGATTGAAGGTAAATCAAAATAAATACACAACATTACAAGTTACAAATATGTTACATTACAGACGAGCTAAAGGCGTTAAATCAACTTATTTACAGACGGCCGGCAGCACGTAAAGCATAACACGTTAGTTTGAAAATGACCCTTATTACAACGAACAAATATACACACAAAATTTCAAGTGTTTAACTTGTCTGCAGGCGTGTGCCCTGCAGAAGAGCCATAAAACATGCCTACATACTGACAATGTTGCTTAAATTTAGAACACATGTGTGTGTATAGATGTTTCCTACCAGCTCGCATTATTAAAATATTAATTCATTAGCCCCGACGAAAAAAGAGGGGTGTTATAAAGTTTAACTTGTCTGTCTGTGTATCTGTGTGTCTGTCTGTGGCATCGTAACTCCCAAACGAATGGGCCGATTTTTTTTTATTTGAAAGCTGACGTGATTAACATAGCTATAATTTATGAAGATCACTTCAGGCGTTAGATGACTATCAGCTCATTTTGTACATGACAAAAGGGTTTTACTAACTTTTACAGTTCCAATTGATTTAAAATTTGATCTACTGTCACTTCGGTGACTTTCCCATGACATACTAACCTTGAACTGATCCTATATTATCAAAAGACTGCAGGATGCTTAACTCTTCAGGAACTTACAGCAGATATAGCGTGTTTGGGCTCATAAGAATAGTCTCAATGAGATAGTGTTCGATAGATGATTATTGAGGTCGGGGCTTACTTAATTTTTTTAATATGATACTTTTAATTTATACCTGTTCTTTATTCTTACACAACTATCGTGAAATAATCAATTAATTAAAAGTTGTTTACTGGTTTTTCCTGTTTTAAATAGATTAGAAAGAAAATGTCAGGAGAACTTATGACACGACTGGAGATGGAAAATTTTTATTGATTCCTAGTTCAATCACTAAAATAAAACAATTCATTATGTTATTTATAAATCCTTGGTATTGGTAATGTCACTTGGAGATGGTCATAACTAAGTTTCTTCCATATTTACTAATGGATTTTGTTGTAAAATATCTTGGGAGCAAAAAACACCAGCCGGCCTCGTATGGGACGAGGAGAAATTCTTTCCGGGGAGAGGGCGAATTTTTTTATCTGTATCTTACTCTTTAAATAGCATGCCATGTGGAGAGACTTTATAGTGTCTTTGGTGACAAAGTCATAGATGGTTAGATTGATAGACATAGATAATAGTGTCACGAAAATCATTATTATTGGCGATTTGACGACCGCCTGGCCGAGTGGTCTGTACCCCAGGCTACTCGGTCAAAAGGTCCCGGGTTCGAATCCCGGTAGGAACAAATGTTTGTATGATGAGTAAGAACATTTGTTTACGAGTCATGGATGTTTATATGTTTATTTAGTATATTTCTAATATTTATATACATATTTTTATCATTATTTCTCCGTTATCTAGTATCCATAATACAAGCTCTTAATGATGCTTACTTTAGGCTAGATAATAGGTGTGAGTGTATTAATATTATTTATTTCATTTATTTATTTATTATAATAACATAAATGTAAAAATATGTTAAATTATTTACTTCAATTTAGCTCAATAATTCAATTTATTTCAATATTTTTCATTGAAAAATGAAGGATTATATTAGAGTCTAACCATGATCGGTGTAGGGCTTATTTCTGAACATAAAGGCGTGATAATTACATAGTAGTGTAGTTTTAAATAAAATATAAATCTATACAAAATAGGGTTGTTCAATATCGTCGACGTGCCGTTGACATAGCGAAAAGGCGGCCAAAGACTCAATCAAGGATATCTAATTTATTATTTGAGGTTGAGTATCGCCAGTCCCGAATTCCCGATACTATTGATTTATGTAAAAATATAAAGAGCAACAAATTAATAATTTTAGTCAACCTTTATGTATGCACCGCGTTAATTATTTCTTAGTTTTTTTTTCGAGTCACTGAAACTTGATTAGGTATGCTACTACTTCCCAATTTGCGTTCTTTATTCGTCAAGCAAGCCACACTTTCCACAATTGGTTTGTGACTACAGGAGTCTTACGTGGCTTAAAATAACATACTATTTTACTAATTTGAGGGCTTTCCATATACTTACTTGTTTACAAATAGGAAGCGGAGGAGCTATGTCTCGACCGAGAACTCGGTCTCGGTTCTCGGCGAAAATCTCGTTTCTAAAAAAACATTTTTACAGTATGGGATTCTCATTTGTTGCTGGGTGTCAGTGCGGTAGTTAGCTGTCGATTGTGACATTATGATAAATCTTACATATTACAATCAATGTTATGTAAAATTAGATATGTCCACGATTTATATATTCTCAGTTTCCGTTCTAGGTCGCGGCCGAAAACAAAAACCTCCCCCCTAAGGGGAGTTGACACCATGCAATAGGGCGCGGCGATGCGCGGGCGACGACACGGACAGCTGACGCGTAAAAACAACCAACCGATACTACGTTACGTTACGCATACAAAATTATGCAATTCGTGGGTGATCCGTTGTATTAAATGGCTATTAGTTATACTTATAGATATTTATTGCTAAGCCAAAGCTTTTAAGCCTTTAATAGATGTTGACAAGCAGAACATATTCATATTATCAAAGAATACATTAGTAACAAGAGTATTATTAATGTATTTTATGATAATAAGTACGAATAATATTAAGTTGCATCTATTTATTTCGTATGTGATAGCCACAAGATTAAAGGCATCTATCCACTAAATGCGAAAGAAATACAACATAATACTATTTAAATTTAGTATTGTCATCAGTCGCTATTATTGTATTTAGTGTTGTTTGTTTATTTTCTCTTGCTGTTTTAGTGTTTGCGTTAGGTATTTAGTTATTGTGTCGATAAGAGTTGATTGCTTATTTAATCAGACCAGGGGTGCGATTCTGTAACGAATCTCGCACCTCACTTCGCAAGTCACTTCGAATTCAACTGTCAAATAGAGCAAATTTTCATACATTTTTGCTGTTTGTTTGTTTGTTGAGGTGCGAGTTTTGTTACAGAATCGACAGGCTGGTAATTCAAACTATCTGTATAAATAAAAAGGAACCATATTTTGTCAGCCCTACGACTGAACATTGTTGTAACACTTCCGTACTCGCCCTGAGCGAGACACTTATTTACATCAAAGTGACTGAACCTACCACTAAGTACAGACGTACTGTGTTCCAGTAAGTGTGTAGCTAGTTGTACTTTTTTAATCCAACAACTTTCCGATATAACTAAGTTCATTGTCAGTAAGAACGGACATAACCAAAAATCAAAAAGAATATTTATTCGGCTAAAGATATTTACCAAGGCATTGGGCCTGATTCTATTATTACCTATTATCTCTTTCTCGCAATATCTAACAGGAAAAAGATAGCAAGAATTGGTTTAGAGCTGTCAACTAAATTTTGACAGATTTCTATGGAACCATAGACAATTTGTCTAAAATTGTACATGTACGGAGGTGCCTTCTAAACACTGCATTTTATCACGTTCAATAATGTCGAAAATTGAACGCACGTTTTCAAATGTCAAATCATATGATAGCCATCCTTTTCGTATTCGTATTGAGAGAAAGAAATGCACTGAACTTAAATTTAAACTTAGCTAGTGTTGTCCAGAATTAGGGCCTTTGTTTGCTTACGAAGTTTCAGAAATATAAAATCGCATGTAAAGTACCTACTTAAAACATAACATAAAATATGTACACGCAATTTTGATATTTATTTACCTACAGTACAATTTTAATTCTAAAACTATCGAACTGCTATCCTGAATTCCTGATACTACCATACCAACTTACTGCTTTAGCTAAGATAAGCTATAAACAATCTAGATAAGAAGGCTTCGTGTTACGTGTTACGCACTCGAACATACGCCGGTGTAAGTTGGTGTTTCATTAAGATTGTAAATAATCGCTCGAGACATTTAGCTTGAAACTCAGCAAGAGCTATAAATGTTTGATACCCTGATTCCGTAACAAGGCTTTATCCTTAATGTGGAATAGAAGTCTCAAATTACACCGAGTTTAATAGAGATTGTGAAACAATATCAGATAACAAACACGACAATACAATTAGCAGGACAGATTCTCCGCTAATGGGCCAGATTTTAGATCGCCTACACACACGCCATGCGCCACCTGGTTCAATTAATATGAATGGAAAACAGCATCAAAAACGACCCATTAGTGAACATAATAGATGTATTGATAATAAGATTTAAAAAAAGACACCTCGCTTCTTTATAAGCTGTCTAAGAAGTAATTTGATTTTGAATTGTAATTTTGACTATCAATTTGTTATAACTACATTAAGTGCGAGAAAGAGATATAATTGGGGCCAATGTGTACGAATACGAAAATATGTTTTGGGTAAAAGCAACTTGAGAAACAATCGTTATTAAAAAACCGACTGGTTAACACAGTAACCTCTACTTCGCTCAGCCGCCAATTACCATCACAGGAACCGCTATAGCTGGTGTAGAAAGTGAGTCCTACTTAGAGACATGGCCCACGAAAGTGTTCACAACTTTCCGGTTGATTGTAAATGTAAACTGCTCTTTATGGCTCGCGTAAAGATAAGAAACGATCATTTTGTCAACAAAATATGCCTGCTAGTGGTAAACTGCAATTTGGAAACAAAAGATATTTCTGTAAAGATATGCCCCATATTGAACCGTGAACCAGCATTTAGAAACATATGATTATTATAATACGAAACAAGGATAATTTTCAAATAATTCCCCATTCTACTATCATTTCAAACATCGTGGTAACGTAACGAATGCATATTACAGAAATACCCACTTACACTGGTTAACAACACAAACTTTGACTGTGTCCAATTTGCTACGCTACTTAATGTTTATGATCTCAAATAATACCACGTATCTTTATAGAAATCTTCCGCAACAATACCAGTATTCATTATTTACAAATTAACAATGCATTTTACCATGACGTTCTATAAAAATGCGATGCGGCATGCCAAATCTGTACTTTGATTCATGCTACGGGTCTCTATCATCACTCATTGATCTTAAAAGGTGAACATGATGCTAAATTGGTCATCCATCTCATCGGTAGTCGGCATCATTCATTTTTTCCAGTAACAAAAAGAGTTAATTCTATAAACATTTCAAAACTTCCAAGTCTATGAATCATTCGGCAACAATATATCATTCAAAGTGGTAACATTAAATAAGATTCGTTAGAAGATACGGAAAGTAAGAGCATTTAGTTTGACAGCTGGGCGGCCATCTTAGATTTAGTGTCAAAGGTCATGTGCGCGCAAGTTTCTCCACAAGAAGATGAGTGGGTGATTTCGCATGAGATCGCTAAGTACAGCAACTTTAATTGGACGATAATAGGCGACGGCACTGTTGTATATGACGACATTTCTGTGGATAGACAACATCTTTGTTGCAAGTGCGCTTGAATAATATTAGCATACTATTGTTGAAGCGTAAGGTGTTCAATATAAAGCAACTTTGTAGACCGCTTCGAACAAACGTCGCCGTTTATTGTGCGCGATATTTTCCGTGAGAACATGCGCTCGCGATGCTCCTCCGCGATTAGCGTCGATGGCTTTTTAAAATATATGTCTATGTGAATGCATATTTCTATTCCATTGGCACAGCGCGCAGTGTTTTATTTTATGTTACATAAAGTTTATTAATAAAAAAATAATCTTTCTGGAAGAATCGGTCAACCATCACGTGATTTAAAAATGTAACAATTAAGTATAATTCACGCCCCAGAAACGTCGGACGTTACACTTTACCGAAGTACAGAGGAAATGCACATGGGTTCATGGACAGTGACCCGACAAAATCGAGGCACCGTGAAACTGGTGAATCCAGTCGCATCGCATTTATTACACATCGTACGTCCTCATACATAAATGTCTCTATTATTATAATCTTTCCTTGATCAAGTTGAAATTGAAGGTTGAGGTTGACTAGATGTAAGACGTTGCTGATAAATTCCTTGAATCAAATACCAACTGGACTTAATTCTTAGCAAATAACAATAAAATAAACAAAAACACCTGCAATGGAGTCGTTCAAGTGGATAAAGGTTAAAGTCTAACACAAATATCAATATAAGTAGGGTTGACTAATATAAAGTCAAGCTTGTATCAGTGCGTGGAATGCATGTCAACGCGTGTGCACTTCGTGAGTCGACTGCTAGTGTCTAAGATTAAATTCTAGGCGTATGTGCAGTAGCATAAGAGGAATTAAGAAGAATATCTCGCTTATTTGATGTGCGGTGAGGATTTTTAA
Organism: Nymphula nitidulata; assembly: GCA_947347705.1. Classification (NCBI taxonomy): domain Eukaryota; kingdom Metazoa; phylum Arthropoda; class Insecta; order Lepidoptera; family Crambidae; genus Nymphula; species Nymphula nitidulata. The sequence goes on along the minus strand of OX374626.1, from coordinate 15,054,135 downwards.
GAAGGAAGGATTGAAATAAGGTTTTGTGCTGCTGTTGCTAAGGTCAGCATTTCTAAGTTGTGATTTGGGTGATTAATGTCGAATCGTATAGTGTCACTATTACCTCAATATACTTTTTTATTCCCACTAATATTCTTTATTATTACAGAATGGTGTTCCTCGGAGTAGATGTCTGGTAAAAATGTAAGAGAATAACATCTGTGCTAATATGTTACACTATCCTTGTCATGTTGATACAGTAACAACATTTTCTGTTATGTTTACAATAGTATGACTATCCATATCCAGTCCTTTCAAAGTTACTAAAAGAGTGATATTTGTTAACGACTTATTTGTTTAAACATACTCTGGTGTGACCACTTACAATGTACGAGATGTTTGTAGCTCACTTAATGATACATAATTCTTACCTGAAAAAGAAACCAAATATTAATAAATAATAAACGACTTCTAAAAAGTTAATTTATCAATAGTATATAGTTTTCAGAATGATGAAAACTTATTTTCTCATCTATTCAATATTTTTTGTAATGAAAATGACTCGCAACGTCGCAACCAGTAATACCAGCAATACAACCAGTTAATAAATAAACTGTCAGCATTGTTTGGTTAGCTTTAATAACATTTGCAAAGTGAATGGTGCAGCAGCTGTGGCAACAATATACACCTCATTAGTAACTGATAGGTATTTATTAGAAAAATATTGTAAATTACAAAGACTATGTTTCATTCGCTTGGCTGATTTGTACTCCATTGGACCCCATTTGGGTGTTTAAACAACACAATAATTTTACCCGTCAAATATTCTGAGATCCCTAACTAATGGCGAAATACACGAGCAGCTAAAAATTACCATCATTAGGGAAGAGTTTCGTGATGCTGCTGAAAAGTATTAAGGAAAATGTAATCACCCGAACGAGCTGGCTTATCAATTAAGTATGCGTCATAACCAACACCAAACTACTGACGAGGCATACCACCTTAGTTTGTAGATTATCACAAGAGCTGAGGAGACCGCTCCGCCTCCCATAAGACGGAACAGATCTGGCTGACAGTATGCACCCAATATTAATTGATGTCCTTAGTACTAAAATTCTGATAGCTTAATGAAACTAGCTGATGTTTGTGATCAGTGGTGTGAATTAAAGGCCTAGATTTAGCAGTGGACTCACTGCTAGATGCTGGATCCAAACCTCCCCCCAACACTCAAAAGTAGGTCACCTACCGCGTTACCTAGTGAGGAGTGTTGATAATGAAGTCAGGGAGCTAAGTTGTTAAAAGTGAAAACACTGTGTGGATTATTTACAAAATGATCACTATCATGAAGTATGTAATTTTATCACTTTAGATCATTTAGTAATGTGCGGTTCTGATAAACAAGCCTTATGAAAGTATTATCTCCTTTTATATTGACTTAAATAAGAAACACCAAAATTAACTGTGGACGAATTTGCGGATATGAGGTAGTATGATGATACATAATAATATATAGTCGCAAGTAGAAGAATATGTGAAGTAATAAAGGCCCTAGACGGTACCTTTGTCTTCGATAAAGAGAAGCTATTACCTGACCGCGGGTAGGCGGAAGCGATAAAACTGCCAGCCGTGAGGGAATCAGATTATTGGAGTAAGCCAGAGAAATCAGTAAAGAATACATATCTGAATTTAGAGGATAAAATAACAGGTTGATTATCAAGACACCTTCAAGATTCTAAAACAATTGAGAACTACGGATCATTTAAAGCTTTATCTAATGTTAATAGAAATCTTATTTTAACAGTCAATTTGAACATAAAGAGCTTTACTTCTAAAATTTAATTGCGTGTCAAAATTGATCTGATGTACATACCTAATATCATACAACGTTGTATTTTTTTAAGGTTTATCAATAATTAAAACAGCATTCGTATAGTACAATGCTTCTTTTTCTACCAGGTTTTTTAATGTATTTTGTAATTTAAAGCATCAAGTTTTGAGAATTGCTGTCACGATCATTTTTGGTATGAAATTTATGGGAACAAATTATGTCAGAAAAATATATTGTAATGTGTACGTCGAATATAAATTGACGTACAAACTCCTGTAAAAATGGTCGATGGACGTGTCAACTCGAAACAATGGTGCGAACGTAGCGTTTAAAAAAGACAATGACCCACCATTTATACTTAATACTTACATGTAACTTTATAGTCCGGAACAAAACATAAGCAAGCTAACCCCAAAATAACACAAAAAAAATTAAGCGTAAATCAAACACTGCCAATGACACTAAATTAAAAACAGCGTCGTAAAATATTACTACGAATGGGTTTCCTTTTTCTATAAAACCAAGAAACCGTACACGAATAATAATATCAATAATTATAAAACACATGAGTTTGAAAATTTTGAATATAAATCTTCACTGATTATTTTAGAGCCCGAAGAATAATATTCTCTTTGCACAATTCATCTCTTTATTGTATTGCAGACAAAAGACATTAGGAGATTCATTTATTTATGACCGGCTGGTCGAGCAGTCTGTACCCTTTGCTATGCAGGCTACTCGATCAAGAGGTCCCGGGTTCGAATCCCGGTAGGAGCAAATGTTTGTATGATGAGTACGAGCATTTGTTTACGAGTCATGGATGTTTATATGTTTATATAGTATATTTCTAATATTTATATACATATTATTATCAATATTATCCGTTATCTAGTATCCATAACACAAACTCTTAATGATGCTTACTTTAGGCTAGATAATAGATGTGAGTGTATGAATATTATTATATTATTATTATTACTTATAGCTTTTTCAAGGCTTTGTCAAAATTCCATGTAAGTTAATTTAAGCCAGACCACCAAGAGTCGCAGGCGGCTATCTAATACCACATTCCGTTTAATGGAGTTATTTGGCATGCATAATAAAATCCCATTATTGCATTCAAATTACTAGAATCATCGAATAATAATAGATCATTGGGGTTAGAATTGAAGACATACTTGCATTACATTTAACTATTTAAGTACTATCCAGTCATCAAAAATTCAAAGTGCTCAATAAATTTAAAGACACACCGAAACCAAATAACAGACGTACGCATATAAAATGACATACCATTTCCAAGCTTACGAAAGACTCCGATCGGAACGATAATTTTGAAGAAACGTGTCATTATGTTTACGCAACAGTGTTGTCTGATTTAATAATATCTTTATTAGATACATCGATGGATAGACGCAAATACTCAATACATTAATGTTTTATTTCCTGGATGTGAACAGGATTCTGTATTCGGGAAATGAATCGACATACACGCAAGAAGTATTCGCATAGTGCTGTCAGTCACACCGATTCTATAGACATCAATCCATATTTCTTGGAAAACAAAATTGAATTTACTTATATTGTAAAGCTTCCGGAAATTTTCCATCAATAAAGTCAAGTGTTCCAGTTACGCATCACTATTGACTATGTGAATTCATAGATGTAGTATTGATTATGATTATTCGTGACACCATACTAAAATGAGGTATTTATTAGTTTTTTGCAATATTTCTTTCTTTTGTATGGGCTGACCAAGACGATATGCAAAACAAATGAGGTGTTATTATCGGCAACAACATGCTATGTACGCCAACTTAGCATAATGTATAAATTTGCATATTTCCTGTCGCAGTCGGTTACTGAATATCAAAAGAAATTAAAACTTTGCCGCTCGTCCGGCAATTTCTTATTATTGGCATAAAATGTAGTTTTTTGACGAAACCGGACCGTCTTACTCATTGTTATAATTATAAGTTTATAACCGTCTGATATAATTGTGAGATTTGTGAGTATTAAATATTTTCGAAATATCAGAAAATCATTTTTAAACCAACACAATACTGATAATAATAATATTGTTAAAAACATTGTTTAAATAAATCGCAAGCTGTCGATTCTTGCGATAAGTAATATTTGGATTACTTATCGCAAGAATCAAAAACTCGCAAATTTCTCAAAAATCGAACTATTACTTAATTATTGTAATGCATCATTCTGGCTAAATGGATTTTGGCAACAATGCTTTTGGTCTTATAGACATAATCAATTTCTGAATGATTCACACAATTCACAATAGTCATAGATTCACAGTTAAACTTTCGCCTTTATTTTGACGTCTCTTAATTCTTCATTTTTTAACGTCTAAATGGCAATTAATTGTTCAAAAGGTTGGCTGCAATCACGCAGACAATTAAATACTTTAAAGCCGGGCCGTTTCTCGGTTTCTCTTAAATGCCAGCATTCGTTTGAATGCGGTTTTCGTATACAATTCTGTCTCGTTCAAGCCTTTTGCAGATTTTGACGTCGTTCTGTTATAGGTGGAGCAGTAAAATAGCATAATCAATGACCAAAGTATTATGAAAATAAATTTAACAGTCAAAGATGTATTCGAAAAGATGAACACGACCGTACTGACAAACACAAAGATAAATTCCTGTTTCCAGTGTTATTTACGCAATTGTTTTAGTATGTTTATCTTTATAATACATCCGTTAGTCGTTAAATAAATTACTGCCTTTACGGCTGAACATGGCACGGCAAGAACACTAGTCTATATTAAGAAACAAAAAGAAGGTTGTGGTATACCACAAGCAATTGACATAATTAAACGGAGACCTCATTTACTCACGTAAATACATGACTCATTCGTCACCGCTTTTACGTAAAGTATTGAATTTGGCTTTCTCACGTACAAATAGTGTCACATTAGCGGATATTCGCACGTACGGCTGTTCTACGCATGGGACAATGATGGGACGGACTGGACACAATAATACCGTTTTAATTACCTTCAAATAACGTTTCTTATACAACTGCGTATCTTATATTCACTATAAGGTTGTCCAATACCATATAAATGACAATTGACAACACATGACATTAGATATCAGTCGAAAAAGCTGTTTTCTGTGTTAGGCATGGAACTTGCGGCAATTCATCTTCACGCCTACCCACGGTAAATAATAATGAACCCTATTACGTAGGTATCTAAACACGGACCTTACCAAACATTGACCAATGTTACAAGAACACGTCCCAATGTGCCAACTCAGCCAAATCTCGAGCCAGCACTAGCAACGTTCCTAACCACTATTTAGCTGTAACGTTCCGTTATACGCAAACGTGGGAGATCTAAACAAAGGCATTGCTTCCATTCAAATGTTCAAACCAGTCCATTCTATTAGCATGGCTGTATTTCAATGAGTTTTCTAGCGGTTTCATCCGTACTTCTTTACATTGAAACGATGAGATTAGTAGCAAGTACCAACCCTAGTAACTGTTCTAGTGGAATTTTAACAAAATGAATGATGTGGTAGTACGTCATTTTATATAAAATGGTTTTAAATGCAGAATTGCGCACAGCACTGAAATACAGCAAACGGAAACTATCGCTTCAAAAATTAATATCAATTTGTCAAGTACTGAAGATATGTTATACAAAGAATGCAATACTTATATCAAACGCCGAATTGCTAATGCAACACAGTATAATAAAAAGAGTGATGGTCACGAATGTGAAAAAGGCAAAATAAATAAATATTTGATTGAAGACCCAAACAAAGATTCCAAAACAGCTGTCTAACATAAAATTCAAACAAAAGTAACAAACAACTTTAAGGTTGTAGCTTCAAAATAAGAAAAGAATAAGATATTAATAAAAAATTAAACCGACTATAAAACACAAAAAAAACTAATAATTAAAATGAAGTAGGTAACTAGGTACTTATCTAATAAAAATATGTTATTTGGAGTAGGTGCTTCACTTTCTATTAATTCTGGAAACAGTTTAGCAAAAACGAACATAACAAAAACTGCAATTCTGACAATATTACACATATTATATTGAATGTAATATTGGGTCGAATTTATAACCTTCTTTTTTGAAGTCGGTTAATAAACACCATGTAATCTTATTAGGCATTAAGAGTAAAATAAATGCTCTTAACAGTCTGAAAAACGCTTTAGGTACAGTCAGTACACGCTCCGTAATCTCTTCATTAATTGTTAAGGAGAAAAACTAATTTTGCACCTGTCAATCCATCGCAATTCGACCAATAATACAAAACATCGAAAGTGATACGTTACAAACGACTTTCTTGTTGGAGTCAAACAAAAAAGTTCCGTTCGCTTAGTTCCAGCCGCATTGTTCCAGTGTCAAGATTGATGTTACAACCATCGTGGCTTTAACGTACACGACGTGGGAGAACGGGGATATGGAACATGTGAACCATGGCTCACGAGAGGCAATATACATCGAAATGCAACAGAGACATTAACTCTGCTTAAAAGATTAACTCTGGAGATGATGATATCGATGATAGACAGAAAATAATGGTAACAAAGTACACAATAGAAAATAGCTAAACAAAAACAGTATTGAGATAGTTACTTAATAATAACAACGACTTTCATGTTATAATTAGGTGACAGTGTCAATTTGTAACAATGGCATCAATCGCAAACGACTGTCACTTGTGTTGGCTTTCTCACAGATATTAAATATTTTGGTCGTTTTCCTTCACGAGTCCCAAAAATTATCTACTCCATAATTTTATGAGGGCCTTGAAATATATAGTTATCCGACAAAATACCTGCACGTCTTTTTAATAATTAGTGAACATGCAATTCTTGGAAACAAAGCTCCCTAATCTCAATCTACAAAATGATGGAGACTCCTAATGCTACATCAAAATAATCCCCGGAGCCTAATAGCCATGAACGTCAGAGATCGCAAACAAATGGGACGAGATAAACTGACGCAAAAAGTTTTAGACATTCGAAGTGATGTCCTGATATAAGAATATAGAGCCGAGAAGTTTATTGGTTCGTGTTTTATTTATTTTGAATACTCTCATTAAGATATGTAAACATTTCTGCTATTGTTTGACAATTATGAATAAACAACCATACACAAACGGACAGAAAATTTAACATGATTTTTAAATCCCTTTGTATTGGTATACTATATCTGGACAATAATATATTGTTATGAATCAATTATATGCTACTAATAATCATCTTATTTTGAATACTCTTATTAAAATATGTAAACATTTCTGCTTTTGTTTGGCAATTATGAATAAATAAACAACAATACACAAACGGACTGAAATTCTAAAAGATTTATAAATCATATTGGTATATATGTACGATATCTGGACAATATATTGCTATGAATCAATTTTATGCTACAATAACCATCTTGTTTATTTAGTTTAGCTATCTTGTGACGTTATGACATGGGATGGGATGTCAATACTACCATCCAATATGTAGTTTTACGGCGGCTATCATCGTAAGCTCTAAAGCCTTATATGGAACATCACTACTCAAAACAGGTTTAAGAATCAGGCGTATTGTAATACAAGGATTCAGCCCACATCCGGAGAGTAGCCAGGTGACGCATTCGTATCAGATTGTACGGTCTTGGCTCAAGAGTATTGAATATTTTTCTATGAAATTATTGGTCCTGTTAAACCTTCTGAGAAATACACACACATAGCAGTAAAACTGTTCTAATTAAATTATAAAACAATGTTTTTTAAATTTTAGGTAAGGTAATCACGAGTAATTGAGTAACACCAGCTTAAACTTGACACAATAAAAAAACAAAACGTTAAATGAAAAAGCTGATTTTGATAGACAAAGCTAGACCAGGATTACAATCACCCAAAAAAAGAAACGAGGGCAATCTGTTTTGATAGAGATATCCAAAGGATAAGAACAAGAAAGATAAAAACAAAGCTGCTTTGAATTCCCACGACCCTTTCACGTTTTTTAAGAATAAAAAAGTTGAAGCGAGGACCACTGCCAGAAGCCATCTTATGAGTCCACGCAATTATGATAGGGATCTAAACAATTACCTTATTAAATAATACTTTGGCAAGGGCGCGGCTGTGAAAGTCGAGAAACGGTGATGTCATTGACGTTTAGAGAAACGCTAACAGTTACTAATCTGCTGGACATAACTCATTAATATTGACCGAAATTGAAATGGAAATCCAATTAGGTTACGCTGGAATTGATGGAGATTTAATGGCACCTGGTAGTATTTCTGTATTCGGATGTGTGATTTATCCGTGAGATGAGATGTTAAAAACCGGTTTGAGTCAAGTCAAAACGGTTTTAGTACGTATTTTTGATAAGAAATGTAAGTGAAAATGGCGTTTCGGAACCCATCCTTAGCATAATGAACGTATGAAATACAAATGTATAAAAACTTTAATGAAACCTAAGTTTTCAGAAAGTCTTGAATTGCATCAAGGCGAATGATTTCTGTTGCAAGTATTGAATACAATAAATTGCGATCTGGTTTTATTTCAGGTCGATTATCCGCTCCAGCGCCTCCTTTGATAGTAGTCCATTAGGAGAGGAGGTAAATATTTTTATAGAGTCGAGATTTTAGAGGACGATAAGGATATTATCAATCAATATTCTGTAATTAATAAATCGAATTATAAAATTATTTCTTTTTGATTGTTTATAATTCTTTCTTTACAGCGCACGATACAAATCTGTGGGTTTCAATAACTTTGTGCAATAAAGTAATAAAATAAAGGCATCCACACAATGGATCAGGTTCACGATTAAAAAAAGAAAAATCGACTTGGTGAAGCCTGACTCCGTGTACGTGTTGGTTTTGTAGTGCGTTTAACAAACAAAAGGCGATCGTCTCAGGGGATAGAGGGAGGGACGCGACACGGTGCGCGCACGCATTCAAAGAAGCCGCAGGATAGAGTTTGTTGCGGTCAGAAAGGTACAGGTACATTCAGTTTTACTTCCTTTTTATGAGACCGTGAAATAATACAATATGAGCGTATAGACATGATGTTATTTTAAAATTTATAAGATTTTCTAATTTATGACTTACAGTACCTAGTAGTTACAGTATAGAACATCTTACAAATTTAGTTATCCTGTATCTTACTAAAAATGAAATATGGCGCCTATGAGAACAATGCTGGCATAAGAAATGAGTGGATAGTTGATATCTAAAGTTTTGTATGAATAGGTCTTTACTTTAATGTGCAATTTATATAACAAAATTGAGAAAAAAAATATTTTCATACATTTTTAATGTTTGTTTGAAAATGTCTGCCAGATTCTTATGCAATTCCAATCTACAGATAGATACTAAATACAGAATAAAGGAATCTCTAAGAAAATGTTTACATCTATGGTAGACCCTATCGAATCACCGTCAGCTCCGTCAAGCAGCGGCGACTCTTCTGACCGATGGACTGTGAACTATGTCGGTCCTCATCAATTTACAGCTAATCAGTAGAAAGCAAATTAAAATATTTTATTGCTTAACTATCCGACGAGAAATTGTAATAAATAATTCATGTTTAGTCATCGTCAAGTAAATTAAATCGTATGTTAGCTTTTAATCGGCTTAAATTTAGAAAACTAAAATAAAAATAATAAAAAAACGATTAGTTTAGACGTAGTAAGGAAAATAAGATTAAAACCTTTAAAAATGCGGTATATTCGCTGGGTAAAGTATCTTTAAAGATTTCGCAATATCAATGACATGCTGTTTAATTGCAAAAAAACTAGCTTCTCGAATGGCAGGCAGCCTGGCAGCGATCAAATCAGTTTCTTTTTACGGAGCCACAATAGAAGCAAACTTTTTATGCCATATAACTTTTTATGATTCTAATTTTAAACTTGACATTTAACTGATAGAGTAATTATACATTTGGGACCGTAGAACCTCAGAACAATAACTAAAGCAGTAGAACGAAGAGTTAAAAAAGTCATCAACGAAACGGATTATACGGCTTTTTCGTCGCCATGTGCGTTGGACAGGTGAGGGAGATAAAGAAACCTCACAACATAATTATTGTAAGGTTAAGAAAACGTCACAGGCAACCTTTAGTTGATAATCAATCGTATTTCTTAGGCAAATGGTTCAAATTCTTCTTTGACTCCAGTTTTTAATGGATTTTGAACTCAAAAAGTTCTATATTAGGTACCATGTTTATTGTTGTTTTTAACCCCCGACGAAAAAAGAGGGGTGTTATAAGTTCGACGTGTCTGACTGTGTATCGGTGTATCTGTGTGTCTGCCTGTGGCATCGTAGCGCCTAAACGAATGGACCGATTTTGATTCGTTTTTTTTGTTTGAAAGCTGATGTGACTACGATGGTTCTTAGCTATAATTTATAAAGATCAGTTCAGGCGTTTGATGACTATCAGCTCATTTTCTATTACAGATCCGATTAATTTCAAATTTGGTGTACTGTCACTTTGGTAACATTCCAATGACATACTAACTTTGAGCTGATCCTATACCATCAAAAATTTTTGCGGAATCATTAATTCTTCAGAAACTTACAGCAGATATAGCGTGTTTCGGCTCTTATGAATAGTCTTAATGAGATGGGAGTCTTAATAGATAGATGATTAAAGATGCCGCGGGGGTTACTTAAAATTTTTAATTTTGTAATTATTTAAACAGTGCCCGGAACATGACTCCGCCTCCACTATGATGGTGATGGCTATATGTATGGAATCAAGCTCAATAACATATCCTTCTTCGCGTAATACAGGTGTTATGGCATTGTTTTACAATGTTGTACAGAAGACAGTGCCTCAAGTGTTGCACTACGAAAACTGTCTCTACTACGAACGGAGTAAGGGCGGACTGAAGGTAGAACTGTTTTAAATGATGAGCTGTCTAATGTACATCATGCATTTTTAATTGTATTCCACCAAAGTAATTGGTGATTGAGTATTTGAAAGTTTTATCATACAGGCTGGTGCCGTCAATACGACAATAAATTAAAACATGGGCTATATTAGTTGACAGAAATGGTTTCCCACTTTCGAATACATCTTATTATTTTTTAATTTCATGACATTTGTATGAAATAATATAACATTAATATAACATTTTAGCTGCATTATTTCTTAGAAATGTCATGAAATTATCTAATGAATACGATATTTGACGAATGAGAACCTCTTTTTTTGAGCTTCTTCTGTGACCGTTTTGGTCTGAGGAGGTTTTCACCCAACTACTCGCGTTGGGTCTAAGCTTTTCTAAAGTAGATAGGTTAGGGCATTGCTGAGGAGTTTAGTGGTGATAGAGCTTCCCCCAGTGAGGGAAAGGATATGCTGTCAGAGCTCCCTTCAGGGTCAAAAAAAGGTTAAGCTATGACTGTTTCGCTCATCTAGGGGGTCTGTGACCAGCACCGTGATGTTAATAACCCGTTGATGATATATAATAAAAGTGATAACAACTCTCCCACAGCTATTAACAATCTCCACCACACTATAGAAGCGCTCACATTCATAAACATATTATTCACTTCCTTACTACAGTTCATAACGCAAAATTACATTACGATCGGAAATTAAAACATAAAATAACTGTTCTTCATACCTATTACCTTCTCCAGTACATACATATTACCTCCTCCAGTAAACTGCAGCAATCAATTTGCCATGAATGGGAACCGAAACCGATTACTTTCCCGAAATTTACTTGTTCGATTTTCATTTTCCCGAAAACGGTTGACCAACTTCTCTTTTGCCATATGTATTGTTTGCCATATTTTTAATTTATTGAAATATAATTTGACATGAGTATCACTTCACCAAAGTACGTTTCACAGATTTTTACAAATACCTATTTTGTATTGACCGAAGTATCTTTTGAACTTTTTTCATTTGCCAGATAACTTATTTGCCTTACTTTCACTTCGTCAACACACCATTTTTCTGAATATTATTTGTCTAAAGCTATGTTATATGTGTCAGTGACAGAAAAGAATCGCTGCAAAACCGACTCCACGTAGTCTTGTCTGCCCTACCTCTAGAGTGTAATTTAGGCCCGCGAAGGCGCGGAGGGGCGAGGCGGCCCGCGAGCTGAGGAGGTGGTCGTCAAAACCACCTGCGAGACGATAAGGTCGCGTGGGACCGCCGGAGCCCCGCAGCGCCGGAGCCGTGACAGAAGCCATGCATGTTGCATGCTTGCTTGCTGCATGCATGCTTGCTTGCTGCATGTATGCTTACTTGCTGCATGAAGATTTGACAAATAATACAGCGGTGTAATGAATGTTCGGGACCTTAATACTTCGAACAAACGTTACTTTGGTCAAACAGAGTTCGGTAAAATGTTTTTCCACCAAATAAAACGTCGGGGTAACGAAAAAAACTAAATTAATAATAGGTAAAAAACGATACAGTGCCAACGTGATTGCGACGAAGTAAAAAAAATCGGAACGAAAATAATCGAAAAGTTTTCCGTCAAATGAAATTCTGTAAAACATTTTTCGGGCTTATGATAGGTACCCGCCATGAATATTATAACCAAGAACGTGGTCATAATTAATATTTTGGTCAGTTGTACATTTTTGGACAAATATGAAATAGGTATTATTGTACATAGGTAAATATTGCATTATTCTGGTTCATATTGTACAGAACATCAAGCTTAACAGTTTGACCTTGAGACTTCCCTTACTACGTTCGTAATAAAGGCGGCTTTCGTTGTGAAACTGTTAAACTAGATGTGCTGTCGTCTGTACATTAGATGAAGCTTTATTTAATTTTTAGAAACATTTTAGCAGTATTACGTACCTACTGCACAGCGGCATTTAATAAACTATTAAGTACTTTTTTTTCGAAAATTCCATATTCTTTTGTTTTTATTCACAAAACAAAAGGTGGTTCAATTGATATCAATATCGATAGCATTGTCGTAAAAAATAATGAAATGTAAAAGTCCTCACGCAATTTAGTGTCCTCGCGCAGTGTTGAGGTCAACAACTATCTCGGTGCTGGCTTTGTCTGAACATTCCTATTGTGGTACCATAAACTAGTTCCCCCTCAATTGCTAAGCGAGTTGTAAAGACGACTGACACCTGACATTGAGATACGTAGTCAGATAGTTTGTTGAAAATTCTACAGGTGAGTCTGGTTATGATAGAATTTGGAATGCGGGACTACGTTAGGCTTCACTAAAACTCTCGTTGTACCGTTCTCTTCGGGCATTTATAACGTGATGGTACATAGCCTGAAACCGTATTCAAGAAACTTGCGCCACACACAGTACTAGTGGCATAAAAAAACACAGGATTTAAATCTACGATTACACATTACTCCAGACGGTTGCCCTTCCACTTGAGCTACAGTGACTCCAAGTTACAAGAAAGTGATTCTTTAACACCATACACAGAAAAAAAGGATTTCTCTATTATAGTAAACCAATAATCTTGAAATATTTTATTGATATAAGAAAATGTTAACTTGTTTTTAGTTTATTTCATTTAAAGTAAAAATCTGTTGTTCTAGCGCTAAGATAAATTTTGTCTCAGAATATTTCGTAAAATCAAGAATAATGTTCTTCAAATTATATGTTCTGCTTTTGTTTTGAGATAAACCGATTTATTTGCTTTAACATATTTTAATATTATCGAACTAAAGAATGCTTCACTTAATACAAGCAACAATGTTTTGGTTTTGACAAAATAGTTTATTGATACCAAGATTTATTCGGAGTCTTCACCCGAGTATCAGTGTATCTTAAATCAACGATATTGAGTTATCAAACTGCAAAACCGGCCTCTCAGATGAAGCAAAACGATTTTGTTTTAACATTATTATTCTTAGTCGCAGAAACTTTACTGCTTGAGTTTAGAGTAATTTTGGTCTTAATTTAAAGAAATGAATTTTCTGTACAAAACTGAAGTGCAATTGGTACAAGCGTGAACTCTCACTTCAAAACTTAATTTTCTTTTGCCGACTCATATTTTCTTAAACTGGCAACACCAAATTTATCATTCGTCGTATTCGTTTCTGGCGTAACGTCTTTCTGTTGCCAAACGTAAGTTTTTATTAATTTTACATAAAACAGAGGTGAGAAGGTACACAAACTATTAAACAAACAACTCCTAGCTACTCAATAGACAGTGAACTAATAGGTATTGTGATTACTGTAACATATCACAAATGTTACAATGGACGGTAAAAATATCGAAGAACTTCTAACAACGTGGGAAATTTCCGAGGATATACGGCACAATTTCATTTGTAAGTACCTACCTATCTAGTTAGTGATTACACATTAAATTTTGGTAGTTAAGTACTATGTTGCTGAATTTTTGGTGATAAAATGATAACGGTGGATGGGTTAACGACGATGTCCAAACCAAAGGCGTCTTCTTCTCAAGTACAAGGTTTGTGATACGAAATTATACCACCCCACCAAAGAATAAGTCACTTAAAAATAAGTTAAAATTTAGTTGATTACTTGACTACATAATACATGTAAATCAGCCATTACTATTATTGCATCAGTCATCAAGTTTTTATTGTTATTTTTCTATTTTACAGTGAATGGTATTACCATTGAACAATTAGATAAGTTGACTGCAGATGACTTAAAGGAATTGTGTCCTCATTTAGGAACAAGAATAATTTTGAAGGAAAAAATTGCTGAAATAGTCACTGCATGTGCACCTACAGAATCCTTAAAAAGTACTGAACCAGACTCAAAACTTGTGACAATAAATCTTGATGACATATCTTTTTCTGAAATATATCCGGAGACACTGGCCACAACAAGCAACCACACAGAATCAAGGAATTTCCCCAATTTTGATTTAAATACCCTTTTACAAACCTCAGCAGGAGGGACTAGTATTTTAAAGTTTTATGAAACTACAGGATTTCTGGACAACTCAAAAAGAAATCTTTTAACTGACCTCATAATAAAACACATATATACTTATATTGTTAACCAGTGAGTTCTAATGAAACCTGATCACTTATCATTATGTTACAGTTTTCTTTTACAGATAATAATTGATATTTTTGCTTTTAGCCGAATTACTTATGAAGAATACAATTTATTAGCAGGAAAAATTATAACACTTTTTCCAAAGGAAAGCATAGGCACTTATTTTACAAACCCGATAAGAAAAAATGTTTCCATCAATGGACGCTCTACAATAGCACGAGGAAAGTTAGTGGACAAAGTACGTAACTTACTTTATAAGTATGGTGACCGTAAAAGAAAGTCAGAGAGTGACAGTGAAAATGCTCCTCCGCGAAAAATAAGGAACACCACAGACTTACAAAGTATGTGTGAGAAAACTTTATCATATTTTATTTAAATAATTTCAAATAACTAATAAAGTTATATTTTAGCTGGTAAAGTAATACTTGTTAAATGTTATTTTTATTTGTTTCAGATTTATATGCTAATGAGATTTTATGGCTATCCTGTAATTCCGATCCGTGGGAGGAGGTTGTGTCTAAATGGAAGAATACGTATGAAATGAGAAAAGAAACAGAATATGAAAACATTCATGACATTTACAAACATTGGCCAGTTTTATCGGATCAGCGAAGTGATCAACTGGTGAGTAGTTTAACAGAAACACAAATATATTATATCTATCTATCCAATGTATACGTAATATGTTACTGTGTATGTCAGAAACCATGCATACCTATCTTAATATCTCAGGCTTATCCGTGAAGATGGTGAAAGACTTCAGTTTGTTATTTTTATGTCTTTTCTTTTAACTATTGGTGAATGTGATTTTTGAATACTTGAGTTTGTAAATTATGTTCTAATAAGTTATATTAATTTATTTCTGTTTTAATTTCAGATAAACATTGATTTTGAATTAATGTATCCACAAAAAGCACTGAACTTTTATGCTTACTGGGACTCCTTTTATGAAAACATATTAAAAATAAGACAAACTAAAGACTCATCACTATGTGAGGTGATAAGATCACTGGAGCATATTGAAGAAGACAGTAAGCATTTTCTTTGACTTTTTGTTAAAATATGTAGCAACTATATGTTACTTTCCTTCTTTGAAATTAATTTATTGTATTTAATTTCAGTGAGAATCCCAACTCAAATGTACATAATAGGTCATTTAGTGCCACCAAAAGGGAGACTTACAAAAAAAGTAAAGTTTACAACACAGGAGTGCATTGACAACATATTTATTTGTGTCGAAGTGAGTATTTATTAGATAGTTTTTATTACAATTCTCAACTAAGCCTCTAACATCTGTCTGCTTGTCTGTATTTCACAGGGCTCTTTCTCAGAATCTGTAATAGCTAGACACTTGAAACTTTAAAATAATATGTATTACTATGACTGCTATTATAAATGTCCTTAACACACCCCATGGTAAAAACTGTTTCAAAATATAAGGTTCATTCGCTGCTTACCAGTGGTACTACCGCTAGTACTACTGGTAATTTTATTCACCTGTGAGCTACTGAGCTGTCTGGTAGTACTACCAGCAACTCATTTTATCCCTGGTATTTCTACTCACTCATTTTTAAGCGACTTCAAAATAGAAATGTGATGTTGTCTGTACTTTTTCTTATATGTAAAATATTTTTTGTATGTAAGAGAACACTAAACAAGAGTAAGAGTAAGAGACCAATAAAATAACATTTTATTTTTCAAGTGCTAGTTCTTTTACATACAAAAGAATAGGTAGTACCACGGGTAAGCAGCTGGCTCATTGAGTGCTTGATAACCCAAATCATTGTAATGCCAATGATTCAGATTAAAATTATGACCGCAATACATTCATTTTATACTATAGCACTGATATAGAAAAGTCTACAAAACTAACTTTTTTGTAAAATCATGTCAAAGAGATGTTTAACGATTTTACAACAAAATCATGAAAGTGATCAGATGTCAATTATCTTTGATATTACTAATAAACACCTTACTCAAAAACTACTATTTTTCGGCTCACTTTAAATACTCTAATTACATAATGCATAGATATCGGTTTTTGTAGTAACATATGAAAATTTTCTGTTATTAATTTATATCTTGTTTCAGAATGCTGGTGACATAGAAAATGCTATTGAAGAGCAGAAACAGAAGGCACGAGCTAAAAAACTCTCAGTCCAGCCATATATTATAGTACAGGGATCTTTGACAAATTGCACATCGCCACTTCTAATAATTGACGATGTCAAGTATAAATTCACCAATATACGAAAAGCATTTGATACATTGTTCAAAGCCTATCACGTTTTACATGCAAAATACCCAAGGGCAGGTGATCATTTATATTTGATTATTCAAAGATGCGTATATAAAATTACTACAAAGTATGATAATGTTGTTACTTCCATAAGTGATATTGTTAGCAGTTTTTGAAGTAAAATAGTAAGTTGAGCATATTAAAAATATTTTGTTGTAGCTGATCATCGTATCATGGATTTAAATTGTAACTACTGCCGCGTAAAGGTCAATAATTTTAAAAGTTACATTTTTCATTTAGAAACTACTCACAAAATAGTTGACTATTATGTTTGCCCTTTTAAAGACTGTAAAAGAACTTTCAATAAGAAAAATCGATTCAAAGCACATTTCACTTTATGTTACAATTTAAATCATGAAGATATTCTCGATAACAAAAGTAGTACCGTAACCGTAAAACATAACAAAGAAGAATTTCAAGATACATTACCTTCCTCTCAAACACAAAATGACACTAAAAACGACAATAGTACAATAAAGAATAGTAAATGTTTAAAGGAGTATTTACATTCTCTCTTGGAAACATTTTTATGCCAGCTTTACAGTATTGTCAACATACCTAGATCTCTGATACAAACTTTTGTAGAGTTAGTAAAAAATTTGATTAGTGACATTGCTCTAAGTATAAATGAATCATTAAACAACGACCTCTCTGATATAGAAAAAGTCTCCTTTGTTCAGAATATGTCTGTAAATTTAGAAACTCTGTTTAAAGATTTTAATACTGATTACAAACGTTTAAAATATTTTGCTGGTAAGGGATATTATGTAAAACCCATAGAAGTTAATATTGGCACTATCAAGAAAAGACAGAAAGATGTCCATGATATAACCATGACGTTACAGGAACGAAAACTGTACATGACGCCATTACGGGTAGTATTGAAAAAATTTTTAGAATTACCTGGAGTGTATTCTGATATTATAAATTACCAAAAGACACTTCTTAATGATAGCAACAACAATGGAAATAAGGTAATTCAAAACTTAACTCAGGGAACTCTATGGCAGGAAATAATTGCAAAAAAAGATATTAGCCAAAATGAAAATATAATACCCCTAATTTTATATTTTGATGATTTTGAGAGTGGTAATGCCCTCGGAAGTCATGCTGGTCAATACAAATTAGGCGCAGTGTATGTTTCGATAGGAACTGTTCCACCAAATAAACAAAGTAGATTGGAAAATATTTTTTTAGCCCAATTATTTTATTCAAGTGATAGAAATGTGTTTGGAAATAAGGCCCTTTTTAAAAATATAATTGAAGAACTCAAATTTCTAGAAGAGGTTGGTACATCTATTCATCTGCCAGATCAAAGTATAAAAGTAAAATTTGTATTAGTTACTATGTCTGGAGATAACTTGGGGCTTCATGGTATATTAGGATTATTTGAAAGTTTTATGGCTACGAATTTTTGTAGATTCTGTTTAACAACCAAAAGTGAATCTGAAACCCAACTAAATGAAACTTCTAATCTGAGAACACGGGCTGATTATGAAACTCATGTTGATAATCGCATAGGAATCAAAGAAAGGTGTGTTTGGAATGATTTGCCAAATTACCACATTTATAGTAACGTAACTTGTGATGTGATGCATGATCTTGCAGAAGGTGTTCATAGATATGGCATGGCACTTGTTATTAAAAGTTTTATCGATAAAAAATACTTCTCACTTGAGCGTCTAAATTCCAGAATAAAATATTTTCATTATAATAGCAGCGAAAAAAACATACCGCCACCAATAACTGTTCAACATTTAAATAACAATAGTATCATTATGTCTGCGTCAGAAATGTTATGTCTTACAAGAAATTTTGTTTTTTTGGTTGGTGATTTAATTGAAGATAATGACCCAATTTGGAGTTATTATTTGACTTTGCTTGAACTCACAAATATTTTGACGTCA
Source organism: Nymphula nitidulata (assembly GCA_947347705.1). Lineage (NCBI taxonomy): Eukaryota > Metazoa > Arthropoda > Insecta > Lepidoptera > Crambidae > Nymphula > Nymphula nitidulata. Next base: position 15,035,150 of record OX374626.1, on the reverse strand, counting down.
CAAACCTTCACTTTAGACTTACTAGATTACCTAAAGGGTCTTATTCAGGAGCATCACGAGAAGTACCTTATTTTATTTGGAAATAAATTAAAACCTAAACATCATTTTCTTATTCATTATCCAAACATTATAAAGAAAATAGGCCCACCTATACTCATAAGCGCCTTTAAATATGAAGCCAAACACAAGGAATTAAAAAAGGTTTGTCAGTCTATAACATCGCGAAAAGATCTTCCTTTGTCTGTCATGAAACGATGTCAGCTACAGCAAAGTTTTCGTCATGCCATAAAAAAAGGTTTAAATGATAATTTGAGTTTTGGAAAATTTGACTTTGATAATAATGATGAGCAAGATAATAACACAGAACGGTCCATTAATGTTGATTGGTGCGAATTTAATGGTATTAGGTATAATGTAAATAATGTTTTAATATATGATATCAAAAACGATGTTCCTGAATATTATTTAATAAAAAAAATAGTATTAAATGAAAATAATCACGAAATATTATATGACTGCTTATATTTAGAAATTGTTAATTACAGTAGTCATTTAAGGGCTTACAAAGTAATGAAGACAAAATGCAGTAAAATAATCTCATATTGCGATTTGTATACTAATCTGACATCCATAATGTATAAAGTGAATTGCGAATTTTATGTGAGAGTTGATTTTTAATCTTTGTGAATTTTGATTTGTGATATTGATATTTGTAGCTAATTGTTTTTTTTTTTAAAATAAATAATTTCATTTTGTTAATAAATCTTTTTATTAATACCTACTGTCCCTAATTTCAGTTTCATATAAGTACCTTAATGGTTATGTAATGTTACTATTGCATATTAAAAAAAAAAATTATTAAATCGGAGCTTCTGAATCATTGAAATTTTATGTATTCAATTCAATTCATTTATTTATTCTGTGTACATAGGTATTATTAATGTAATGATTTCAGCACAAACATTTTTGTTATAAGTAAGTACACATTGTCATATTAAAACATTGATAGTGTGAGCGCAAGGCAAAATCAGGTTACTCTTAAAAGTTATTTGTGTTTTAGAAATAAACAAATAAAGCAATATTTAGAATCGAGAAAAACTGGCATCTCTAATCAAGTAATCACATTTAGTAAATCTGTAATAACATGCTCTTGGATTAAGAAGGAACTGAATAGGCTGAAGCAAACCATTTTTCTTCAGGCAAGAACAAAAGGTATATACAGAAGAAAACATTTTTAATTTTGAGTAATATTTATTATAAAATCAAATAAAACATGATTTCCAATTAATAAAATATAATGTCAACCCAAAAATGTAGTGTAGTTGAATCAAAAAAATATATATTTAATCTGATATAGAGTGAGTTTGATTTAAAAACGATATTTTTTATAATAATACTATAATTTCTCGAAACAACAAAAAAACATTTTACATATAGAATAAAATTACTTAGATCAAAATCATATTTTCTTATTCTATGCTATATTTCTATTAATTGAAGAATATTTACAATTTCAAATCAAATTTAAAATTTACTTAGAGACACAATATTTTGTTTTCTTAAACTAAGAAGATAAAAACAATTAATTCAAGATGTATGGTATTCTTAAACCAACAAAATATTTTCTGTTTTTAAGTATTTTAGTGTTGAATTAAGTAAATATATCCAAGAGAATATTTTGCTAATACCAACAAAATATTTTCTTGCGTCTATAGGGAGAGGATCATTTTCTTAAAGCAAAGAAATTTGCTTTGCCTTGATGAAATTTGCTTCATTTTAAGAAATCTGTTTTTACCGTGTAGTTTTATGCCGTTAGCCGACATGAATCTTAAGACGGTATGACCCGAATATCCGACCAAGGAACATTTCTCCTAATATCTACATAGGTATGTATATATGTCGCAGCCGTCTGGTTAAATCAGCCATTTAACTAGACGGTTAGTCCGTTGATTGAACGCCAGCATCGTTATATGTGGTCATGAAAAATAACCTTGAACCCACCAATAAAACCAAAACTCTTCGGTACCAGACGATCCTTTCAATACGCCAAGACGTTAAACGTTAGGTGAGTCTTACTTATTCAATCAACTATCGGACTAGGCACCTAATTGGATGCCGGCGTTTAATCAACGGGCTAGGCATCCAATTAAGCGGCGAATTTAACCAGATGGCGGCGACATTTACAACTTATAGATTTGGATTTGTTGATACTATTAATTCAGACTATTAATTATGAAGAATAAACACAGGTTTAGTAAAGCAAACGTTGCGAAACTTATCCAGGGCATAGTTGCAATTTATGAATTCATTTTCCAATAGCTATCTAACAGCCAGTCGAACTTAATACGAATTTATTGCCAAGCTTTACTCGAAAACAAAGGGTCACTCAGAAATGTAGTCACGTGGACAATATGGCTCGTTTCACAAGCCACCTCACTGTTGCCGCCACCTACCTAGAATATTTCGATTATGACCCTATAAGTCTAAAATAAACCTCTGATCTAGTCATTGCCTGTAAAGGGTTAAGTTGGGCTTTTACGTCATCATTATCATATCGTACTTGTTCAAGTCACGACATTCGCAATGCGAGAGAAAAGCGCGTATCGCTGTGCAATGATTTAGGGGTTCTATCGCTATAAAGACTATAAACTAGATACAATGACTCGTATAATGGGTGCGGAACATTATCTATATTCTCATAGCGTTTAAGCTATTCTCCTAAGTTAAAAAGGATGGGACCTAATATTTATAGTGTCAATAAGACAATCGCTAAATACGGAGATTGACGAAATGTTGGATTTATCAATAACATCTTTTTTTTGTCGCTATAAAAGCTACAGAAACCTCTTCTATAAGTTTTGTACTTAAAATAGATCTTTATCTTCATGCCTATTATTTTTACATAGGTACAAAGGTGATAAGCAAATACAGCCCACATGGTGGTAAGCGGTTACGGTAGCCTTAAGCCTATAAGCGCTTGTAACACAAGTATAGCCTAGGTTGTAAAAATCAAGCAGTTTTATATTGGCAGTACAAGAGACAAGTCCCTGCTCGGGACTCCCAATACAACGCTTGCTCGATGATCTCTGGCGACCTAAACGAAAGAACACAACTCAATGTAATGTTGGCCGTTATCTTCTTTAAGGTGGAGTTCTTCTCGGACTGGAGGAATCTGGTGATCACTCCAGTCGGGGAAGATAGGCAGTAGGACGTATATAGGCTGGTGCCTATATACCTTCCACTGCTAGGCACAGGACTTTCATGGGGGAAACACACGAGGACCTACCTGAGGGCGTTCAAAATAGAAGTGGTACCTAAATATCACTATGACCTAACTCTGGTTGATTAGACTGAAGGTGTGGCTAATCTGCTGCCCACATAAATCTTAGTCATCGCAGAAGCACATTGAGCTACCACAGCCTGTATACTTACTTATTAATTACGTCATATCTACAGTTTTTTAAATCACCGTTTTGCGTTTTTATTCAAACAGGTTTAAGATTTCTACCAGATCAAATATAATCTGTCTATTATATTATGTTTTTCTAAAGAGCAAGACTTGGGGAAAGGCGTCACATAAGAAACTTGAACGTCTTGAGCACAATAAGTTACTCTACAAGTTGAGCCACAGAGACTTCTAATAACAAGTTCCAGCTTTTAATGTAATGTTCCAGAAACAACTTCGCCTTGTGACAGTTTTTCTAATGCCTGTAGACTATTTTCGTATACTACTCTACGTAACGTGACGTAAGCAACTTCAGTCATTCTAATTTATCGGGTAATCTATCAAACTTATCTAGTTACTCGATACTATCACAGAATAAACAATCGGAACTATTGCTGTTTTTAGAGAATAATATTGCACTAAATATAAAATCGACCTTTGCAAAGGTAAGCCGCTCCCAGAAAGCGTTGCCGCAAATTAAATATAGCCCTGTTTGCTTAACGTTAAGATTTATGATATTCAATGGACATTGACGTCTTGTCCAGTTATGTTTCTAAAGCATATTCAAGTGTAATTTATAAATAACATATTTCTCGAGCGAACTTGAGGTCGAGACCTTAGGCGTGCATGAATTTGACAGTGATAAACTTCATAATAATATAGAATTGGGACCTGAACAAAATTGGTAGTGGATTGTCATATACCTATTAATGTGTATAATAGAATGGAGACCTGGACCTATTTTAGCTTACTAATAATTTATGGGGAGCTTAATTTATTCAACACGCAGACATGACATGAATTACGATCAACCTTAAGAAAAGCTATTTTTACCCAAAAATATAGGACGTAAACCTGAAAAACATTGAAGAGTACAGTTAAATGTTCCGAGCAAGACCAGATATTAGTTTACGAATCGGAACTGTAGGTATTCCGATTGTAGTAAATACGGGTGCTGTCCTACTTGCAGCCGTAACTCAAATTCTCCTAAGTTTTCGCAATTTTGAAACTTTATATCTAGTGCATAGTGCTATGTCTACTTACCATCAGGAGCCACGCTTGTTTCTTGCAAACCAAAGACTGCGTATGTAAGAGTATCGCAATAAAATTGGTACATAATACATAATATTACATCCTCCATAACATCATCGTGATTCCTAACTAATTATCTAATTAGTCATCCTCTGTTTGAGTGACGCGCGACGTACAAAGACTATGAAAAATATTCTACTCTTTATTCCAACGACATACTGAGTATGAATGTTTATTTTATTTTATGAGGCGCGACAATTTATGCTTCGACATACATCAAAATCATACTCAAAGCTGTCTCAATGAATAAATTAGGTTCTTCGTCCTATTTATAAAAGCCAGTTTTGGCTTGGCTTTTGCTGCATTCCTTAGTAATAATTTGTGATTTAATAAACGTCAGTCGTCCTTGCTTCCTTCAGTCTTAACGTATTCACGACACTCTTTTCCTCCTGTTCCCTTCGGGTTTATGCCTTAGGTTTATGACTTACTTACTGTGCCCACTAGCAGGCTTTAGAACAATCCTTCGTTTTAAACGTGATTATATATATTCCACTTCTGAACTTGTAGTAATAAATAACCGTTTCCCCCAAACTGCTGATTCTTTGTTGTGTGTTGCATAGAAAACAAAGAGTTTATATTCTTAATTTTATTTTACTTAACAATATTATAAATGTTTGAAAAATATCTAAACTAGAAAAGTCTCAAAAGTTGGGGTATTGCTTTCAAATATGAAATTCTTAATTTTATTTTAACATCGGGTTCTTTAAAATATTTCAAAGCAATACCCCTTACTTAACCGAATTTTAGGTATTTGTAAAAATACTCGTTTCAGACGTTGAAATAGAACATTTCGACATTGTAGGGTAGACGTTATCTTATAGCGCAAATACAGGTAGACTAAAGTATTTCACATGGTTATTCCAGTCGGGAAGCTCAGATTGTCGCGGGTTCGATCCCCGTCTCAGGACATGAAATTTTTCTAGTTTATATTTGTTTATAGGTAAAGAGTTTATATTAATCTTTCTACCCACATAACAAAAGAACAGATTTTCTAGTTTATATTTTTTTATAAGTAAAGAGTTTATATTAATCTTTCTACCCACATATCAAAAGAACAGATTCTGTGTTTTTTTTATAAGTAAAAACTTAAAGAGTTTATATTAATGTTCCTACCCACATATCAAAAAGAACAAATTTTGTATTGATTTTCCTTCGTTGGCTCAGACACCTATCGATTTTAAAGGACCGCATGACGAGTTAATGTTTCTCTAAGTTTTTAAATTGTTTAAGCCTAAAAAATAATTTTCGAACGTGCCCAAAACAGAATATCTCGTGCCCATAGTAATATGTAAAGCAGTTTTATAACTAAAATACATATATTTGAACTTCTCATGTTACTTGATGTGACTGACTTTTTTATGTTTGGGTAATAAAAATTCAATTCTATAAACATTGATGGAATGGTATTTCAAAAGTATTTTAACGTAATATTATGATATGTTTTGTGACTGAGCATTTCAAACCAATTATAAATAATCTTATTAAGATAGTCCTAAGAACACGTACCGTCTCTTCAAACACAATAAAAAGTGCATGTTAAGAATTCTTCACTCTTCGCTACTTATCATGTTATTTCTCTAAGCTTTTAGTTCCCTTCACAATTACCTATTAGGATGCCAGAATACAAGAAGTCCCGTTTCAATTGCCCAAGATTTCTTACTAGGGACTTGTGTGCCGTAAAAGTTATCTAAACTATCTCTCTAACGATAAAAGCATGCAGGTAAGGTATCAAGAAAACGGCAACGAATCATGTTTTTGTTCTTAAAAAACATCACGCAAATATGAACCTTATTTACTATCCGCTGGAATCTTGTATTTTATGGAGAATGGTTACTCACGCACGTATTACATTTTTTAGTCGATTCTGTCGATATTATCTGTTTTGCTCGTTCGACTTAAATGGTTATTTGCGAGTCCAAGGTCTCGTATTACTAGATAATTTGTGGAATCACAACTTTTATTAAGGATTAGACTAGACTGGGATTAGGCTGGGGTGATTTAGGACTCACAACGAGGCCGCATAAACCATCATTCAGATCATCAGCCCACAACAGCTGGACATGGGCTTCTCAATATGAACGGCACTTAGTGCGATCCTTGGCTATATCATGCTATATCTTCGATGAGTAGCTACTCTGCACAGATCGTCACTCCACCAAGCCTCCCTCAGGACGTCCTACTCCCACACCGCATTTGCTGAGCGGCGGCAGTTAAATTAAAATCACGAGAGAAAAGGATAGTGGATAAACTCATACTATGGTATGATGATTATTATAATATAATCGACCTCGTTCTGATTTACCTGCGTTCGGAAATACAATCGACATTTCTTTTTACTGCCATAGATTCTGCCCTTGCACTACATCCAATCCAAACATTTCGTGATATAACAACAATGCCGGTGATTATGCATTCGAAACTCACATTTACGCGTTAGACACGCGTAATTCGATGAATTAATAGTTATCAAGGCTTTAGTCCGGAACATTTATATACTTAATAATAATTACAAGCGTAGAATCGATTATAATATCTGTTGTTTTCACACGTTTCGTTTTATTGAAAAATATAATTTAAATGGGCATAAGCGACTAATACACAATTGATTTCGTGGTAATACAATATTAACAATCTCAATTACTGGTGGGTTACTCTCTAACGAATTCCGAAATTTCGTATGATGACTTTGCGTCATTCTGAAGTCGGATATTGTTATTGTAATTGTTATAATTATTCTTCCTCTTAGCTTGTCACCACCATGTTGGTTTTCGACTTCAGAATGAAAGAGGTTTGCGAATGGCGCAGGCCAAAGTTTGTCCTGACGGCACATACAAACACGTCACACACCGCCACACACTAGGTCGAACAAGGGTGCAAAGAATTGGTTTAGACTCGCCGCGCTTTATAAGGTCGAGACTCATGCCTGGGCGCTTCTCTCGTGTTCCTCCAAGACACAGGGGTCCGAGCCTTTTAGGCGCCCTCGGGCTTGTCACTCTTTCATGACTTGAGAGCCCTGGAGACTCTAACTAAACTCGATTGGAAATTCCTCCAGAGGCGATTCGCCCAAAGGTTTAGGGAGGCTCCAAGGTTCTGGGTTCTTTAAAACCGCGGTTACGCTGAAAAGCCAACAGAAATAGTCAGTTCCAAAAAATCGACGACAATCCGTAGATTCGGAATACAGTTAGAGGAGCCGTTCGGTTGTGATTTATTTTGAAACACCACAGTCGACTTTAAAAAGTTGTGGAGATTAACCATAGTCTAAGTTCTATTTAACTACATATTTTCTACTAATGAATCTGGCAGAAGAATACCGCACCCAAATATTTACATTCTAGTAGTGCAGTGATTCCTGCGCTTTGCTATTTGTAACGAAAGATGTGACTGTGAGGTCTAATTTAAATCAATAAAAAATATTGTGAAACTACTGATACAGCCAATATTTATGTTTAAAATCTGGTCTCTGCCTATAAAACAAGCCGAGTCGAGGCCGCACAATTTTGAAAATTTTGCTTACTTACACAAAGTTTGTTAAGAACTATCCAATGCCATTTTTCGCATAATAGTATTTCATTTTGAAACCAAAACGCCTTAAAATGTCAATTTCAAAAAAGTCATCTAACCAAATGATTCACCGTTACAAAATAAAAAATTCAAAATAACGTATTTTTGATTTCCTAATTTAAGAATCAACTGGATTTGCTAATGAAACAACTTCTAAGTCCGATGACATCAGGCACGCATTTTATTTGCTTATTTAATTCAAAAACCTGTTGTGAGTTTGTGAGTGCAGTCATTTTTGAGGTCAAGATAAGGCGTACCGTACACGACACGAACTCAGCTTTTGTAAATATTGTAACTGTCAGTTAGCTGTTTACGCATGAATACCGCTTCCAGGGCAACTGCCTTTAAAGATAGACGACGAAAAAAAAAATGAAATTTTATTCGAGACGGGGGCAGAATAGCGAGGTAAAATTTCAAATTTATAAAACTGTTAATCAAGATTTCATCGGTAAATATTTTTGTAGTAAAACCTATCTATACTATAGCTAGCTATGTCTACGTTTGAAGTCAGATCGGAGGCAACGGGAGGACTGTTATAGGTAGATAGTATAAACTATTCTATTAATAGTAGAGTTAATATAGGTAAAGAGAGACCATCTATTATTACAATCAAAAGACTTATTAGATTCTGCAAGAAATTCTTGAACGTTCAAGATTTTTCCCGCCTCGACCACAATCAAACGCTGAAGTTTGATTAAGTATTTAAGATTACACTTATTTCATCAATAACTCATATCAGCTTACGCTACCTAGTACCCATTCAACTATATTATGTATTTCAAATGAACCGATTATAGTCCGTATCACGTAGTAATAAGAGCTTATGAAAAGCAGCTCTTCCTTTGTGCTGTTTCTTTTGCTTCCTGCAGAACCTTTCATTAGGAATTTTCTTAACGAATCATGCTTGAATTCATAGTCAGTGATTATAACCTATGTAAAGGAAATTTAAATCAAATCATAGTCGATGATAGCGATTTTAATCGATGGGAATCTTCAATGAAGACTACAGCCCCCTTATTCTCAACTGTCGGATCACGGATTCGATTCGAAAAGCCACATGCCGTCTCGCTTTGACGCATAGCGATAAAAAGTGACAGGTATAGAGTTTCCGAAATTCGAATATTTTCCGACAGTTGAGAATAAGGGGGCAGGTCGGACATTCTTTGGTTAAAATAGAATAAAGAATTTCGGGTTTTTAGAAATTCAAAACTAAAAATATTTTTTTTTATTTATTCAACATGTAGTATTTGTCAAATCTTTTTTCTTATTGATAAAAAGGTGGTAAATAATATGTCCCTCCCTATATTAAAATTATATGTCATGGAGAACTTTTTATACTCCAGGCGCGCGAGCTTCTTTTTGAACAATAGAAAACCTATTGTATCTGCAATATGGTTTTTCTGGTTAGGTAGGTACTGCAGGATTTTTTAAAAGCAATTTTCAGCTTTTCATATAAACTATATATTGACAACAATTTCTTTATTTAGACTTTTCTAAAAATCCTCTGATAAATTTTTAGATTAGATACAATTAAAATACTTGTAATTTATCATAATGGCTACGCTAAGGAGAATGTTTTGGCATGGCCGATATTTCTTTCAAGCTCAATAAAAGAATTTCCAAAATCATGTACACACGACAGCACGTCAAATGTAACAGTTGCACTACGAAAGCCGCCTCTATTACAAATGTAAAAAGGGCGATCTCAAGTTTAAACTGTTACGCTTAATGTGGTGTCGACTGTGCAAAGCACAAAAAATCAATATCCTACCAGCAGCGACTTATTCCAGTCATATTTATTTTCCTTATTATTTTTTTATTTCCTTATTTTGTCAATTCTTTGATTAATATCACCAATTCTGATTCAGTAAAAGCTGACTGTTAAGTTCAATGTCCTGTTTTAAGTGCTATTAAATATGGACGTCTATCTAAATAGACTTAGGCAATAAAGAGACCATTGGATTCGTGGTTGGCTGATAAAATGCTAATTCGACTTTTTATATAGTTTTGCAGTTTTTCAACCAAAGTTAGTGCATTCAACTTCACAAGTGATCTTGATTGACAGCTTATAGCCCTTATTCCGTTTATGATAAGATTTATAAAATCAAAGCAATCAGTTTTGATGACGACTGTACTACAGTCAGATAAAGAAATTAGATACGCCTTTCAAAATTATACTTTTTTAGCAGACTCGACGGTTGGCAAACGAGTTCATTTAAAAACCGTTATTGTTAAAGTATTTTCATGTTTTCTATACGTACAGGCTTTTGTAACCTTTGTCGCTGAAGCAATTTGATACCAATATTGCAATACTTCGAAACGGTTTTATCTATTTGACTATTATAAAAAAGTTTATATAAAATCAATAGAGCAGATACATAATAATAAGAAATTATTTTGTAATTCAACTTTTCGTTCGGCTATCGCCAGCCCGCCAGCCACGTGAGAGCAACATACAAAACGGCGACAATCGTTGCGGCGACAAACGCTATGTACAACGACAAATGGTGCAGCACAGGAAAAAAAATATACACTCACACCTATTATCTATCCCAAAGCAAGCATCATTAAGAGTTTGTGTTATGGATAATAGATAACGGAGAAATAATGATAATAAAATAATATGTAATTAAAAATATACTATATAAACATCCATGACTCATAAACAAATGCTCGTACTCATCATACAGACATTTGCTCCTACCGGGATTCAAAGCCGGGACCTCTTGACCGAGTAGCCTGTATAGCAAGGGGTGCAGACCACTCGGACAGCCGGTCGTCAATCCCACTTATAAGTATAGTCGTATTGTAGATAAGTATCTAGAGTAGATATTCTTCTTGTTCTTTTTTAGTGAGTGTATTTTACTTTCAAACTAATAGAGAAGTACATAATCCAAAAAAAAAGGACAATTAATAATGAAGTCATCTAAATAAGTAAATAGGTAATAAAAGCCTCGCTTACATAATATTAATAAATTATAACAAAATACGCTCATTGAAAAAATGTTCAGAAGTAGACCTCCAACTATAAAAATGACAGTCACGCTGCATTTGACAACTGGGCTTTAGCAGTAGATTATAATTTTATAAATAATCCAAATGTAAGAAAAACGAACAAGGCAAGAAAACGATGAAAAAATGTCATGCTCCAGGCGGACCCCAGGAAGAAGCGGGTTCGATTCCCACCTGGAGCATACATTTTTCATCGTTTCTTTTCATTAATTGTACTTCTTAAAATAAAGTGTGTGAAGTAAATGTGATTAAAATTGCTTTCTCATCTTTAGTGGAAGTTTAAAAATGCTTGTAAAAGTACCTATTCTTTCTGATCAATTGAGGTGTAAACACCAATGAACAATGAGTGGAGAGATAAATGTTTCAATAATCTAAATATGTCAAGAAAATAAGCAATGGGCATAATTCTTGACGCTGTAGTAATTTCTGCGAATGCTTTGTTTGCACAATTGCCTACATTTAACAATTCTCTCGTGAGAATGTGACCAACAGCCAACAGCACCGTTAATAACTACCTATTGTAGATACAAAAGCAATATGTGACAAGATTATCATCAGCTTTGTGAGAACACCGTATTTGCGTTTAATTTAAAATAAAATATGACAGTATTACTGTGTTATAAAATAAGAAAAAAAGAAAAATAATCAATAGTGGGGACGGTAGTCAGCAACATAGTTTACAAAACGAAGCGCAAGAGATCTAAGTATCTTGCCTTGTATTGTAACGCAGCAATCGTTGTAATCAACTGGCAAATTATATAATATAGTAAAATACATAAATTACCTAATACCTAATTCATGTCCTAGGGCTTCCTAACCGCGACCTTTCACAATCCGGGTGACTGCTCTGAAGGCATAGAGAAGAAGCCGTTTGATAACCGCTATCCCTAAGCGAAAAAAGGTACGGGATTTGACACAAGCCCTCGATCGACTTGCGATCGCAAATGTCAAATCCCAAATTTTAAATTCAGCAGTAGCGATAGATGTTGTCAAATGGCATCTTGTCTAAGCTCTCAGACCACTGAGAGACCAACGACTTGGATAGTCATCACTTTAACCAAGAATGTTAGAAGTAATATTTTTTCTATGCTTTAACTCATAAACCATTCCTAAATTCATCGTACTTCATTATTTGTTTCATTGAAGAATCTACCTAATTGTGATCGTTATAAGGACGGCTTTACGATAATTTGAAAATGATTTATCCAGAATTCTACATGCTTCACTATTAGGCTAGAAAGTAGTTTCAGTTTCAGGAACACCTAAAATCCTTAAGGGAAGGAAATCCTAGGAAATCCTATCCTTTTAGGAATCCTATCTAGAAATCCTAAAATGAGTTACTACGTGCTATATCGCTATGAAGTAAGTATGAGCCCTGTAGGCTATTGAGCTCACAGGAGAAACGGGAGAAATGGCGCTGACGGCTAATGTTGTTAGGCCCCGGACCTTGATGACCATTTTGAGCCATGAGATCCTGAGTCCTAAGAAAAATAGCCCATGTGCGATTCGCACAAATAACGAAAACCCAGAAAAACCAAAGCCTAATCAACTTGCCGCTTTAGTCAAATCCTGTTAACATTAGTATGTTAATCCTATATTCTAAGATTTCAGAGATTATTTTAAAGGTCGTTTATTAATAATTTATGAAAAGATAGGTATCCTTAGGAACGGACTCAGTTGGTGTGAATTAATTAAGAGGCTGATAAACGCCAGCGACCTTGAGAAAATGAATTTCGAGGCCCCGCCCACTAATATTTCCGATAACGTGGCTCCACAATACTACACCGACCAGCCGCGTAACTACTACAACCTCAAAAGCGCCAAGCTAAAAAAATGCCACTAGATGGCGTGCTCCACGTGCTTTATTCCATAGACCATTATAAAAATAGAAATGAACAATAAAAAACTATACACTTTTATAAAAAATATGTGGTTTTTTTAAATTAATGGTAAATATTATACACGGTCAATATACTTATTTATACTAACAAATTTTATTAAGGGACCTATTATGAAATCGAAACATGACAATCAGGGATGCAATTATAAAAGACAAATCATAATAGTTTTGACATACGTATTTTCATGTCAGCTGTTCTATAAATTAGAGCTTGACTTGAATAAATTTTGGTTTTGAAACGCCTTGTAAATTTTTAAGTGCATGGATAGCCCAATCCGAGACTATGAGAAATAGCGAAAAGTACTCAAAGGACTCTCGAAACGTAAAAGAAAAACTAAACTGCATCATTGGATGTTTACAAAATATTCCTAGCCAGGAATCAAAACTATTGTTTAAAAATAACTCACATGGTGTATTACACCATTCGATTAGATTCCAAATTACAAAATTCAAGTTTCAAGTAGGTTTTGCTTTTATAAATTATGCTACAAAGTACGAAGCAGTATGCAAAAAGTTACTAGTAATCAACGAAACGTCGAACCAAATGTAAATTATTGGCACGATGTTATTAAAACATAAAGTGGATTACTCGCACTTGTTTACATTTTTTTTTTCACTGTGGCCTTTAACATTACTTTAAAACATGTAGCAGTTTATAAAAATTTCCCTTCCGTTTTTCATATGTAATATCTTCCCGGAATGTATTGTTCCTTGTATACCGCGATATTATCGAATCGTGTAATGATAGTGTTTTTTTTTTTCAAAATTAATGGGTCCTATTTCTACCTTAATTTTTGATTTCTCAAAAATCTTTTGCTGCACTTTTAGTTTTTATCGAAATCGGTCCCGATGCTCTTTTAAGTACTTTTCGTTATTTCTATTTGGAATTCGGAATCCATAATAGATTATTTTTTTTATCTAAATCGTTTAAGCAGCTTAAGTGTTAAAATGTAACACCCAGAAAGACACAGTTACATTCGCAATTATAAGAGTATGGATGTGTCATCTTATCACAGTAAAAATAATGTCCGTTCGAAGTTATAGAAAGATTAATCAAGTAAGTATTTATTTTTTTAAGTTAAGAGCGTTTACCCCGCAAGGCTTTTAATACAATATTAATTTTTTAACAAAAAGTGAATGCCGTAACATTTCAATTATTACTTCAATGTCGGAAAGGTATTATTGATATAGAACTGACTACAACAGCTTTTTAGTCACCACAGGAATGCGGTGATTGATGATATATTAAAATGTGTGCTGTTTAATATTTATTCATGTTTTGATACAGAGTTTTGTCGATAAAATAATAATAATATTATGAAATATACTTTCTATGAAACATATGAAACTTTATTCGATTGTATCAAACAGTAATGATTGGTTATTAGGTTAATCAAGAAATTTAGTTATTAAAATTCTGGAACAGTAATCTTTGAAATGATATACGATATTGAAAAATCATGTCTTTTAATAAATACTCATCTGAAACAGTCTAGAGTATATTGAAATTTGGAACATGGTAGATTTTTTATAGATTTCTTTCTGTAGGTTAGGTATGTGATTATCTTTATTTATGTGCCAGCGTTCATGTTATATTTACCTCAAGATCCGAAGGTCTGATACGGATTTTTTTCATTTATTGAAGACTATATGTTTTGAAGACTATATGTTTCGGTGGCGTTTGTGGCGTGGTGGTGGTGACTATTGAACTCTCTGGTTTCAACTACGAAAACAAAGCATCTTTCGCCATGGTCGATCCCGGGATGGGTCACCGTTGGTCCCGGTTGTTGTTACAGCCTCTTTACCCCACCAACTCGCACTGGGCTAGCGTGGTAGTGTTATTGCCCAAATTCATCATGTGTATCATGTGTTTCTTCCATGTAGGAAGGCTTTTATAACGTATACAGGCTAGTGATGATGATGATGATGATAAACAGTGTTACAGTATGTTTAAGCTAAACAATATAAATAATAAATAGTACATTTAAATGTAATCCTAACAACATTGCCCACAGATTAGGTACATTAACATAAATTATAATAAACATGAATTGGGATGTTGCCTAAGTTTAAAATTGGCGCTATTTTTCTCAAAATCGGAAAATATGTGCTACCGCTACCCATAAAAACAGTTCAAACTTAAAAGATATGGAATATTGTTAAAATTGTACCCTTTTCGAAATAAAAAAAAAGACATTTATTTTCAAAATTTATCGAAAATGATAATGTTATTAGATTGCTGACATCAATTAAAGCAACTATTATAATGACAAATATTAATAAAAACATACTTAATACATAGTTATTATTAATTTTGTCAGTATGCCCATACATTTCTTAGTAATATGGGAACATGTGACGTCACCTGTCCCGTAGATTTTCTATGGAGCCTTTTTGGATGTTGCGCCGCAACATATCAACATGCCACTATATCTGTGAAAGTATTGATCTTAGACATACTATTTCTTTTGCAATATTTCTTTATGAGTTATAAACTTCTTATTTATGAAATAAAAAACAAGTTGTCAACTACCCTATTGCTGAGAGCTAATTTGTGCTACAATAATATAGTGGAAAGAGGACATATTTGAATCATGCATAGTTTGCCGGTACAAAAGTTGAAATATAGAATACTCAACACCGTGGACTGGAATGGACAATTTGAACACCGTTCTACAATTTTTCACCTATTTTTCAGTAAACTGTGTATAGACCTGGCCGGGATACATTTTTGAAACATCTCTTTTATAGCATATGATAAAAGTTCTGGTTTTAAAATTTACATATAAAAGAACATTCAAGCCTAGGCTAGGCTTAAGCTAATTTAGTGTTGTATGCATTTAATAATCTAAAATTAACTGTGCCTGTTGTTCATCATGATATCATGAATCACATTTTGTAACCGGAAAAATTAATATTAAAAATAACAGAAACGAACCATTTGATTTTTAAGACTGCCAGGTCTGACAATTACGTAGGTCTATGAAATAAACCAAACTTATTTTATGGTTCTATACAAGGATGATAGAAGTATAGTTCTATATAAAAACTTTGTTGAAATTTATCTTTGTATTATGTATTACATATAAATACATAAGTTTTTTTTACTTTCCTTATTCATTATTAGATAAACAAAGAATAATAAAAAAATAAAAATATTAAAAAAGAATTAGTAAAGGATGAAAAATTAAGAAACATAAACAAAAAAGGACTAGAAATAAACATACATAAAAATAATAAAAAAAAAAACAAAAGTAAAAAAAAATGATACAAAAAATATTTTTTGTATTTATAGTTTAATCGTTTTTTATATTTATATTTTTTTTACTTTCATATTTCATATTCAAAAAACAAATAAGAAATAAAAAATACAACTAATAAAAAAAAAGTTGTGAACCATTGAAGGATTGAACCCCTACCTCTCGGATAGTAAGTCGTGCATCTCAAACCCTACACAATCGCGACAGAGTCATTTATTTCGAAATTAACTATCTAAATTATACATCTCCCTTCAAGTAAACATAAATTTACTTTACAACTTCCATCTGTGACTGTGAATCTGAATAAGTACAACTTTCGAGATGATTATGGAGTTTTTGATAGTTCCGAAAATTAGATAAAATTAGCTATGTAAAAAAATAATAATCAGGTTATTATTGTGTTATTTACCCCTATACGAGTGGTTTTTGACTCTTTTTAGACCTTTTTCTTGGTTTTCCATAGTCCAAAATAATATAAATATTATTATATTATTTTATGGTATAAATACCATAAAATTTTTATTTCATAAGATTTCATTTCATTTTTGTCTATCTACTATAATACACTCACATAGTAATCACTAAAACCTAAAATATAATTGTCTATTTGATATTTGCAAATTAAAACAGACGCAGACTGATATTATTAAGAACCGCGAGCAAAGAAGCGACACAGGTCAAACTAGCACCACGCCTCGGCGATCACTGTCGTTTCCTCTACAAATGAAAGAGAACAATGGATAATGGCGCGAGTCGCTATTGAAATCGGCTGAAGAATTCAGAATAAATTTATTTACTAAAAAACTAGTTACTTATTTGAAATTGTAAAACATCAATATTATAAAATTTAATATAACAAGTTTGTTCCCTAAAAATAAGAAAAAAACCTTTGACATATAACGCAGAATTTGTTCTGAAAGCTGATTTTGATGGGTGACTTTGGCATTTTTTTTATACAAACATTTTGATTATAATGTGTTTTGGGGACATGCATATTATCAGAAATATGTCCAAGAGTAACATATATTTTTTTCACTGCGTTTATTTCAACAAATTGTGCTAAAAAAAGTTTTAAGTAAGGCTCAATTAGCAATTATCAGCCTCTTAAGGTATTACCAAATACCAAATGACGTGTTAACTATTTTGTGATGACCTCTGGAACGCCGCTGGAAGCCGTCACGAAATTTGAACAATAACAATATCTTGAACCACCTTATTTTCAATACAGATTTAATTAATTGCCTAGAATAATTATGGACAAAAGATTGATGATGTTAATTCGAATAGCTAAACACAATAATGCAATGCAATGATCTCATTGCGATTGTATCGATCTATCGAATTGTAACTATACAACTGAATTTTATTGACATGAAATCACCAAGTCTTACATCAACAATAACAGTAAATTGTGAAGCTGGCTCTTTTTAACCCCCGACGAAAAAATATGGGTTTTATAAGTTTGACGTGTCTGACTGAGTATCTGTGTGTCTGTCTGTGGCATCGTAGCTCCTAAGCGAATGGACCGATTTTGAATCGGTTTTTTTTTGTTTGAAAGCTGACGTGACTAGGATGGTTCTTAGCTATAATTTATGAAGATCAGTATAGGAAGGCGTTTGATGACTATCAGCTCATTTTCTACATGATAAAAGGGTTTTACTAACTTTCTTAGATCCAATTGATTTGAAATTTGGTGTACTATCAGTTCGGTGACATTTCCATGACATACTAACCTTGAGCTGATTGAAAAAGTCTGAGGGATGCTTATATCTTCAGAAACTTACAGCAGATATTGCGTATTTGGGCTCTTATGAATAGTCTCCATGAGATGGTGTTAGATAGATGATCAAACATAATTGATATAGATACCGAATTTTTATTACCTTCCTAGTTTTAATTATTCTGTGCCCTAGGTATTTGTGTTTTTTATTAATCATTTAACGAATCATGTTTAAAAATTATAAGATCGACCTACTTTATCAATATATCAATGCAATTTCGCTTTACGATGTAAAAATATTATGTCACTAAGTAGTTATTTACGCAAGTCATTTCTATCTTTGACTCATCGATTGTTAACTATAATATTTTTTATTCCGTTCGTTCATAGAAACATTTGTCAATGTTAACAAACACGATATTCGTCACGTTTTTCATTTGTTCCTTCACTAATAGCTTTTATTGGTCTAGCCAAGACTCTGGTAGGTACAGTCGACAGCACATCAAGCTCAACAGTTTGACCTTGAAACCGTCCTTATTCCGTTCGTGATAGAGGCGGCTTTCGTAGTGCAATTGTTACACTTGATGTGCTGTTGTCTGTACCATTTGCTGTGACTGAAGATTTTGATTTCTTTTTATGGACAGGCAGGTACTTACTTACTTATTGAACATAATAATGCTGTTGTTGACTATTGCGTTGAATGTAATGATGGATTATATCCACCAAATAAAGAAAGGGATTAGAGATTTTCTATTAAAATGAGCATCTTCCTTGTAATCATGATGCAGAATAATGTCATCCTCCTACTCCTCAGAAGGCACTTCAATCCAACCACTTAAAACGGTACTCATGTTTTTCACCTAGTAAATTGCACCCAGACAGGTGATTTTCTTGGGTGTTCAAATATGCGTTATTTTGTAGTGGAATGTATATTACGTCCCACTGCTGGGCACAGGCCTTCCTACGTGGGAAACACATGAGGAGTTTGGGCTATACATAACACCACCACGCTGGCGTAACAACTGGCCTCAGACAAGACCCATCCCGGAATCGACCATGGCGAAAGTTGCTTTGTGTTCTAAATCGAAACCAGAGCGTTCAAACCACTACGCGACCGAGCTCCGCCTAGTGGAGCGGTCTGAAATAGGTAGGTACCTATGTTTATTTAAGAAAATGTCTAGATCAAAAGAAACACAGGTCCTTGGGCTTGATGAGAACCTGTGACCTTTTACAATTAACAATCTGGGTGACTGCTCTAACTACCGAGCTACTGTGGACTTCAGAGAATAGAGAATTATTTCTAGTCTTCCACAAAGTCGAAATATCTTTCAAACATTACGGTACTCAAATTTTTAACATGTACCTACCTCAAGAAGACTTCTATTCTTTCCATTATGGTGGTTCTACAGGTTGTGTAAGGTCTGTTTACTATATAATTTTGTTGCAGAATGAATTCTAAGGCATTAGTAAGTAATACAATTCATTGATATCAAAATAAGAAGAAGGCCCTGAGCTGTATGGAAATATTAAAATAAATCGTAGAAGAATTGTAGCTGTAGGTAATTTTCATTATTTATTTTAAGTTACCTTACTTGGTAGACGTAGTCAGGCAGGTCATATTTAACCATGAGATAAGTACAGTTAACAGCACATTAACCGTAACAGTTGGACCTTGTGATCGCCCTTATTCCATTCGTAATAAAGGCGGCTTTCGTAGTGCAACTGTTAAACTTGATATGCTGCCGTCTGTACCTAATAGTTACCATGGTTAAAAATCGTGTTTACTTTGAATAACCACGTTCCAGGTAACGTAAACGAACACTATTGAGTACATTATTTTACTTTTACTATGCGTCTATGTATAGTCGACAGCATAACAAGCGTCACATATTGTTTTTAAGATCGCCGTTACCCGGTTCGTAATAAAGGCGACTTTTGTTGTGCAACTGTAATACTTAATGTGATGTTGCCTATACCAAATCAATTACCCACCAAGTTCTTTTAGGCAGTGTTATGGGCAAAACAAAAGAAGGGTAACAATTCGTTTCGCTTTCAACGGTAAAAGTGCATGTATTAGACAATTTGATGTTATCGAATATTCCCATCTGGGCACAGGCGTTTCGGCTAATGATCTAATTGATAATCATTCCATGATGGCGCTAAAAAATGTAGGGTCTTCATAACTGACCTACGTTTAAGTTACTACTTTTTATAGATTAATCAAACCAAATTAATAGAAAAACCAAAATTTAAAGACATCACGATAACAACTAAAGTTAAAACTTTACATTTACATGCTAATTGCTTGGTGGGTGATGAGTTGATGACAAACCACAGATCACTATCAAACCTTGTAGTGCTCATCGGAAACTTATTTATACAAGAGATCATTAGCAACATTTGATATAAATATTACCTAATTGATGTTTTGAAAAACTTGAGAAACAATAAAAAGGATAAAATAATTAAATTGAAGTAAAAGGCAGTTAGTTCCTCTTCCTTTTCAGAGTATAAACTAAGTAAAAACTGTGCTATTAGATAAGGAAAAACATACAGAAACAGAAACATATTTTCAAGATTGATTTTACACATATGTTTCCTGTTTCTGGCACGAAATAAGAATTCTCATTCACAACTCACGGCCAATCTAAACATAGGTTATAATTACGCTAACCTGCCTGACAGGATTATTTCATGTATTTTTAAAATTTTTGAAACTAATTTTAGCGTGTACTTACAGATATAATGAAGTGGATCACCTGCGGGCACGGAGGCTGCGTCAGCGTCCCCTCAGGAATGCGACACCTGTGACCACAATTACACACACAGTACCAACTAACACAACAATATATCCAGAAAGCGAAGTTTACGCCGTTCTAGCACTTCACTAAACAGATAATCAAAAGTTGTTATGATGTTACAAAATTACGTGAAAAAAAAGTTTCGCGCGATATCAGATCGAAAGTCGGCCGGCCGGTAGTCTATAAAGAACGACGAATGAACTCAAACTGACTGAGTTAAGTGAGTGAAGTGAAGCGGGAGGGGGCCGGACGCGACGCGCGGCGCTACGCGAGGCTCGACTCAATTTCGAGAGAACGAAAGCCTTTAGAACGAATGAACCAATCAGGCGGCAGCAGCGCCACCACACCTGTCGCTGTATTCGCTGTTTGCCGGCAACTTGACAACACAAGTTTAAGCAAGCCAACAGGGCACAGGGCAATCAAATGTTACGGACTACAGAGTACAGAGCACTTTTAAAATACGATGACGCAAACTGAATTGATAAAGTTATTATCTACTTAGGTCGTTTGTGAAATCAGGCTAGGAAAACAGGATATAATTTTTTTGTTTTATATTGTATTTAAATGATAGATAAAGACTAAAAGCCCGTCGAGCAAATAAATAAAGTAAAGGAAGTAACAGCCTAATTACAATATTATTATTCTAAAAACAGACGTTCGAAAGTCAAAACTGACTCACAATTCAAACATTTTATATTTGCAGGTGCGCTTAATTTAGGCTTAGAGCCTTTGACATTTAGTGGGAAGCCGTACAACTTTGCGCTTTTCTGGGGTGTATTATGAGGTCTTATTTCCTTTCAGATTAGGGCCAATTTTATTTTTCTACACAGTGAACTCTATTCTATTCGGATCTCTAGCAGTGCCATAGAGTTCAGGCTGATTCAAAAACTAACTACGCATTAAACTGAATGGAAATAAGAGCTCGGTCAGAGTCGCATTAAAACCTTCATCATCTTTACAAGTTTAGACATACTCTCTCTAATCTGTGATGCAGACTGCGCAAAACCGATCCGTTTGGAAATCGATGGGAGATGCCTTTGTTCAGCAGGGGATATCATAGGTTGATATATGATGATGATGACTTCTTGCACTTTTTTTTTGTAGAAATTAACTTCCTAAAGCATAATATTGAAACTTCTGTTCTCAACTGGTTCAATAAAATAATAATACAAGCCGGTTACGCCGAACACTTTACAGCCGGCGCACAGGTCTAGTGTTTCCATACGATTTGGCAGTTGTCACGAAGACGAACATTTTCGTTTCAATTCGATTGAAACTTACACTAACAGAAAACACGCAGATAACGCTGCTGACTTAGACCATCTTATGGTCTAAGGCTGCAGAGAATGCTTGGAGTTGCTTGGAGAACGCGCGTCGTATCAAAAACGAGCGCTGTATCAGTATGCTCACTTAAAAACGTCGTGTGATGTAAGACGTGTGAAGAGGCTCTTATTACACGGACGCACGGTCACAGATTAGATAATAGTTAAAGCACGGTCTGCATTTATAAAGCTGCAAAATTGCAGTTTGATGCAATTTTTGTGCGGTTGGCATAACTGCATTGAAATTGCAAACCGACTGCGTAGTCCGCTTGCAGTCAGCGTGCACTTCTAACGGCACCATAGTTGCACACTGGCTGCTAGCTAGCTGCGCGGTTATATATCATCATCATCAGCCTATATACGTCCCACTGCTGGGTACAGGCCTTCCTACATGGGAGTAACACATGTGGAGATTGGGCCATAAGCAGTTGCAGTAACAACCGGGACCAACGGCTTAACGTGCCTTCCGAAGCACGGAGGAGCTCGAAATTATAAATTTGATTGACCCATCCTGGGACCAACCATGACGAAAGTTGCTTTGTTATAGTAATCGAAACCAGAGCGCTCAAACCACTACGCCACCGAGCTCCTTCGGTTATACAGATGGTGCTGTCAATACGACAATAAATTAAAACATGGGCTATATTGGTTCATAGAAATGGTTTGCCACCTTTAAAAACCTCATAATCATTTAATAATTTCATGGCATTTGTATAAAATAATGTAACATTGGCTGCATTATTTCATAGAAATGGCATAAAATTATCAAATGAATAAGATGTTTTTGAATGTGGCAAAGCATTTCTGTGAACTAATGTAGCCCATATTTTAATTTATTGTCGTATTGACGGCACCATCCTGTATATAACGCGATTCTTTTGAAGTTGATACATACTCATTGACCAACATAACATACCTATTATTACCTATTAAGATTTCTCTTCTTCTTAACTTCACTACTACTACGTCGTCCGGTATACTGTGAGCGGGAAACGACTAATGAACAGCTATGATGGCAATTCTATTGTAGTTGATTCAAGTGCAAGAGAACGGCATTACAATTGCGCAGCTAGCCAGGGCAATGGGCAGAGTGCAGTCAGAGAGTGCATTTTTTAAAGAGCAGTCATTGAGAAGATTGAATAATATAACTAAGAAGTACACGACAACTACACCACAGACACAGATTAATAATAGTAATCAGATATTATAACTACACAAGTATACAAACGTACTGCGCACGCAGAGACGGTTTGCAGTTTTAAAGCCATCCGTACTAAAACTTCATCCAAACTGCAATTTTGCAGCTTGGATGAAGTTTTAGATGAAGCATTCAAAATGTTTAAATGCAGAACGTTCTAATTTTTCAATCCCTAGATAGAGTTTATCCAGAGAATAACTTTGACAAGTTGAATCTATAGAAAATCTGTCAAAACGTCAAAATTATTCTCTAGATAAAAATTATCTCAGGATTGAAAAATCGGCCCTAAAGAATAATAAATTCTAATAAGCAAGTATCTGCAAGTTTTGATTAGGGTTCAAATTCGAGACTCCAGAATCGGACACGTCCTTCTCTTCATCTTTTCTTTTCTATTCTATAAAAATCAATGTTTGTATGTTTGTCTCCATACGCTCTGACACCATTCATCAGATTGTACAGTTTTCTCTTTAAAGCCATTATAACGCATGTCGGGTGTAGCTAGTAATAAATAATATTCTAATTGAGTAACTATCTTCTTTTTTTGATTAGGGTTCAAATTCGGGACTCCACAATCGGACACTTCCTTCTATTTCATCTTTCTATTTTACAACGCGCATAGTTTATGTACATTAAGCTGACTATTAGTTTTTAACCGACTTCAAAAACGAGGAGGTTCTCAATTCGGCCGGTATATTTTTTTTTTTTTTTTTTTCTATGTATGTACACCGATTACGCCGAGATTACTGATCCGATTTACGTGATTCTTTTTTTGTTCGATGCGGAATAGCTGCCATTTGGTCCCATAAAATTTTTTTCAAAAACAGTTGGGTACTTTAGTTTTAAATGTAAAAAAACTGAAATTATGAAGTCGTCTACATATGCGTAATTGCGAATTTTTGCTTTTCCAATGACTTTTTAGTGAAACGATACGATAGTAGGAAACAATATAAGTTGACGGTCACCCATCTAGCTTAAAACGTAGAAAGTTATCACTAAAAATTGTGAAAAAAAATTTTAAACAAAAATTAAAACCGACTTCAAAAAACTGAAAAGGATAAAATAATTAAATTTAAGTAGGTATTCATCCCCTAGAAACAAATTTTGGAGTTGGTGCTAAGTGCTTCACTTTCTATTGTTTTTGGAAACCACTTAGCACCAACTCCAAAATTTGTTTCTAGGGGATGAATACCTACTTAAATTTAATTATTTTATCCTTTTCGGTTTTTTTAAGTCGGTTTTAATTTTTGTTTAAAATTTTTTGTTATATTTATTCTTTTCTGGAATATCCGTTTACATTAAGTATATTTGTACTTTTTCTACTCACATGGTGGACATGTACGGCGGGCGAGATATGTGAGTACGCGTTACACACGAGCGTCAACGTAGAATACGATAAGAACTTCAGAAGGAGTGTGTTGAACTTAGAAGCCTTGATTATAATTATGGTAGATACCTGTAGCTTAGAACATGTAATTTACCACACAATCCAATGATATTATACTTACCTACTTTTAGTCTCACGTGGAATAAATTATGCAATCCGCATGGATGACTTGCGGAAGAGAAGACCGAAGACACTCCTTTATAAAAAGTCTGCTGTTCTAATTAACTCTATCCCTTATACTATTATAATTAATTGCCTGCTTAGATAGTACCAATCTTATGACTATCTATGCTTAGATAAGTTTTTGTTAATTGACATCCAATTTATTCAATTTATACTATATTCCCTTAGAATCTTGAGATTTTTGGTCAGCGCAATAGTGTTGTTAAATTTGTAGTCCTGCCAGTAGAAATTATATTTTTTTTAAATATAATTTTGTAATCTACGGGCTCTTGTTCCCGTCAAGCATGAGATTCCAGACACAATTGATTTTTCAATTGTCATAGCCCTCCGCTTGACAGATTAATACCTTTTTCATGTTTATACATTTTTTTCTTAGCCTATTTCATTTGTTGCGCTCTCTACATTTTTTAGTCACTTAGTCGTCTAATTACTTACTATCTATAGGAGTAGGGTTAGTTATTTATAGTTTTACTAGAATCGACAATTAATTGTTATTTTTGGATGTTGTTCTAAAAATTAAGTTCGATTATATAATATATAATATGTTTCCACCAACGTCCATTTTTGGCTCCCTTTCACCTTCTTTGTGTAACTACTCAGTAGATCGCTAATAGAATTAGCTATACCGGCATAGTGTGACGCGCACCTAAACTAAAAGCGCCATCATACAGAGGCGTTTTTTGTAAAACTACTCCCATAGAGTGTAAAGACCACATACTTACTTAGAACTTAGAAGCTTATGACGGTACGGAGGAATTGTCGTTCTAAATACCTTATCCACCAGTCAGTCCTACATAGCGCGTCGTACCGGAGATTTTTTGCGATGGTGATGATTAACGACGTTACGGTACTGTAGTTCTAACTCTAAGTGCTACATTGCTACTAGAATATCTATGCATTTCCAGGCGACAAATTGCTTAATTAAGTAATTAGCACTGTCTTACAAAGATGTTGGTAGGTAATGCAGATAGGTACCTACTTGATGTACAATTACCTATTTTAATTTATTTTTTGATTGAATAGAAGTTTACTTACATAGCATGAAGTTGCCGCTTGCCGATTGCATTCCAAAGAACTAGCGTTATTTTGAACGTTACACACTACGTTAGTTTGACTGCTATCTCCCTTACCAGCCCACCGGATGCTTACACTCACTACAAAATCTTTTGTAAGTCTGGTGTGTGGGTATTTTACAGCCAGGATAGAGGAACCATGGTTTTAGCACAGTATTATGAAACTCGTAATACCGTGGTTTTAAGGTCGGTGAATATCTCTATCTAGTCTATGGTCGGTGACGCGACGCGAAAGTGATAACCAGCGTCGTTCGTCGTCGTGATAACTGTCAAATCGTATGAAAACGGCAGCAGCGCCTGTTGTGTTGTTGTGATCTCAGATCATAGAAAGAGGAGAACAATACGATGATCGTTTTCGTTTCGTTTCGATTGAAAGTTACACCTTACACTTGGCGACACGAGCGCCACGAACTTTGTGTGGTGCTCGGTGCCAACCATGGTAAGAGCCATGGTTGATAGCGAGAGGGCTTGGGATGCTGTCGCCTCCTTCTGCGAGACTGTGCTCACGCAGAAGGAGGCAGCAGAGAGGGAGCGGGAGGAGGATGCTTTAGCCGCTCCTATCCAGCGTAGACGGGTGGGTGCGAGAAGGCGGGCGGCGGCGATCGCCCGACTTTCTGCGCCCTAGGCGCGGCCGCGTGCGTAGGTGGCCCCCACGCATGCATTGCACATGCCGCCACGTCTGGGATTGCCCAAGTGACTCTGGGTAATCCCCATCAGCGCGAAACCTGACCGTAAGGTCGGGTTGCCTGGGGGTGGGCTGGTGAAATTGCTTCGGCAGAGCCCAGGCTACCCCCGCGAAGGGCAGTGGAGTTACCGGGGAGTTTTAGTGGATATTTCCAGTGCTGACAGCGCTGGATGACCCCCACACACGCCCGCCACTTAGCCAACGGCGGGTAGGTCTGTAAACCGATTTCTCCCCGTAAAAAAAACAAAAAAGCGGGTACAGCTCTTCAAGACTTATATGTATAAAAGTAATTTCTAGTAACCACACCAACCTTATCAACCTTGTTTCTATGATCTGAGGTTGTGATGTGAATTACTAGAAACCACCAAAAGAAAACGACTATCGTCGTGTTCACCTCTTAAATCCATAATTATAAGAAGTAGTTTCCAATAATTCACAACAGAGGCGCTGCTGCCGTTTTCATACAATAAAATTTGACAGTATTACCACAGTCTATATAAATTTCATACAGCAGCCAAAACGGGCACGTCTAGACAGAGCAATCGTGAGGGATACGCGGGGCGAGAGGGGGGCGGTAGCGAGCCAGACATTCATACGACTTGCTTGGGACATGCCGGTCAGGAGTATCAAATTCTAATAAGCTTTTTACATTGCAGGTAGGTGCCAATAGGCGATGGCAAGCACTTAAAACCAGGTGGTCACCTAGTTGCATAAAAATACTACCTATGCTGAGAGAGACTGGATATCATCATCTCATCTCGTCTCGTATCGTTTTCGTAGTTTTCGGTGGTCCCGATTTAGAATACAACATCAATTGCGAGATCCAAGATGGCGGACGCGACTTTTTTTTAAACAATCAATATGGGTATCATTATTGTGGTTTTCAGGGGTCCTGCGATTCTAAAAATACAACATCAATTTCAAGATCTAAGATGGCGGACGCAACATTTAAATAAAATCTATATGGGTATCATTTTCGTGCTTTTCAGGGATCCGATTCTGAATACAACATCAATATTCTTAATTTTTAATTTTAACATTATTATGCTGACGTTGCGGCTATATGTTGCTGCCATTGAAGTCTATCGTCCACAAGAACGCCAAGGTATTTATAAATGTTTGAAAAATTACTTAGTAATCAAAATATAAAACTAGAAAAATTTCACGTCCCGAGGCGGGAATTGAACCCACTGCTCTAACCAACTGAGCCACCCAGGACTTGGGATATCCCTGTGTGTGTGTGTTGGGGTTGTTGTGTGTTTGTCGCGGGTTCGATTCCCGCCTCAGGACGTGAAATTGTTCTAGTTTTATATTTTGATTACAACATCAATTTCAAGATTCTATGGGTCCTGTATTCGTGCCTGTATTCTGTATATGTGCATTGTCGAATACAATGTTCGTAATTGATATTAGTTTTATCCTGCACAATAATCCTACCGATCCAGTTAATAAAATAGCAAGGGTTAATTTTTTAAATTTTTAGTTGGTTCTATTCCCGGGTGAGACCGACTTTTAGAAGATCTTTGAATGCAGTTTTGTTTCTTTTCAAAAATAAAGGAATGTTTCTTTTCAGTAAAATGAGCTGACTAATGGATTTAAAGCAGTTCCCCTCCAGGGCCCATAGATTTTTTCCACCGTGTATAGTAGGGGAGGTAGGGGAGGGACGGGCAGTCGGGAGACATGGGCACCCCCCTTTTATTCTGATCCGGTCACAGATTTTATTTTTTTTCCTAATTTAATAGTTTACCTTATTGACTGACAACACTGTTCATCCATAGAATATCTGTGATTTCTGTCAGTTGTTAAACACAGACACGTTTGAAGGTTATGCGCTCGTAAAAGTGAATATTTTGTTGTGGTTTCGGATCGTAATATAGAGACAACTAACGAAAGGTATGTCGATTCTTTATTATATATCTATTGTATATTTACTAACTTATAAATTAATCTGAAATTCACGCTTGAATACCTACATAAAAAAAATACCAATAACTTATGTTGAAAATGTATACAGAGGGAGTAATGGGCATTCTGATGTGAGGGAGGTTTGGGCATGCCTAATGCCTCCTATACTCAACATATGTATCCTATATGTTGAGTATAGTATAGGATTTTTTTAAATACTTATTACCTGCTTTAATAAAACTATTTGAATTATTTTTAATTACAGGAAGATGCCGTTCAAATTTAAAAAGAAAGGTTTGCGACGGGAAATTCCTAAATATTTGATATTACGAGCCATATAAGAGGTATCAAAATGATCAAAAATAAAAACAACTATACAATACTGTTTTATTTGTTGTTAACTTTTATTATTGGATACTATTATGGATATAAAGTATTTTATAGGCCATGCCCAAGCCTCCCACAGGGTGTGTCCAAACCTCCCTACCATAGGGAGCATTAGGCACTTTTGACCAATATCTGAAATTATCTCCTAATGTTGAGACTGATTATAATTTTAAGAAAGTTATGTCTAAGATATCTAGCCAGATGTGTGGTGCATTAAGAATTGACAATAAATGTTGATTATCTATAAAATCTGATTTTTTATGCATTAAATTGTGAAAAAGTGCCCATCCCTCCCCTACCTCCCCTACCCCAGTACGCACTTTTAAATTTAGAATCACTATCGTATCGAGTGTTGGCAACACCAACAAAACTTATAAAAATAATTTTTATTTTTTATGCTTTATGGTTCATCCAAATGTAAAGGGGGATGAGTTTATGGTTGGTGAGGGACTGTACGTCACATAAGTTGCCTCGGTTTGAATAAATAAGTTTAAGAAAAATCTGGTGTTTCCCTCAAGAAAGTCCGCTTAAAGGCTGCTACAGCAACATTGGTCCTTCGAACAGCGCCTTCGAAAATACAGAGAAGAGAAAAAACAACAAGAAAAGGGACGCTACAACGCCGGCGACATTTCTGTTATAATACCTGCGATGCGCAGCGTTGCAGCCATTTTTTTGACGTGAGTTGGCATGCAATAGATGTTTAAAATGACTACTGGCAAAGAAGCCAGCGTTGACAATAAGTACAGTGCAATGTATAATTATAAAAATAAAGCCTGATAATAAAAAATAAAAGGCAGAAGCATTCCAAGATTTGTTATAAAAAGGCGACCATTTTACAACCTATCCAGCGTGGTCCCTTTCTGTCATCACGCGAGTAAACGAGACAAAGGAGTCTCGTCGTGGTGCACGATAATCGATATTAGCGAGAAGTTCATCAATGGTGACGAACCGAAACGCTCACTCAGGTGCGAGAACGAGAAACTATCTCATCCTACGGGCAGCGAACGAGACAGCAAGTGTCAACGAGTGGCGTCGAAACACGACGGCTACCGAGAGACGGCGCGACAGCAGGCGAACGCAAGGGATATTCAATGCAGTAATAGACAATGATAAATCATTAGTTAACACCATTGATATAAACAAAAAAGGGAAGATACGGCATCGACGCTCGGCGCGCGTTCCGGCTCAACTATGTCCATGGGCTCACTTGGCAAAAAGTGCGTCCTAGTTGCGCTTGGAATTTCATACGAACACTTTCTCCCGGTAATTTGTTTAAATTGTGGTTGAACATTGGCTAAAATACCGTCTTGTTCTTTTAATAAGTGTACAAACCACTCACGGAGAGAAAAAAAGTCACTTAGATTCACTTTTCACCCGTAAAGTATATAAATTTTGAGTTTTAAATACAAATCTACTTTAAATAAACAAACCAGCCAAAATCGCCATATTGCTGCATAAGTGGGATAGAATTATACGTATAGGCATGCGAGTGACGGAGATATCGTGTACTCCCGAGCGACCGAGTAGTTCCGAGTCCTACCGAAAGGTAGCATTACCTGGTACCGTTAGCATAAAAAACACATTAAGCAAATAATAAGTAAAAATATACACATTTTATGTCATGGTTTTTGTTTACGATCCTGCTATTTACAGATTTTCCAAAGATGAAATATATAGACAGAAATGGTTAAAATTGTCCGGAGGTAAAGAGAGACGGCACTGAGTGACTAATTGTAGCAGAATATGTTCCGTCCATCTTAAACCTACTAATATGTATGACACTCATATAGGTCAGTAATTCAATTTAATTATTGTAGAAATCGTTTTAAATTAAAAAGGTATATGACTGCTTGAAATTTGTGCAAAAGTTTGTTTGTTTATTACGATTTCACGCCTAAACAAAAGTTTAGATGATTGGTATGGAGATCGTTTAAGACCCTGTAAAAAACATTGGATACTTTTTTGGGCCGATAATCGACATCCACGCGGGCGGCTACTAGTATCTCATATTTTCATAGATAGGGATGTTGACTGTATTTAAATTATAACATAATTTTGAGACGTAGTGATAGGTTTGATACTGGGAATCCTAAAAACACAATAGTTTAGTGTATTATTACGAAATTAAAATGATTCTGACTAATATTATAAATGCGAATGTGAGTTTGTTTGTTACGGAGATAACTTGAGACCCTGGAAGGCGAGTGTATCCCATCTGGCCCGGTGACTTGGCTCGGCGCCGAGCCACATGGGAAAAAAAAGTTTTAACTGGCCCGGTGATATATTTACCGGGCCAGATGACACAAATCAAGTGCCCGTAAACCGTCCCCGGTAAGGGAAGAAATGAGGATACGCCTCGTAAATTGTAAAATACTAACTTCATGCATTTATGAAAGGGATTCCAAAGGGGTCTCCACCTTAACATCACGCAATAATAAATTAAGTACCTTGTTTCTTTGTCGTACTTCCAAAACTTGGAGTTTTTTGCTGGCACTGGCATTTTAGTATAATTAATAAATTATGAATAAATTATATCTTCAACAATTTTATTAATGCTAAGATTAGTCACTGATGCTCGTAAAATATTATTAAAATTCCTAATTAAAATTATAGTATGCTTTCACAGTTTAAATGATTTTAAATAATTTGGGAATGTTTACAGTCTAAAAGCTTTTTGTTCTTACTATAGTAAAATTAATATTTTAAGTAAAAAAAAAATAAGTTTCTTATTTCGTAAGATTGTTTGTTGACGGTACCGCAGTACGAAGAAGGGGAGGTGGGAGACGAAGTCGGGAATTCCCTTTTGTAATACTATACACTCACAGTCATCTCGCTTGCACTAGGCAGTCAAGGGCGTTTATCTATCTCTGTTACCTGATTACCGTGCTTCATGCGTATTTAGAAAAAAATGTTGCTGTGTGCGGACTCGTGTGTATGTAGTGCACGCAGCCCGTTTTTCGACGATGAAATGCTTAGGCGTACCGTATCTTCCCTTTTTTATTTATATCAATGGTTAACACTCAAAAATTATATTACTTGAGAACATTTTTACTTAAAGAACCACTCGACCTAATAAAAAATTTGCCACTTAATAGTGCTAGCTATACTCAAGCCCTTAAACTGTTAGATGAGCGTTACAACAATAGATATAAAATAGTTAATGAACACATTAATTGTTTGCTAGATTTAAAAAGTTTATCCAAGTCAACACCAATTTTATTAAGAGAGTTTATAAACAATTTAAAGCAATGTTTGGCTGCACTAAAAAATTTAAATGTAAATGTTGAGACTTGGGATGCTATAATTCTTTGTATTTTGACACGGAAATTAGATGCATACACTGCACGGGCTTACCAGTTGGAGAGGGACTGTTCAACAGACGCTAATATAGAAGATTTCTTGAGCTTTTTGGAAAAGAGAGCTTTAGCATTAGAGAATGCAGAGATGCCAAACACCACTTTTCCGGCACGGTCTAAGGTAGCCATGACAGCAGCTACTATGCAGAAGACACCTACACCCTGCAACTACTGTAAGTTTTCTAATCATAAAATATTTAAATGTGAAAAGTTTAAATTAATACCCGTCTCCCAACGAATTGAATTTTGCAAAAATAATAATTTGTGCACCACTTGCTTAAATCCACACAATAGTAAATGTAGATATCACTTTAGGTGTGCTATTTGTAAAGAACAGCATAATACATTGTTGCATTTGGAGCCTGAAAGGAAATTATCTTCTGTGACTTTAATCTCAAATTTGTCAGAAAATAAAGTTTTACTACCTACAGTAAAGGTAAAATTATTTTATCGAAATGGTACTGAGATAAATGTTAAAGCCATATTGGACTCTGGCTCCCAAGTGTCCTTGGTTACTAATAAGGTGATTCAATTGTTAGGTATGACGCCTAAGAAAGATCACACCAATATTGTTGGTGTCAGTAATCAAAGCAATGCGATTAAATATTGCATTCCTTTAAAAATATTCTCTTTAAAAACCAATTATAGTGTTACAGTGAATTTTCATGTTTTAGAAAAAATTACTTGTATGCTTCCCCAACAAAAAATTAATATAGCTTCTTTGAAATTGCCCTCAGGCATTATCCTAGCAGACTCAGATTTCAACATACCATCAGAAATCAATATGTTGATTGGTGCTGATATATTCTTCCAGGCATTGATACCGGAATACCAGAGCCATCATATGGTGGGATATCAGAACTGTTCGATAAGGAAGAATGAGGGACAAGCTGCAACCAGCCCGCACCAGTACCCACAATTTATTAATACTAAGTTTGGCCATGTTGTGGCAGGAGCCTTGCCACAGCGAACAAGCACAAATAAGGTATCTCTTTTTTGTGTCCAATGCGATTCTGATATAAGCAAAACTCTTAAAAACTTTTGGCAAACTGAAAAGGTACCAGAAATATTTGTAGAGAACAACTCTGAGCAGCAGTTAGCTGAGCAATATTTCAAAGAATCTGTTAAGTTAATAGATCACAAATTTCAAGTAGATTTACCATTAAGGTTACCATTTTGTGAAATCAAGAATATATTGGGAAACTCCTTTGATTTCGCTTTATTTAGATTCCTTGCATTGGAAAAAAGATTACATAAAAATATTAATTTATTTGCTGATTATAAAAAATTTATTGACGAATATGTTGAACTTGGTCATGGTCACTATGTTGATTTAAAAACAGTTGATTTTAAAAAGGAAACATTATATTTCTTGCCTCACCATGCTGTCATTAATGAGTACAGTAAAAGTACAAAAACAAGAGTAGTATTTGATGGTTCCATGTTGACAGATAAAAAGGTATCACTCAATGATATTTTACTAAATGGACCCACAGTCCAGAGAGACCTTTTTGATATTATTTTACTGTTCAGGGTAGGCGAATACACCTTTTCAACTGACATTAGACGCATGTTCCGCAATATAGCTTGTAATCCGCAACACACTCCACTACAAAATATATTGTGGAGAAGCAACCCTACTGATCCGATACAATGTATTAGATTAGACACTGTCACGTATGGGCTAAAGAGCTCAAGCTATATAGCTACACGCTGTTTATTGGAACTTGCTGACAGGTATAAACTGGAGCTACCATTAGCTTCATTTTTAATAAAAAACTGTACCTATGTCGATGACGTTTGGTACTCTAACTCCGATTTAAAAAATATTAAAGAAGCAAAGGAGCAAATAATACAATTATTAGGTAAAGGTAGCTTTGTTACTCATAAGTGGGCTAGCAATAACACTACAATTATTTCTGATATTCCATTAGACAAAAGACAGTTTGGTGATTTAGAAGTCTTTAAGAATAATAATTGCATGAAAGCCTTAGGGTTGACACTTAATGTAGATAATGACTGTTTTATAATAACTTGCCCTAAACCATACACGGCTACTTCTGTCACGAAAAGAAATATCTTAAGCTACATTTCACAATTCTTTGACCCGCTTGGTTTTGTGGCCCCTATTATCGTAAAGGCTAAGATTATTCTACAAGAGCTTTGGGAACAAAAAATAGCATGGGACAGTATACCACCTTTACATATAAAACAAGAATGGTTGTCTTTTGTTGATAATTTAAGTTGCATGAAACCTATACATATTAACAGAAACATAAACTTACCTAATGCTGTTGAAAGGCAACTTGTTGGTTTCGCTGATGCTTCCACTTCTGGCTACGGATGTTGCATATATCTCCGCCTGATCGATTCAGCCGGAAATGTAAAATTAAGTTTGCTATGCTCAAAATCAAGAATAAACCCACGCAACGATAGGCTTACTGTACCAAGGCTTGAGCTAAATGCAATGCTACTACTTAGCAAGCTAGTAACGAAAGTTTTACACACAATAGAGTTAAAAATTAAGATAAACAACATTTATTTATTTTCTGACTCAAAAATAGCACTAGCTTGGTTAGCCACTGAACCGGTCAAATTAAATGCCTATGTAGCAAATAGAATTAAGATAATCATTGAGCAAACAGGGCATTGCTGTTGGTCACATATAAGCACCCACCAGAACCCGGCTGATTTAATCAGCAGAGGAGCCGATCCCAAGGGTTTTGACTCAGTTACACTCTGGTGGAAGGGCCCTGCATTTCTTCAGTGTCGTGAATATTCATTAGAAAATAAACTTGATTATTCTATAGATTTACCCGAATTAAGGCGATGTTCTAATGCATTAAGCACAACTAAGGTTGCATTAGTT
Organism: Nymphula nitidulata; assembly: GCA_947347705.1. Taxonomy (NCBI): domain Eukaryota; kingdom Metazoa; phylum Arthropoda; class Insecta; order Lepidoptera; family Crambidae; genus Nymphula; species Nymphula nitidulata. The sequence goes on along the minus strand of OX374626.1, from coordinate 14,999,997 downwards.
GTATGTAACAATGATTTTTACTGCTACTTTTTGTCAAAATATTCTAATTTGAATAAAATCACTCGCATTTTAGCATTCGTTTTGCGATTTTGTCACAATGTTAAAAACAATACTGTACAAAATAAAAATACCTACCTTTCTTCTTATGAATTAAGTCAAGCTTTGAATTTATTAATAAAGCATGAACAAACTGTTCATTTCGGAAATGAAATAGAATGTGTTAAGACTGAAAAAAAATTAAAAGGCTCATTGAAACCTTTAAACCCTTTTATTGATGAGGCTGGTCTGTTAAGAGTAGGAGGTAGGCTGCATAATTCAAACATATCATACCAGCAAAAACATCCCATTATACTGCCCAATAACTCAGATATTACTAAATTAATTATTCACCATGAACACTTAAGGAATCTACATGCCTCACCTAGATTATTGCTTTCAATTTTAAATGAAAGATATTGGTTAGTAAATGGTATAAGGGTTATTAAAAAATATATCCACAATTGCTTAGTATGTTTTCGCTTAAAGGCTGCTACAGCAAAACAACTTATGGGTTCGTTGCCACAACAAAGAGTGACAGCAGCGAGACCTTTTCAAATTATTGGCATAGACTTTGCTGGTCCTGTTCAAGTAAAATGCTCAAGGATCAGAAAGGCCTTAGTCACAAAAGGGTATATCTGCGTTTTCGTATGTTTTACGACAAAAGCCATTCATTTGGAACTAACCTCAGATCTGTCTACACCTACATTTCTAGCTTGTTTCAAGCGCTTTATTGCACGAAGGGGTCTTCCAACAGAGGTATTCTGTGATAATGGCGGATGTTTTAAAGGGGCCGCCAACCAGTTAGTCGAATTATATAAGCTGAATGCTTCTGCAATACACCAAAGCACGGTACACGATTTTGCTGCTCGTCAAAATATCTCATTCCACTTTGTTCCTAGCTATTCTCCTGTTTTTGCTGGGTTAGCGGAAGCCGCTGTAAAAAGTATGAAGTTCCACTTAAAACGGGTATTACTTCAAACCATACTAACTTACGAGCAGTTATGTACTGTGCTGACACAAATAGAGGCAGTCTTAAACTCGAGACCACTGTTGCCACTTTCAGCGGATATCAATGATTTTGCTTATCTTACGCCAGGTCATTTTTTGATTGGTACTGCCTTGACTACATACCCGGAACCAGATGTTTCCCAAATTCCTACAAATAGATTAAAATTTTGGGAACTTTGTAATAAAATTAAAGATTGTTTTTGGAATGTTTGGTACAAATATTATTTAAATTGTTTACAATGTCGTCCTAAGTGGCGTGATGATCTCCCAAACGTAACTGTTGGAGCTTTAGTAATACTTAGAGAACCCAATATTCCTTGTCTATGTTGGCCTATGGCAAGAATTCTAATTCCAAAATGTAACTTAATCGGAATGTAATTTATTAGTTTTTATTCTAGTTTTTTTTGCTTGTCTTTACTTTAAACACTAAAGTGTTAACTTTAACTGGTGGCCAGCATGTTGGCAACACCAACAAAACTTATAAAAATAATTTTTATTTTTTATGCTTTATGGTTCATCCAAATGTAAAGGGGGATGAGTTTATGGTTGGTGAAGGACTGTACGTCACATAAGTTGCCTCGGTTTGAATAAATAAGTTTAAGAAAAATCTGGTGTTTCCCTCAAGAAAGTCCGCTTAAAGGCTGCTACAGCAACATCGAGTAGTTACGTTAGCTTTTGCCTGGCTTTTAAGCGTGCTTGAATGAAACGATTACGATTTACGATTCGAAATTTTAAAATGTTCGTGCTAGGGGTACAGATCACTATTGAAAAATTGCTACTTACGGGATTAATTACCTATACTATACGTACGTACACTTGAATACTTAGACGCTTCTTAAAATTTGTAGCTCCTGAAATATTTGGAGTGTAGTCAAAAAATTGTATTGTCTTTTAGGCACGGTAATGATTAATGAATGATATATTTTACATAATATTTAATGGCTACTTAGCACAGCCAGATGTGTTATACGATACGAGATTTTCATTCCATATCTAGCACGGGCCGTGGACAAAATCTCTCTCCAGCAGTTATGACCACTTGTTAGGAGACAAAATGTGTTATATGCAATTTTATCTCTTTCATTCTCTATTTGGTTGGTCCATGTATCAGACGAAGAGAGCTACAAACTTTTGTCCACTGAGGAAGATTCTTATGCTACGGGGCCAGTATTTTTTTATCTCACGAAGCGACGCGACGCGCGCTTTAGTTGGGTTAACCAAGTGTCAAACACGCTGAGAATGTGTGTAAAGGGCGTCGCCAGCCCATGGCCCAGGGGGGGGGGGGCAAGTTGCTATTACGGAGAACTTTTTTTATACAACTAGATGACAAGCATGCTGACGGCCCACCTGGTGGTAAGTGGTTATCGTTGCCTATAGATACCTGCACTAAAAGAAAAAAAAGAGAAATGAGATACAGAAAGAAGAAATGAGAATGAGAAAAATATGAACTAATTAGCGACCGTCAACAATACGGCATTCGCAGTAGTCAATCTACTGGTGATCTTCTAATATATTTCACACACTGTTGGGTCTTTGCCATTGAAGTCAAGGTGGGGCATCTTATCTTATCGTGGGGCCGTGACTATGCTATGATGCACTTCGACCCTTTGGGATCTTTTGTGCCTCCCCTGCCTTCACTCCTCCTACGTCCTTAATGCCAAAAGCTTCACTTTATCGTTGGGGTGTAAGGGCCTATGGTCTTCTGGCCTTGGATAATCCAATTCCAGAAGACTCATTCTGACCCTAGCCAGGGCATCGTATTGTCACAAAAGATGTTCCATCGATTCCTGACCTTCACTACATGCCCGACAAGGTTGTGCAGGGAAAATTTGCATTTTGTGTAGCATGTAGTTTGTGGCAAAATGGCCTGTAAGTGCTCCATTGAGGAAGCGAGCCTGTGTTCATTGTTAGTTTAGATATAGCGAAGGCACAGAGAACTTCTTTAAAAGTTACCAACTTACGGGTTGCGTGAGGGCTTGTGCAAATAGGTCGCTAGCTTTTTGTGCTTAAGAGCCGTTGACGGCAGTTGCTCGGATAGCATGGACATCAATGCTGGCGTCCCACAAGGTTCGGTGCTGTCTCAAACAGTTTCTGATACATATCAATGATAGGCTGTCTATTGACAGACTGCATTGTTATACAGATGACAGTACTGGCGACACCTAGTATGCGGCTCGTGCCAATACCCCTAATAAGAAAGTTGCGATGGACTTGTTTCTATCCGTAGTGACGTTCAGTTCCGCAGTCATTTAGAGGATAAAGTCAAGCTGGCATCTAAGAAGCTTGGTGTGGTATATGTCTCAAGATAGGCCCATATGATATAGGAGACTGCGGAGCCGGTCAGAGAGGGATGGCCCATAGTTGACCCGATCAGTCGCAGACGGCCACGGGTAAGAAGAAAGCGTTACGTCCACTTGCTTCTCCCATTGTAGTGGTGCCGTAGATGGAAGGTCAGGGGGGCTCATCGCCGTATAACACGGCCCGTCAAATATGAATAGAGTGGAGTTGGAAGAGGCCGTGAAACAGTTCTCTGTGTTTCGGATTGAAGGGAAAGGTAGACAGTGTAGTTACTGGGCATGGAAGACATTTGATCTTAGGCCTGATGACAACGCACCTGCGGTAACAAGTGATTTTTCCCTTGTTGTTGCAGGTTTCTATAGTCGACGGGAACCACTTACCACTAGGTGGGCGGTCAGCTTGTTTGTCATCTAGTTGAATTATAAAAGGTACAGCATGGGCTTCTTCAAATAGAGCTTGAAAAGGTTTTCATAGGGTCGACAACGCGAAAGTGATACCTACCCCTGGTGTTACAATTGCAAGAGTCAATAGGCTACGGTGACCTTACAATCAGGTGGGCCGTTTGCTTGATTGCCACCTTAGTGGTATAAAAAAAATGTAGGCAAAGTTAAGGATCAAGAGCATGATCTAAGCTTTACATTTGTAGCGAGAGTAACCGCGCATTACCTCTACTGTACGGTGATTGTAACAAGAACGGTTCAAAGTTCAATGTATAAAGCGTTAGGAGCTCTTGACACCATTGTTAATAAAATATTAGAAATATGGAACAAAAATAATTTACGACAGTTAATAAAAACATAAGTTCCGGGGGTTTTCTTAATTTTATAGACCACAATAAAATTAAATATTCTTGTAGGTTTTATTCTAAAACCATCTATAAAAATTATTACTATAAGATAGGTACTTTGTGAATTCGTTAAAGTTTTGTTGGTTATATTTTTTGATTTTGGGGGGGGGGGGGCAGCTGCCACGCTGCTGAGAAGCAGCGTTGCCAATCTGTGGGGAATTTCCCAAACTGCGGGGATTTTCAGTTCGATTGGGTAATTTGAGGGGAGAGCGTTTATGTGGGGAAAATGCGGGGAATTAAGACATTTACGCTAGAACTGAACTTAGAAGTAATAAAAGTAGCATAAGAAGTAAGTATAATTTATAAATATGTACGAATATTTAATTCAAGTTTAAAGCAATTTCACCGGCGGCAGGAAGGTTTTACAGTTTATATTATGGCAACATTTATGTCCATCAAACTTTATCGCAGAGAACTTTCTCAAACGCATCTGTCGAAAGAAAATTTAGCGTTCTAAAGAATTTGAAAACAGAGAATCGTAATCGCCTGCACAATGACACTGTAGTAGCGCTTATGACCACTAGAGAAGGTATTAAGAAGAAAGGAGGGAACCTGATCCTTCGAATGATATGTTGACAAAACGGGCATAATAAAGAGCTGCAATAAATACCTTGATGAAAATCATTAAATACTTAATAAGTATATGTAATAAATATATTTGATTTATAAAAACAGTTCTTTTATTGATTTCCTGAAAATTTGTGGGGAAAATGTGGGGAATATTGATTTTTTTTCCCCCAAAATTGGGGATTTTCAGTTAGGTTTTTGGGTAATCGAGACCGTGGAAGTTGGCAACGCTGCTGAGAAGAGCCCCTGCGCTTGCCCACACATTCGCAGCGTGTTATGGTTTCAGCCGCACGTAAGTTTCAATCGAATTGAAACGAAAACATTCGTCAAATCGTATGAAAACTTGTGTAGGTATTATGGAAACCTCTTTTTTATAGGTATGGATTTGAGAGGTAAACACGACGATGATCGTTTTCGTTTCGATTCGCTTGAAACGTACACTAGGGTATAGTGTGAAAACGCAGAGTGCGTTTTGCGTGCTTTTTCACTATACCTACCTACCCCTTGTGTACCAGTGTACGTTTCATTGCGTTCGGATACTGCATGAAAATGTAGTACGATTGGTTCCTTGTTCGCCGGATTCCAAACTCGTCGGATTCCAAGCTCGTCGAATTCTATGTCCGTCGGATTCCAAGCTTGTCGGATTCTATGTCCTATTCTATGTATGTAAGATCCTATTGTGAAGAGGAAAATAAATAAATATCTTATCTTATAGGTACTAATTTAATGCCTGAGGTAGGTATAATGAAAATTTATGGTCATAATTATGTTCTACCACATTTTAAAAAAACTAGTTGCTATACATAAAATAAAAATCTTAATAAATTCAAATATTTTATTTCTTATGACGTGCCTTTAAGAATAAAATATTTTATTGTGTTCCGTATTGTATTGCTTTAGTTGGTAATAGAGGAAAACTTAGAGAATAACTTTTTAGAAAATATTGCATTTCTACGTAATTACAGGTGTATGGCACATACTATAATACAAAATATACACGATTATACACTATGTTCAATTAGTCTAATATCACTTTATTTAATGATATAAAGAGTGACGCAAATGCGCTAGTGACGTGGCAATCAGCATTAGAGAATGTCGAAATATACCTGGAAATAACGAAAAACATTAGATTAAAACGATATTTTGCCATAGTAAAAAAATATGTTTTTTAATAATAAATTTTGGATTTCTGTGGATTATTAACGAATATAATTTTTACAAGGTGATGACGACACGACAAAATGACAATAAATTAAAACATGGGCTAAATGAGTTCATAGAAATGTTTTGCAACTTTCAAATACACCATTCATTTAATAATTTTATAATATTTTGAGGCAATAATGCAGCCAATGTTATATTATATTATTGTCGTCAACATCCTCTATAGCACCTACTTATTCAGAGGTCCGGCAAAGACGTTTACCATACCTCGGTAATTGTAACTTAGCATTGTTACGATTACTAACAATGATAGCGCCTAGAAATATTATAAATTGGTTTTCCGGTCAGCAAATGTAATAATAATAAATTATAAATTTTAAATAATATATTTTTCTAATTTCATAGCTCTGCTTTAATCAAGAGGGTAGTTAATTATATGAGATGTCTCCTAAAAACGACTTCACCCAAAAATATTAAATTCCATTTTGAAAAACATCTTACATAATTGAATAAAAGAACTTACACTGTGAGCTTGAAGCTTCATCTTGCATTGGTGCCTGATATTCATCTGATATTTCTAAAAATTGATATACAGCTTTGAATCCAGTACCGTCTAATCTATCATTAGACCGGAATGTAACTTTGAAAAAGTTTCTCTCCGATTCCACATGGAACTCTTTCTTCTGACCACAAAATCTACCAAATCTATTGTCTTCAGTAATTGAATTTGACAACTCGACGTAATCACTGGCTGTTACCACTTCACACCTGCAACGCAAATTATATTTACTTGTAGTTGCACCATAATTATACCTAAACGATAGCACTTTATAAAACCTTTGCAAAAAAAAATTTACTGAAAATAAATGACATCTTTACTGGCTGAAATGACAGTGATAATTTTCTGCTATAATGTCGTTATTAGGATAAAAAAAAACTGAAAGAGGAAACTTTTTATCTTAAAGATATTTTGTAAGACTATTCCGTAGGAGGTTGTTCTGTATAGGAGGTTGTACCTCAAATCACAAAGGTCAGTTTAATGTACAGTCGACGGCACATCGAACGTAACGGTTTGACCTTGACACCGCTCATACCATTTTTTACCTTTGGCGCTACTGCTTGGCACTACCAGTAGTGTCATGGGAAATTTTACTTTCTCATGACACTACCGGTAGTGCCACGGGTAAAAAAGATATTTCTGTGACACTACAGTGGCCTCAGTAGTGTCACGGGAAAATTAATTTCCTTTGGCACGCGGTGTATTATCTTATCTTCTTACCATATTATCTCACTTGGGGCTGGACAAGTTCCGAAATCATGGAAGCGTGCTAACATGCAACCAGTACCCAAAAAGGGCTGTCGTGCTGGCCCTGCTAACTATAGGCCTATTTCGGTCAAGTCCATACTCTGTAAGATTATGGAGCGGGTACTGAATAATGCTCAGCTTCTGGCATACCTCGAAGGTAATGATCTCCTCAGTGACATTCAGTATGGATTCCGTCTAGGTCTATCGACTGGGGATCTTGTGTATGCTACACACCTTTGGAGTTAGGCCATTGAAAGTCACGGTGAAGCCATTGAGGTATCCCTTGACATCTCCAAGGCTTTTGACAGGGTCTGTCATGGCAGCCTATTAAGTAAGCTTCCTTTCTTTGGAATATCTGATGGTCTTTGCAACTGGATTTCTGATTTTCGCAGGGACCGGTCGATCCGAGTTGTAATGGAGGGACACTCATCCGATCATCAAACCATTAATGCCGAAGGTCCCCAAGTATCGGTCCTGTGCGCAACCCTATTTGTGTTACATATTAATGATCTGCTTACGCCCGGAAGCTCTGGGTATGCGGATGATAACTCCGTTGCGGACAGATACCTCGGCAATGCAAAGGCCACCACTGAAGATGTTCAGTCTTGTCGAGAGGCCATGATTGGACGCTTGAATTTGAATCTACGAGCGTTCCCTAACTTTGGCGATTTCAATTATGTGAATATTCGCTAATCGGACTCCTTTCCATCTGACTCCGACTGTCGGGGGTGTATCCATTTTGGTAACCGACCATTTGCATCTTCTTGGCATGGAGATGTCGTCCATCATGAATTTCGGCGAGTACATATAGTCCATAGCAAGTACTACTGCAAAAAAGCTCGGCATCCTCTCTAAGAGGAGCTCGGTGGCGTATTGGTTTGAGCGCTCTGGTTTCGAATACGAAAACAAAGCAACTTTCGCCATGGTCGACCCTGGGATGGGTCAACCAAAATTTATAATCTCGAGCTCCTCCGTGCTTCGGAAGGCACGTTAAGCCGTTGGTCCCGGTTGTTACTACAACCGCTTTAACCCACCAACCCGCATTGGGCCAGCGTGGTGGTGTTATGGCCCAAACTCCTCATGTGTTTCTTCCATGTAGGAAGGCCTGTGCCCAGCAGTGGGACGTATATAGGCTGGTGATGATGATCCTCTCTAAAGTGAGGCGATATTACACGTCTGTTCAGCTGCTGTTACTTTATAAAGCGCAATTTCGATCGTATATGGAATACTGCTGTCACTTATGGGATGGTTCTGTCAAATATCTGTTTGTAAAATACATAGAACGTTTTTGGCTCAAAAAAAATCAGTAAAATGTTGAGTGTTAATACGTCATACGTCACAGAACCAATAATGTTATGGAGGGTTGGCACTCCAAAATTAATAAAAGGGTGACGAAAGATCACGTTGCCACGATTGTTAAAACTCCCGAGGCAGGTTCAGAACACACAGATGAAACGACAGCAAACGAACAAGGGGTCAAAACGGACCAAAATTGCTATAGATAATGACGATTACATTATGAACATTCTTCTAAAGTTTATCAACGGAGAATTATCTGCTGGTAGAACGTTGGAAAAATTGAGTTAGAGAATTTCAGCGTATAAATACGCATCAATATGAAATTGATTATTTAAATAAGCTTAATACTTAATAGAAGATAAGTCACTTTCCGAAATTCGTGATTTTCGATTCGTTTTCATCAATTTTTTTAAAACTTCAAAAACGTATATTCAAATCAAAATCCACTGGATGGTCGTGCCATGGGTAATTAAGTAGATCACGGGAAATTTTGATGTATGCGTCCAATGAGCCAATCAGAAAAGTAGCGTCATGGGAAAACAAAATTTCTCATGACACTACTGGTAGTGCCAAGCAGTAGTGCCTAAGGTAAAAAATGGCTCTCACTACGTTCATAATACAGGCGGCTTTCGTAGTGCAACTGTTACATTTGATATGCTCTCGTCTGTAAATTCACATATCACACAGTCGTCGAGCAAACCACTACAACAGCGACACGGTAATGACAGCTAACTGCTCCGAGAGAGATTATGCTTTGCCAAACTCAAATTAGAACATCATTAGAATTAGAAGAAGCTTGGCAAAAGAAGGAAACTGTTGGGAGTTTGTTCTACATTTAGGGAAACGAACAAAAATTATTATACTTACGGTTCAATTCCTTCAACGTCAAAATTACTGAAATGTAGATGAACTTTCTCAGTCTCTCCGCCGTGAAAGAAATATGTACATTCAGTATCACGCGGGTACGGTCCAGGAAAGTTAGGTGAAGCAAACGTGCCATTCCGTGACTCACTACTATTGTACACGAAAGCGCACGGAAACTCTTTCAGCTGTCTCCCTGTATTGATTCCAAAATCTGAAACAGTCAATACATTTTCATTAACCTTTGACCCTTACAAACCCACCTCCGTTCACATGCAATGGATAGTCTAATATGTGGGTACTTCGCACAGATGAATATACAGGGTGGTGCCGTCAATACGACAAAAAATTAAACCAATTTTCAACTATTACAGCCCATGTTTTAACTTATTGTCGTATTGACAGCACCAACCTGTATAAGTATTTTATGAATCTTGATAAATTTCATGCAGTTCTCATTTAGATAAATCTTTAAGTTACTTTTTGATGAATGGTTTTTGCTATCGCTAAATGGAAAAATAAGGCATTTGGGCCATAACACCACAACGATGGTCCAATGGCGGGTTGGTGGTTTTAACAAGTTGCGGTAACAACCTGGAACAACGGCATAGCGTGCCCTCCGAATGAGGTTTTTTTCTCTCTTGTAGGAAGGTCTGTGCCTAGCAGGCGGATTTTCAGTTTTACATCACCAGCCTATAATATAGGTCATATTATAGGCTGGTGATGTAAAACTAAAAATATTTGGGATTCGGAAAATTATAAGAACAACTTAATAAAGGGACAGGATTTATCAGATGTATCTTTAATATTAAATGAAAAAAATATAACAACATAACAATAATGCGGCTTAGTTATTCAAAAATAGTTTCTATTACATGGTCTAAGTTACAAGCCTTATTTGATAGACTGTGTACTACCTACTCTTACCTCTGTCAAACATTTATTATGAATACTCACTTTCAACAAACGAATACGATATTTTAAATCCTCTAGCGTATCTCGACGATTGCGTCCCTCTGAATTCCAGCATTAGTTTCGGCCCATTCGACATTATTGGCTTAGGCAAGTTTACTCCACAAAACATGTCCACCTTCTCTAATCGCCCATCTACATAGATGAATGCTTGTAATGAGTCCACGTTTGTGCAACTGGAAATATTAAATAGAGTTCTTTTAGGTCAAGTTAAAATCCTGTCATGTAAATAAATTTTAAGGAAGGTGGAAGCGAGCGGGACGCTGGCGCTACGAGTACTGTGGGGAGAATACATTGGTCTCATGTGTGGGGCACAGGTGGACGGCCTATAGCCGGCTCTGGCCGCGCCGTGGTGCTATAGCGACGAGTGACAGCAGGGACTATCATCTGGCATCAGGACACTGCCAGAGATTGGTCGACACAAACAGTGTACCGATGTGTCGATTTGATGTTGTTGATTTGTGGTCAAGGGCCCTTATCACAAGCCCCCAAAATATGGGACTGCGTCTGCGTAGTCACTTCACATTTAACATCAGCAACATAGATCCATAAGCATCCAGAAATCTGCTGTCCATTATGAATCTGTGGGTACATGGCAGCAGTTTTAGTGGGTGCAAGCCACACCTCTTTTCCCGGGATGAAGAAAGGACAATGAATCAGGTATTACCCTTGCCCGAAAAAGGCAGGGCACTAGCTGATGGCTTCCGCGTGTCCTGTTCACGTATTCCCCGTTTCACAGAGACGAACACGTTTGTGCAATTGGTTCCGTCGGGCGAAACATTATCATGAATATTCGCCGTTAGGTTTTTAGTGGGTGCGAGCTGAACACTCCCATAATATGAAAGAGAATTGTCGCGGCAATTTTCTCAGCATGGAAAATAAGTTAGAGTGTTTCCCTCTTGCTCACACTTCACCGCAATGAAGAGTGAATTGTAAATACTAATTTCAATAAATAGGCGTACAAATTGACTTACTCTACAGACCCATCTGCAGATTTGTATATGTAAAAGTCTTGAAATATTAATCTAACTCTTTCTTTTCCTCTGCCGAAAAACTCGTAGTGGCAATGTGTATTTGGTGGATACGGTGAAGGGTAGTGTGGGGAAGTCAGCGTGCCATGTTTGGTTCCATCACTGCTGAATTCCTGATGACATGATGAAGCTGAAAAGAGGAAAAAAAGAAATTAAATACCTACTAGTAATAAAAAGTTTTTCACAATAATTTTTTATACAGGATTATCGTCATGGTGAGAAATAAGATACACCTTTGGTTAGAATAGGATTAGTAGATTATAGGTATTCCCTGCGTGCACGGGCAGAAGAGCAGCGTGCTCTAATTGCCGTAGTGGAGAACGGCCTCTGCCTCTCCTTCACCGTCTTCAGTAAGATGGTGGAGAGTGAAAGGACATGGTGCATCACGGTCAGGGTAACACAATGGGGGTTCACATTTATTTGTTTTTGTTTCACCATAACGTCGACGTTTACAGGTTGCGCGCACTATCTAATCTATTGAAAAGTACTATTTTGAGTTATATATGAGGAGCTGCCTGCCACTTGTCCTACCCTTTACAATAGTTAAAAAGATCAGAGGCTGACATTATAATTCCCCATCCTCCAATATTCCGTCTTGTCGCAATACAAAATTATACAAAAACTACTAAATGTATTCTCCATACTAAAGTTCATCGGAAATTCGTCTATGTATCCTGCACACGCAAGGTGGAAAAAAATAAAAAATTATAAGTCCCAGCTTCATTCTAAATTACATTCTCCGGTTATGTTTGCAGAAAAGGTACATAAATCAACTTCCCCTCTTGCGCGGAGATCGGGAAAGGGGGAGGAGGAAGTAGCCAACCCCGCTATAACTCCCCCCCCCCCCCCCCCCGTGGACAATGTATAGTTTTTATCAAAACTATCAAGTTTTTGGGTGGTCATAAAAAAAACCCTAACCTACTGACACCCGCAGGATTTCCGGGTGGTCATAAAATAAATAACCCTAACCTACCTACTGACACCTGCAGGATTTCCGGGTGGTCATAAAAAAATAAAAAAATAACCCTGACCTACTGACACCCGCAGGATTTCCGGGTGGTCATAAAAAAAATAACCCTAACCTACTGACACCCGCAGGGAATGAATGACATGACGTTGATTTGACAGGACGCGCAAGAATTCAAAATGGCGGCAAAACGTTACGTCTTACGTAACGCGACAGAAATTAGACGCGTCTGACAGCCGCGCTCATACAAAATGGCGCAGTGTGTGTAACGTTCCGTATCAAGGAAATTATTAAATTTTCAAAATTGAATATAAAAATCTAGACGCGTCTCCTGCAAGAAATTCTTTCTCGGAATCATTAGGTGGGCTCCTATAACCCCCCTACCATCACAGTTTATTTCTAGCGAGGGTACTGATTTCTAAATCCAACCCCATTCTCCCGCTCCACCGTCCACTAACTGAAATATTTCTAAGACTGTGATAATAACTTTATAACATATGGCTGCAATATACATACAAAATAACAATGCCTTATCAGAAAAATATGTACACTACACTACAAAAAAATAATGTGATAAATGAAACCGCGAGCTTTCAACATTTAAAAAATCAGATAGTAATATAATTATACCGCACCGATATAATTATACCGGCGCGTTATAAATATACGTTATGGGTGCGTCCGCGACATACACCCTGTACTGTAGAGACCCCGGCAAACGCCTTCGGCAATTTTACAGACTAAAAAACCTCCGCAGTAAAAGATTTTGTACTAAATATTTGCAAGCATGCATGATCTTTTATTTGTGATTGTTCAGCCGGGACTAGTATTTCTTCGTCACAGGCCGGGATCAATCCCCTTATTCTCAACTGTCGGATCACGGATTCGATTCGAAAAGTCACATGCCGTCTCGCTTTGACGCAGCGCGATAAAAAGTGACAGGTATAGAGTTTCCGAAATTCGAATTCTTTCCGACAGTTGAGAATAAGGGGGCTGTTCTGTTGTATCCGAACAGTTATTGACGGATGACTACCGGGTCACGTTCAGAGGGTAAACTTTCATAGTTGTTCGGTTGTTTACTTTACGGTTGTAACGTTGTACTTAAAAGCAACCTAAAAATAAATATTAAATAAAGAAAAACATGAAAATATATAAAATTATATTTAAAAATTGAAATAAAAAAGGTAATTAAACTAATCTTAAACTAAATAAATAAATATTGCTTATACCTACATTTAAGCTTTATCAAAAACAATAATAATTAAAATCTAGATTTATACAGAACCTCAAGTAATATTTATTATCAAGGTAATTAAGGTTCTCGTGTCTATTGCGCTCGCGCATTCCTAAAAGGCTTGATGTCATAGATTGAACCGACGGGACGCGACGATCTCCGAGCGGGCATTCGGTTGGCTTCGGAAATCTCTGCTTCATACCATTTTAAATCATTGGACGTGACGGCTGTGTCACTCGCTCCAAGAATTTATAAAATTATTTTTACGTAAATTCAGTGAAATCCCGCTGGGGTAAGTTTTCACGTATTTATTAGAAGTATTCCATTGTAAGGTGTTTCTAATAGTTTTCACAAACTCTTTAACGCTAGCACTGCCTTATTTCCTATTTTGACACTGTGACCTTTGAACCGTACGTCGCGACGTGGCTAACGATCACCTCTTAAGCTTCCTCTTTTCTCTGGGCTTCCAGGATTTCATACTACGAATATTTTTATACTACGAGGATTTATATGATGTTAATAAGAAGAATTCCCTAACTAAACTACCCTGAAGATCTACCGAGGGTTGACAGCAGACTGAGGGACGGTGTTGTGTGTTGTACCGGACTGGACAGTACTAAAGGAGTAGAGAGGAGCTGCTGAAGCCATCTATAGTTCAGGCCAGTGTCTTTCCCTACCTACCTCTCATCTAGACGTGAGGCGGCCACAGAATTTTAGGCAGAATAAACGATTGACGGTTCTTAGTCGTTTCATTCCGAACCCTAGCTTCTACCTGTGGCGAGCTGGTCATCCAAGTGCCGCACGGTAAGACCTAGTTAACATAGTTATTATACTTTTGGAATTTTCACATTTTAAATGACGCTAAATGTTCATTAATTTCTTTCAATATAGTTAAATTAAAAATAAGCATATCAATCTTTCATTACTTAAAATACCTATACCTACTAAACGATGAAAAATTTATGCAAATTACAATATTTTCATTCAGAGCTACTTTGCAGATGCCAATTATATTGTTTTTCAAATATGTCTGATGGTTTCATAGCTTCAATGCTCGAACGTAAGGAACGACTTGCCCTCTTATTCGCAACTGTCGGATCACGGATTCGATACGAAAAGTCACATCCCATCTCGCTTTGACGCACGACGATAAAAAGTGACAGGTATAGAGTTTCCGATATTAGAATCCTTTCCGACAGTAGAGAATAAGGGGGTTGGTATGACTAGGTTGTGTCAACAGAACGCTCGGAGTGTACTCGTTGAACGTACACAACCAATGCGCATGTGGCTGGCTGAGTGGCTTGGCTGCGTAGTTAGCTAATCGATAGGGATGTCCGTTCCTCAATCACGTGATACAATATTTTAAATATTTATATTCACAATGATTCAGTTTATCCAAATGATCCGAACATGCATTTTTGTATTTTAAGCATATATGTGATAAATTCTTTGATACCTTTTACTTTTTATGATATAAAAAATAAATATTGGAGTTTTTTGAATAGGATTTGATGGTGTCAGTGAAGATTTTTACTACAATAATTTCAAAATTGTGTCTGAACGAATGTTGTGTTGTAGAATGGGTGTAGTTTTATTAAGCAAATATTTGTGTTGGCGTGCTATTGAAATATCATTCTAATAAACGTGAATTTGACGTTTTATTGTGGTTATCCACCTCATCAAAGTAGCATAAAGGAGAATGTCATCAGATATTTCACGCCAACGCGCAACGCGTGATCCGATTCGATGTTCGCGCTTACGACGCTATTGGTCTGATAACGTTTTGGAACCTTATGTGAGTACGTAACTTACATTTGATTGCAAAACATAACCTTAAAATTATTTCTGATAAACGATATTGCTGTTCTTTGATCTTTATTGTCACTAGATTACTACCTACCTACTTATTATTGCAGAATGTATGAAAATAATGGCTCAATATTGGAAATAAAGAAAAGAAAATTAAAGCAATTAAATCCAAATTTTGACATTGATGTGTATGCTTACAGTGCTGACTCTTTTTTACTGAGCCCTGTGAAAACTGTCGGTGACGTCATTCATGATGTCACAGCAGTTCGTGTGAGCAGTGTATGCACGAATTGAAACGACTTTTAGTGAACTCGCTCACTGCGCTGTGAGTGGCAATAAGCATGATTAAGAATTATCGTAAGATAGCACGTATCCTTCTGCACGTTTTTTTTTATTTTTTTGAATGTCATTTGGATTTGTGTTTTTTTCAATTTTTATTATTGTGAAGGTGAGTCCAATCTTTTTTCCGTCGTCAACTAACGGCATCATCATAGAGTTCTTATAATAATAATAGTATTATATCATACTAACTAGAATTCTATCACCTAGGTTTACGTTAGGTACTAGATACATTATTATTTTTTGTTGGATGAAATCAGAAATATCAGAATCAACGCTTCACTAAAACTGTCAGTGTCAAATTTGGCAATGTCATCTCATCTAATCAAAATATTGAATAATATTGATTATTTGATTCATAATTCATGGTTAGCTTTCTTCATTTGTAAATAATAAATTAACAAGCATTTATTATGTCGATGAATTGAAAAGTAAGGACAATTAAATCAAATTTAAATAATGGCCGAGTTTACTCCGTTTTTTGTTGATCGAGCTAAAACTGGCAGAGCATCTTGTAAGGGCTGTAAAGGTAATTGCCCCAATGGAGAGTTGCGTTTAGCAAAACTAGTGGCCAGTCCTTATGGTGAGAACCAGCAAATGAAATCTTGGTACCATGTTGATTGTTTTATGAATATGCTCCTCAAACAGCGACCAGCCACAAAGCGTATTGACTCAATTGATGATATTGGTAACTGGTACACGTTAGCAAAGGAAGACCAAGAGTTTCTATTGAAGAAATTAAATGAAATGGAACAGTTGTATGCTGACAAAAATAATGGAAAATACACAGCTAAAGTAATAAAAAATGAGTCTTTACCACAAAGCAATACTAACGCAACAAGTTCAACAAAAGATATGTCCCAAGATTGTAAAGACGTCAATAGTAGATTAAAGACAGATGATGATAATTTTAAAACATTTTTTATATTATGCCAAAAGATATCAAAAGTTGACGCTTATACAGAAAAGACAGCAAAAGTAAATAATTTCTTTAGAAATGGAATTTCAGGACAGGGCTTCAAGGGTGATTTAGTGCTATGGTGTAAATTATTACTACCACAAGTAACAAAAAGAGTGTATAATTTAAAAAGTAAACAGCTTGTTAAATTGTTTTCTAGAATATTCAATATTGACCACGATGACATGCTCACACATTTAGAGCAAGGTGATGTTGCACAGACCATAAAAAAATATTTTGTGCAATCAAAAACAGCTCGGCCTTCATCTGAAAGCACCTTGACAATACAGGAAGTGGATAACTTTTTAGAAGATTTGTCTAAACTGACCAAAGAAGAAGAGCAGATTTATCATTTTAAGAAAATTGTCAAGAAATGTACTACTGATGATATACTGATGTTAATACGACTCATAAAAGGTGATTTACGTATAAATGCTGGACCTAAACATATATTGGAGGGTGTGCATCCTGATGCTTATAATGTGTTTCAAACATCGAGAGATTTAAACATGGTCTTAGATAGGATCTTGTCACACAGTTCTGGAGTTAGGCATAAAGATGCTCTACAGAGTAGTGTGCAGGCAAAATTGGTATTAATGACACCTGTATTGCCAATGCTAGCAGAAGCTTGTAAGTCTGTTGAAATGGCTATGAAGAAGTGTCCAAATGGAATGTTTTCAGAAATTAAGTATGATGGAGAAAGGGTACAAGTACATAAAAAAAGGAATGAATTTAAATATTATTCTAGAGCGTTGAAACCAGTAATGCCTCATAAAGTAAACCACTTTAAAGAATATTTGCCTCAAGCTTTTCCTGGTGGTGATGATATGATATTAGATACCGAAGTATTGATGGTAGATGTTAACACTGGGAAGCCTTTACCCTTTGGTACATTAGGTAAACACAAGCAATTTGAATTTAAAGATGCCCAAGTGTGTTTGTATGTGTTTGATTGCTTATATTATAACGGGAAAGTGTTGATGGATGTCCCTATTGTAAAGAGAAGGGAGATTTTACATGAAAATATGGTGGAAGTTAAGAACCATGTCATGTTTTCTGAACAACAATTGATTAAGAAACCTGCTGATTTAGCAAAAATGATTGCTCATGTAAGTATTTCAAAATATTTTTTTATAATTCTCATGTAACTGAAATACATATTTTTAAGATATTTCATTAACTTTTGACAGACAAATGTATTTAACTATTATCAGAATCATGGGAGTCATAAGCCGCTTGACAAATTAAGATATGCAATCTAAATTAAGATTTAAGTTGTAGTTGGTTATAGTTTAATATATGCATATTTCCTGATAGCAAAGACAAAGGTGTATATGGTTAGTCAAGAGACATTTCTTACCTGTTAGGCATTCCAGATGCATTGGGTTTTTAACTGCCATATGCTTCCAAGAATCTTACACTGCTTACCAATCAAGAAAACATTATTAAACCAAATTAAGAACTAATGGTTTTAATGATAAGACTATCATAATTGCTATTATAAATTACCATCAGCAGACTATATACTCACTGCTGGGGACAGGTTTGGCAGCATGGAAAAAGATGAGGCTGTGGTCATAGCACCATCATTGCCATAAGGGACATGCAAATTATAATTGACCCATCAGAGAGGAAATCACATTATTTTTGTATGATATACCAGAGCGATTGAAATACTATGCCAGCAAGCTATATTAAATTAATACTTATGTAATTTTTTCCCATTTTTAAAGTATTATTAAATATTGAAATATTGTCTTTTTCATTTGTTTACAGGTTTTAGAACAAGGTTTAGAAGGTCTGGTTTTAAAAGATCTACAGTCTACTTATGAGCCTGGTAAAAGACACTGGCTGAAGGTAAAGAAGGACTACTTATTTGATGGAGCTATGGCAGATACAGTAGACTTAGTCGTTCTTGGAGCTTGGTTTGGTAAACAATTTTTTATTATTATTGATTAAAACTCAAATAACAGTTTGATTAAAAAAATACGTTTAATAGATAATTAGAAAAAAATGTTTGAATATTTTTATATGATTTTTCAGGTTCAGGAAAAAAAGGAGGAATGATGTCGGTATTTCTGATGGGTTGTTTAGATACACGAAAAAATAAATGGGTTACAGTAACGAAGGTGCACACGGGTCATGATGATAGCACATTGGAGAGGTTGCAGAAAGAACTAGCTCCTTTAATGTTGAAGATATCTCAAGATTATAACAAGATCCCTTCGTGGTTGGATTGCAATAAAGGCATGGTACCTGATTTTGTTGCTTTGGATCCGAAGAAGCAACCTGTTTGGGAAATAACTGGTAAGTTTTATGAATTCTAGTAATGATAAATAAGAGTTTTAAGTCTAAACCAATTTTTGGCCTAAAGGACTTTCACTTGAAAGTGAATACAAAATGTGTGTCATAGAAAATAAATGAAACAGGCCAATGAAAAAGGCTCGATGTTCCTGGAAGTAATTAAATGTTCTGCAAAAAATCTATAAAAAAACCAGACATTGTAGTCCACCTCTAATAATGTACTTTTATATTTTTAGGTACCGAGCTAACAAAAGCTAATCTACATACAGCCGACGGAATATCAGTGAGATTCCCTAGAGTGACAAATATAAGAGATGATAAACATTGGGAATCTGCCACCAACTTGGAGGAGCTGAAACACTTATACAAGACCTCGAAGGAGAAGACTGATGTGTCGCTTTTAAATAAATTAGCAGATACAGCGGAATCGGATGAGCCACCCATAAAAAAAATTAAACATAGTCCTAAGACTACAATAGATAAGTTCATTAAAAAATGTACATCACCGAAGATAAAAAAGCACATAAAAAATGCTAGTGATAGTTCAATTGAATCAACAAACGTTAGCCATAATTCTACTTCAGTTGAAATGGACTTGAAGACAGACAATAAGCAATCGCTACCTACGAATCCATTGCCTGACGTGTTCAAAGACAAAAGATTAGGTTTTTATCCAGATTTTATTAGTTTTCCAGAAAATGAAAGATATCACTTTGAAAGACATTGGATTGCATATGGAGGCATTGTGTCTAAGTCTTTGCGTCAGACCGATATAGATTTTTTAGTTCATAACAATAATTCAATACCAGTGAGAAAAATACAGAAAATAAAAAAAAAGGTATCCAGTGATGTCATACATGTAAATAAATATTGGTTGATAAAATGTATTAATGATGTCAAACTCTGTGATACTTTAAAATATAAGGTGATTGTTGAATAGGCATGTTGTGCTAGTAGGAATTTAATCATGTGCATCTGGTTATATACATAAAGGAGCTATTAAAGATATTATAAAAATCATTAAATGTGGAATCATGAATCTATGAAATATCTAGTATTTATACATAATTAATTTTGGTGTGATATTACAACATATGCCTGCAAATACTTAAAATATTAAATATTAAAAACTCTTTAACTACCTATAAAAATATCGATTGATAACATAAATAAATTTCTTGTTTTATGTGAGATACACCCAATGCAATTTATATACCTACTTTTAAGTAATATTTTATTTTTACAACCTGATAATTGTGTACCAGTAAAAGGTGTACTAATTGTTTCTAAAGAGAATCAACATATAATAAAGATATGATATACTTACAAAATATGTTTGTTTGATGAAATTGTGGGTTTGTAAAATAATTCGTTAGCCTAAAAATAAATAATAACATGTAATTTATGCAGCAGGTTTTTAATTTTTAGAATTCTGTAGCAAAATAAGGAATTATAGTTTATCTAGTTTTTCTGTATTTGTATGATATAGTCCCCCTGCTTTTCTCTATTAAATAGTATAGAAAAGCAGGGGGACTACGGGAATAAATATACTTTTGGACCCACCCACCTGAGTTGAAGCAGTGGCGCAGTGGGACCACGGTTAAAACGGGAAATAGATAATGTATTTGTTAAAATTTTGGATTTTCAAAAGCTTTACTTTGGTGTTTGTAAGAGCGTTTACGCTGCACGGCTTTCCATACAAACTGTCAAGTTGAAATTATTGGAAACCAACAAACCGCTTCTAACAATACTTGCCATGCATAAGTCAGTGTGTCTGTCAGACTGTTAAAGGTCGCAGGTTCGATCCCTGCTTCAGGACGGGAATTTTTTCTTGTTTAGATATTTTTAAAAATAAATTTTTCTAACATTTATAATAATGTTAAATTAATAATAAGATTTACAACGATAAGGTGCTAGGAACTCATTGTCTTAATTTTAATATACCTACTAAACTAAAATTAATCATAAATGATAGGTACATTAATTCCTTCGTACTCGTAAATGACGGGTCATACAAGAAGTAACGTCTTACAACTTTGCCATTTTTATGTTGGCAGGCAATTTTATTTTTCGTTTTTGAAGTTAAAGGCTGTTTACAAGCAAAATATCTGTAAGTTGATGTTTAAACTATGATCCGAGGTTCACAGTCACACATCAGAGAACTTACAGTTGAATGTAGGTAATAAATAACATTATTGTAGATAGCTCATATTAGCGAAAGAAAATTTTCTTTTATTTTTCTGTAAAATTAGTAACCGCGCCCGCTTGAATGTCTGTTATAATAGCCCATACCGGTAAATTAAATTATACGCGTACTAATTGCTTACCTGCACCGGGAATCGATTCCACCGAATGTAAAAAAATAAACGTACAACATAAACGTACGTAGGTATGTACGTCGCAATGCGAATGTCTAAATCAGTGATGACACTATGAAGTTTCCGGGATACATCAGTACTTATAAATATACCTACAAGTTACAACGTTGTTGTACAGTCATGTGCAAAAACATGTATAAAGATGTAAAAAAAGATACACTGATATTTGACTTCCCCTTCCGTCTCTTCAGAGCACCACTCTCTCCCTAAACTTGCTAGGCATGGAGATATGTTGCGATCTGAATTCCAGGAACTACATCGAAACCGTGATCAAAACAGCCTCACGGAAGCTCGGTGTCCTGAACAAGGTGCGTCGATTTTTCCACGCCTGACCAATTATGCCTGCTCTATAAAACTCAGGTCCGGAGGCGTGGAATATTGGTCGCACTTGTGGGATGGCTCCGCCAAGTACCTCCTCGATGCCCTGGACAGATTGTAGCGTCGTGCTGTCCGTATCGTTGGCGACGTAGAGGTCACGAAAAAGCTTGAGCCTTTTCAATTGCGTCGATTTATAGCGTCGCTTAGCGCCTTCTATCGGCTATATCACGGAGAGTGCTCTGAGGAGCTATTTGACCTTATCCCACCTTCCCCTTTCTACTCAGTGTTCCCTCCCATGTGTTCCCTCCTTCTTATAACATGGGTTCCTTCAATAGAGGCGTGATAAAGCACCTTTCGGGCCGGCAAGGTGGAGGTGACTAAAGCAGTGTCTGAACTAGGGATGTTATGGAGCTCCGTAACCGTAACCGAAACTATCGGATATCTGAAATAAAAAAATTTCCGTAACCGTAACCGAAACCGATATAAAAGTTTAGGATAATGGCGGAGTCTAAATGACAAGTTACGACCGGTTTTTTTTTAAACAAAGCACGGCAATTGTCCCAACACCACCTGATGTGAAGCGGTAAGGAGAGTCCATATGCGAAGACAGCTAGTGCCGAATGGACATTGCACTAGCTGCCGCCAGCTTGCCGGCCCAAAAGGTGCTTTTTCACGCCTTTCTTGTAGGGCCCCATGTTATAGGAAGGAGGAAACACATGCGCTGGCAAAGAATTCCAAGTTCTGGAAGTAGGTACGACAAAGAAACGAGGAACTAAATTTCTTTGTGCGCGATGTTGAGGTGGAGACAGTAGGTAAATGGATGACTCCGAAGACCGGCACGCGTGTTCCTGAGCAGAAAGGGGGAAGGTGGGATAAGGTCGAAAAGCTCTTCAGAGCACTCTCCGTGATAAAGCCGATAAAAGGCGCAAGCGACGCAATGTCTTGACGCAATTGTAGAGGCTCAAGGTTGTTCGTGACCTCTACATCGCCAATGATACGGACAGCACGACGCTGCAATCTGTCCAGTGCATCGAGGAGGTACTTGGCGGAGCCATCCCACAAGTGCGAGCAATATTCCACGCAAGACCGGACCTGAGTTTTGTAGAGCAGGCATAGCTGGTCAGGCGTCAAAAATCGACGCACCTTGTTCAGGACACCAAGCTTCCGTGAGGCTGTTTTGATCACGGTTTCGATGTAGTTTCTGGAATTGAGATCACAGCATATCTCCATACCGAGCAAGTTCAAGTAGGCCTGTGCCGAAAGAGTAGTGCCCTGAAGAGAGGGAAGGGGAATGAACGGCGACATTTTGGCTGTAAACGCGCACACCTGTGTTTTTTTTAGCATTGAACTCAACAAGATTGTTAGATCCCCATTCAGAAATAACGTTCAACACCCTGTTGAGCTCAATAGTAAGATTCTCCCTCTCTTTCTCGGTTTCAGCGCACCCAGCCCCTGGGCGACCGTAATGGGCCCCCATGCACTGTACTGTCATTGTCATTCGCATTACAATGGATGTTTCCTAATGGAAGCATATCATTGATATGAAGAAGAAAGAGTGAGGTGGATAAAACAGAGCCTTGTGGTACACCAGCATTCATTGACATGAACCGCGAAGCGAATCCATCTGCGAGGACGCGTATTCTCCGCTCATGTAGGAAGCCAGCGATCCAATTGCAGAGCTGGTCGGGCAGACCGTATGCCGGGAGCTTGGAGAGAAGAGCACTATGCCAGACCCGATCAAAAGCTTTTGCAATGTCAAGGCTAACAGCCAGTGACTCACCATGTTTATCAATAGCTTCACCCCATACATGCATTATGCTAGAAGATCACCCGTTGACCGTTTCGGCCGAAACCCGTACTGTCGATCATTAATTAATGAATGACCTTCTAGGTATCGGATCAGCTGGTTATTTATGATCCGTTGCATGACCTTGCAAAGAACTGAGGTGACAGCTATTGGGCGGTAGTTTACTGGGTCTGATGGGGACCGGTTGCATTGGCTTCTCTCCAAGATTCCGGCACACACCCAGAAGAGAGATAAAGACGGTATAGCCGCGTTAAGACAACTCCGCTGCGCATTTATTTAGTACTATTTCTTTGTTTTACCCGGCCGAGCCGTCACTTATTGTCACACAGCCACGCGTGTCTCTTGCAATTTTCATTGTTTATGATTTATTTTGTGATTATGGGTGTGAAAACATAAAATTTATTATTAATAATAATAATAATATTCATACACCCACACCTATTATCTAGCCCAAAGTAAGTCATTAAGAGCTTGTGCTATGGATACTAGATAACGGAGAAATAATGATAATAATATGTATATAAATATTAGAAATATACTAAATAAACATATAAACATCCATGACTCGTAAACAAATGCTCGTACTCATCATACAAACATTTGTTCCTACCGGGATTCGAACCCGGGACCTCTTGACCGAGTAGCCTGGGGTGCAGACCACTCGGCCAGCCGGTCGTTATTAACGAGTGCTTTACGTAAGTACTTAGTTTCAAAGTGTTTTGTAAGTAGATTGTTATAGTCTTGTTGGCAAAAGGTAAAATGCGTCCTAAGTAAAACCCTCTTCGATACCCTGGACAGATTGCAGCGTCGTCCTGTCCGTATCGTTGGCGACGTAGAGGTCACAAACAACCTTCAGCCTTGCAATTGCGTCGAGACATTGTGTCGCTTAGCGCCTTCTATCAGCTATATCACGGAGAGTCCTCTGAAGAGCTTTTTTTTTCTCTTTTTTAAGGAAACTCCAGCTTTTACAGTACTTTTGAATTTAAAAATAATTTGATACATTAGCAAATAACAGTTTCCCCTGCTAGTTAATACACAAAGATTAAAGAGAAGACAACGTAAGCAAGCTGAATAAACATCAATGACATTTAACTATCTCAAATACATTTTTACATAAGACCTTATTTTTGACCTTATTCCACCTTCCCCCTTCCTACACATCAATTCACTGTCTCCACCTCCACATCACACATATGTTCCCGCATTCCTATAACATGGGTTAAGAAAGTCATAAAGGAACCCATGTTATAGGAAGGAGGGAAGCGAGAGCTTTTGAAGGCAAAAGAGGCGTGAAAAATCACCTTTTGGGCCGGCAAGGTGGAGGCAACTAGAGCAGTGTCTGAACTGCATTACCTGTCTTCGCATATGGACTCTTTGTTAGAAATTATAAGATTTTGTATAATGGTATTCTTATATAATTTATTAACCATGGCAACAATAATGTTCTAATGTCACGTTTGTCAAAATTGTTCAGTTGTTCTCTCTCCTCTCTGGCCGCCACCGAACTAAATGTAAAACCATGTAAGCTCTCAATTAAATATCATTTAAAGCATGTGAACTTCTTTTTGTCGACCCCGAAAACTCTTCACGCTCTATTCCACTGCATCTTCATAGGCATAACAACTTAGGCCTGAAGTTGACAACGCACCTGCAATACCAAGTGAGGTTTTCCTTGTTATTGCAGGTGTCTATAGGCGATGGTAACCACTTACCACCCGGTGGGCCGTCAGCTTGTTTGTTATTTAATTTTATAAAACCAAACATACGTCTGCCTTATTCCGTTTGCAATAAGAGTCACTGACTATCAAAAGCAAATACATCTTAGTGCCCGTGACAGTAGGTACAGTCAGGTCGCGGTCCCCGAGTGAACACCTATATTGACGGAATAACCCTTTTCGCGGAAGTTGTGGCGATGTGGCGAACCCACCCACATCCCACATTATTATGTGGTATGTGGCTGGGTTTTAGCTTAGTAAGGTAGGTAAGGTACACATCTGCTGAAGTGCTGACACATTATCTAAATATATTGACATTTTTGCGAGTCGAAATATCAAGTCGTCGATCAGGCGGGACATATGCTTGTTTGGCATCCTTGCCGTATAAAAATCTTATTCCGATGCGGTAGGAGCTATTTTACACTAGCATGTTACTTATTTTACTTATTCTGTGATGTCAATGTAATGCTCAATGTGTAGTCGTCTGTATGTTAGAGCAGGGGTCCCGAGGCCCCCAAGCGGCACAAACACGCCTCATAATAACCGAGGGAAATGCCTCGAGGCTGTGAATCGTGTGTTCGTTTTAAATTTTCAACGGCAAATGCTTGGAGTACCTACAGCCGGCTTGTGTGCAAAAACTAATTAATTATTTAAACTCGGAGCCCAATTTCCCTGACTCACTGAACCGAGAATGTTGCCGTGTACCTATGCATTTCTTCGAATTTAAAATTTAATTGCAGAATGCTGTAATACTTTTTTAGGTGTTACCTACTCATGCTTTATTTCATATTAATATTATGTATTTGAGAATTTTCTATCTACCTAGCACGATTTTAATATTTACAGTTATGTGCTAAAAAGTAGCAATTTTTGACAGCTTGTAAGCAAATAGCAAAGCCGCATGCGGCCACTTTTTTGCGGAAACTTTTGTGCGTTCTTCATGATTGATCGTCTTTGGCGGAGTTGTATCTAGTTATCTAGATCCAGTCTTGTGTGGAATATAGCTTACACTTGTGGGATGGCTTCGCCAAGCGTCGTGGTGTCCGTATCATTGGCGATGTAGAATGTAGAGGTCATGAACAACCTTGAGCCTCTGCAATTGAGTCGAAACCTTGCGTCGCTTAGCGCCTTTATCGGCTTTATCACGGAGAGTGCTCTGAGGAGCTTTTCGACCTTATCGCACCTTCCCCCTTTCTGCTCAGGAGCACGCGTGCCGGTCTTCGGAGTCATCAATTCACTGTCTCCACTTCAACATCACGCACAGAGAAATTTAGTGCCTCTTTTCTTTGTCGTACCTACTTCCAGAACTTGGAATTCTTTGCCAGCACATGTGTCCCTCCTTCCTATAACATGGGGTCCTTCAAGAGAGGCGTGAAAAAGCACCTTTTGGGCCGGCAAGGTTGAGTCGGCTAAATGGACTCTCCTTACCGCTTCACGTCAGGTGGTGTTGGGTCAATTGCCGTGCTTTGTGTAAAAAAAATACTAATCTCAATAATATTCGAATAGTAAATGAAGCGAATATTAGAATAATACAAATAATCGAATACCAATCCTTAGTGCGGGCCATCTCAGCTAGCAGAAAGAGATTATCAAGTATCCTTTTCTATCATAATGTGCACAGCTTTGTTAACAATACTCCCCTAGTTAAAATACTTTATAAGTATTTGTAGTAATTTGCTGCTTAAAAATGCATGATCAATGTATCCATTAATTATTCTAGGTAAGCTTTTGCCACTATTAAAAGAAGAACAAGAACATGTGGCTGTTAACTGTAGATGCGAGCATTAACTCCTCTATCGCAAAATTTTTACATAGTAAGGGAAAGAATTCCTGCTGCACTCCACTGACGTCTATTAATACGAAATCGACAACGAACGCCGTCCTTCAGAATTTGGCAGCGCTGCATTGTTTTATGCTTAAATGCAGATGCACTTGCGGCACTTATAGAGAGATCGACAGACATCTTGAATACTGAGCAATGCACTGAATCACAATGGAGTATTCAACGAATAAATGCTTTGCTCGATTACGTAAGCGTGAATTGAACGCTTCTAACAAACAATTATTCAAAATCCATGAAAATAAAAGAAATTTTGTAAATTATTAGAACTATAAAAGCTAACTTTAAATGTTTAGTACCTACCTATAGTCATGCAGTTTTGTGACGAAACTCGTTCCTCACTTCGCAAGTCACTTTTTTATACGACAAGGGTAAGAAACAGGTATGCGGTCCTCCTGATGGTAAAAGTTTTCCTTTTACGCTTAAGTTTTTTTTACGCTCGTAGCATTTTGGGCTCTACTCACGTAAAATTAAGAAAAACCGTTATGATGATAGCATAGATAACTAATCCCTCTGCTCCCACCGACATAATGCTTTATCAAGGTCTGGCGATTTTACTCGGCAACGTCAGGAACACAACTCTACCCCAGAATACATAATTAGGGACGTCTACAGAGTATAGTGTAATTTGCCAGCATTAAGATCGCGGTATCATGCTTCAGATTTGAAATCATTCACATGAGGGTGTTAGACCTTCATGAGTACCATTTCTACCCTGAACTAGACATTTGTACTTCTGAAAGCAAAGATGACAATGGAATATATTTGATGCCGCCATTCTTACGTAAAAGCGGTGGAGCCAACCGCTATCCGCTGCTCATAAACAAATAATTCTTACAATTCTAATTAGTACCTTGTGTTGTATTATCTTTTAATTCGACTGCTAATTTAATAGCGATAACGAAATCAAAGTTACATTGTAAAAACATTGGTCTCGCCATTTTGACATAATTTCTCACAAATATTATATTAGAAGATTTTGTACGAGCTGGATGAACGTAACACATGAACGTAACGTGATCTTCGGTATTTAAGGTGTTAAGGTGATGTTACCCCAGTTGGGCACGCATTGATTCGATTGGTAAGGGTAAATACGACTATGCCCATAATCTTAAACTCGAATTCGACTGTAAAACAAACCTATTTTTCATACATTTTGACAGATGAATTTGAAGTGAGACACGACACGAGTTTGATTGAAGCTGTAAATAAAGTCTAAAATTAAATATTAACATGGCCCCTATTTCACCAACGTGAAATTTGTCAATTACATATGTCGAGTGACAATTGTCCAGCGACAAGTGACATGTGACACTTTAGAAAATATTTTTTCATAGAAATGTTTTTTTATGACCGGCATTTTCTTACAATTCCTTGTAGTTCTCTAAACTTAATTACAATTCTGTTATGAAACGAGACTTATTTTTCCTAGTCTACATATTTGTAGGATTGTCGGTAAATCTTGACATGAGATTAAACCTGTGTCAGGCTTGTCGCTTGCGTTACTGTAGTACCTATGCCGTGGTTAACATCCGCGTATTTTTTAAATGGCTCTCCGTGAAGGTAGTGGTAATGATAATGATTTTGATGATTTTGCATGCATATGGAAGATGATTTAAGGAAAAAAATATTCTTCTTTCAATCTTGCGGATTTTGCACTCAAAGAAAAAATTCGTGTCAGTAAAATCAGTGTAGAATATTTTATAAATAGAATCAGTGCATGTTTTGAACGCTACCATTCATCGCTGTATCAAACAAGTTACCACTGCAATTGTCAATGAAATGCTTGGTAGTGAAGTACGGTGGCAATCCGACAATCCGAATGCTATATCAAATTTATTAAAGGGGCAAATATTCCAAGAATTGATGTAATCGTAGATAGGTCGTTGATACCCATTCATTCACCTCGGCAAAATGAGTACAAGTATCTTGACCGTAAAGGTGATCATATAATTAACACCATGGTTTTTTGTAGACGAGTTTTTTTTTCGCCAATGCAAGATGGCCGGGCTCCGTTCATGACGCAAGAGTGCTACGTAATTCGACCTTAGCTCAGCAGTAGGAGGTTGGAGACAGTTCCTAAATAAAGTTATAGGAGACAGATCATATGGCATGAGGAACCGGCTCATTAATCCACACATCCCTGTAGGAATACAAATAACAGAAGCAGTTATTTTTGCGAGCTTTTAAAGTACAAAAAGATTAGTTGAAAATGTTCTAGGAATATTATAAATAAAAATTTGCTTGTTTTTTATTTATTTATTTATTTATTTATTGCTTGTCACATGGTACATTATGGTGGTAAAAGATTCTTTCAAAACATTGAGCACGTGACACCCTGCAAGGGCACTGCAATTTTAAGAGAGCGACACTTATCTAATAGAGAGACACAAATTTAAGTATGTTACATTTCAATCATAAGTTTATTATTTATCTTTATCTGCAAAGAACTCATTTAATGTATAATAAGCCTTTTTAGAGAGATATGTTTTTAGATTTTTTGTAAATGGCTTTATTGTTTGAATGTCTTTTATTTTATTGGGAATATTATTATAAATATTTATAGACATACAGTATGGGCCTGATCTAATTAGTTGAAGAGTTTTACCTGTTGGGAGATTTAATTTATTTTTATATCTGTCATTACGTTTAATATTAGTATTAGCAGAGTATAGATGCATGTGTTTTTTTATAAATTTGCTAGATTCCAATATATATAGGCAAGTCACAGTAAGAATATTGTGTTTTACAAAATATGGTTTACATGATATCATTTGGTCAATGTTAAATATAATTCTAATACATTTTTTTTGCAGTATAAATAAGTCTTGTATGTCGGTACAATTGCCCCATAACAATATTCCGTACACGAGTCCAGAGTGTGCGTAGGCATAGTATGCAGTAAGGGCAGCTTTGGTATCAGTTGCTCTTTTAAGGTTGTATAATGAATATATGAAAGACGATATTTTTTTAGTTAGTTTTTGGATGTGCGCTTTCCAATTTAAATTGCAATCTAATTCTAGTCCCAAAAGAGTAGTAGAAATTTCTGATTTTATGTCGTTATCTTTAAAATTATATTTTATGTTAAGAGGCGCTTTTTGGTAAGGTCTAAATTGTAAAATTTTAGTTTTTTCAAAGTTAAGTAATAAATTATGGGCACTTAGCCAGCTGAGAATATTCCCTAGAATTGAATTTAGTGTAATTGTTAATTCGTTTAAATTAGTGCATGGTACAGTTATAGATATGTCGTCAGCAAAAAGAATGCAATAATAATCCAGTATTCTTGGCAGGTCATTTATATATATCAGAAATAAAATACAGCTGACAAGACACTGCCTTGGGGTATTGAATTATAAATTTTTAATTTTTGTGTTCTAATTTTTTTAACGTTACCTGTTTTAAAGTCTGTGTGTTCTATTTCAACATACTGTTCACGATTTGAGAGATATGATTTGAACCATTTGTAAGTTATACCTCTTATTCCCGAATTATACAATTTGTCCAATAAAATATCATATCGTACTCTATCGTAGGCTTTACTAAGGTCAAGTAGTAATCCAACTGCATACTTTTTGGCATTAATTGTATCTAATATATTGTTTACATATTTGAATAAGGCTAGGTTAGTGGATCTATTTCTTCTGAAGCCGTTTTGACTTTGGTCTAATATTTCATATTTCTCAAAAAATGAGTAAAGTCTTCTGGACATGGCCTGTTCAAATATTTTAGATGATGTTGGCAGTAAAGCTAAGGGGCGGTAGTTGTTTGGGTCTGATCTATCGCCTTTTTTATAGGCTGGTTTTAAAAGTGAAATTTTAAGAGCATCTGGGAAAATGCCTTCGGAAAATGATTGGTTTATCAAAGTAGTATATGGTGATGTTAAATTGTCTATACATTTTTTAATTAATATTGGTGGGATTTCATCTGTGCCATGGCTAGATTTGTTTTTTAGGTGTTTTATAATGTAGTGAATTTCTTTTAGCTCGACTGGCTTGAGAAATATGGTATTTTCAATTTTATTATTTGTTATTTTTGTATGGGCATTTCTACTAGGTTTTCCTAAGACTTCGTTAGTAGATACCGCTGCGAAGTAATTGTTAAATGTATTGGCGACTTGTATAGGGTTCCATTGATATTCATTATTGATTTTTAATTTAATATTTTGCTTATTTATTGTACTGTTTTTATTTGTTTCATAGTTTATAATTTGCCACATAGTTTTAATTTTATTGTTAGATTTATTGTAAATACGCACATTATTTTTCGTTTTATGTTTGTATATAATTTTTTTCAAAAGTTTTTCATATTTTTTATAATAACTATGTATTGTTTCATTATTTGTTGTAGATAATAATTTTTTTAGTAAGCGTTTATTTCTACACGAAGTTTTTATACCTTTTGTCAACCATTTATTTATTCGTTTATATTGAATTTTTATAATTTTTTCAGGTATTGTTCGATCAAGTAATGTTCTTAAAGTGTTATCAAAAGCATTATAATTTTCGTTAATATTTTGATCTGATTTAATAATATTATTCCATTGAATTAATTGTATTTGTTCTTTAAATTTATTCATATTTTGCTCATTAAATATTCTTTTTTTAATTAATATTTTATTTAAAGATAGTGGACTAACATGCATTGAAAATATAACACTTTTATGATCAGAAAAACCTAATTCCTTTACTAAAGTTGTATTATTAGAATTTTTAATATTTGTAAATATTAAGTCTATACAAGTTGAAGTATTTTCTGTTATTCTTGTTGGTTCTTTTACTTTTTGATTTAGATTACACGTTAACATTAGATTTAGAAGTTGTCTTTTATGTTTATTATTTGTAAGAAAATTTATATTGAAGTCGCCTCCAACAATAATCGACTTTGTTTTGTCTTTAATTTCAAGAATATTCAATAATTTTTCTATTTGTCTGTAAAAGGTTTCAGATTCTTTGCAGCTATTTGGCCAATATAGTACTATAAGAATTAAATTTATTTTATGTATCTCTATTGCACATATTTCGAATATAGATTCTATTGCTAATTTATTTATATCTTCTCTTTCGCTACTTTCAATAAAATTTCTTAGAAGAATACATACTCCTCCACCATCTTGATTTTCCCGACAGTAGGATGCTGCTATGTAATGTCCATTTACATTTAAATATTTTAATTTATCATGGTTAAGCCACGTTTCAGTGACACACATGGCTTTAAAGTCGGGGTTTTCCTCTAAAAGTACTTCTACTAGGTGGGTTTTGTTGCTTATACTGCGTATGTTCTGGAACACTGTTGTAAATGTTTCGAAAATTATGGTTCTGGCTTCCTGGTGTAGAGTCTGGAAAAAGTTGTTGAGATATTATTGAAGGGGCCTCTATGTCTTTATTGCTGTTTTTAGATAATTCACTATTCTTGTTAGCTCTTTGTTGGTGCAATTCACGGATCAGATGTGTAGAGTCTTGCCCATTGACAATAAGTTTATTATTACGTATAATTGCATGGTGACCATTATTGCGAGCCTCTAGTAGAACTTGTCTTAGAGCGTTTCGTTCTTTCAGAGCTTGGTCCTGTAAATATTGTGAGACTGCCAATCCAGTATTTTTGAAATATTTGCCATTTTTTAATATATAGTTAACCATTCTTCTTGACATGAGTTCAATTTTTAGAGGTCTTTTGGGTCCTTTATTTCCAATACGTGAAATATCCTCGACAAATCCTGTTAAATCAATATCTAAAATTTCGTATATCGCATTTATAACACGGTCAATAGTATATTCTTCTGGTTCCCAATAATTTTCTATGAAGCCGTACAGGACAAATGATTTTTGTTTATCAAGTTGAATATCGACGCCATTGTATTGCGCAATCTCAGTTTTCAATTTAAGGGTGTCTTGTTGTAACTTTTGAGTATCGTTAAACAAATGCCTTATTTTTTCATTAAGTTTATCTAATTCTTCTTTAAGCTCTTGTTGTTCATTTTGTAATATTCCAATTGATTGTTTAATTTCTTGTCTAAATTCTGTCATCGCATCTTCTATTTCAGTTTTTAATATAATTTTTATTTCCGAAATTATTGATTTTGTATTACGCTCAAGATGACTTTCTAAAAGTTTATTGATATTTTCTAGTGAAAGTGTGTCACTTTTGGGATTAGAGATTGTTATTGTTTCTTCATTACGGATGCAGTTGAAATTTGTTTGAATGGTATCGCCCAAAAAGCTCTGGTCACTTGAACTCGTTGATAAGCTTGGGGCAAATGTTCCTTTTTTCCTAGTCGTAATGTTAGTTATCTCTATGGTATCATTCAAAAGTTCATCGCTTAGTTTGATTGGCTGGTTCGTATTATCACTTTTTGGGGTTTTACAACGACATGTAGGACATTTCCATATCTTTTTATGGTCGGTTGTCATCGTATTGTAAAACCTTTGAGAGGATACATTTGCGCATACTAAATCATATTTTTCATTGCACAGTGAGCATTTTAAATATTCTCTGTTTAAAATTTTGTGTTTACATCCTGCGCATTGTTGTGACATTTTTATATTTATGTGAACGGCGCGCTCTCGTATTTACGGGATAATAACTAAGTATGTTGCTTAATATTTAGCACCTGGATAAGGATTGTATTGCCCGGTGAGTAGTACAGTCATTAATTAATATATGTCGTTGTTACACCAATATTATTTACCTATAGCTGCAATAGATGGCGTTGGTGGTAATTTAGACTCAGTATATTTTATTATTTTTTTACTGGTAGGTAGTTTGTGTGTTATTTGTAAGGTTATAATTATTCTCAGCACTAATAAACTGTATCGTAATCACGTACAATTAATCTTACTTTTAATCCTGGATTTTCATAATTGCTTTCAATAAATATTTTCTTTTAATTTTACTTAAATACCACTTCACACGGCTATTATGTTGAAAATTGTTGTTTTGTTTTTAGCTAGGTATAACATTAATGTTCACTTAGTACTACACTTTTTACACACGTATTACCACATGAATAATCAGGTGTTACACTTTTCTCTAAGTTATTTAATGTATTTCTATTTTTTAAATCACTTTATGTTCGGACTAGAAGTAAACAGTGGCACTGTGGCGCCCTCTCTCCCTTTTAATCATTTCGTGTGCAACCGTTGTCAGCATGCAATTCGTTTTTAGTTTAATAGTTTCAAAGAAGTTTTTATCAGAGAGAGCAAAGGTATTGTAGTTATTGAGCGTACGTGAAATATAACTAATAAAACACGGATCATTATTGTTACTCTGAAGACTTTTTGATTTAACAATTTCTAATTATTTGAAAAAATAACCAGTTAAATTCATAGACAAAAACTTGATACATTTTACCCCAGAGGACAGTTTAGTTTAGCTGTGACAATTCTTTTTTGGCAATTGTCACACCTATCAGCATGGTGAAATCACAACTTGCCAAATATCACATTTTCTAGACAATTGTCGCACCTGTCAGCGTGGTGAAATAGGGGCCGACATATGTCATTGTATTGTAGAAAGTATTACCACTAATAATTAGGCGTATAATTACATAAGATGTTTTATAGTTAACCCTGAAAATTTCATAAATCGGAGCATAATTTATTACTATCTTACATTTTTTTTTCAGGTTTATCGGGACCACAGACCAAAAGAGATGTTTCAAAAATGTATGGAGAGGTCTATGTACACTTCTTGAAAAAAAACTTACAGACGAATTGATAACCTCCTCGTCTTTTGAAGTCGGTTAAAAATAGGTAAAAATATGCAAAACAGTATTGAATTGTCCATTTTCTTTTAATTTGCTTTATTGCATGGTACCTACTAAACAAGATTTTTTAGAAAGAACTGCAACACAGCCAAAAATTCATCATGGCGCGTATGTCACTTTGGTGACGTTTATTTCACTTCTATGTCGCCCGCCATATTGCCATAGTAAATTATTATGTAATCGACGAAAAATTTCAACTTTTGTACAAACAAACTATGCATGAAAACGAATTATTAGTATTTTTCGCAGATCCTGTTTTTTTGAGATCCTGTACCTGGCCTGATATGAAACATCTCATTTGGGACTAAAAACCGATAGCTCGGAATCCGCTTGATTAAAAATGTATTGCATTGTTTCAACAAACAATGAAACACGGTAATAAAATGTTATTGTCGGACCTGTATATTAATAGAATATTCATTTTGATATGAAGCGGAGGCCTTTGGCCGTAACCGTGAAATCGTAAGGGTTGCCAGGTAAATAAAGCACTAATAACCATGACAGGTATTTTTGAAAAAAAAAACATATCTAGGGGCTTCATACGAACCCGCGAACTTTCACATTCCGGGTGACTGATTTCACCACTGAGCTACCAAGGACTTGGGATAACCCTATGTTATATTGTTAAGTTTGACATGTCTTTTAAAATCCTTTATTTTATTTTTACTATCGTAATAAATTTTGAAAGATATTTTAGAAATGTATCTTCTTCTTCAGCCACTATCAACCAACCGTTTGGTGTGGATCTCCTTTAAAACTCTCCAAAGTCGCATATTTTAGGCAGTTAATATCCAATTGCTGCCGGCTATCTTTATGTCGTCCTTCCACCTCATTTGCTTTCTTCTTCTTGGTCTTATTTGTTAGTGCGATCTCCATGTAAAGACTATCTGCACCACGAGTTCTCCTTTCTCGCACATGACCAGCCCACTGCCACTTCAGTCTCGCTATTCTCTCAGCCACATCTGTCAGTGTTGTCTCCTAATGTGGAGCGGTAAGAAGAGTCCATATGCGAAGACAGCTAGTGCAGTTTCTATCCGCCTCGACCTTGCCGGCCCAAACAGTACTTCTTCACACCTCGTTATCTTTTAATTTTTTTGAAGGAACCCATGTACCTAATAGTAAGGAGGGAACACATGTGGTGGCAAAGAATTCCATGTTTTGGAACGACAAAGAAACGAGGTACTAAATTTCTTTGTGCGTGATGTTAAGGTGGAGACAATAGGTTCCAGGCCCATATCACTGAATTCATCGAAAATTTGAATATGAATATGAATATACCTATCATACTCAGTTTTACAATGAAGGTTTTGGAACGCGATGAATTTAAGAATGATACAAGAGCTGATTACAAGGGGTAAGACTCCTCTTCTGCTACCAAGAACGGGACGTTTATTGTTATTTCTTATTAATTATGAAGTTCTATGATATTCAAATAAAACCTTTTGCCTTTACTTTCGAATCCTGAAGATGGAAATTCAGGCTTTTTGTTATTTAAAAGATTTTTTTTTATACTACTAGATGACAAACAAGCTGACGGCCCACCTGATGGTAAGCGGTTACCGCCGCCTATAGACACCTACAATAACAAGGAAAAATCACGCGATATTGCAGGTGCGTTATCATCCTGGGGCCTAAGATGAAATGCCGTCCATACCAAGTAATTACACTGGCTACCTCTCCCTTCAATCCGAAACACAGCGAACTGTTTCACGGCTGAAATAAGAAAGGCGGTGGTACCTACCCAGACGACCCTACATACGGGTCTACCACCTAGTAACGGATGAAGGAATGACTATGATAAGTTTACAATCGGATAAAAGTAAGCAATTAGATTTCGATTTGAATTCCAATGTTGAACGAAGTTGGAAAGTTAATACACAAGAAATGTAACTGGATGAAGGTTTCACTAATTAGTTGGTTGATTCAAATGGAAAATTAGCTGACAGTAAAATACCTTTGTTTATACAATACAACAAGCGACGTTTATGTGATTAAAACAAATACAAACATTTGCTCACGAATGACGGTTGTTATTAAAGCATACTTTCAATATTTAATTTATGTTTAATTTATTATGCTAATATATTTTAGTATCCATAGCGTAAACTCTGATGAAGGATAATTTAGGAAACATAAATGTAAAAATACGTGCTTATTTGGAGACTATATCAAAATCTTGAATTTATAAAGGAATAACTTTTGGCATATGATTTAACGATAAAACAGTCTCCACACTATTTAACTTAATAAAAATAATGCTTTATTGAGGGAAAACGTGTAACAATTTGTGTTTGATTGCCCTGTATTATTCCAGCATAGGCAAACGCTTGTAGTATGGAATTGTTCTTCCCATTTGATACATACAATTGTCGTCATAGCACTAGTAGATTATTTTAAATTATATTTACTGACAAAATAAGTGTTTATGTTCGTGTGGGCAGCTATAAAGCACCTTTAGCCCTTTAGTACCAAACAAGATAATATATTGCACGCAATTTTCAGGCTCTGTAATACCCAAACAACATGATCTTTTTTATGAAAGATTCCGACAAAAATGTGCACTTTCTTTACAAAATCTGGGTCGTGTTAATGTAAAGTTACCTACACCGAGTACTCTGTTCATTTTAATATCTCCAAAGAGTTCCGGAGTAGCGTGTTAAAAGCGAGATAGTGGCTTAGCGGGCCGAGGTGTGGAGTGCGGACGCTAGGAAAAGTTTGTAATTAATAAACTGAAGTGTTGGATCTACCCACAATTCAGAAATCGATTTCTAGACTTCAAAACAACACAGGGCAGTCGGTTTTGCTTGTCTCGTTGACCTATTTTACTCTTTTCCAGGTCATTTCTTCTTTGTGTCTAACTCATAGCGCCAATAAGTGTACCAGGTCTACAGACGTTTCGGCGCGAAACGTGGCTATAACGTCGGGAAATTGCTTTGACAGAGTCCAGGCTAACCCCGTGGAGTGCAGTGGAGTTACCGGGGAGTTTTAGTGGGTATTACTAGTGCTGCTAGCGCTGGACGACACCCCCATACACACCCGTCTCTTAGCCAGCGGCGGGAAGGTCTGTAGTCGGATTTTCTCCGTAAAAAAAGGCCTATAGATGCTTGCAAGTTTTGCCAACACCTCCTATTGCAACTTCAGCACTCTTGTTCACAACTGCCAGAAAACAGTTGACTTATCGGAAAGTTCGGAAACTCTATTCTTGTCACTTTTTATCGCAGAGCGTTAAAGCGAGATGGGATGTGAGTTTTCGAATCAAATTCGCGATCCGATAGTTGACGACGCTTTAAGATATGATATGCAGACTGATAATAGTTTGCCCTACTTAACCTTGATTTTACTAACTTCAAGATAAAGTGGTACCGATGTCAGAGTTTTTTAAACCTGACAGAATAAAATTACTCGTCGGACTCGCGCACGAAGGGTTGCGTACCATTATCTAGAAACAAGTCTATCTGTTGCCGTTATCAATATCGAGCAAAATCAAGCAAAAATATCACGTTTGTTGTTTGGAAGCCCCCTTGAATATTTATTTTATTTTGTTTATTAGTATTTGTTGTTATAGCGGCATCAGAAATACATCATCTGTGAAAATTTCAACTGTCTAACTATCACGGTACATGCCTAGTGACCGACGTACGGACAGACATCAGCGGAGTCTTAGTAATAGGGTTCGTTTTACCATTTGAGTACGGAACCCTAACAAGGACTTATGTCTTCCCGAGTTCTACAACAACATGTGGGGGAATAATTTTAAATGAATGAAACTATTAATTATTCATCATTCATGCCAAAGATTACAAAGTTCATGAGATTTATTATCATTGTTATATTTGAAGTAACAAGTCTTTGGGATTATATATACTATATCTGTTGCTTACATAGCCTACAAGCTCATGTTCTGCTTGTCGTTGATTTAGCTAATTAGCCTTTGAAACTAACAACCTACATCCGTTATTAGCTTATGAGGGATATGTGTGCTGACTCAATCAATTCTCTTCACTTATTACAAGCGATAATTTAATTATTTTGTACTTAATCTAATGTGCATGAACGTAGTAAGTAGTTTAAATATTGAAAATGGCAACAATATACATGAATAATTATACGTAGGTATCCAAATACTGATACAGGACAAAGAATCAAATAAAATATGATACTGCCAGCATACGACTAATTTGTTCTTATAATCATTCAAGTACCTATATGAAAATCCTTAGTACCTATATGGTAATGGTTTACCATGACGTCATGAAGGTATGTTCACAAAAAACCTAATCCAATAATTGCTTTCAGAAAGTAGCTGATGATGATGTTTGTGCTAACATTTTAAAAATAAGTTAGATGTATAAAAAAATGACTGTTAAAACCAATTCGATAAGAATATACGGAAAGCGTCCGAAAAACCATTCACTTGACAATCAGAAATGTTTCCTAATTGGACATAAATATTAATTTTTGGGGTTCACAGCAGATCGGATCTGGATTCAAGCAAATTGTGTTAAGCTCCGAAGAATAGCTTTCTATCCGCAACATTCCCTGTTCACAGATTTCAACGAAAATTGTATTAGGATACAGAATTCAATGTTATTTCCAAAATTGTACTGAAGTCTCGTAGCAAGGGTATGATTATTTTCTGGTAAAGTAAGTATATTTTCCTTAAAGCCTGGTGAACCTGCCAAACTGTGGTTATGAGCATGATGCTCTGCCAATACGACACTAAATCAAAACATGGACTATAGAAATTTTTTGAAAATTTCAAATACATTTTATTCATTTATAATTTCATGGCATTTCTATGAAATAATATATAATTTACTGCGTCATTTCATAGAAATGTTATTCAACAAATAAGATGAATTTGAAAGTTGCAAAACATTTATGTGAACTAATATAGCCTATCTTTGAATTTATTGTCGTATAGTCGTCACAATCCTGTATATTGTTGTTGTTATCTATTCTTATTTAGTAGTTCTTGCCGATAGCTGTATAAACTATAGTTATTTATAATTATTGAGCATGTGGTCCTGGTCAAATAGTCAAATAATCATTTATCGCACGCCAAAATGTTATACAAGGTGTTGGAAATGAAATTTTACAGATCATTTTGGACCCTGTCGGGCACGACAAGTTAGGAGGGAGGATGAATTTATATTATTATAATATATAATTTAGGTATATTGATTGTAATAATGTTTATACTATTAATCTATTAAGTATGAAAAGTATTAGGTTTCATACTTTTTCATTTAAATATTCATAATGATTTTGTAACTAACAGTTCTTTTTTAAGTTTTAGTTTTACAAATCGTTTGTCTTTAACTTCTTCCTTTATATCTATTTTAAGGCAGTTTATTAAATATTTTTATTGACATTACTAAAAGGCTATTTGAGTACAGAGTCATTCGAGAGGTTGGTAAATTTAGTTTGTGTTTATGACGTAGGTATGTTGCGGAATTTGCTAATCTTTTTGTGTAAAATTCCGGATGTTTTCGAACAAATTTACATACTTCGAAGATGTAAATGCATGGTAGAGTAAGTATTTGATATTTTTGAAAAAAGGGTTTACAGCTATCGGTTTGTTCTATGTTTGCTATTCTACCGATGCTCAAAACTAAAGAGTTATCTAAAACAAACAACTGCGCAAAGAGATTCACTGTTCAGGGAATTCTGAACATACCCAGTATCATTTTGTCTTTGAAGATAAAGCGTTTAATTACAAATATTTAAATAGAATGTTACCATATTTTTTTAATAAATAATAAATAGTACAGATTCTGTTTTACATTTGTCAAAAAGTTCATCAAAAAGACGAATGATAAGCGAGTTCACTGGACATTTCTAAAATTGAAACTTTTTAATTCTAAAAGCAAGCACTTTTGATTCTCTTTCTTTAAATATGGCTGACGCCCACTGCTGAGCATAGGCGTCCCCCAAAGATTTCCAAACGGATCGGTCATGCGCTGCTCTCATCCAAAGAAAAAGAAGAAAGAAAGAAACAAATGGATAGAATAAAGTTAAATAAATAAATCAAATGTAATTTGACAAGTGTCCTGTTGCGATTGGCAAAATTATCAAAAGCAGAATCCACCCACAATAACACTGTTACGTCCTATGAAATAAGTAAGATGATTAAAGTATCATATAGTAGATATTCTTCAACATAAAGAAGCACAGAAGTTACCCTGGCGGTATGCTCAGCTTATATTTCTGTTTCACATTTAAATAATGCAAATATATTAGCTTCTCTAACTCGAGTTGACTTTAAAATCAGCTACGCCCCTAGCTGCATTCTCGCTCATTTAGCGGAGAAGCCAAATATTCCGGCTTGCTTGCCTGTATCAAATATTTATAAGAGTTGCCGTATCGCGCCCCGCATAGCCGGCGTGCCAAAGTTTTTAAATTGCAATACCACCTGATAGTAGAGTAAGTAATAGAGACTATCAAAATAAGCGATCCGCGAATGGAACCCGATGGCATTCATTTATCAAACTCTATGAGAAACTGAAACCTCCATAGGCACGTCTTTTATGAAATATTCGTAAATTAGTATCTTTTCTACACTTTCCAAGTTTCAAATAGGAGACTTTCTTTGCTACGAAGTACACTCCGTAAAACACAAGAAAGAAGTTTGTTCTATACTCTGTGCTCATTTAACTGTTACTGACGTCACTGTATCGCTTGTTGGTTCCTTTTATAAGTCTGACGCAACAGTATACTCGGTATCAACTTTTATTCACCAGCAAACTTTAAAAACTCGTCCAGCGTCATACTCGTGATAGACCAGCGAACTAGCGAGAGCGATGGCGCGAGTAATCCAATTTGAAAGTTGCGTCGAGTCGGCCATAATTAACCGTGCGCTGCCGTCGGGACTCAGGCTGTGAATAACTAAAGCCCCTGTTACCGTGTGACACCGCTGTAAACGCCAGCACACCCCATATAGGGTTGCTTGCTAAATAAAGCCTGTGAAGTGACACATTTGACTGTATTCAAACACAAAATCGATTGCGTACCTCCGTGTTTATATGATAAATTATCGATGTAAATTTGGATAAGAAAATAAGCGAAAGTTGATATAATAAAGGCTGTATTGGAAGCAGATTTCAAAATCAACATATACATAACTATGAAGCTGTTGACGTCAAATATTTAATGAAATAAGTATTATAAATAAGAGCTCCTACTCTACACACATAATTAACCAAAGATAAGCTGAGACAAAGGTTATATCTAATACCCATGTCGCACCTATACCAGTTTCAGTTGGGAGTTCTGTTCTCGAAGTTGTTGACGAGTACGTCTACCTCAGACAAATGGTCCAGCTGGGTAGGTCCAATTTCGAGAAAGAGGTCAATCGACGAATCCAACTCGGATGGGCAGCGTTCGGGAAATTGCGTAAGATCTTCTCGTCCCAAATTCCGCGTGCTTGAAGTCGAAAGTCTTCGACCAGTGTGTGTTGCCAGTGATGACATACGGCTGTGAAACGTGGTCGCTCACTAAGGGCCTTCTGTGCAAGTTCGCAGTCGCACAACGAGCTATGGAACGAGCTATGTGAGGTGTTTCTCTGCGAGATAGAAACAGAAATGAGGACATCCGTAAGAGAACCAAAGTCACTGACGTAGCTCTTAGGATTAGCAAATTGAAGTGGCAGTGGGCAGGGCACATAGCACGCAGAAATAACGGCCGGTGGGGCGTTAAGGTTTTGGAGTGGCGACCGCGTACCGGAAAGCGCAAAGTAGGACGGCCTCCCACTAGATGGATAGACGACCTGGTCAGGGTCGCGGGGAACCATTGGATGCAGGCTGCGCAAAACCGTTTTATTTGGAGATCGATGGGGGAAGCCTTTGTTCAGCAGTGGACATCATAGGTTGATATGATGAAGCTGAGTTCTCTGTGTTGTTAAAAGCATGCTGGTTTATTGGCTTAGTATAAAAAAAGCTAAGTTTTACGGACGATAAGTTTTTTTTAAATATGTTACAGTTTTACAAACCAATCGCCTCTTTTATAGTAAAGCATTTAGGTAGATAATTTATGTAATTTATCTCATTCATCTATTAATTGAACTTATTCATATTTGATAAGTAGTATAACATGTTTTCTTTCTTCCATTACCAATTTTATAAGATGTCGATAAAAAAAATCCGTCACATCACTAGAAAACCGCACTCCAGCTATGTCGCGTACTATATACTTTGTCGCATTTGGTTTAAATAAATCCGTTTGCCGCATCATAATATATGGCCCGTGCTTCATCTACAAAATTCTTCACAGTTTTACTATATAGTATATAAGTCGATGAGGTTTCAATTCTAGAGATAATATTCCTGATTTGACCTTCTTTTTATGATAGCATAACTATACTCTCATATTGGCAGAAGTGCTTCGAAGTTCCTTCGTTAATGCCACAGCATAATTAATAGTGTCAGTAATACGCCGTAAGTAATACGCCATGTGGATAAATTTGCCACTTAATTTGACGCCTAGGCAGTTGATCAAACGCCGGCATCCAAATAAATGCCTGAAGGACAACTAGCCAAGTCATTCAGCGCAACGTGTAACCAGGCGTCAGATGGCTGAGGCACGGACTCCACCAATAGATGGAGATGTGCGGAGAAGTTCAAAGCGGAGACGAGAATGAGATGTTTTTTAGCGCGGGTGTAGGTATCCAACGAAGCTGTACGGAGATGTGTACTGTCGCGGAGATGTGCGCTGGCTAGCGTTGCGAGTGTGCGAGGCGTTGAGTGCTCAGTGCGAAAGGCACTGCATGTTGCTGGCGGGCAGGAGGTGGGGAGGGTGGCACCGCTCACATCTTCTCGTCTCTGCTGCGTGTCGTCGAGGCAAAGCTCACATCTCCGCTTCCATCGCGCCGTACAAATATAATACATCTCCGCTTAGCGATCTCCACTGGAGCTGAGCGGAGACGAGATGTGTAAATAACGAAACTATATTGGTTGTTTAAAAACATCTCCTCTCCGCTCGTCTCGTCGCCGCTTTGGTGGAGTTCGGGCCTTCGTGTCAGCCATCTGACTAAATTAGCCGGTCAATTGGAGGCTTAGGCAGATCGTTTACTGCGAAGAGCTTTTGTGTGACTGTTTTGCAATTGGTAGTTTCAAGTTTGGTAGATTTTTTAGACACATTATTTTGGTTATAAGTAGTCATAAAAATGCATGGAAGGCATAGGCTACATAGGCCCTCTTTTTACATAGTCGGTATGAATATTTATCCTTTATTTTATATTTCATGTGTAGGTAATTTAACTAGCTTCCTATTAATACCACATTTGTATATGCTCTAGATACCGGGACATAAATGCAAAAAGTGTGTGGCGGCCCCCTTTTATTGCTTCTAACTCTTTAACCAAGTAACGAAAAAAAAAACAAAAAATACTGTCGCCAATCTGATTAAATAACAATTCTAATGATGTACCAACATGTTAAACATAACTAGTAGAAGATTCTTTAAATTCAAAAACTAAACTCCGCATTTACCGCGGCGGCAGAAATTTTCGTCTAATTTTCGTCCAACCTCCCGTGTTAGTAGCTTATTCTACATTGTCGGTATGAATCCTTATCCTTTATTTTATATTTAATGTGTAGGTAATTTAACTAGCTTTCTATTAATACCACATTTGTATATGCTAACATCTCCAGGAAAATAATAAAAATCTTGAAAAGTCTCAGTTTCATTAGTTACCCGGACAATTCTGACAAAAAGTGTGTGGTGCGGCCTCATATTATTGGTTGGTATGAGAAATAATAAAGTTATTTTTACAAAATAAAAATTACACGGGCTTTATTATTAAATAAACAACGTTATTTCGTAAAAAATTGATGTATCTAGCAAATATAATATTAATAATAACTCACCAAAACCGTCGTACATAGCCGCGTCAGCGGGTCGGAACTTCGCACATTTTTAGAAAAAACACTATTTAAATGGTGTAAAGAGTATGTTCTAATGATAT
The DNA here is from genome assembly GCA_947347705.1 of Nymphula nitidulata. Taxonomy (NCBI): domain Eukaryota; kingdom Metazoa; phylum Arthropoda; class Insecta; order Lepidoptera; family Crambidae; genus Nymphula; species Nymphula nitidulata. The sequence continues at coordinate 14,955,207 of OX374626.1, read as the reverse complement.
AAAGCCTGTTTAATGACGAATATTTTGATGTATAGGCATAATTGGCCCCAGCCCGCCTAGCATGAACACCGAAACGCGATATGATAAAGCCATTTATCCCTTTGAACTGTCAAAAATTATTGGATTGCGAACATGTATTATATACAATACAAGTTCGCAGTTTCGATAAAATTTCAAGATGACGGTTATATCCAATGATTTTTGACAGTTCAAAGCGTCGTCGTTCGGTGGTCATGCTAGGCGGGCAGGATGACAATGGACCTGCAATACCAAGTGATTTTTCCTTTTTGTTGTAAGAGTCTAAAGGCTACGGTGGCCGCTTAGGTGGTCCGTGAGATAGTTGTTTATAAAAATAAATAAATAATATACTAAAACTATAGTGAGAGGTTGTCTGGTAAAGATCGTTTCTAGCGGTAAGACAGCCTGTTTTGGAATATTGTGTTTGTTTTATCTCAGTGATGTGCAAATTAAAGAATTTCTATCTTCTATCTGTCACCCACATTATTTTTATACACATATATAATTATTATTTCTCCGTTATCTAGTATCCACGACAGAAGCTCACTTCGGGCTAGATAATAGGTGTGTATTAAAAAGAAAAGAAAGAAACACGTTACATTAGAAGCTCTATACGAAATTGTAAGTTCCAAAATTTTATAGTAATAGCAATCTAGTAATATCATTTCTGTGTTCGCATTTGCAGTCGAAAGAGGCGTTCAGGGAATTGGGTTCCTACATATTACTTTTGTCAGTCGTTAAATGACTGGAGTATTCCACACATTTTGAGTAAGGTTCTAGAAATATAACAATATATTCTTACTCTTACGAAAAAGACTCTAATTTAGCATAAAAAGAAAAGTAAAACTTACAATGTTCTAGAAAGTTGTTTTGTGTTATGTTTATTAGGTGAATCATTAAAATGAAATTTGAATCAGAATTTCCAAAGTCTAATAGAGTTGTGACAGTGGGTTGTATTGTAGTTGAGCAGTATTTGGCAGTCTATTGCGGGAGTATTCTGTGATTCTTCAATAGGTATTTGTGTCTATACGTGCTGTTTCGCGAATAATAAGCTACGGTAGTAATAAATATCATTACCGTGACTAAGCTAGGGAGAGTAGTTACAGATCTGTATCCCAGAGTAAATTTACATTGAATAAAATTTTACAAAGAAGCTTAGTAACTCGTTTCTAGGTCGTACTTCCCAAAACATGGAATTCTTTGCCGGCACATGTCCTCCTTCCTATAACACGGGTTTCTTCAAAAGAGGCGTGGAAAGACACTTTTTCGGCCGGCGAGGTGGAGACGGCTAGAGCAGTTTGTTTCAAGCTGCACACACGCTTTATATCAGGCGGTGTTAAGATATTTAAAAATGCTCGAAACGTCTCAATTCTTGATTTCATTGATCTGTCATAGGGTATGAAAGCGGCAGCAGAGCTCTTTTGTTGTGAAATATTAGGAACAGCTTTTTATAATTTTATGGATTTGACAGCTGAAAGCAATCGTGATAGAGACGTCTCAACTGGATTGAAACCTACATTGAAAAGGTCCTGTCCAGATAGAAACTTCGAGAGGAGTCATTATGGGGAGTTCTGAAACTAAGAGATGTATAAATATTTTGTAAAAAAACTCATATCTACTACGTAGATTTTCCGAGAATTAAATTAAAGTGAATTTAAATCAAGTCATTACAAGCTTGATGATATATTGAATAATATTGTTGCGTATGTTATGAGTGTGAGGAATAAATAAATGTCGTTAGAAAGAAACTGTTTGAATTTACGGCTTCTTCTTGTATACAATTTTTTTTTAAAAGCAGCTTTTCTTATCTCGAAAACAGGCGAATGGTTCGATGAAACTTATTTCTATTTCTTTTATACCTACTTTAAAGAGCGCTATACTAACCTCATTCAATTGTTCGTCTTTACAGTTGGTGGATATTCCGGCGATTTTTTTTAGAATTTCTGTTTATAAAGACTTGATACATCTTAAAGTTATCCTGCGGCTGCCTAATCGATAAAAAATGAAACATAGTCATAATATATAAAAAATATACCTATAATTTGTCTGAACCCAGTTTAAATTTTTATCAAATTGGATGGATTTTCGGGCTTCTTTGTTTTGTGTCTTTTTTATATTTAACCTTGGCTATCTCCTTCACATTCGCATCCCACAAAGGCTCCACTGAAAATCAGCCTATTAGTGATTCTTAAATTCTATAGTAGGTATGTAGAAGTTTTAAATATCCATTTCATATACCTTTCGAAAGAGAATTAAAATCTGAGTATGAAAAGCAAAAAAAAAATGTAACTTAAACAAAAACGCCAGTTAAAATTTCCAGCGACGTTATATTTTGAGAAAAAATTTATTGAGAAATTGAGAAAAAAATTATTGGAACTATAAAACAATGTTACAAAGAGCATTAGTGCGTTAACAACTGCATTAGTTTCTAGAACTGTGTTACAGCCATTAGCGCCCACCTCCAGACATGGAGAGAAACACCGTTCCAGATACCAAATAAACACATTAAGTAGTGATCACAAATTTTACAAGGTAGGCATCAGATAATTTAAAAATTAACTAATTAACATAACAACTTAGAGAAATGATATGAGCAACAACCCGTGATCTGCAGATGTGTATTTTGGTGTGAAATAACTGTGTGTATGTGTGTGTTGCGTGTGTGTGTATGTGTGTGTGTGTGTGGGTGTGGGTGTGAAGTGTTTATGTTGAGTGTGTACGTTATGTGAGTACGGGTGTGTGTGAGCATGAGTGTGTGTAAATGACTAGTTATTATGGGAAGGAAGCTAACTTGTCTGATAGTCGGTCTGTTAATTTTTACATCGGGCCATGGTTTACTACTGGAGGACATTAATCGGAAAAATTCTATCAAAAATAGGTTTAAGAAGATTCTCGGTATCATCATACGATAGGGATTGTAGCCACTGCGTAACTATTATTTTGCATTTACTTATTGTATAGGGATATATGTAAAGAACTTTGTTTACTTGATTGTATAGTAGAGGGGCTAGAATGTGAATGTGGCGCCGTGATGATATTATTTTAATAATGTCCATTATATCGTTAGTAGAATGCCATTTCGACGAATGCGTTCATGACCCGTGAAGCGCAGTCCACACGAAGCCTCCGGCGAATAATGCTGCCGTACCGTTCATTCCAGAGACTAGATTTGAATTCCCCTAAACTGAATGTTCCCAAACGTTCCCGTGATGCAGTGAACGGATAAATATTTAACGCCACTCAACAACGCAGCGGATTTCACATGGCGGATGCTGTGTTAATTAGGTATTTTAGTGGCAGTTAGACACTGAAGCGAAGATAAAAAATTGTACTGTATTACTTTTTTTTTTGACGACTGAGGGCTTAGCTAGCGTATGTAATTTGACATTTGCGATCGGAAATCGTTCGAGGACTTATGTCAAATCCCAAATATTTTCCTTTTAGCGATAGCGATTGTCAAATGTTATCTTGTCTAGGGCCTCTGGTGTGTAGCTAAATGGAGTAAATTATAAATAAGGACTAAGTTTTTATTTCATTTATTAATGTGGGTCGTAGTCTTCGGCTTGAATTTATTTATTATTATAATTATACGTGCAAGAAACATGGCACAATACAGATGTTAAAAATAGTAAATAAAATCCTGCATATTTTGCTGAAAATACAGCATACAAAATAGGTACGTGGTTATCCTGCAATGCCAAGTAATTTTTTCCTTGTCATTGCAGGTGTCTATAGGCGACGGTAACCATTTACCACAAGGTAGGACGACTCCTTGTTCGTCGTCTAGTTGTATAAATAAATCTAATCAAATAATTTTTATGTGTTATTTCATTATAACTAAAAATAAGCAAAATATACATATAAGTACTAGCTGCACCCGACATTCTTTACAGTCCGTAAAGAGAAAACTGCTAGGTTTTATGTTAAAATAATAAATAAAAGTTTCTATATTCCAGAAACCTTCGCGAGCGTCTCCAGGACTCCCTACAATCTGTGACCCTACCAAAGTTTCATCACAGTCTGATCAACGGTTTCGGAGCACATATTATGGGACAAACATACAAACATTTTTTATTCATTTTTTTAATTTTGTTTATAATATATTATTTCGATTAGAATAATATGATGTCGATGTTTAGCAATTAATTATAGAAGTACCTACATGTTATGATAAATTCAAGCAGAATCTTGTCTTATAGTAAAAATATCCTTATACCAACCAAAACGCCTTAACTCACATTACAGTAAAGGAGTATACATAAACTTGACCTTGTACTTCAAATAAAACCGCACACCATTCAAAATTTCTTGAATTTCTACTGATTCTTTTATCTGTTAGGACACAGTCCTTGATAAAGAGTCTTCAGTTTTTTAGCCAATAAATGCCAATATAGCCGCCTCTAACTAAATAAATACTTCAACACTTTTAGAATTGTTTAAATTGACATTATTATCGCTACTTCTAAGATTTTGCGCAATTCCAAGACGTTCTATAACTTAATTTTCGAATTGATTACGCATATTGAGTGGTTCTTGATGGCGTGTAAATTGTATTTCTTACGTTACCTAAATGAACAATATTTCAACCGTTTTCAAAAGAAAAGAGAATCTCCTCAATTCGACATTTTATTTTAGATAGGTATGTTATTTCATATCTTGAATACCTTCCCGCGACCTTTCGCAATCCAGGCGACTGCTCTGACCACTGAGCCACCCAGGACTTGGGATATCCCTGTGAATATTTGAAAGCACTGCCCCAACTTAACCGAATCGTAGGTATTTGTAAAAATACTCGTTTCGGATGTTGAAATAGAATATTTCGACATTGTAGGGTGGACGTTAGCTCATAAACGCAAATACAGATGGACTAGAAGAATTTCACAGGGATATCCCAAGTCCTGGGTGGCTCAGTAGTCAGAGCAGTCTTGGCAGCACTTGGATTGCGAAAGGTCGCGGGTTCGATTCCTGCCTCAGGACGTGAAATTTTTCTAGTTTTATTATATTTTAATTCATAAGTAATTTTTCAAACTTTTATAATAATGTTAAAATCAAAAATTAAGAATATTTGAATACCTTCGTCAAATTTGATATATTTTTTGTGTTCAAAAGTATACAACTAGGACGTCCCATATAAAATATGATGAAAATCTTCGGAGATGTCTCAAAACAGTCTTCAGCGAGATGTCCCAAAATGGCTACACTTGCATTGCAGGCAATAAGTACCTCCGTCAATTGTGGCCGGAAACAGTGTAACTTTATAAAGTTTATACAAAGAGAATTAGAAGTGCTTTTAGTGTGTCGATGTATGCACAATAGGTAACAATCATTAGCTAAATGAGTCGGGTCATCGGATAATAGCCCAATACAGTGGGCACTCTAATGGCATTTATTGTATTTTGCTGATTGTGGATTATCATACACTTATGGAATTGTGGATTGCGGGTGTTGATCTATATCTACAAATGTTCCTAATATTTTTTATTTTTATTTCATTTTGGTTTTCAACTGCGTCTTGCTTTGCAAGCTGTACTCGACGTCGTGAGATTCGTCGTAATGGGAAAGCGACGTATCGAGAGTCACCGTAGTGAGACTCGACGTAAAGAGAGTCGACGCAGAGGGAATAATTCAAATAAAATAGCCTGCTTGTATCGAGCTAAAAGTAGCATATTCAAAACGTAATCATTGAAAATAATTGCATGTTAATGTACACTTACACCTATTATCTAACCCAAGCTCCAATTAAGAACCATTAAGAATTTGTGTTATGGATCCTAGATAACGGAGAAGGCAACAAAAATTATATAACTATCAGAAATATGGATACCGAATAAATTTAAATACTACTAATAAATATAAAAATAGACAGAACACACATTGAGTCCTTTAAACTTCTTTCTACTTATTTAATAATTGTAACTTTATACAAGTTAATTTGGAATTCGAATATAAGGACCTGTCTTTCCTTACCAGTCCTCCGGCGTATCCTCAACAATAGAAAGTCTTGCGTCTAGTTTATTGTACTTCACGAATTTTAATAGCATTTTATCATTACCATCATGCAGCATTGTTTTTCGCTTGCCAATGTCACAAACGCGACGTTAGTTATATGGCAGCAGCCGCATAATTAAAAATAGTTTTTACGTTCAACCTTTCCTTCCTATTTGGCCGAGTCTCCTGATTTTCACGTATCATATTAAGAATAAACTAGGAATATAAAGTAGGTACTAGGAAAGTTTCAAATTGCTCATATTTCATCTCAAGTACTCATATGTTAGGGAGTACTTGTCTATTCTCGGGTACAGTCGTAGTAACGAAGTTTGACCACATTATTAAGAGACTGGTTTGTAAGGTACATAATTTGTCTATTCTAGTAAGGCTTCAGTTTGGTTTTTGACCGTACTAATTATCAGAACATTCATCAGAGTCTACTGAGTTCAAGCATCGGGGTGGTGGATAATGCAAGATTCATTACTGAGGTATCTTTGTACATGTAGCAGATTAGATAGAAATGATTAATCACCTCTATTGTTAATCTTAACTTTGTAAATAACTTAATACATACATTTGCTTCATACGCACTTATGACGTATAAAACCTTGAGTTTTAAAATAGCTCCCGTAATTTCGGTTTGATATTTGTTGACATCCTCTTCCGATGCATTAAGTTGTGACGACAAAGTTCGGCCAAGAATTCTAAATACTTAATAATAACTCATAAATTATCAAAATTGTTTTGTTAAATATCGCTACAAGCTTTGTTCAATAAATTGAAACCTAGTTCTGAAATACTAATCACGGCATAATAATTAATACCACTGTTTACGTTTCTTGAGTTTGTAATTCTTACTTTACATAATTTCAGCAGCGAGTACTGATCCTAATAAGCTGAGCTTTATATCAAGTAAACCACAAATCTCAGAGCTTACTGACTTATTACTAACTATTAATTAAAGACGTGAGATTTAGACACACGCTCGGTCGTCGTTTCTTTATTAGCTTATTAAAACGCTATTAAGAAACCTCACATGAGATTAGTGGAAAGATTTGTATCTATACCGTTATGATTTGTGTCTGTTACCGTTTCACGCTTCAACCGCGGAACCGATTTGGAATAAATTCGCTATGGGTATTTACATGTTATTTTTTAGTTAGATTTTTAAAATATTTATTTTTAATACCTATTTAATCATTTTGGGCTCTACTTTCCAGTTGACTGCTAGAGAATGCCTAATGACATTAAGTATGCCAAATTATACCCTAAATTGTGCAATAAAAGCTTAGGTAAATAAATTGATGTCCGTCTCTCTGTCTGTTACCGTTTCACGCTTCAACCGCGGAACCGATTTGGAATAAATTCGCTATGGGTATTTACATGTTATTTTTTATTTAGATTTTTTAAATATTTATTTTTGCACTACCTATTTAATCATTCTGGGCTCTACTTTCCAGTTGACTGGTAGAGAATGCCTAATGGCATTAAGTATGCCAAATTATACCCTAAATTGTGCAATAAAAGCTTAGGTAAATAAATTGATATCCGTCTCTCTGTCTGTTACCGTTTCACGCTTCAACCGCGGAACAGATTAGGAATAAATTTGGTATGGAGATATTTTGAGACCCTGGGAAGGGCATAGTATACTCTTTGGAGTGATAACCGACGTCCACCCGGGCGGTCACTAGTAGTTTATAAATTTTATTTTTAAACACCCAAACAAGGCTTAATCCACTTTCATTAAAAGTTAAGGTGTCGCATTTTGTGGCTTTCCAATCACTCACCTTCAATGTGGATACGTTGAAGATTGATCACTTCGTACTTTTTAAAGAGAAAGGATCCTATAAAATAATGCCAAGACTTCTAGATGCTCCGGGGACTGCGATGCCGCCTCGAATTATTCGCATGTGCCAATGGGTTGGGCCAAAGAGTAGAGGGTGGCTTTTTGGAGTTGGTGACTTCTAAGAAAATATGCTATCTAGCACTAGATAATGGACACCACATACTAAGTTATAATTTTTTACCTAGCAAAAGTGCTATTGAGAGAAGAAATAATCACAAGCACTTTATACTGCGGCTTTCGTCGAAATTATTTTTTGTCATTTTTCTAAGTCAAAGTCAAATATCACACTTTGTATTTATTATTTTCACGGTCGAGAGCTCATGTTGAAAAGAGGAACAGGTGACTCTGTTGTCAAAATAACGTTTCTTTTGATTTCAAAAACGGTTTTACCAGCATCTAAGGACACCACTTATCCACCTTGCCAGTTATCTTAGGAGGTATGTCTTTTAAAATAAATGTATACAGGGTGGTGCGGTCAATAAGACAATAAATTAAAACATGCGCAATTTTAGTTCAAAGAAATGGTTTGCCACTTTCAAAAACATCTTATTCATTTGATAATTTTATGCCATTTCTATTAAAAAATTAAGTCAATGTTATATTATTACATACGAATGTCATGAAATTATCAAGCGACTAAGATGTTTTTGAAAGTGGCAAACCATTTCTATGAACTAATATAGCCCATGTTTCAATGTATTGTCGTATTGATGGCACCAACCTGTATACTATGTGTGTAGGTATCAATAATTAATTAGAAAAATTACGATGTTTAAAACAAAATTGACAAAGTGGTTACAGACAAGGTGTTTTTATAGCAGGTTGACCACAAAATGTAGTATAATTCTAAACAAGATCTTGTTAACTGTGTTCTTTGCAAATAATAATAATTATTATTATTATCATCACGTGGGCCGTACGAAAGTTTGCCACCCTCGTCATAAAAGAAAAAGCCTTATAGCTCGAAGACATACTCCCGACTCCTCTAAAATTTTCAGCCCAACTAAAACATTCGGTGGCTCGTACATGAAAAGTATTTTACTAACGCTTAATGCTACAAATGTCACTAAAGTTATCTTTTTAGAGTCATCTAGAGGATTGCACACTTGTGTTAACACATAAAGAAGTAGAATGTGAAAATACAGTTGCGAACTTCTTTAATATCTTCGTTCATTTCAGTTGTAGAGTAACTTTTCGCTGAAGAATATGTGGTTAGTAAAGTAACAAGACATAAACACTAAATTTTATTGTTATAAATATTTTAAAATTCCCACTAAAATACAACCGCGCAGAAAAGCAATGTTATTAAGTATATGAAATCTTACGAGCGCTAAGGTTAGGTCGGGGTTCGGTAATATTTCTCTGCCTGATTTTGGAACCATACGAAACATACGAAGCTTATTTTTATGAAATACGCATAAAAGGAAATGTTGTCAGATTCCGCGTAAGCCTCTTGAGAGCATATGACAATAAAATTGAAAACTCATTCCCCTTTCTTATAAAACGCTTACTAAAGTTGGACCTGGTTTAAAACTTTAAATTGTTTCTATGATGCGAGTTCAAAACTGATGTTGCCACATTTATTTGTTAAAAGAAAGACACGGATAGCATAGGTTTTAAAGCAGGTATAACTTTAATCCACATTTTGTAATAAGGGGGATTGTATTTGGAAAGTGTGGCTTGACAGATTAAAATAGAATGATGTTAGACATATCTTAATGTCGTGTCCTGCTTTCTATTAATCGAGTTCGTCCCTTCATATTCTCATCATACAAAATACTTTTTGAATCAAAATGTTTAAACTGCTAACGCTACCAAACGAAATAGTCACGTTGCGGCCGTTTATTACTTAAAGAAGTTTTTGATAACTTTGAACTTCTGATAAAGACTTTAGTTCAGAATCGTGATACTCCAGACTCCAGCAGTTATACATTAAAGCGTACAGTTCTCTAAACTGATAGTCTTTGTGAACATTGAATTTTTACAGAGTTAGGTTTTCATTTGGGAGAAGAATTTTTTGGAACTGATGATATAATTCTTACATTGATGTAGTATTCAATATAGGGATCAAGATTTTAGTATCACGTTGCAACAGATAAAGACGAGGATAAGGAGAAGGTGAGGATTGTGATAACGACCAAGATCGACCGGCAGGGTGGGAACAGTGCAATAGGGATCATGCTGCCCTAAAAGTCTCCACATTACGACTTTCCCTTATCATCAGGCGGAGTCTTTTTAAAAGGTTTTTAGGGCCTCAACATGCAAAGGGAGCCAAAAAGGAACCCCTATGTCGCCTTATCCGTCTGTCTGTCCATCTTTTCGTGTGAAACCCAGCTTCGCTCAGACACTAATCCCGCCAAAAAATAAAATCTTGAAGACGAGACGAAATTTAGCATGCTATGCCGTTCTAGTTGTTCAAAATACTACCCCTATTCTTAAGCTAAAGGTAGGCAGAAGCTGCATCATGTGGTTTGCGCCTTGCATGTGAATTACGTCGCTGCTGAAGATCAATAAACTTGCTCGTGTGACCTACCTGTACAGTGAACAACGTATCAAACGTAACATTTGCATTGCAAATTGACATTGTTGATCTACAGTGGTTTGAGCTCAAGTAGATTTTGTGATTTTATGGCTCAAGTATGCTGAAATAATTCTTTTAAAATGCAATCAAAGTCATGAAATATTTTCTACAGATTTAGAATAGTATATTAATTTCACCATTACCAACCCGCATTGGGCCAGCGTGGTGGTGTTATGGCCCAAACTCCTCATGTGTTTCTTCCATGTAGGAAGGCCTGTGCCCAGCAGCGAGACGTATATAGGCTGGTAATGATGATTAATTTCAAAGAATGAGTAATGATGTAAAAGATGATTCTTATATGATTAGTAAAATTGAAATCTGATTTGCCTCAATGAGGATTTTTATCCATGGACATCGAATGCTTTTAGGAATTCTATGATGAAAATATAGTTTAACTCTCTTATATTAGACATATAGAATTATCATAATTCCACCACCACCCACCCAATTTCTTCGTATTTCTTATACTCCGGTTACTTTCTTTGCAGGTTGCCGGAAGAGATTGCTGCTCAGCAAAGAGGCTGAATATAGTATTATTTTCTATTTGGTTGAGTTTTCTATCACAATGTATCCTTATAATGTTTAGTACCTTTTGTAATATTATTTTCCATTTTACTGCCGCTGCCGTCTGGTCGAGTGCTCAATAAGTACTGATACCCCTATCTACTTAATCAGATCTCCCGGGCGGTAATCAGTGGCAGAGATGTTTGTACAAATAGTACGAATATAATTCTTAATTTATATTTATATTATTATCTATATTTCTCCGTTATTTATTATCCGTAATATAAGCTCGTAGGCAATGCTGCTGAATTTGGGCTAGTCAAAAATTCTGAGTGTAAAGAAAAAATGGTGAGTTCAAAGGGTGATTGTAAGACCACAGTCGATGACACTAAGACCAGTTTACTAGGTGGTAGACCCATATGTAGGGTCGCCTGGGTAGGTACCACCGCCTTTCTTATTTCAGCCGTGAAACAGTTCGCTGTGTCTCGGATTGAAGGGAAAGGTAGCCAGTGTAATTACTGGGCATGGACGGCATTTCATCTTAGGCCTCAGGATGACAACGCACCTGCAATATCAAGTGCTTTTCCTTGTTATTACAGGTGTCTATAGGCGGCGGTAACTGCTTACCACCAGGTGGGCCGTCAGCTTGTTTGTCATCTAGTTGTATAAAAAAAAAAAAGTCGACCAGTCATAAACATAGTTCTATTTTATCGGAAGGTCATCCATCACGATCAACTAGCAATGCACTATTTACAGTTTCACAATGTATGTAGGTAATGGTAGTGACGACAACGTGACGTGATTATCGCACGCCGGTCGTAGTCGTATGAATCCAGAGCGAATCTTCACTACTTCCATTATTATATTGCTTTGACATCGTAAAACAAACGAAATGACTAGGTACTTTTCTGGCAAAAGTAAGTGTTGTAGAAAAATATTTAGAACATATAAACGGAAGAGCAGTTAATTCAGACTAAAACTGGTTTAACGTTTAATAAATGTTTAGTAATTCTCGTAAAATGTTTATGTAGCTTCAATACTGGAAACTTTAGTATGTTGTTACTATGAAGAGGCTTATCTCACAATGTTGCTTTACGTCTACTGCTAACAAGGGATTTTATATATCTAAACTTTTTAAAGTAAGTTTTTCGTTTCCCACGTTCGTCGATGAAATTGAACGGGAAAATAGTTCTTTGTTGCAGTAACTAGTAAGAATCTCTTTTAAGAGTTTTTTTGTTGCAAAGTGCCCGAAGGAAGTGAAATCTACAAACTGATATCAATCCTTTGAAGAATCTTGAATCAGATAAAAAATTTAAACGTGACGTAATAACAAAAAGCGACATAATTTATATGAAAGTACAGTCAAAGAAACTTACATGTTTGCGATAGTCTAGATTTTCGAAAGAAACATTTGCGATAGCATTATTTTCCAATTAATTGCTATTAAAGAAATGCTATAGTGCACAATATATCCCGTCTCTACTTTACGTTCAATCCATGCTGCAGCTACTTATTCAGACACTATTTTCATTCAAATCAGATCTATTTTATAGATATACTCATCTTTTAGAACTAATAAGTGTTCATTGCGTAGGATTTATGACATGGACAAATCGTATCGCTAAATCGACGATCAGATTCAAAATCAGCATGTTTCCTTTCAGCTGTGTCAGCACAAAGTGTCTTACATAGTTTCATTGCGAAAAAATACTATGAAGAAAGTTGTGTATTAAGTTTGAAGGATTCCTTTAAATAAGGCATATAACAACAAGGTAAAAGTCTCAAAGTTTAGGAAATCGTTTTAAACTACAAACAAATATATAAAAAGTCAAGTTTCAGTTCATTCTCAAACTTTATTTATATCTAGCCTTATACCTTAGACTACAAGTACCTCATACCTATCAAAGAATACTTTGAATATGAACCGTTACAAAATAGAATAAAGTAGCTTTCTATTATTGTATTACGCTATTTATGTTTATGTATACGCTTAGAGCCATACGTTTTTCCCGCATTGCAGATGTATTGTTTGACAGATTCTGACAATACCTGTTGAAACCAATAAAACAATTTGCTGATGATCGTTGTTATAGCGATTACGGCAATAACAATTTACTGAAATCTTCTGCAATTTTATGTAAAAATGTGTACCTTTCCTAAAAAAAAATATGTAAGGTAGACTGCGCGGACTAAAAATTCACAAAATCTGCAAATAATTAAGTATGGATCACGAAGAAACCTTTTTGTTCTTTTACATTACACCATTACTATCGATTGCATAATTAAATATGTAATCGGAATACGTTAAATGTATGAGTGTGAACACTATCCGAAACATTACTTATCGGATATGAGATTGGTCTACTGCCAGCTGCCGCGCGATGAAATATAATTGTTTGACATCTTGCTTTATTTTATCTGTCTTTTGTGGAAATCTACGGGGTAGGACTGTCTTTTGGTTGATAACATTATGGCGATGTTTCCTTTTATGTAACTTTAGGTTAGAACGCTTGAGAATGGAAATTATAGATGGGTATAGTTTCTCTGTTAACCCTATTTAATAATGATATCGAATTCAAAGACGCTATAACGATCTGACGAAATAAACATTTTGGGAGATATTGGAGAATGGAGCTGTATTTTGTTACTTATTCCGGTGAGGAAACTCTCCAATATTACAATATTGGATTCAATAATTGGACTAATGGACTAAAAGGGCCTTTGTTTTGCAGTAGCTAGTTCAATACTCCTCAGGATTCGAATTTGAATTACGTAAATAGAATGTAAAAAAACTATTTATGATTGTAACTAAAAATAAGTAAGTGAAATTTCATGATTCAAAGAACACCCAATTATTCTTTCGAGTTCGACATAATTAGTTTAACACGTTGACTGCGGCCCTTGTCGATGTATCTAAGCAGTTATTTGGAAGCTCCGCACAAGTGTCGTGTAATTCGCACTGCCGTTTGAATATTTTTTTTTATGATACGACAGTGCAGCCGGCCCGCACTCACAGTGTACTAGCGCCCAATACACCAGTGCGGCCTTTACGCGACAGGCGTGTAGATAATTTTACATTTTATTTTAGACTGTAGAAAATTGTAAACTTTTAATTGTTTTAGATCCCTATAACAAAAAGCAAATATAAGCCTTAAATCATAAAGAAATCTTTAAACAATTTAATTCACTTCACTTTTATTAAATTATGGCAATCGGTCGTTCTTATCAAAACAACCATTTCTGCCAAGCTCAAGTTAGGAAAAACACTTGTATTGGAGAATAACCGGTGCTAATAGCCACGCAATAGAGATGTTTTAGGTTACCTTGAATAAGGACGAAACAAACACTAAACAGTTTAATTATTTACTGAACCGAAGATTCTACCAACAAAACTTATTTACCTATTAAGAAAAACATATTTTTGTATAAAATATAAAGATTTTGTTTTGCATATTTGTTTAATTTCAGTAATAACATAAATTAGTGTGAGAGGCTATTTGTCAAATTGATAGCTTTATAATTTGCATTTCGTTTATTAAAAATTCTAAGAAATTTTATTTTTCTTTCAATTATTTCCATTTATTCGTTGAACATAATTAATATCACTGATGTGAATTATAATTAATTCGAATCTTGACGAATCGAACAATTTACTTGGCGATACGAACTTGACTAATGAATAATTCGAATCGACTAAAAAATGACAAAAAAGAATTTTTGTTCTGAATCGACTCCCATCTCCTTAGAACTAGCGTAATTGAATATGGCATTACATATTATATTAGGTGAGGTGTATTTATCGTAAAAAAAAGGTATTTAAATATAACAGATAACAGCTGTTCCTTGGAACAAGCAATACCTCTTAATGTAAATAACAGGCACACTTTAGTCACAGTTTCTTGGAACAAGCAATACAAGCTGCTATCGTAAGTAACAGAAACAACCCGTCTCCTTGTAACTAAATTATCTACCTGTTCCTGTCACTTAACATTTTGTATCTCACTGTTTTGTATTTATTCGAACCTGGTTAAAAAGAGAGGCACCTAATATTTAAAAGTCGAATAAATAAAATTAGTTTTGGACAAACTTTAACTATTGAAAATCAAATCTTTTTCATTTGGTTGGATTATCTGTTCCGTGAGGCCTGTTATTATTTTTGTCTCATTCTTGCCCAAGTGATTGAATATTATTAGAGAGTGAAGCACCTAGTATTTACTATTCTAACAGAGGACATGTTCTGAAATTGTATGGGGGCTGGTACTCAGTTACACCCCAAGACAAAAGTAATATGAGAAGAAAGAGTACATTTTTAAGAATATTATGTGACAAAATGTATAATTTTAAATGCCTGCATGTAAATACAAATAAACATTTCACTCTGATCAAAAAAAATGTTATCCAGAGCTGGTCAATTCAATTTTAAAAAAAGTATCCTCAGGTCAGATATCAATATCATCAGATGTCAATGTCAGACAATGTAAAAAACGTTCGTCTATTGTCTTGTCAAATATTTTTTTAATAACTAGGCATAGGGTTGATTTGGTTCAACCTACGACTATTTTGCAATAATAATTTATTGAAAATGCTAGAAGAACGAGTTCCGAACGTGTATTTTGGAATACATTCTAGCGCCACCGACAACAATGACCTGAGTTTTCGTTTGATTTACTGTGAGCCCATAGGATTTACTCCAGCTAGTTATTAGAGTAAGATCATAATTTATAATATTTACAGCGACATTGAGTTGATCAATATGGGAGCTTGAAAAATATCTGTAAGTCATCTGCATAAAGGTGGTAGGAGGAACTCGGAGGAAGTTAGTTGATTCGCAATAGACTTTATAAAAATAGTGAAGAGAAGAGGAGGAAAAAGCCGCCCTGGGACACCCCACACCCAAGCGGAAGTGTGAGCTTGTTGTAACTCACTCATCTCTATTTTGAATATATTACTTTATATATTCTTTATTGCACTTTAGACATTATACATAAATTTGAAATTTACAATTTGTGAGAAATTACATTAGTTATAAGAAAGAATAAGATGCCTTTTATATTATATTTGATAAGGCGAATTGATTTTAAGAATTATTAGGACATAGGAATATTCGGAATGGACATTTAAAAATTAAAAAGTCAATTATTAATTAATACATCGTCATCAAAATAACGGAAAAATTATGCGTTCCATTATTTTGGTGACGATAAATTAATTGATTCGTTGGATAATAAATGGATCTCGTAGAAAACAACGATAGCGTCATTCAGAGTCCTTGAGCGACATCTAGGGTAAATATTAGGATCAGAGTGGAAGTACGTACGGATTTTACCTTATCTTTTTGAAACCATATTGAGGACTATCAATTATTATAATTACATCAATATGGACTTTTAAATAATTACTACTTTGAGCGTATCTCTTTCCTAATAAATAAATGTATAATTTTAATAAATTAGAATCGTAATGTATGATAGGCGTGATTCAGAATCCTTGCGCGACATCTATTGATTATTGGAGAAAATAATGGCAAAAGCTACTAACAAACCCCTTGCATTTCGTAAAGAGTTGTTAGTTGTATTAGGTAGCATGATAAATATTACTAATATAAATAAATATGTTAGAGATTAGTTATAACAGGCTCATTTCCGTACCTGTTATCCCTGTTATTGTTACATAAAAATAAGAGGACAAAGTAACCGTTACAAAATAACAGCCAGTTATTTTCTGTTTTAATTTTTTGTACCATCCACCAGTTACTGAGAAATCCCGAGCAAAATAACACCAATAGTTCACACGCTATTGTTTTCCTTTTTCACACGCTAATAAGTCATTAACATCTTTATCCCTATACATCTCGGCTAAATCATAATTCACGGTGTACAGAAAAATAAAAAATAGAATGTGGCTCTGTATGGCCTAAATACCTTTGGCTTTCCCCAACAAAAAAGAAATATTTTTTGTCGCCATGGTTAAGGTCATGGTCAGCGAAGGTCAGATTTTTTTTTAAATAACTGCCAAACTGAACCTAAGCAAACATAGTGTGTTGACGTACAATTTGATGTGAAAGACATTGAGAAATTTATCGTGGTAATCCACCTCATCAAAGTAGTATCCTGGTGACTGTCATAATATACAGCATGATGCTGTCAAAAGGACAATAAATTAAAACATGGGCTATATTAGTTCATAGAATTGGTTTGCCACTTTCAAAACTATCTTAATCATTTGATAATTTCATGACATTTCTATGGAATAATGCAGCCAATGTTATGTTATTTCATACAAATTATATACCATGTTTTAATTTATTGTCGTAATGACGGCACCACCCTTTATGTCGCGTATAGCTCTCTCATGATATATTAAACTAGCAATTCAATACATTAACAAGAAAGTACTCATGTCATTTACAGGGTAGAGTAGAAAGAAACATTTTTCTTTTAATCAACTCGAGTTACGTGAATTTCAACATTTTCAACTCGATTCAATTCGAGTTGTTTTTTGCATAGTTGGTACATTTGTATTCTATTCTATTCTTTGGATTATTAGACCATTAATATGGCCATCAAAAATAAGCGAAAAGTTTCCCCCAATGTAAATAAAATGTAATTTAATAAATAATAAATATATATTAACTCTGTATTTCATTTCATTATTTAATAAATAGAATCATGTAGATCTTAATTTCGTTACCGTCTTAACGATCGATCTCATAAGATACAATGATAGTGTGATTCAGAATCCTTGCGCGACATCTACTGATTATTGGAGAAAATAATGCCAAAGGCTACTAACAAACCCCTTGCATTTCGTAAAGAGTTGTTATTTGTATTAGGTATCATGATAAATATTACTAATATAAATAAATGCCGGTCGTCATATGCAATGACGACCAGCTGGCCGAGTGGTCTGTACCCCTGGCTACTCGGTCAAGAGGTCCCGGGTTCGAATCCCGGTAGGAACAAATGTTTGTATGATGAGTACGAGCATTTGTTTACGAGTCATGGATGTTTATATGTTTATTTAGTATATTTCTAATATTTATATACATATTATTATCATTATTTCTCCGTTATCTAGTATCCATAACACAAGCTCTTAATGATGCTTACTTTGGGCTAGATAATAGGTGTGAGTGTATAAATATTATTATTATTAAATATTATTAAATAAATATTCTTATAGTAGACTATATTTGTACAACAAGTAAAACTAATAAAAATATTTATTTTGAGTATTTGTTTGTATTGTGATTTTATGACAGATGCGCCATCTATTGTGGCTCACGTATATTTAGTACTCCAGTAGTAAGGAAAAGGTCAAAGGTGTTAAATAGTGTGATTGTTTACGTTCATTTAAATTTCAATTTGATGTCGCACTAACTCAGAAATTGAAATTGTGTTTTATTATAAGGACATATTGTGATTTTATTAAAACCTGCGGATTTATCGAAGTTAGAAAGCAAAACTAATATATCAAATGATTGATAATAATAATAAAAAAAAGTAAGTAAAATACTAGATAATGGAGAAATAATGATAATAATATGTATATAAATATTAGAAATATACTAAAATAAAGATATAAAGCATTCAAAAGATTTACTAGCTATCGTGAATTGAAATTATAATTTATTTTAGTTTCAGAATTAATATAAGGTCTATTTTTATTAATTATTAATATGATTTATTAATATGACACTCATTCCTAAACTAATCTAATATTTCCCTTTCTCAAATTGGTATAATACCCACTTTTAAAGGGTTCTTCGTGCGTTGTGGATGAATTTCGATTTTATTGGTGTGCTTAAATTAGGAGCTTAGTTGGGAGTGTAAATGAAAAAAAATATATTAAATAAAACTCGTATATTATTATTTTAAAATTATATTTGACGACCGGCTGATCGAGTGGTCTGTGCCCGTTGCTTTACAGGCTACTCGGTCGGGGGTGTCGGATTCGAATTCCGGTGGGGGCGAATGCTGGGGCAAGTCATTTATTATTTATAAAAGGCTTGAAAGCTTACAGACAGGTCGAAAGCGCTTTTTATGCCTATAAGTCAGTAGATAGAGCATATTTTTAAAACAAAACGCTAAAAAATATTTAGTGAAATCTGGTGGAAAGTCATTGAAACTTTTTTATGCCACTAAGTCAGTAGTTAGAGCCGTAAAATCTTAGATAAAAGTAGCGAGTTAAAATTTGGGGGTATTCCCCGACCATAATGTTGTTGAAATGAATTGATATTTTCAATCTTTTAACAACATAATGTATTATTCAACAAATGCGCCATCTATTGTGACTTGCGTATATTTAGTATTCTAGTAGTAAGGAAAAGATCAAAGGTGTTAAATAGTATGATTAAGTTCATTTCTACTTCAATAGATGTCGCACTATCGTATATTATAAATTCCTTTGGATTTAAATTACTTATTTAAAATCTAATGTATTATTCCTCTTTAACAAATCAATCTGAGGGTCTAGACAAGATGTCATTTGACAATCGCTATCGCCCAATGGAAAATGTATGGGATTTGACCTAGCGCTATCGAACGGATTTCGATCGCAAATGTGAATTCCCATACATTTTTAATTTAGCGATAGTCAAATCGCATCTTGTCTAGGCCCACAGACAAGAAGCTTTTTGATATTCACTATTAATAGTTTAATTGGGAGTGTAAATAAAACCCACAGATTTTTATATACTTTTATTAAAATAATTATTTAAACAGACCGGTTGGTCGCGTGGCCACTGGGTGGGGGGTAGCGGGTGGTTTGAATCCCGATGGGGGTAGCGGGTGGTTTGAATCCCGGTGGGGGGTAGCGGGTTCGAATCCCGGAGGGAGCGAATATTTGTATGATGATTACGAGCATTTGTTTACTTGTAATGAATGGATGTTTGTAGTGTTGATCATTATTTTTATTATTATTACTTATCAGAAAGTTTTAGTGTGTCTGTGTGTGCACACAGGCAGACAAATACTTTCTTTCAACCATTTATTCAAATTTTAAGAAAAGTTTATCTTATATGTGGTATTATTGATTTTGTAGCATGATGCCCTTTAGGTTGACCAATTCCTTTATAATTTTATAATGGTTTTTAACTATGTAAAACTTAAAGTTTGTTATAAAAAACAATGTTGATTCATTTGATCAGTTACTTCCTATAAATGTATATTTCCAACCTGAAGTACCAGGCTACCATAAGTATATCAGAGGTTATTTACTGTATCCATATGATGATATAATATTCCAGAAATATCAATATTTCGATTGGGTGAGATATTATTTAATGTCAATATCCAGAGTATAACCTGCAGGTAATCGAAAAAGTTTATAATTAACAAAATTAATTTCAGATTTCACATTGTGATATACCTGCAATGAAAAGAAAAAAAGTAGGCATCATGCTAACTAACAAATATTTTTTTTTAAAAATCCTTAACTACTAAAAGTGGGACAAACCCCCCCCCCCCCCCCCCCATTCCTAAACCTCGCGGCCGGAGCGCCGCCGACGTGCTTCAATAGCGGCGCAGCGCCGTTCCGCCCGCTCCACGGCGCGGCGCCACCCCGCATTTATCGCGGCTATCTCGTCTGGAGATAGCCGCGATAGCCGGGGGGGGGCCACCACGGGCTCCGGCAGCTGCAGCTGCCTGCGGCGACGGGGAGGAGGCGAGGGCGGTATTAAGACGGGGGCCTCAACCTCCCCCACAACCTCCCCCATAACTTCCTCTTCCGCCCTGAGAACAAGAACAAATACATAGATACACAACTTAACTATACAAATTTTAAAAACACTTGGTTTGGATTATACTAGCTTTTTGATTTCAATTTTGTAAACATTTCTATAAACTGGCTAGATTGTTAACTTTTATAAAAACTTATTCATGTGATTTACAATTGTTTTTTCCTAGGCTCAAATTCTATTTTAGCCAATATTATCTACACTCATAAAACATCTGTTTTACCGGCAGCACTGTTTTATATGAGGAGCTCGGTGGCGTAGTGGTTCAAGCGCTCTGGTTTCGATCACGAAAACAAAGCAACTTTCGCCATGGTTGGTCCCTGGATGGGTCAATCAAAATTATAATCTTGAGCTCCTCCGTGCTTCGGAAGGCACGTTAAGCCGTTGGTCCCGGTTGTTACTGCAACCGCTTTAACCCACCAACCCGCATTGGGCCAGCGTGGTGGTGTTATGGCCCAAACTCCTCATGTGTTTCTGCCATGTAGGAAGGCCTGTGCCCAGCAGTGGGACGTATATAGGCTGGTGATGATGATGATGATGACTGTTTTATCTACAATTTATGACAGTTATTTACCAACAGCATGCAGCATGGGAAAATTAATTAAAGACATACTTGACTGTTTTATCTACAGACACTAATTTACTGAAAGAAAACAGACAGTAAAGTTCAAAAATTAAGAAATTCAATGCAATTCCTTTACAATAATATTACATAGCTCAATACAAAGCTTTAAAAATGCAACTTTTAAGTCGCAGAATACCTTCGGGGAGCTTATTACAGTTAATCCCTCAAGTGGAGTTATCCCACCGGAGGGCTATGAGAATTGAAAAATCCATTTTGTCTGGAATCTGATGCTCGACGGGTTAAAAAGTAATTGTGCCTCGAATCTGTTGCTTCACAGGTTAAAATGTGGTCTAGATAATAGGTATGAGTTTAAGAATATAGCCTTTTATTATGATGATAACACTTACCAAAAGCAGCCAAAACAGCGGGCCACTATCCGCTGCCATCTGATCAATTGCTCCTTTGGGAGAAGAGGGTCCCTAAAAAAAGATCTGCATTATTCAAAAGCAATCACACAAAACTGTCACATTCACAGATGAAACAAAAAAAAGCAAATCTATAAAATATAGATCCTCTGCAATAATACCCAATAAAATCAACTGTAAGTTAGTAGGATCATTCAGGTTTTTAGTATTCCTTGTAACTTTGTAAAAAGTCTAATTAAAAGACAACTTGACAAGTCATCCTTTTAGACTAGGTACAGAAGACATGGAAAAGCAGTTAATTTAAAAAAATTAGAAAATTAGGAAAATAACACTCGATGTTAGTTAATCAGGCCAAATTGAAGAAGGAAAACATTAATGTTAGGGTTATTAACGTAAAGCCTAAACAATGACGATACAAACAATGTGCTTTAGCATTTCACAAAAACATGGCAGCATGTGCACTAGTACCAACCACACTTTTTTGTACATACCAATTGGCAATTTATACATCTCGTTCTGAGCAGCGCAGAAAATAAGTTCTGGAGTTAAAATATATTGATTTGTAGACAGTAACTGGTAAAAAATGAATAAAATGCAAGTAACCTTTACGGTTCATACCTTTCGGAAGCGGCATGGGTTGTTCCCCTAATTATAGGCATTTTTCGTTTTTATCTGCAAAAAAGAGAAATCATATCTAAATATCATATCAAAAAACAATTCAAATCTACTTAGGATAAAAATATATTAGTAAAATAAACTTACTTTGGATTACTTTTCAGTTCCTGTCATAGATAGAATAACGAATAACCAACCAAATGAACTTTGCCGATCCCGATTGCCGATAGAAAACCACAGATTAAAGAGTTTTTTTGTGGTTACTTTACTGACTTGGATGCAAGTCTTTTAAGCCATGATTTGACAGAGTAGGCCTAATCTGAAAACACACTTTAGTATATCACCTTTCTCGGAGAAGGCTATAGGAAAAAGATACCAAGATTTTGTTTGAAGCTGTCAACTCTTAGATAGATTAAAGAAACCATAGACAATGTTATACGGCATGTATGATTGATGATTTTTCATTTTATCAAGATTAGATTAGGTTGTAAAAGCGAGCGTTGCCGCAGCAGCGGACCGCTAAAAGATAGATATTTTTTGCGTTTTCTACACAAGCTAAAAGCAAAAAGTGAGAAATATTACAACTCTAAAGAAATACGTTTGGAAAAACTTTCTCGGAGAAAAAATAAAAATATATTTTGACTATGAACGTATTTTGTGAGAGAAAAAACTGTCATTTGAGTGCGACCCCTTTGGTACGACATGTATGTAATGTGTTACACCTGCCCTACAATGCAATTATTTCCGAAATACAGACAAAACTTAAGACGTGGCTGTATGAGCTAGACCCTTAGCCGTACTTTTATAGGGAAAACTGAACAAAAAAAAAACTATTTTTGGTCGGTAAAGATTTTATTACAATTAATACAAAATTGTGTTTGAGCGAAAGTTGACTTATAATAAAATAGGTGTAGTTTTGTGAAACAAGTGTTTCTGCTATAGGGAAGGGGTGGGGGATTCCCCATAGGGAATCATTATTTTAAAATTGAATTTGGTGTGACAGATGTCGAGACTTTTATCGTGCTTACAAGGTGGGTAACCACGATAAAAGTCACGAAAATCAAAAATTATAGGTAATACTAAGTCATGGCTGTATGGGCTTGATTCCTTTGTCATCCCTTTAATGGGAGAATCTGTGTTGCCATTCTATGGTCTATCTTTTTCCTATGACTTATTGCGAGAAAGAGATATACTGTACTTAAATTTAGAATTAAGCTCGATTGAAACAAGAATCGATTATAGTACGTTCATTTTGAATCGAATTTTCTAATCATTAATTCATTGTATTTCCTTTTTTTATTTTTTATACCATTCACCAGTTACTGAGAAATCCCAAGCTAAAAAAGAAAACACCAATAGTTCTTTTACGCTCGTTTTCACTAACAAACGAGCAAATACCATTGGTTAGTCAATACGGATATTAATGTTTTAGTATGATCACTCCAAGAAAACATTACAGTGACGGGAGAAAGATAATGAGATTAAATCAAGAGTTTAATTGGGAGTGTAAATAAAAACCCACAGATTTTTAATATTTTTATTTTAAATAATAATTATAACTCAAATATACTCGGTGGGGGGTAAAGGGGGTAGCGGGGTAGCGGTTCGAATCGAGAGAATGTACTTTGTATGATTATTAAGAGCATATGTTGACTAGTCATCATGGATTTAGTTTTATTATTATCAATCATTATTCTATGAAATTATTAGTGTGTATGTGAATGTGATTGTTGACAGACACACAGTAATACTTTCATTCTTTTTAACCATTTATTCAAATTTTAAGAAAAGTTCATCTTATTGGTCCTATTTTTGATTTTGTAGCACAATTCCTTAGTATGCATAGCAATTCCTTTTTAATGTTATAATGGTTTCTAATTAAAGTTTAGTTTAGTTTAGTTATACTAAACTGACTAAGCAACAAAGAGTAATCCAATCCGTTGATTCATTTGATCAGATACTAGTGATAATACCTAATTACATGTATTTCCAACCTGAAGTACCAGGCTACCATAAGTATATCATAGATTATTTATTGTATCCATACAATGATATAAATAATATTAACACTAAGTATGCTTCTAAAACAATCTTATACAGGGTGGTGCCGTCAATGTGACAATAAATTTAAACATGGGCTATATTAGTTTATAGAAATGATTTGCCACTTTCCAAAAACATCTTATTCATTTGATAATTTCATGACATTTGTATGAAATAATACAACATTGGCGGCATAGTTTTATACAAATGTTAATATTATCAAATGAATACGATATTTTTGAAACATTAGGCATCATGCTACATAGTAATATTAAAAAATTAAAACCCACCCCCTAGTACGCTACACCCCTCCCCCCCCCCCCCCCTATTCTACACCACGGCGCCAGAGAGGCGTTTATGTAACTGTAGCCGCCTGCGACGGTGCCCCCCTTTCGGTAGGTACGGCCGGTAGGGCGGCACAGATACTGGGGCCTCGACCGTCCCCATCACCTCTTCCGTCCTGAGAACAAGAACAAATAGATTACACAACTTATTTCTTTAAATTTAAAAAACACTTTTGGTTTGGATTATACATACTAGCTTTTTGATTTCAATTTCGGAAACATTTCTATAAACAGGCTAGATTGTTAACTTTTATCAAAACTTATTCATATGATTTACAATAATAATAATCATACACTCACACATATAATCTAGCCCAAAGTAAGCATCATTATGAGATTTTGTTATGGATACTTGATAATAGAGAAATATCAATAATAATATGTATACCTAAATAAACATATAAACATTCATGACACGTGAAAAAATGCTAGTACTCATCATACAAACATTTGCTCTTAGCCCGGGACCCCTGACCGAGTAGCCTGTATAGCAAGGGGTACAGACCCTCGGCCAGCCAGTCTTCTAAATCTACCAACAGCACGCAGGGCGGGAATTTTAAAATTAAAGACATGCTTAGCTGTTTTATCTACACTAAGACACTTCTTTACCAACAGCAAACAAGTGGTAAAGTTAAAAAATGAAGAAATACATAGCAATTTCCTTACATTATATTACTCAGCTCAATACAAATCTTTTAAAATGTATCTGTCAAGCCGGAGAATACCTTCGGGGAACTCTCTACAGTTAATCCCTCCAAGCGGGGTTATCCACCAGGGTAACTATTGAAAAATCAAATGTGTCTGGAATGTGATGTTTGATGGGTTAAAACTAATTGTGTCTGGAATCGGTGGCTTGACAGGTTAAAATTTGGTCTAGATAATACATGTGTGTGTGTAGGAATATTGCCTTTTTTATCATTATCACACTTACTTGTGGCAGCTAAACCAGCAGCGAAGCCGCTGCCACCAGCTCCCATGTGATGAGAGTAGACGGTCCCTAAAGAAAGATCCATATTATTCTAAAGCCATCACACAAAACAGTCACATTCACAGGTGAAACAAAACAAAAGCAAAATACAAAATATACATCTTTTGCAATTATACCCAATAAAAACAGCTGTAAGTTAGTAGGATCATCAAGGTTTTTAGTATTCCTTGTAACTATTGTAAAAAGTCTAATTACAAGACAAATTGACATATCACCCTTTTACAATATTACAACAGAAAGTAAACATGGAAACCAGTTAGAACAGTTTAGAAAATTAGAGAAAAAAAACGCTTGAATTTAGTTAGTCATGCCAAACCGTGTTATTAACGGGTTATTAACTTATAGCCTCAACACTGACGATACAAACAATGTGCTTTAGCATTTCACACAACCATGGTAGCATGTGCAACATGTACCAACCTCACTTTTTAGTACATACCAATTGGCAATTTATACATCTCGTTCTGAGCGGCGCAGAAATTAAGTTCTGGAGTTAAAATATATTGATTGGCGGACATTAACAGTAACTGTTAAAAATCAAAAATTATGTAACTTTCACGGTACATACCTTCCGGTATCGGTGCGGGAGTTATCTTCGTTATTTTCCATTTCGCCTTTTTGCTGCAAGAAAGAGAAATCATATCAATCTACGAAATAACAACAAACATACTACGTATGATAAAATTAATATATATACATATACAAATAAAACTTACTTGAGAAACTTTCGAAAGAAAAAGTATTACATACAACGGACACTAAACGACGCATGAAGAAAATAACAAATCATAGAGAATTTTGGCGATAGAAAACCACAGACTAGTTTTTTTTGTTGTTGTCGCTTTACTGCTTTGGATGCAAGTCTTTTAGGCCATGATTAGAGAGAGTGGGCCTAATCTGGAAACACGCCCTAGTTTTATCTTTTTCTCGGAGTTGGTGATAGGAAAAAGATAGAAAGAATTTGCTTAAAGCTGTGAACTAAATTAAGGGCAGTTTTTAAAGAAACCATAGATAATGGCCCTAATTCTGGAAAACACATGCTAAGTTTAAATTTAAGTTCAGTCTATTTCTTTCTTTCAAAACGAATACGAAAGGGATAGCCATCATATAAATTGACATTTAGAAAGGTGCGTTCAATTTTCGACCTTATTGAACGTGCTAAAATGCAGTGTTTAGGAGGCACCTCCGTACATGCCGTCTAAAATGGTCTATGGTTTCTATGAAATCTATCTAAATTTAATTGACAGCTCTAAACAGATTCTTGCTATCTTTTTCCTATGACTTATTGCGAGAAAGAGATATACTGTACTTAAATTTAGAATTAAAGTGTGTTCCCAGAATTAGGCCCAATATTGTCTATTAATGTATGATTGATGATTTTTCATTGTATCAAGATTAGATTAAGTTATAAAAGTGAGCGTTGCTGCGGCAGCGGACCTAGAAACACTAGATCTTATTGGGATGGGGTCCTGAGACCCCTTTCCTACAAAAGCTAAAAGCAAGAAGTGAAAAATATTACAAATTTACAACTCTAAAGAAGTAATAAGTCAAAAAAAAAAACACGGGAGAGTGTTTCGCGGGTTTTAATGGTGTCGGTCAATATTTTTATTTTAATAATTAAAAATTGTGTCGGAGCAAACTTTGTGTTATAAAGTGGTGTTGTTTTAAATACAAAGTGTTTGTGTTGCTGTGCAACTAAAAGATTATTAGAACAAACGTGATTATGGTGTGAAATACGATGAGAATTTTTTGTGGTTATCCACCTCATCAAAAAGCACATAAAGTGAGTTTCATTATATATTTCGTGTCAAATATTCCCAAGAAGCATTGAAATGTGTTACGTCAGCATTTTAATGCAATAAAACAAGAAATGAAGAAATACTGAAGACATGGCTGTATGGGCATTAGTTCCCTTTGCCGTCCCTTTATAGGGAGCATTAACAAAAAAAAAGGCTTTGGTGAGTGATTACATTCGCTTTCAAAAATTTTTCGCAACGTTCATTTCTTTCTCGTTCTCCTTAGACAATTTTCGTAAAGATACTCTTTCTAATCTGTGTGGTGGAGACCGATTATGGATTCTGAAAGGTATTTATTATTTAATGTATTTCAACATCACATGTGAGTTAGAGGGTTAAAATTCATTTTTGCCATATCTCAATTAGGTACAAGCAGCTGTTTGTACGTGAAAATTTAGATAGGCTTGTTTTTATGGTCAGCCAACAATGCATGATAGCACGATTTTAATAGATCTCAGCATTTTTGAAGCACTAATTATAAAATTAGCTTGTAAACTTGTAAATATTTTAGCTGAGTATTGTGTGGTTTTATTGGTCGGTACTAATACATGGCGTAGTAAATAACAAGTTGGTTGAAACGAAAAAAAGCTACTATTGAATAGTAATGTATGTGAATGTTATCACGGTTGCTGTAACTTTAATTGTATGTCTATTTTACAGGATTTTCAACTGGCTGCTGCCAGCATCCCACCCATGCTGGACTTCTAGAGTTTGGTAAATAATTTTTAATCATAGCAATTTATCATTAAACTCCTAGAACCCATAAAAAATGGCCATTTTTTCACGCTAACATACACTTTTCATTTTCTGGCACTGCGTCGGCCGCTGCTGGGGCACCGCTCTCAACGCTCGCTCGGCTGCTGCATTTTGTAGTCACTGTTGTAACCTAATCTAACCTTGTTGAAATTTAAAATCGCTCATATCTTGAAAACAATGCGTGTTCCCGCAAAAATAATCACAATTTTGAAATAATATACAAAGTTTCAATTTATTTGTAAACTTAATAAACTGCTAATTGATCTAATTAATTAAATTACTTTCAGTGCTCAAAAGGAACCGGAAGCGCATAAAGCGCAGCCAAATTGGACCCCGCAAAAGGTGGAGGAGATGCGGGAGCGTTGGCAGCGGAACATGGAACTGGAGTCCAAACGGCGTGCCGTCAAACTTCAGCGCCGTGAACGGCGCGTCGCTGTCATTGTTCAGCATCAGCAGAAACGCGCCGTCGCGGTGGCTGAACGACGGCAA
This sequence comes from Nymphula nitidulata, assembly GCA_947347705.1. NCBI lineage: Eukaryota > Metazoa > Arthropoda > Insecta > Lepidoptera > Crambidae > Nymphula > Nymphula nitidulata. The sequence goes on along the minus strand of OX374626.1, from coordinate 14,926,513 downwards.
CGCCGTGCCGCTGCCAACGCGGAGAAACGTCAACGTCGCGCTGCCGAACTCGCGGAGCACCGGCGAGTCCATGGCGAAGAGAACGAATCTCATGAAGAAAGTTACGAGTCCTAATTCCACTCTAGGGGTACACAAAGTCTTGTGTACCCCTAGAGTGGAATTCGAGTGGAAAACGAGTCCTAATTACACTCTAGGGATACACAAAGTCTTGTGTACCCCTAGAGTGGAATTAGGACTCGTAACTTTCTTCATGAGATTCGTTCTCTTACGAGTCCTAATTTTAGTTACGAGTCCTAATTACACTCTAGGGGTACACAAAGTCTTGTGTACCCCTAGAGTGGAATTAGGACTCGTAACAGCCTGGACTCGGGAACGGGCGGCGGCTGCGGCGGTGGCGCGGTTGGCGAGGTCACCGGTCGCCGCTACGCGTGGCCTGCTTAGTACATTTCCATACATGTTCATTTGGGTGTATAGAAGCGCGAATATTCGCCGCGGCGAATTTCCCGTGGCCAGACCGTAAGAGCAGACAAGGCGTGGAGTCGGGATCGAGTGAGACGTTTTTACATAGCATTCATTTTTCATTAATTTGTGGTCTCCTTCTTATTGCGTAAAAAATGCATTTTAAGTAAACAAAATCTACAATAACTATAAATGAAATTATGTGCACAAAAAAGACTACTGGTTGACTCGAGTGTTGACAGCAGACTGCTAAAAATGTGTCTCGCTGTATCTTGCTCTTTCTCTAACTTTCAAAATAAAAAATAAGAAATATTATCTAGTGCAATAAAATTTAATTATTCCTTTGTTTAGCTATTTTCAATAGGTTGTACCTGTGCTGGTTTACTTGCCAACTAGCCTTTTCTCTACACGTGGTTATTTGAGACTTTTCATTGTATTATTAATTTTTTGTTTTGTCATACATAATAATAGATCCTCACTTATGAAATGGCGGTTTTCTCACAGTTAATTATATTAGTAACTTTTACTTAGTGTTATATATTAGGTATTTAATACTTCAATTTTTGTTGTAAATAAAATAAATTATTTACCTTGTATATTTTACTATAATGTAACAGGAGGTTAAGATGTGGTGGCCTAAGCAGCCAGCATGTCAATTTTACATACTAACTAATTTTCAGTTCATTAAATGAAAACACAAAATCTAAAAACTTAACTTGTGTAGTTAACGATTGTGATAAGTTTGGTTAACATTTTATGACTTATTATTCGGCGAATATATTGTTTATAAAAAATATGCTTTCAATATACTTTACAAATACCTAAATTAAAACATAATCTTTTAATTATAAAAGATACAGTGATATTACTTTGCGCTGCCTGTCGATACGACGGAGGTTAGCTATCTATGGTTAAAAAATAACTAAATTATGCTTAAGCATAATCTTTAAAATATACTTTTAAAATAATGATTCAAAAGGTATTATTATGCGTAAGCAGTTTCAGTACCAGATTTGGATAAATAAAATTATATCATGGCAAATTATAACTTATAATTTTATAATACATTTATGTTATCTCTGGTTTTTAATATATACTTCGTAAAATTGCCATTTTTTCGCGCTAACATCTACTTGGCCGTTGTTGCGGCACCTCTCTAACATTTAAATTATAAAAATAAGTGTTATCTAGTGCAATAAACATTGTTCATGTCGAAGCAGGACAACAAAAAACATAAAAGCTCCAAGGCCGACAAATAGAAAATATCTAACTCCGGGTGTCTTTTGTTCCTTTGTTTAGTTATTTTCAATAGGTTGCACCTCTGCTGGTTTACTAGCAAATGAGACTTTTCTCTACACGTGGTATTTTTATTTGAGATTTGTGATTTTATTATTTAGTTTTTGTTTCGTTATACATAATAATAGGCCCTCACGTATGAAATGGCGGTTTTTTTCTCACAGTTTGTTCTTTTTGTTACTTTTACTCACTGTTATATATTAGGTATTTCAAACTTCAATTTTTATTGTATCAATAGATAAATTATTTACCTTGTAGATTTTACTATCATGTAACAGGAGGTTAAGATGTGGCGGCCTAAGCAGCCAGCATATTAATTTTACATACTAACTAATTTTTAGTTCACTAAATAACACACTAAATCTACAAAACTTAACTTGTGTAATTCATGATTGTGATAAGTTTGGTTAATATTTTATGACTTGTTATTCGGCGAATAAATTGTTGTATCTATAAAAATATGCTTTCAATATACTTAAAAAATACCTAAATTATCCTTAAGCATAATCTTTTAATAATACTTAAAAATGTGCTTAAAAAAGTATTATTATGCGTAACCAGCGTAAGTACCAGATTTGGATAAAAGTATAAAACTATCATGGCAAAATATACCTTATAATTTTATAATATAATAAAGTTATCTCTCGTTTTTCTCCCATCTAACTATGATTTCCAATTGCATCAAAATCAGACAGTTTCAAATAACAATATCGAAATGTCATTGAAGTACATAATGGAAATATCACTTGGTTTACTGTCGTCTGTACTTAGTTTTTTTTTCACTTTGCATTTTGTCTAATATTAGCTATTTGCTAATTTTATTCAACTATACACCTAAAAATCTATTTTACATAAACTTTACATTACGATTTCTCAAAACACGCCTTGTGCGGAAGGCGTCCAGTCGAAGCAGACCTTAAGACATACCGAGCGTGTATGTTTCCATAACTGCATTAGCTCTGTATAAGCAAAAAAAATGCCCACGCCCGGCAAATACGTCCGTGACTACGATAGGGTTCAAAATTCACTCAGAGCGTGAAGGCCGCAGTCAACGTGTTAAAGTTGAAAAGCTAATTATGGAGTTTCAAGCAAAGTTAATTTGCTTTAAGTAGTGAGAAAACAACCGAAAAAAGCTCATTAAATACATATAAGCTCCGTTTTTGCAGTTTATTTTTATTTTACGAATTTCGGCATTCTATTGTAAGCACTGCTAATTTAGAGGTAAATAATAAATTGAGTATTTATTTTAACGAGGGAAACTCCCTTACTGTTTTATGAGTTAGATTTAAATAAATATTTAAGGGTTATTTGATGGCGGAGCTTCATAAAAACCGAGTGATTCTTTGTTGTTTTAAAGTTCATATCAAAAGATGGAAGAAAAAAACTGATAAGAGACGCAGATTTTAAGATCACAGCTAACATGTCATCGTGTAGGTAGATATATAAGCCTTGCGTTGCATGAGAGCAGGGAACTCGTCTCCTATGGTGTCAAAATGACGATTTCTAGTGATTTATAGAGAGTAGGCAGCGCGTGAGTAGTGCCCAATGTGCTACGAGTGTCTATAGACTACGCTAACCGTTTACCATCAGGTGCGGCCGTACGCTTGTTTGCCACCCTTATATTGACGTTTTAAAAACTTACGTGTTAAGTTAGAACTACAAATATCATCATCATCATCACGTCCCACTGCTGGGCACAGGTCTACCTACATGGGAGAAACACATGAGGAGTTTGGTCCATAACACCACCACGCTGGCCCAATGCGAGTTGGTGGGTTAAAGCGGTTACAGTAACAACCGGGACCATGTCGGCATAACGTGCCTTCCGAAGCACGGAGGAGCTCGAGATTATAAATTTTGGGTGACCCATCCCGGGATTGACCATGGAGAAATTTGCTTTGTTTTCGTATCGAAATCAGAGCGCTCATACCACTGCGCTACCGAGCTCCTCAAACCACTACGCCACCGAGCACCTCAACAACAAATATGCAACGGAGGAAATCGTTTTAATTTTATTTTCTCTTCTTTTTAGCCGTTCTCGACCATCATGGTGTAGGACTCCTTCAGCTACCGCCAATCATCACGGCTTTTGCTGTCTGCATCCAATTAGATCCTGCCAGCCTCCTCACATCAATATTCCAGCGCATGCAGCAGTGGAACGTTGGTATAGGCTGGCGATGATGATGAACAGATTTATTAAGTACTTAGATCAAATTGAAAACGTATTTAAATTTCTAAACATAAAAAATATATTATCCTAATCAACATTATTTTACTAAATGCAACTTTTGCAATAGTTTGCAGCTAGAATACCTTTTAAGTATTAAAGTTAAAGAATAACAATGTTACAGTACTTTAAAATCACATAACTTGAAGGTAAAAGTTTCTAAAGACGTTAGTAACTTTACGAACAATGTGAGAACTGTAAAAGAAGCATTATAAACAATGACAGGTAATTTATTTATGTTATATCTATGTACCTAAATAAAAATTAATGTTCGTATGTGTAAATATCCTATCGCCGCTCCAAAACCATTGATCAGATTATGATGTAATTTTGGTAGGGTAGGGTGTTTTGGGGATGCCCGCGAAGGTCCCTGGGGTATAAAAACCTTTTTATTTAATTTTCTCTTTAACAGCATTGCAAGGCATGCCGGGTGCAGCTACTTAAGTATAAAAGTGATCAATAAATCAAAGTGGTTTCAAGTTAGCATACATCATCTGCATGGTTCATTTAGATGGATTGCAGTATGAAAAATCTAAAACATTCAAGGGTAGTCACAGAAAGTTTGAAGAAACAATGACGTCAATTCTGAAATTACTGACGTCAAATTAAATGACGTCAAATCTGGGATTGGTTAGGTACTTAATATATTTCAGAAGACAATCAAGCAATTTAGAAAAATGTCCTAGGTCGGAAACCGATCCCGCGACCCCGAAGTCACCCGAATTGTGATCTGAAAGATCGCTAGTTTAGTTTCCGCCCCATCCGAAAATCGGATTTATGGGGTTAGACGTTAAGTAGAAGTTTGGTATGGGATCTACAAAAGGAATCCCGTGAACGGATTCCTTGTGTATTTGTTTCTCTTACGTTCGTAAGAGAATCGCTCAACCAGATAATAGGGATAAGAGGGTCAGTACTTTTAAGTGTATGAGGTTTAAGTTCTCAAAATCAAGTGCTGTTTTCAATGCAAGTCGTGTTGGATGCATACCACTAGATACACACATACCTACGCGTTGGCAGAAAGAGATCTCATAGAGAGATAAGTCCACTTTTGGTTACCTATTGTTAGTTGCTCACCGTGCATGATATTTTGGTAATTTTTAAAGTGCATTAATGAGGACACATTTACTATGTTCCCCAAGAACAATTTTCATGTTTACTCCACACCCATTCCAATGGATCACACTATATGTATGTACAGGTTATATTCACTATGAAGTGCTTATGTAACAAATTTAAACAGACCAAGCTTTATTCGTGAATGCTTTGTGTTGAATCAAGCTACTATCAGTTTTTGCCACGGTAGCCAAAGAACAGAAAAAAAACAATGAACTCTATTATAAAAAGATTGCCTTTATAACTCACTTTGGCTTTATATGACTTTCGGTAGTAACATAAGTAAAACATAGAGATTCGTTCCTTTGTAGAACTTCCAGATGGAAAGGAATGTCCAAGTTCTACAAACGTAGTAAACGTTTGTAAACTTTAACTCAAGTCGTTGGATTACTATCATCAGCGCAATATTGAAAAGATCGCTGTGAAAATGTAACTATGGCTACAGTTGCTACCAAAACGGTATGATGGCGGTAGAAATCATTAACTTTGCGATAAATTTGATGTCAACTGCAGTATAAGTCGCTAGAATGACAAATTTCTAATCTAGGTTTAATCTGTGAGAGTGACATCAGTACGACAAAGGGATACAATTCGGTAAGATTGAATATAGACACTTTTTGGTCACAGGGCTGATTTTCAGATTCTAACATCTTGTGTACATACTTACATCTATCGGTGGTCTAGTAAAGACCAATGTCATTTATTGCGGCTGCAATGGATGTCAAACTAAATTTGCAACTCAATTGCGGTTACACCAGACTCCGGGTCTGATTTTGTTATCATAATATTTTGTAATAAGTAATTTATCCATTGCTTTTCACCGTTACATTTATTACAGCTGCAATAGATGCAAATTGAAAAGGATTGGAATGGCGACCATAGATGTGATCTTCGGTGTGAATGTCGACGAACGTTTCGCCTTCATATTCAAAATCCATTCCGCAAATACCACTTGATATAATTCAATAGAAATAACGGCATTACTAGTGGGTTCATGGTTATTTTTTTTATGACCAAACTGAGTTGGATATTTTGTCAGGTATTTAAGAAAGGGCTTTGGATTCGTCGGCGAAGCGTCTCACACACTACATACACACTGTCCCTTATATTTTGTTTAGCTGTTCATGAAACTAGTTTAACTTGACCGTATAATTATATGATTTTATGGGGCGAAACTCACGGAGCAAACGGGTGCGATATCAACTCAACAACACCACAAGAGATAGTTTTATGCGAAGACAGCTATTACAGTATTAACTCACTGCTCTACCCGCGTCCACTTACACCTCCACTTCTTTTGAATAACCGCATGCTATAGGAAGCAGGGAACCCAATATTGTGCTGATAAAAAAAAACAAGTGTTAGTAGAAAAAAATGAATCACTAAACTTGGTGCGTGTTGTTGAAGTGGAGACAGTATATATTTCTTTTTGCAGAATACCGTGTGACTGGTATTTAGGCTTTAAGCATTTATTTATTATGAAATAAAAAGTAAATAAATCTAGCTAGAACCATGCGCGCATTATGCTGTTTTATAGAGTTTGCGCCACATTTCTCTTGTGTTGTTAGTTTGCCTTCTGCGTGTAGTTCCCCTAGCTAGTTTTTAGGTCATTGCGCCTAAGTTGTTCCATTATGTTTAGGTTCATTTAAAAATACATACTTGTTCAGCGGCTTTGATGGTGACGTAGTGTCATAGATATTCATTGTAATATAATATACGCTGACAGACTCTCCGACATATTATGACGGAGAGTCTATGTTCGCGTGATGACATCTCCATTTATTCAGGAAACTCCAACAGTACGTATGATTTTTTGAAAAAGTTTTTTCTACAACTGCCATTATTATAATGAAGAAAGAAAATACATTATGGAAGAAAAAAGACCGTAAGTAAGCCTACTTACTTTTTTTCACGAGTACTTTATTCTTATTACTCTAGTTAGATCAATTGTTCATTAAAATGGATATAATTAAACTACTGTGACAACAACACTCGGTAATTTTTTTCACAATACGTCAATAACCGGATTTTAAATTAAATATCTAAAATTCATATTTCAAATACATAATGATTTTTTAAATGAAACTTACCTAAAACAGAAAATAGTTTTTTTTCTTTTATAAATTTATTTATGACAATATATCACTAAAATAATAAGATGTAGGTATATTACTTTATGAATCGAGAGTACTTGTTTCGTTACTGTGTATATTGTTCGTACGAAACAGAACGTACGATTGATTACCAACTAAAAAAAATTACATACTTAAAGATTTAAATACAGATTACGCTTTTCTTTTGCCATTGTATGATCGGCGGATTAATTCTTAGCTGCTTTTGATATAAAACTTACTCTGGAAATTATACACAAGTTCAAATTCATAAATGCTATATCATTACTTTAAAACATTATCCTTTGTACCCAACAAAATTGAATTCGAAATCAACAAGGTCTTTTGCGCAGTATAACAAACAGTACTTACTACCAAAACATTTCCGTCATCGCGCCCAAAATCGTATTTATTTATGCAAGCGCAAGAGAAAGACTATTAAAGAGGAATTCCGCGCTTCCCTTCATTTCTGATGCTGGAATTAGACTAATTGCCCTCAGCGCTTGTAATTTATTTAATTAGCGGTAGAAAAAGGAAACGCGACAATACAATATATTAAGCGTAAAAAATATTCCAACCGCATTTTTGTAAGAAGATTTAAAACCATTTTGTGTTTCGTCGTTGTTTCTGTAAGACGCGGGCATGCGGGAATGCGTTAAAATTTATGTTAGCTTCAGAGATTTATAGATTATTCGAGGAAAATTAAAGCACTGATAAATCCTAGAAGATCAGTTCCTTCTCATGTTTTTTGATATTTAGCCTGTTCTTGATTTAAGGTTTTCAAATGAAATATTCAATATTCGTCTAGTAATAAAAATAACTATAATTAACAGTAATAAGACAATAGCAAAAAGATAGATATAGTAAAAGTTGACATAATTTATGCCCTTTCGCGTCCTAGCCACGTCGCTAAAAACTGATAATGTTAATCACTCCTATTAGACCTTTGCTACAGTTGGTGCAGTCTAATGAAAATTTTTAGAATTTGTTAAATGCCGGGTCCTAATTTTTATTTATTTATTTATTTATTTGGTACACAGAACAGCTTACAGTCACTATTACATTCAATTACTAGATTACATAGTTATTTAACTAGACAATAAGCCAAAGTATGTGCACACAGCAGCACCAAGTAAAACAAGTGGAATACATCAATTATTGTTACACAAAAATAAGTTAAAAGAATTGTTAATTGTTAAATGAGTAAGACGACGTCAGCGTCGTCCCCTCCTCTACCCATTGCGATCTGTATAATTTTGTTTAACACTTATGTACTACTTTATGGTTGCAATAAATGATTGAATATTGAGTATTGAGTACATATTTTAGAAAACTGGACGGACCTAAAACTGGAACTGGAAGACCTAACGCATCGCTTGAAACAAGTGAGACTAGGATTAAAAACATCAATATTACTGTTGCCATCACTACACGATAAGTCATTGTATAATCGACACATTCTTGACAGGGGGTTATAATAAGAGGTATTATTTTTGTAAATTTGTAATGCAAATGGTTTTAAAGTCCGGGATCTGCTATACGTGTTAATATTTAAAGACGCCAGAAGAGCAGGTGAGTCCACTTCAGAATGAAGAATTTTATGTAATAAGATCAAGTCATATTGTTTTCGCCGAATTTCAAGCGTCGATACACCAAAATGTTCGCATCTCCTAGCATAACTAGTTAATGATCGACTCTGGTTACAACGAAAAGATAAAATTCTCAAGCATTTGCTTTGCACACGTTCTAGATTCCTTATGTGAATTGAATAAAAAGGTGACCAAATGGTACATCCATATTCTAGAATACTTCTTACTAAACAGTAATAAATACAGAGGAAACTTTGCGATCTTCTAAAGGATTTCGTGGATCTCGCAACAAAGCCTAGTAAACTATTGCATCTGTTAACAGTATATTCATAATGAGGCCGGAATGATAATTCCTCGTCAAAGATAATCCCAAGGTCCCTTACCACAGAACGGCGTTCAAGAATTTGGCCTGATAGACAATAATCAAAAAGAATCCTATGACGCTTTTTAGTGAAACTGATAACAAAGCACTTCCCAATATTGAGAGTCATAAGATTGTCTTGACACCATTCATTAATAACATTAAGGTCCCTCTGTAAAGCCAGACAATCATTAACGCTGTCCACTTTGGCAAATAATTTTAAATCGTCGGCATACAAGAGACATGAAGATGAAAGACTGTTGATAAGGTCGTTTATGAAAATTATGAAAAACAAGGGTCCAAGGTGAGACCCTTGCGGGACACCAGTGCTCTGAGAAATAGGTGAAGATACGTAACCTCTTATTGCAACAAGTTGACTCCTATTATTTAAATAAGAACATATCCATCGATACAAGCTTCCATGAATACCATACAAAGACAATTTATAGCACAACAATCGGTGATCAACCCTATCGAATGCCTTTGAAAAATCTGTGTAAATTGAATCTACTTGCCCCGCCACTGAAAACACCTTACAAATAAATGATTTATACTCCAGCAAATTACTGACAGTTGATCTTTTTTTAACAAAACCATGTTGTTTCTCAGATAGATTACCCTTGACGTGACTGTAAAGATGATCGTATACCAGGGATTCGAAGAGCTTAGGGATGCATGATAGTATGCTGATAGGTCTATAATTCTCACAACGAGACTTAGCACCCGATTTATAAATAGGAATAACGTGTGCAGATTTCCAAACCGTAGGGAAGACTCCATTTGAAAGGGACTTGCTGAAAAGTATGCTCAAGGGAATACTAAGTTCGTCAGCACAAGCCTTAACAAAAAGCGGAGGAATTCTATCAGGACCTGCACTCTTATCTGCATCCAACTGTTTGAGTTTCTTTGCGATGTCTTCTCTGCTAATGGAGACGGTAGAGATGGCGTTGCTAGAGATATCATCCCTAAAAGAGCCATTTCCTGCGCAGGCATCACCGCTGCCACTACCCTCCCTATAGACTGACCCAAAATACTGGGAGAAAAGTTCACATACATCCTGAGGATTAGAGGACAATTTATCATTATATGACACCGTATGTGGAATGCTAGCATGACCCTTTTTATTATTTACGTAACGCCAAAAGGCTTTTATGTTTCCCTCTAGTGAGTCTTCTACGGATTTTACGTAACTGGCGTAACACGCTTTTATTAATATTTTGCATCTCGAACGTAACATTGAGTATGTGTCCATGTCACGAGGATTGCTAAACAATTTAAATTTTTTGTGGAACTTCGCCTTCTCAGCAAGACAGCGCTTAAGAGGTGATTGTACCAAGAAGGGTATCTATGAGAATCGTCCTTTTTAAGCGGAGTTGACTTTAAAATATTTTTTTCTATTTCAGAATAAAAAATATTCACACAAGTGTCAATATCTGACGCTGATAGGAGTTCGTCCCAGTTAACGTCAACTAAGTCAGTCTTAATTTTTATATAATCAGCCTTCCTAAAGTTGGGTCGTAATGAAGGAGAAGCAGAGACCTTATAGTGACATCTAGTGCATATAATATCCACTAACAATGCTGGATGATGACGATCCAAGCGACTTAAAGCATCAGTAGCTTCAGACACACGCAACTGACTCTTGGTGGAGAGAATCAAGTCCAAGAAACGGTTATTAATATTAGGAACATTATTAAATTGCTGTAAATTACCTGTACACATAAGCTCTACAAGCAACTGAGCTCGCTGATCCAAAGGGCTTTCAGGCGTAAGTATGTTGCTATCACTGTCTAAGGATTGATTCCAAGCTATGTTGCGCGTATTATAGTCACCGACAAGCAAGAACTCACAGTTCTCCCCAGAGTTCATTATTATTTCTTGACACTTATTATAAAAATCCTCAATCTCACTGTTCAATAGATAATTTGGTAAATAACAACAACATAAATTTATTGTACAATCCCTCTTACATTCAGGATAAATAGTCACCCAGACTACCTCCATCCCAGTTTCCCAAGCCGATTGGCGAACCACATTCATACACCTTTTTGTGGCAATGACCACTCCACCACCGTCCCCCTTTCTAGAAGATGTGCTACAGCGGTCACGACGAAATATATGATACCTATTATCAATTATTTCACCGTCAAAAATACTGTCATTAAAATTAGTTTCTGTTAGACATATTATATCAAAATCAGAGTTCAAAATGTTTAGATAAATATCATTTAGCTTAGTACGTATTCTATTAACATTCTGATAGTATAATGTAACTTTATTCATTAAAAAATACTAAAAGGAACCAAGTAACAAAACCAACTTAATGAAGATGATTTAAATTTATAATTTTTTTAGAAACTCAGCGTTCTTAACATGTATTGCATTACTACTTTCATCTTTACGTAAGTAAACACGACCATACCATACATAATTATAAGCTCTTTAGCATTAGCTTCTTCACCTTCAATTTCGGGTAAGCTTCAGGATTTATTTTTAGAAGATCTATTTTAAACCTACCAAATATATTATAATGCGAGAAAGAAACTTTGAAGAAACATCGAAGAGGTTTTATATCTACTTATAAAATTTTTGTAAGATCCAAGTTTTTCTCTAGTGGTAATGCAATGAGTCGTAATGTAAATCATGCTCTGCCCTTCGTCATTCAGACAAGTCAATCTTCTTCTAACCCGTCAAGCATCAGATTCTAGACATAATAGATTTTTCAATTGTCGTAGACTTCGAGACGTATAACGCCGCTGGACAGATTAATATGATTTATTCAAAAAGTTTTAAGGTTCTGATTTCAATCTAATTGTAAAATCTTGTGTTCAAATAACGAAAAAATATTGATGTGGAAAATCCTTCACATTTTTTTTCAATTCTGCAGCATTCTTATACCATATTAATACCATAACCATGAGTGGTTTACAGATAAACTAAATTACGCTTTTTTATAAATTAAAGAGTATGTTGAACTTTTTTTTTAACTAGTAGGTATCCAAAAAGTTTCGTACTACATTGACATGAAGCTCAAAACTTTGTCACACTATTGCATGTTTGCAGTTTTAATAAAATTCATAATGATAGTGATTACTATAAACGATAATGCGTTGCATTTTGGCTTCTGGCCAGTGACATTTAATAAATTCACAACAGCAAAATTCAATAAACTGATTTTGTGTACGTGACTTTGAATAGAATTTAACTTGGTATTGAAAAACTATTATCACTGGTGTGGTGGGTTGTGGGTTCCTAATGGCGCAAAATATCGACGTAGACTACATAGTTAACGTATTGCGCCATTAGCGCTTAGACATAGCCGTAACGAACTGGACTCAAACGCAAAGGATTTCCTTAATCTGCATTACATTGTAAAAACTGGAAAGTGGGGACGATCAATATCATCAAAGTTTGATTTTTCATGTTTGAATCCAGTCAAAACTGGTGTATATGATAGCGAAGTATAATAAGAACTTCGTAGTAGTAAATTTAAAGCGCAAGAATATTTTCCTTGGGCGCGTGCTAAGTCACAATAGGTACTTAGGTACATAGTCCTTCAATCAATTATGATGTTTCTGAATACATAATGGGCATAATCGACGAAAAGCGTCTCATGGGGCGCAGGAAAAGGTCCTGGATGAGAAAGATCCGAGCGTGGACAGGAATTACATCCGTCTAGGAATTGTTTCGTCGCGCGGTAGAAGGAGAAGAGTTTGCAAAGCTAATGACCGACTTCAAATAACTTGTAAATTAGGCTGCTGGAGTAAACTCTCATCTCAAGCTAAAGATTTTAGACACAATTGGTTTTAATTGTCATAAGACACTCGGAGGTTTAATGAGTAGAATTAATTGTTCTACACGTAACGCTACAAATTAATGCAATACTATCATTTATTTTGGCATGCCTAGTACAGTCATGGACAACAACATGTAACTACTTCTCGCTGTTCGTGACTCTTGTACCGTTTACAATAAGAGTCACTGTACTATTTTGTATAAACTGTGGTAGGTACTAATATCTACACTTTGAGTTCCTATTCCAGCTCCGTGGTCTAATTGAGATTTGTGTTGCACTCTGCAGCGGTAAGCGGTGAGTAATTATTCAAGCTCGAACCATTCTACGATTAAAAATCACATCACATTCTGCGGATTTAAGACCACAGCGTGTTTGATTAATCTTATGTTAAAGTACCTACTACTTATATTGTTTTCAAGTGTTAAATACAAATGGAGAATGGATGGATGGATTTTTCTAGTTTAGATGTTTTTCTATGTAAATATATTTTTTCAAACATTTACAATAATGTTAGAATATAAAATTAAAAAAAAATAAGTTACCCCCGGCCTCATTAATCATCTATCTAATATCTCATTGAGACTCTTCATAAGTGCCCAAACACGCTATATCTGCTGTAAATTTCTCAAGAATCAAGGATCCCGCAGACTTTTTGGTGGTATAGTATAAGTTCAAGGTTAGTATGTCATGGGAATGTCACCGAAGTGACAGTTCACCAAATTTGAAATTATTCGGATCTGTGAAAGTTAGTAAAACCCATTTTTCATGTAGAAAATGAGCTGATAGTCATCAAACGCCTGAACTGATCTTCATAAATTATAGCTAAAAACCATCCTAATCACGTAAGCTTTCAAACAATAAAACTGAATCAAAATCGGTCCATTCGTTTAGGCGGTAAGATGCCACAGACCGACTCACAGATTCACAGATACACACGTCAAACTTATAACACCCCTCTTTTTTCGTCGGGGGTTAAAAATTAAATTCAGAATGCAAATCGGGAATAAATTGTTTTAAGTAGAATAGAATTCCATTGGACAAAATATAACTAATGAATTGAAATAGAATTCATAATTTATCACTTAGGTAAAATTATTTCACTTTTCCAAATTTGAAATTTAAAATTTTGGAAGTATCTCTCCTACGACGCGACAGCGATAGACAAGTAACAGATGATTCTTTAGATAATATCCGTTTATTTCGCAGTTTGCCTGACTAAAGTACAAAAATCTTAAATAATAAATGCGAAAGTAAGTTTGTTTGTTTGTAACGCTTTCACGCCTAAACCGATTTAGATAAAATTTGGAGTAGAGATAGTTTGAGATCTTACGAATAACATTTTTGGAGCGATAACCGACATACTATCGGGCAAAACCTAGTAACATATAAAAGAGAAAATAAATCGCATATGTGCTACAGCAAGTATATGGGTACTACTAGGTGGTAGGCTCGTATGTAAGGTCGTCTGGGTAGGTGTCACCGCCTTTCTTATTTCAGCCTCGCTGTGTTTTGGAGTGAAGGGAAAGGTAGCCAGTGTAATTACTGGGCATGGACGGCATTTCATCTTAGGCCTCAGGATGACAACGCATCCGCAATATCAAGTGATTTTCCCTTGTTATTGCAGGTGTCTATAGGCGGCGGTAACCGCTTACCATCAGGTGGGCCGTCAGCTTGTTTGTCATCTAGTAGTATATAAAAAAGGATCTAGGCTCAGTGTGATTTTTGCCACACGGCAAAACACTAATTTTCAACTATCACCCGTATAGAAGTCTTTATTTATTCAACTTGTGTATTTTAATCACTTACCTACCTAAAGTCATTGTCATTACTCATTTATATGTGCCTCACTCAAGTCAGAGACCTTAGTTAAACTTATAAAAAAAATATATAAAAATATATTTTCAGTACATTAAAAAGAGGATTGTAAAAAAATATTTATTTATGTTTGGTACGTATTAGAACCTTAGACCATAACAACAAGTTTAGCGCACTTATTAAACGATACGAATATTAATTCTATATCGTGCCTGGTTTGTGGGTACTTCACACACTAAACGTGTATCGTCATGTTCTCTGAAAAACATCTCTAACAATCCAGTAACTTATTATTTTTGAATATAAGTTAAGCCTCGTAAAAGTTAATCTCCAAAGCAGCTTCTACGTTACCTACGTAGGCAAAGACGAAAGAAAAATTACCTTTGAAATCTTTCTTAACAAAATTCTCATTTGAAGTTGCGCAGTCACGTACGACAGCACAACTTCTGAGTAGCTTTTACTGTCTTTTAACGCTTTATAAAGAAGTCTAATTTTAATATAATGACTCAATACTGAGACAGTGCTGCGTTGAAATATTATGTTAGCATGAAAATTGTTCTTGATGACGTTGTGCGTAATGAATAACAGGAATTAAAAAGAATGAAGCAGTGATTTCACTTATTTAAAATTATGATAAAGATAATTGCACTGTTATTGAAGTTACGGTTGGATAAGCACCTCATATACGTCTTACTGCTAGGCACTATACGGGGGAAATAGTCATAGTCAAAGTTTTTTCAATGTAGGTTTTCAACAAAGCACTTATTGACGTCAAAATCAAAATTTTT
This sequence comes from Nymphula nitidulata, assembly GCA_947347705.1. NCBI lineage: Eukaryota > Metazoa > Arthropoda > Insecta > Lepidoptera > Crambidae > Nymphula > Nymphula nitidulata. The sequence continues at coordinate 14,910,958 of OX374626.1, read as the reverse complement.
AATTTATAAATTATTACCAGTTTCTAATGTATTAGACATCGAGTAGGTATCGAGTTTAGCTACCCTCGTCAGTATAACTGGAAACTAAACATAATTTTTAATGCCATTTATGGATATTTTGGTGAAGTCTTTGACCCTATAGTATGCTTTAGCAATCAGTTGACTTTTAATTCTCTCATTTGAATTTGGGCCTCAACACAACACTCTGGTCCAAAGCGGGTTGTTGGGGTATTAGGGGTTGGTTGCAGCGTAACGGCGTAACGTGCTTTCCGAAGCACGGAGGAGTTTAGAATTACAAATTTTTGATTGACACATCCGGGATCGACCATGGCGACAGTTAACTTTTTTTTCGTAATCAAAACCAGAACGCTTAAACACTACGCCGCCGAGCTCCTCTAGGAATATATAAGCCGATTTCGCTCGAGCTCACATTTCACATTAGCTATAAAAATATTACACAAAGGAGAAAACCAACTCAAAAAGAAACTCAGTATTATTTTTACCACATGGTAGAACAGATTTTCAGTTATCACTGAGATCTATTTAATGAAAACTAAAACAAAAATTAAAACCGACTGCACAAAACTGAAAAGGATAAAATAATAAATTTAAGTAGGTACTCATCACCTAGAAACATATTTTGGAGTCGGTGCTTCACGTTCTATCATTTCTAATAAATATAGGACCAAATGGCAACTATTTCGCATCGAACAAAAAAAGAATCACGTAAATCGGATCAGAAATCTCAGCGTAATCGGTGAACATACATAGAAAAAAAAACATACCAACCGAATTGAGAACCTCCTCGTTTTCGAAGTCGGTTAATAAGATAGAAAACCAGCTGAGAAAGCTCAGTATTATTTTTACCACATGGTAAAACCGATTTTCAGTTATCAATAAAGCTTAAGAGTCGTATCCATGACACGCCACTAAAGCACTGAGAACTATTTAATTAAAACGAAAATAAATCCCGTGTACAGTCGACAGCACATCAAGCGTAACAGTTTGACATTGAGACCTTACTCCGTTCGTAATAAAGAAGGCTTTCGTAATGCAACTTTTACACTTGATGTGCACACTGTAAATTATTGATCAGAATTTTACTATCCATCGATAACATGTTACTTAGCAATATCATAATATACTTATGTGTTTTATGTGTGCACTATAGGATATATGAGACTACCGATACCGTGATGTATGTTAGTGCTCATCCTTAGACGGCAATGAACGCCAGCTGTTATCCTCAGATGCAGTCTGTAGCCAAAGGCTCTGCGGATGGATTTGAATTGCATTACCAAATTGTTCTATGAATATGTTAAGTGACAGCAATATGTAGCAATAGCTCTTTGTACAGTCAGGATAGCAATAGCATGTACCTATTTCTTACTGTTCGTGAGTCTTATCCAACCCTGAAATCAAGAAAAAAAAATCACGTGCAATAGGTGTTAAAGTTTTTGCTTCATCTATGAAACAGCTGATTTTTTACACGATTTCAGGGTTGGTAAGAGTTGCAAAAAGTGGGTACATGTTATTGTTCTTGCTGTACTTATATTCGTCATTACTTGAAATGGCTACGTTTGTTTATTAGTTACATTGGCTTCATTAAGAAGAAACACATTATAGTCTGAGGAAAAGATTGAAAGTAGGACAAACAAAAATATCCCATCCGAATAGTTAATATCATTGAGTTTTTCGAATATGGTTTCTCAATGCCTTCAATAATATAACCTTATTATTTAAAGAAATTAACACATTTATTACTACTTATCATTAACTGATCAGTAAGGAAAAAAAATTCTTATGATTTCGAAATGTCTACAAATGTAATAAAGAAAAAGAAATTTGTTTAGAATTGGGAGTTTATATAAATTGTAGTAACTCGTGCGTCTCTACGTTCTTTACGACAATTAATTATATCAGTAGAAATCTCGTAGAAATATTTTGACATGCACAGTGACACTCTCTCTCTGTCACGATTAGGGCAATTGAAGTCCCCATCGTGATTATTTTGTTATTTAACAAGTAACTACTCGTATATTAAAATTTGCCTTTAAGTAATCTGATCATCACTTTGTTTAACCTTGCGTGTGTCATCTTTGCGCAGGGCCAATGCTAATCTTCTCCAATTTTAATGTATTGCCGATGCAAGTACAGATACTAAAATTGGAATGATAACAAAAATAATTTAAAATAACTATTATTTCCTAAATAAATTTTCAAATAAATGTTCGTTATTTTTGGACCGAAATATTTGATTGTAAGTAGGTATTAATGTTTGAAATAGAAATGTCGATTTGCAATTTATGTAACTTCGGAGTTGACTACGTCGGCTTATCTTCATCCAGGTCACGGTAATTCATTCTTCGTTTTCTGTTACACAAATTGAAGCATACAGTAGGTAGCTTAGTTTGCAGTGTCTGTACTTGTTATACTATCGAATTTGATAGCGTGGTGGATGGAAAATTCAAAGCTAACGGACTTTTCTCCAATGCTAGCAACATAAAGGATGAGACTGACTATCGAAACCTATAAAAGAAATACTTTATGAAATATACCTAAGATACGAATCTTCAGTGGTAAGTACCTACCCAGACGCACCTTACAACCACCAAGAAGAATGTGAGTAGCGAGTAGGAGTGACTACACAAAAACAGCATTTCAAATAATTTTACAGAGACTTTAAACATATATGCTTAAACAAAACAGAAATTCTATCCAAATTTATATGTATCTCTTAACAATGAGCCGTAACAATACGTATACATTACTGTTTCCTAACTGACACTCATGAATGGTTGGGGATGGGGCCAGCAACACAAGATCAATTTTGGTTGATGTGTCACGGGAGACTTGGCAAATGCTCAACGCCGGTTATTTACCTGCTTACTGCTGCTGTCGACGAGTGTCTTATCTCTGTTTGAAATATAGGCGATATACTTTAATCTGAGAGGAAAAGGACTGGGAGTATTGTATTTTCGTTTCAGATGTACGTATAAGCATTTGCCGAAAAAGCTTTTCAGTAAAATTGAGACCGTTATATAGAGCTGAGGTTTAGGTCTAAAGACATTTATTCTCATAAAGACATTACGCCACTTACATGAGAAATAAATACGAACAAAATTCATAGCACCACGTTCGTTAACATACAATTTGGCTGAACGGCTGACATGACGTTTCATCATCATCGTTTCATCGGCGTTCAATCAAAGTCCAGTTAAGAGGCTAATTTAAACAGACGGCTGCGAAATAAATATTGTAGAATCTAAATATTTATATCCCAGAAAGCCTAGATCATTGGTTATCAATTGAACCGTTTCTCTATCTTGAGTTATATTTTATCCATTCTTCCAATTCCTTTAAAGTGGTATCACAGTCAATAATTTATCTTGTTCAATTTTCGCTATTACTAGGTACTCCAAGCCGCTACGTTACTCGCTCAGAAAATATTTTGAGGTGTATGAAGCGGCTCATTTCACGACTGAATATTTCAAGTTTATTTTATCGTTTATTTTAAATTCTCATTCGAAATTTAAACTCATACAAAAATACAAACTTCTTTTATTATGTATTTCAAAGTGTGTTTAATTTGTTCATAATCAAAATTTTGTGAACCTTAATAATAATCTAAAAAAAAAATTTTGTTTACTATATTATTAAGCCCAAATTAAGCATCAATAAGAGAATGTGATGTGGATATTAATACTAGATAGCTGATAAATATAAACAGTAAAATGTGTGTAAATATAACTAAATAAACACAAACATCCGTGACTCGTGAACAAATGTTCGTTATCATCATCATATTAGCTGATAGACCTGCTGGGCATAGGCCTCCACCAAAGATCTTCAAGTCAGCGCTGCCCGCATTCATCGGCTTCTCGCGACCCTCACAACATGGTCAGTCCACCTTGTGAGAGGGTTATCAAAACGCTGCGTTTCCCGGTACTAAATGGAAATGTTCGTACTTATCATTTAACCACCCCTAATGGGATTCGACGCAGACTCTTATCGCATACTTAGTGTGCGGAGTGTTTTTTATTTTTATACAACTAGTCGACAAACAAGCTGACGGCCCACGGGATGGTAAGCAATTACCGCCGCCTATAGACACCTGCAATAACAAGTGTACACACTTATTCTTAAAATAATCACCATTTTGAACTTCACTTTTACCTTTAATATAAATAATGATGCTTGTAGGAGACAGCTTCTAATTATTATTTCAGCTCATTTTCTCTCGTATTTTAGCATCTATTTACAAAACTTTTACAATATAAAAGACTAGGTACGTCAGGTACGACTATTATGCTATTGTTACTCTGTGTCATGATTTTGCGAAGTTACAAGCCAAACTGTGCCTTATTCACTGCCCACAAACTACGCAATTAATGAGTCTTGCTAGAGTTTGGCAAACGTATGAGGCAGTTTTCATAATGGAGTCTGATGAGGTGGCGAACACTGCTATAAAACTCCAATGAGGGTAAAACTCTCGTAACTTACATTCTGGGAGCGTTTATTTTGATGATTTTGCGGACGAATTATTATCAAAGATTTAGTGTAGGTACTACAATGACCCATACTAATATTATATCTAAATTCGATAGTTACCACGTCTGTCTGTCTGTTACGTTTTCACCTTTCGGTACAATATTAGATATCTATGCGGATGGAGCCATGGGCAGCTTTAGTATCATTTTGATAATTAATTATGGCTTGTATTTAACTTATTATTATTTATTTATTTTCATCTCAGAATTTCAAATTTTTATCACTAATGAGTTTATTTGGTTGTTTAACCAAATAAACTCATTAGCACCAAAAATTTCTCTTATTTTTTGGGTGATCTGACGACCGGATGACGACTGGCTGGCCGAGTGGTCTGTACCCCTTACTATATTGGCTACTCGGTTCGAATCGGTGCAAACGTTGGATGAGTACGAGTGTTTGTTCACTAGCCATAGATGTTTATATGTTTATTTAGTATATTTCTTTATTATCAATATTTCTAGTATCCATAACACAGCTAGATAATATGACTATGAATATATGAGTGTATGAATATTATTATCTCTTTAATCCTTATTTGCGAGGAGTCACCCGCACTGTGAAAGTTTTTTTCTGGTCTGGATATTTTTCTAGCTATTTTTCCAAAATTTATAAAAATGTGTAATGAGTAGGTATTAAGAAAAGTTTCCTTCTAACAGAATTAGGCAAAGTTCAGTAGAATCAGCAAATCACAAATCACGACGCCACTAAGCCCTTCCCCGTAATTCTTTTTCCTCGTCCCTAATTATAGGTTACATAGGTACGAAACAAGAAACTCATCCAAGGGATATGTCACTTACTGCGACTCTTTTTGTTCTTTTCCAATAGGTTGACTAAGTTCGTGTCGCTCATCGATCACTTATCGATCGATTTAGTAGTTTTTTTTGTAACATTACAACCAGGTGGGCCATCCTTGCTGGTGTCATCTAGTTGTCTAGATGACACCAGCAAGGATGGCCCACCTGGTTGTAAGTGGCTTCCGTCGCATAAAGATACCTGCAATAACAAGGAAAACTCACTCATTATTATTGTAGGTGCGTTGTCCTCCTGAGGCCGATGACGTGCCTTCCATGCCCGTAATTATACTGGCTACCTTTACCTTCAATCCGAAACACAGCGAATTGCTTTACGGCCGAAAGGCGTGGTACCTCAGACGATCCTACATACGGTCCTACCACCAAGTATAGATTAACTTTGTCGTGGTCAGAGTCTGGATGGGTTCTCGATAATGGCGTCTTGACATCCGTTCCGTTTTTCAAAGCAGGTTAAGTAACCGTTTGGTCCCGGCTGCTTGCCAAATTTAAGTCGTTGATGCAAGCCACGTTCAAAGTCTGTGAAATTCTTACGCTAGTTAGTTTAATACTATCGATTGTTACAATTTTTTTAAAAAAATATTGTTTAATACAAATTTTATAACATCACAAAAACATACTACTGGGCGGAAGCCAGAAGTGCTTATATGCTACGTGATGAGTTCTATGACTGTCTAAACTTAATGCTATGCTTACAAATGAGATATGTGTATGAGTTGATAGATAGTTGATTTAACCAGATGGCTGCGACATAAATAATTTGAATTTGGTAGGTAAGTGACGAAAGTTAATACTAATTCTTGTAGTCCACCAGCGTCTGTGAGAACACACAATAGATAATTTATTGTGTGTGTATCGTGTATGGATACTTCGCAGATTAAAGTCTAATCTAAAACTACGCTTCCAAAGCGCGAGAGGGGGACCCATCTGGAATATCTCCCTTGAGATGCGGGTCCCAGCTTTATATTAAAGCGCTTTATGAATATTTTAGCTTCTCACTTATTTATTTACTTGGGTTGCAGTGGAAGAAAATATTTTAGTCGAAAAATTTTATTTTTAAAACTATTCAGTAATATGTAAAATTGTGCTCTATAAACGTTGGTTCAAAAATTTGCAAAAAGAGTATGGATGAACATAAACAACAAACAATTTTATATTGATCTAATCATATATTGATAGCACTATGAATAAAATTATTCATATACTCTACACAAAAACAATTAGTTAACAAGAGATCTCTTCCAGTCAACCCATGATTGTGTTAGATATTTAATGTGGTAAGGCTGGCAACACAAAAGTGCATAGTCAAACAAAACAAACAATATTTAGAAATTAATTAAATACGTAAAACACATACTACATAAATACAATTCTATATAAAAATACACATACTATTCTTTCAAACATATATATGATTATAATACTGCATAGAATATATGATCCCAAATATATATATAATGTAACTAATATTAGTAGCACGTGGAAACAACAATATTTCAAGAAAGATGAAGAAATATCAGAGCCTCCTGATTTCTTTGTAGAATCGTCTCAAGAAAGAATCATACAATGTTCTGAGTTCTCGTCAAAATGAAGAAAGTTAACATCCGTACAACAATCAGTGAGTGTATTCATAATGTTTGCATAGAAGGACTGTTTACTCTAGCCTCAAAGACCCGGTTTTATTTATTTTTCATTCAATTTCCACTGACTAATTTGCCAACCATTCTATTACGGTTACAACCTCATATCATCGTACATGATAAAAAGGGCGCAGTGGCACCACGAAATAATGCAAAATTTGCTATTCAACCCTAAATATCAAATTTTCGAGTAGACTACTAGCGATGTCATAATTAACAAAGGCTTGGGACACCGGCCCATGCATAACTAAAGCCTGTGACCCCAAAACGAGGCCTCCGTAAACTATAGGCTTCTAACTTCACGGTTCCGTAACAGATTTTGCTAGAAAGGTCTCGACGTTGATGTGAGTAATGAAATGATTTAACAAGGACTAAAAACTTCTAACATTCTATGACGCACTGGTTTAACGCGCTGACGACGCGCGACGGACCGCTTAATCTTGTTTGATAAATTTCAGAATCCACACATTAGCAGGAAAGAAATTGTAGAAGAGAAAGGTGTAAATCTGTGCAATCAACAGCATTAAGATGAGGTTTTAATAAAAAATGCTGAATCTTTTCAAATTTGGTTTTCGTCAGGTTTGTGTATCTCACTGGCATCACTTTTGCATTTGATTGAATTGCCCATTTTCAATACGGTTTCAAAACAGTGAACTTAAACAAACCCTGCTTATTTAACTACATGGATTATTATTCACAATACGTGCAGAAGTTACTATTGCCTGGTTGTTGCTGTATGTTGTAATTTCTAACATATTAAGTCATATCCAGTTAATGTGAATTCAACGTAATAAACTTGCCTGTAAGAAGCTTGGATCGGTGGCCTTGTAAGGGTCTTGTAAGACCATGTTAGAGAATAGTTCTCGTATAAACTGCCGTCGTCTCAGTAGTGGCTTTCAGCAACTATTTATTAGTCTCAGTAGGCATTTCACTCATTTTACCTTGAGCATTCCTAAGCGATTTGACTTGATCTAGTACGTTATAGTTTTATAAGATTATCAGATCAGTTTATTTATTTGCATAACTTTCTTGTAACTTATCAATGGATTTTGCATAATCAGTAATCACTTTTATTTCACTATCTAAAAGCTGTAATATTTACTTAACTTAGGTTTCTGGTAGTTTTTATACTAGTCGGCCGATTATAAGTATATTCTTAAGCTGGCTATCATATCGAGGAGCTCGCTGGCGTATTGGTTTAGCGCTCTGGTTTTTATGACAAAGAGAAAGCAACTTTTTCCCTGATAGATCCTGAGATGGGTCAATCAAAATTTATACTTCGAAGTGCTCCGTGCTTTGAAAGGCACGCTAAGCCGTTGCGTTGGTCCCGGTGGTTACTGGAATCGCTTTAACCCACCAACCCGTGGGGTGGTGTTATGGCCCTAACTCCTAATGTGTTTCTCCAATGTAGGACGACCTGTGCCCAGCAGTGGGACGTATATAGGTTGGTGATGATGAATAATATTAGAGCATGACGCAAGATTGGAGGAAATAGACATTTTATGCCAAATAGCCATCTAATTTTTACAAATTAGCTTCACAAATTCATAAAATGGCTACGGCTTGTTTATTTGTATTATATTTTTTAGGATCTGTCCGAAAGAAAATTTGTTTTAGTAGAATTAAAAATCTCTATACAAGCGCGATTAATAGAACCGGCCATATAGCAAGAAAGACAGAGCAAAACTTGCAACATAAAACAGAAAATTCTGCACTATTATTTTTTCACAATACTACTTATACTTTTCATTCGTAAAAGCGTTGACTGTAGTGCGACCCGATGAAGAAAACATTCTAAGTTACATAAAACTTGTTGCCTTTGTGAGTTTCTTAGTGGAAGTTACAACCAGGAGGTACTCTTATAAGAACTACTATTCTGCTGTCGGTCTTATTGGCCAGCCAGTGAACATTTCTACGAAAGTTGTACAACTTTCTTATTTATTCGTCTTTTATAAGTGGTTAGAGTATAAGTGGCTCAAATGCTTCATATTATTTATGTGCTTACTTGTTTGTATAACTGTGTAAGGCTTCAATTAACAATAAGATGTCATTACATAAATCCGAAAGTCGGATATAGTTTTTGGATAGTAATAATTATAAATAAAGCGATCTTTATTGCATGTTGATCTGGAAGATTTCTATCATGATTTATTATTATTTGATATTTCTTAATGAACATTAACCTTAATAACTTATGCATTCCTAGTACACCTTCATAATCATGAGTAGGACTAACGTAGGGCTAGTCAGAACGGCCATTGCGAAAGCTCACTAAATAGTAACTATCGAGAAAAAACTCTCATTAGTTCCATAGTAGATCTGGCTAATAGGACTACCGGGGAACAAAGAAACTTTATTTATCTACTTCACAAAAACTCCTCAATAGTAAGTACCTACCTAATTAGTGAAGACTAGCAACGAATAAACGAAAAAAGCCAAAGATAATATGTCAAAAACCTTTGTAAATTTGCTCAACAGACACAAAACTGCAATGTATTTACATAAAAATGAAATCGTATCTGGATGGAAATTAATTTAATTATTTTAAAAGCACACGTAAAGTGTTCATGAGAGAACTGAGTGTAGAATCAGAATTTTCCGTGTGAGGGGAACCGCAGACGTGACTGTAAAATATATGAGAACAGTTTCGCGGTGACACGGTGAGCTACAAATATGTTACTATTAGACGGACGGGGATGGTTCTAAGGGTAGTTCTGTTTATTTAGTAGACCGTCAAATCCCTTTGTGGGATTTCAATCGAGAATTTCAACCTGAAATTCAGTTACGAACAGTAAGATGTAGGTAAGTACACGTTTTTATCTGTCAGTGACTCTTATTGCAAAGAAAATAAAGCACTTGAGATGTTAAAAGTAGGTATAGACATTTTAAATACACGTGAATGTGCTGCGATCACAATATGAACTGGCTATCTAGTACAGCATGGCTGATATTTATTATGTTAATATTTATTTAATGGATTATGTTGATCTCTCAAGACACTCAGTCGAGACTCAATCACATGATGATTATGTCACAAAACAGAAAAAATTTTACCCAGGAGAAATCCATTGACGGACCTACCCACCTGGTTTTGTCCCCCACTAACAAATACGGGAGCGTTTCGGGAAACAATGTACTGACGGACCGAATGGAACCCCTATATGGCATTGTTCTAACGTTACATTAGTTAGGGTATAGCATGAAGTATAGATCGAAAATCAAGTCCAAAATGTTTTGCTTGTTCCAAAGTTAATAAAAGTGAAAGTGAAGTGAAAATTTTCAATAACTTGGATAAGGTACATTACCTAATAATAATATTAATACCAGGCATGACCACCCACTCATGTTAACACAGTCATATAAAATACTAATGTGTTAACAAATAAAAACAAAATTGTATGGACGGTATTTCATCATAAGCCTCGAGATGACACCGCACCTGCAATATCAAGTGACTTTTCCTTGTTATTTATTGCAGGTCTCTATAGGCGGGGGTAACCGCTTACCATCAGGTGGGGCGTCAGCTTGTTTGTCATCTAGTTGTATAAAAAGAAATCTGTTCTCGTCTCCTATTTCTCTTAACTTAACAATAGTAATTATTGCGGCTGAATAAGTTTCGACAAAAAGTCATCCAACAATCTAACACCTTATGTTATGTTTAAGGGATAAACATTAACAGCATCATCATTATATCAGCCCATTCCAGTCCAATGCTAGACGTACGCCTCCCCAAGGCTGCGCCACAATACATCGTCTCTAGCTTTCCTCATCCAGCCATCATCTGCCAAATTCTTTATATCGTCGGTCCATGCACTGAGCATGTCCTACACTACGTTTGTCGAGGCGTGGTTTCCAATCGAGAACCTTTTTCTCCCCTGGTTATCGGTTCTGCGACAGATGTGACCGGCCCACTGCTACTTCAGCTGGCTGCACTTGTGGATGATATAAACCACTTTAGTCTGTAACCTTAAATTGTGGCACCTGTGGGGTCACGCCGCAAGTGCAGGTCACCACGTCAGTTTGGCTAGCTAGAGGGAGAACATGAGGTGGCAGAGGTGTAGGTGTCGGGGCCCAGAGGATGGAGCAAGGTGGACGGATTCCCACCGGCAACTAAATTTATAAAAGTGGGCGCCTTGTTGTCAGCAGGTCCAAGGTTCACCTTCCTCCAACTCAAATCAAGTTTTGCCTGATAGTGATAACAAAGTTTAAAAATATATATATGTTTATTTTCTTAAAATAAAGGTTTATTGGTTACAACCAAGAGCGGGCAAATATACCCTAGTTTTGGTTACACATTTATCTTATTTTAAATTATTCTTCCAAAATATGGCACGGCTGAGGTTGAGCGAGGATTATCAATTTTATGTCCTATGAAGTTGTAGTGGTAGCAACTCACAACTATTCAAATTTACTACTTAGGTTACAAAAAAAATGGGATACCATACCAAATCAGTTATGTTGGGAAGGTAACATTAAGACTCGAGGAACACGGGGACTAGCACCATATGTCTAACATCTGTAGAACGATGGCCTCCGGGCTCCTACGAAGTAAGGTCAACTGGGCGACGATGATTAGCGCGGACCAATGTTGTCACTGCGGTCACATGACGCTCAGGAAAGCAGGTTTGTCCCCATCCACAACGATGGTAGGGCTCAAAGGTATTTTTGATAACTGGGTAATTTGTGTGAGAGATAAAAAGGAGAACTAGAAACAAAAAGAAAAAAAAAAACCCTGGAACAAAATGTACCAGTTAGTATTTGTATTTATGAAATACTTATGGAATGATCCTAACGTTAAATATGAAAATTAGTAGCTTACCACTTTATCGGAGTGGGCTCCCGTTTATCTTTGAATGACTAATGCCACGGCATGTGGTCATCATCAAGCACGAGGTCGACGCCACGTCGAGATTTAAATATTCTAGATATTGTTATTGAAAACTGAAACAAACGGACCCGTTGGTTAGACGCCTTCGGAATACACGTTACTTTAATGTTAAAATTAAACAATACAACTTACAACTTCTGTTCTAGGTATGTGTTACCGGCCGGCAGCCGGTTTCCATCCCATAAAAATTCATCTGCTTAAAAGCAGGTCGGAAACTGAAATTAATAATGGACACTATCAGCATCGAAATGTGTAGTTAAATGCTACTTTATCCCAAAGAAATACTCACAGTTGTAAAGTATAAAATTTACTTGACTTCGATCATGGTTGATCGGCAAAAGGAAGAGCAAATTCAGAACATCGATGATTACGCAGCACAAATGACGCAACGTTCAGAAGGCAGTTTTAATACTCTCTGGCAAAATGTGAAATCAACAAAATAATTTTGAAATATCCATTATATGGTAAAAATAACTTTAGAAACAATGTCAAATAAATAGATTTCCTACGAATTTAGTTGATTAATTATTGTTTATTGAAAATAAATGAATGTTTAGGACAACAATGAAAAGATTTACTTTCGAGACGAATAAAAAATGTATGTCTTTAGAACGTACCCTTCACTATGACATTGAAGTTTGTCAAAAATTGAGTTTGACAAATCCCGACTGGGCTGCCAATGCAAAAATATAAGAATAATGGACTAAATTAATACCATTTATAAAACTGAAATGAGTGCACTATGCACTAACAAAAAAATGGTGTTACAAGTCTTCTGCCGGATAACTTCGTTCCGGATTTTATCCCTTAGCGAAACTCCTAACATTGACTCTCCAGAGCTAGCTGAACGACGTGGAGTCGATGCGCTAGTTTCACTGTCATGTTCCACGTCTCGACTCCGTACGTCATAACTGGTAGGACACATTGGTTGTAAACCCTGCTCTTCTGGCATTGCGATAGCGATGACTGATTTCTCGCTCGAAGTTATGATTGCCAAATTGCAATACTTGCCCGATACAATTAACGATACAATTTATGACTTAAAATTTACGTTCAATAATGAATAGCTCGAAAATTCTTATTCTCAGCATATTTAATCTACTCTATGATTGAGACTGTCTTTTGAAAGCTTATAATTTACCGTCAAAATGTATTAATAATTGCAAAATTAAAAATTTTAAGTAATCCCTGGCGTCATTAATCATCTATCTAACACCATCTCATTAAGACTATTCATAAGAGCCCAAACATGCTATATCTGCTGTAAGTTTCTGAAGAATTAAGCATTTCGCAGACTTTTTGATGGCACAAGATCAGCTCAAAGTTAGTAAGTCATGGGAATGTCATCGTACACGAAAATTGAAATCAATCGGATCTGTAAAAGTTAGTAAAATCCTAATATCAAACGTCATCAAACGCCTGAACTGATTTTCATAAATTATAGCTAAGAACCATCGTAGTCACATCAGCTTTCAAACAAAAAAAACCGAATCAAAATCGGTCCATTCGTTTAGGCGCCACGATGCCACAGACAGACAGACAGATACACAGATACACAGACAGACACGTCAAACTTATAGCACCCCTCAGTTTTCGTCGGGGGTTAAAAAATATAAAATGAACTGAAATGAATAAAAACTTCTTACAGTTATCAATGTCATGCATATAGTACTTCATTGACATAAAAGCGGCGAACGTAGAGAGCCTAGAAGCATAACTTCATACAAAACTCGTCGCAAAATGGGTACCCTCGGCGGCTAGAAGAGAACGTCGGATAAAATCGGCTAATATCGAAATTGTATAGCGCCCTCTCGGTCTTCTGATTTACACGCGCCGGACGGGTCATATATGCACAATGTAACCATGCAAAATTTTATGACGACTTTCATAATTATATATCGTCATTTTTAATAAATATAGCAATGTTGTAAATCGGTCCACTTATTCAATTTTAGAGTTGAGACGAATAATACTGATTTAAACAGTCAATTTAACGTAATGTCTTGATTATCTATTTTTAAAGATCAGAAATAAAATGGGTTCGCTTCATTCATTTAAATAAAAAAAATCTAAATATCTGTCATGACATTATTTATTTGTATTAAGGACATAAGAAAAAAAAAAATGTCATCAAGTGGTTTTATTTCTTGAAAAAAATTTCATGAATAAATTATTTCTTGAAATAAAACCACTTTACTGGATTTAACTTGCGTTTAATTACATGTCTGTCACATTATGATTTTTTATACCCAATGTTTCGATTACTTTATAGCGATCAAGTTCTCGGGAAGACTGTGCTAAAGATGTCAGTTGTATTTGATAAGTTTAATATAAACTAACGTCACATTTTTATAGTTATATTTTGAGTGTTCCGATTCACGCCATGGAGCTTACAGTGTCCCAAGGAAGAGTAAATACGGGCTTGAGACTTTGTAATTTGGATGATAAGATCCCAAGCTGGTGTGGTCTAACTATCTTCTCTATTCAAATTATGATGTTGTTTTATTTCAATAACCTCACGAAACTATCTTGCAGTCTACAACTTTACTTACTACGACTTATCCTTAACAGTTTAAAATAGATACCTATACTATTTCCACATCATATTGTAAATGTAAATTATTAAAGTAATAATTAAACATACACATGTTAAATAATAACACTTAAATTTATTGAGAAAGGTGTAGAAAATGGCATCATATTGTAAGGAACTGTGGCAAAATATCCATAATTGGAGGTTTGTTTATCATTCTTACAAAAATTATATAAGGCAACGATGTATAAAGCCATAATTGATTATTAGTAGGTAAATTAACTATTAAACAAACACAATAACAGTAAGTCGTTATAAAAGTTTGCAGAGTTAAAAGTTGAGTTGAAAATAAATAAATACTGTCACACACAAATGACTGCATAACATCATCCACTCGTGCATTTGTTCAAATTGTCCACAAATATTGGCCCAACATGGCGGCCAATATTTTTGTTTATATTTGACTCGATTATAAAGGTTTAGGAGAGACTTACATGTAAAATTTAATTCCAGTGCTCTTATTATGTTCACCTACGCGACTGACACACCACTTTACTTCACTTTTGGACATATTTACTGAGATTTTATTATTTTTTTACGAGTACATCACCGTGACGCAGTCAATGACAAACTAAATCATGGCGCGGAGTCCGATTTAAGCCCCGCCCACTTTGGAGTCTCTTTGGGGGTGTCATTTTGGATGGGCTAGTTACTCGTCTATGTTATTATCGGTCGCCGCATAAAAGGTTTGTAATTTTTTAAATTTCAGTTTGTGGCTTATATAGCTTTTATAATACTTACCATAGTAAAAATTGACGATACTCTGCTACCGTAAAAGTTGAAAGTGAAATTAATACTTTCATTACACAGTTAGTATCATAATGATTCGAGATTTATTTGTGTTATGTCAAACTTTCTTGGCAAATGTGACTTGTACAATGTTGCAAATTTATAGAGGTAAGTAGTTAGTTGTAATTTTGGCCACAACTTGGAGAGCTGAGTCTCTCGGTATAACCAAGTTCCGTTCTTCATTATTGTGGTAGCACGTAACTGTCGAAAACTGAAATTACCAATGTGAAAATAGCTTTGTCTATCTGTCTGTTTCATTAAAAGGCAGACAGACAGACATTACCTGAACCCCTGAACCGATTAAGATGAAATTTGGCATGGAGATGAATTACATCCTGATAAAGAATGTAAGGTTGCCTTTGGGCGGCTATTAATATCTATAGTAAGTAACGGATTATGCCCAGCAGTGGGACGAAAATAAGATCTATTCTAATAGATAATAAGATCTTTATAATAATAAAGCTGAACAGTTTGTTTATTTGGTTAAACGCGCTTATCTCAGGAACTACTGATACAATAAAAATTGTGTTGTATCTATTTGTTGAGGAAGGCTATAAGCTATATGAAATTATGCTACGACCGACAGGAGCTGAGCAAAGAAATATGTTAACATGTTGCAAAAAGGGCAAGGAATATTCCTTTTCACAGCTTTCGTTGCGTGCGCTGCTGTATTAAAGTTACGCAAAAATCATGTACCTATGCTATAATTATTCTCCTTTAAAAGTTTCGAGGGTTTGGGTTTGAAGTTCCACTGTTACTGATCATTTGTTCTAAAATAATGCATTTATTGCGAAAGAGATTTAAATCCTTAACCAAATAAAACTTAAGTAAAATCATGTGCCATGTATCCGATATCCACCGACGAATTCGCAGGCACGATTAGATGTTAAATTATTATCGGACCTCTGAAAATATAATATAACAAAATGTGAAGTTAGTTAACTTATACACTTATCAACGACACTGACATCTTTAGTCTGCCCGTGATCACGATCGCTGTGAAGTATTATAGAACTGTCGGCAATAAAATAATAATGTAACATCTAATTAAACGCGAGTTCAAATCCGGTATAGCCCAGTCATATTAGTTAAAAAAAGGGGTCAACTTCGGAATGAAAGATAATAAGCTGTAAATTGGTATAAAACTTTGTTTTGTCGTCCTAAATATTGTCTCAAAAGTCACAAATGCTATCGTGTCCGCGTCTTAAGATATTGAAGGTCAAAGGTCATAAAAATCAGTTTTTCGCGAATATCTCGGTTCCTATTGCTTAAATGAGATTTGCACCTATTATAAAAGTTGTAGAGTATAAATTCTCTACTACTTTTGTATATTTTTTATTATACGATCAACTATTTTGCGGGTAGAGCGCAAAGAGTGCGCAGCGTACAGTCATATTATGGGCTAATGGAAGGTCAAGCGTGAGTTACGGTTATCAGTACTTTGTATAAAGTCAATTATTTACAAAAAAATATAATTATTAACCTTGACCTTGCATTAGCCCATATATGACTGTACGCTGCGCATTCTTCGCGCTCTACCCCAAAAACGGTTGATCGTATGAAAAATAAAGCTCAAACAAAAGTTGTAGAAAATTTTATACTCTACAACTTTTATAATAAGCGCTAATCTCATTTAGCAATAAGAACCGAGATATTCGTGAAAAACTGATTTTTATGACCTTTGACCTTCAATATCTTAAGACGCGGACACGATAGCATTTGTGACTTTTGAGACAATATTTATGACGACAAAACAAAGGTTTATACCAATTTACAGCTTATTATCTTTCATTCCGAGGTTGACCCCTAATATGACTGGGCTAGTAGAGTGGTTTTATTTCCAAAATAATATACATATACATATGATGATGTTAAATATACCAACATTTAAGTCACAATCATACGTTGACAAATCGAACGTTTAATACTATATTAAGAACATTGAATAGCCATCGCACATACAAAAAATTATTACCATATAAATATATTCTGATAATCCACTCAAATAACGAATCACATTCAGAGCCTGGAAAATGGTTTGCTGATTCACAAAAGAAAAAATATACGACTACGTATTGAAAAATGATTAAGTTATTTTGATAGCATAGTGTTTCAAATTAATCTTTGAATACAGCAATCAGTGTTATTTAATACAGATAAACACGTCAATGTTTAATAGTATAGGAACTAAACAAAGTTCTATTAGTTCTATTAAATAAAAGGCATTTATTAGCTTTATGAATATGTGTGTCGTCTTAGGTCCGAAATGTGCAGAGCTGCAGATGTGCTGTTCTAGGATTACCACTCACTTTAGAGTTCGGACAATTTGTGATCGATTTTTTTTATCGGCAATAGTGAAATATACTTTAAATCTTCCTTATTAAAAGTCACCAGGCCGGCATGGCAGTGCGAACTATTATGAAGTATTGTCACAAACGGTCTTCATTGTACGAAAAAGCTTGTTTAACTCAGCTTATGGCCCGCTGTAGCACGCGCGCAATAAATTCAAGGATATGAAAACAATGCATTTTATTCATTTTAGACAACACGTTTCATAGTAACGTTTACAGCGTAAGACCTACACAATCGATATCTAAATAGAAATAGTGTTAGTTTTACTTTTCAAAAAGTCCGGGTTTGACTCCCGAGCTAAGTACACGTTTTTTTTAAATGTATGAATGCATAGTAATTAAAATAATACAAAACTAGAAATATTTCACGTCCTGAGGCTCTGCACATTTCGGACGTGAAATTTTTCTAGTTTTATATTATTTTAATTACTAAGTAATTTTTCAAACATTTCTAATAATGTTAAAATCAATAATTAAGAATGTATGAAGGCAGTGTTTCTAATTACTAAAATCGATGACATGGTTTCTAAGAAGAGATTTTCGCATGTCTTATAGTTTCAGACTTTCCCATACTGACCGATCTAAATGTGCCACCCTGTATACACTAACGCTTGACAAATAAATCAACGTAACGATTTTTAAGAATAATAATAAGAAAATAGTCAAAACAGAAAGAATGATGTAACTGAATTTTTTCTGTTTTTTCGTTTGTATATAAATAAAAAAATCATAGGATGTTGAAAGGTCACACTTTGCATCCTGCCTCAGGATATTTTTTAGTCTAGGTACATAAATTCTTTAATATTGTCTATACATTTATTATATTACTAATATATCTAAACTAGAAAAAATTCGCGTCCTGAGGCGGGGATCGAACCCGCGACCTTTCGCAATCCGGGCGACTGTTCTAACCATCTGAGCTACCCAAGACTTGGAATTCTTTTAGTCTATCTGTATTTGCGTTCTGAGCTAACGTCCGTGTCGAAATGTTCTATTTCAACATCCGAAACAAACATAAAAAAACGATATTTTTTTCAAACAATAATGTTAAAATCAAAATTAAGAATATTTATCATATTATTAAAATAAAACTAAGAAAACACAATTTTCATTATATGTATTCAATTCAATTCAGTGTTGTTTACAAGAGGTGGTACTTAAAAATTTATTATTTCCAAACATGATCCCCGTTAGGGCACCGCAATATAATTATTAATAATAAAAAATGATTTTTAAATAACAAAAATTGAATAATTGTAATAAAATGAGATTTCCAAACATAAAAATTGACATTAGTAGGTATTAAATTAAATTATTCAACAAATCAACAATATAATAAAAAGAAAAATAATAGATCTCTATATAAATAAAATTAAAATTAAAGTATAATTTTAACGATGTGAAGGTACCCCACTAAAACTTTTTAAAGACTACCTAACAAACCGTAAGCAGAGAGTGAAAATAGATAACCATCTGAGTAACGAGGAGAATGTGACTTACGGAATTCCGCAGGGCAGCATAAATGGTCCGACACTATTCCTCGTATATATAAACGACCTCTGCAATCTCCAACTCCATAATGGCTCGATCCTTACCTTTGCTGATGACACAGCTCTTTTCTTCTCAGGAGACAACTGGAATGACGTCTTCCACTCTGCCCAACAGGGAATGGAAAGGGTTACCAGATGGCTGCAAAACAACATTTTGACGCTAAATGTTTCTAACCGCTCAAACGTCCGTGTTTTAAAAACAGAGAGGGTCATACGTCCGGGGTTGAGAAGGAGATTCTCCTTCAACTCCTGCGCAACTCCCGCGGCGCAGAAAAAAAATTCTAACTCTCTAACCAAACATCGGAAAAATACGCAAAAAATACTGTCGTCAAGCTAATTAAATAACAATTCCAATGATCTAAAACAAAATACATAGCATTTGCCCATCGATCCCACCTTCTTCCACCATCAACACTAGGCATCACCGTTCACTCCTGTCCCGCAAACTCGTCAAATTGCTCTTGCCCCTCTCTCGAAAGAACCGATACGATTAGGTACCTCGGCATAACCTTGAATCAGACCCTAACCTTCAATCCCCATATACGTTTGCTCACTACAAGGACGCGTAAACTAATTCACATTTTTAGAACGCTTAAACAAGTAGCCAACAAAAAAACTGTTAGGATGGTATACTCTGCCCTATGTCAATCCATCACGGACTACTGTATCACCTCTTGGGGTGGCGCAGCAAAATCTCACCTCATCTATCTAGAGAGAGCTCAGAGAGCTATTCTGAAGGTGAGTGCTGGCTTACCCTACCGGTACCCCACAACTACCCTTTACAGGGATTGGGAAGTGCTGACAGTCAGACAATCATTTATCCTACAGACTGTACTTAAAATGCATTCCCAACTTCAGTACAACCCAAACCTCAACAAGGATAAACGACGAAAAGGATCAGTCTGCCAGGGTGTCAGTCTAAGGTCTGGCCACTCCCATCATTTCTTCTGTTTTCTTGGTTCATATCTATATAATAAAATAAACAATATCTTGTCCATTTATCCTCTTAAAAAGTCAGCCTGTAAGAGTGCTGTCACAAACTGGCTTAAAGTCATGGATTACACGGAAACAGAAAGTCTGTTCCTTATACGAATATGAAAAAGGTAAAAGAAAGAACAATTAAGGGAAAGAGATGGGAAAAAGGCGAAGGAAGGTTAAACAATTTTCACAAAAGGCTTCAAAAAAAAACTATTTTTTTTTTTACTCTCTTTATAAACACAAAATTTTTATTTAAAAATAACTAAGAAATGTGATACAATAAATCAACCTATTTAAAAAAAAAATAGCCTATTATTTTTTATTTTTATTTTTTAATGAATACATAATTTTAATTTAAAAATAACTTAGGAAATGTGATACAATTCAAACCAAAGTGCAAGCTTACTAAATAATCATAATAATATGTATCAAATACACATATTAAATTAATTATAAATAATTATAATCACAAAATTATACTCAATTCGATTAAAATAAACTATATAATATAAATAAAAGTATGTTAATTAATTAACTTTAATAATTTAATTCATTACATTATTTTTACCTAGTACAATTGTATTGTTGGAATACAACCATGTATGAAATCAATTTAAGATTATTATTGTATGATTTTATTGACTAATAATTAAGATAAATTGCATGTCTCTAACAAACGTATACTATTATGTTCAACGATGTACCTATGCAACCATGATGCAATTGATTTGGGGGAGGTGCCTGGAGACCTGTACTACGGGTTTTTTTTTGGAAACCTATCTCAGGCTCCAGTCTCTCACACAATGGTTCATACACTAAAATCAATGTACCTACTTACACTATATTGAAAATTGTAACTTTTGTGAGAGAAAATAAATAAATATTCTATTCTATTCTATAGCATCATTAATATAAAGGCGGTAACCGCTTATCACCAGGAGGGCTGTCAGCTTATTTGTCATCTAGTTTTAAAAAAAAAACATATAGGACAATATTCTTCATAATAATTTTGCTCCTGACTTTACCCAAGTATTAGATTCAATAGATTTTATATTCTGTACGAGCACCGGCGGCGGGCTGGTGAGAAACCAAAGGTTAAAGTAATAGTCAAGTTTACAAAGTAAAAGCTTCGATATTGAACCACCGAAAGGTGCGGTTCTAAACTTAGCACCCACGTTTTCTTCAAAGGCAAACATGAGAAGCTTATTTGTTTTTATCTTGAGACATTTTCTATTTACTTGCTGTATATTTTACTACCTATATGCATAAGTGAGCAGCTAAAAACGAGTACTGTAAGAGAATAAAATATGGGGTCCAAAATATCGCTCTAAATTATCCTTTTTCTCGCAAAAAGCCTTACCTTTTAGTTTGTTGTTGTTGTTAACTATATCACAATAAATCGTTTCTTCAACTAGATTTTAAAGTTGGTGAGCTTTGTTCGTAATGTAGTAGGTATCATTTAAGTCAAAAACATTGTACTAAGTATGTATGTACATTGTTTTGTGTAATTTTCTGATGGTATTCCACAATATTGATTCCATTCAGTTCCGGATTAGGTCTTTAAATATGAAATCGCCGTTTATTTCCAATGCCGTTTTGATCCTAAATAATTTTAAATGAATGTCTACTTAAAATATAACAGTTTATAAGTATTCAAAGTGCATTATACAAGCAGGATTTACGAACAGACTTATTAATTATTTTCTAATATTTAAAAATAGTATTTTTTCACTGCATTAACATAACAATGAATGTCTGAAATTCACAAAATTTCAAAAAATTCGGTGAAGCCTATTTCAAACTAAATACAAAAAATATACATACATACATGTAGTATAATAATTCTAGTTTGCACAAAATACTTCATACAAAACTGCAATTTCATACTCAAAGACTCAATATTAATCTTTCAATTAATATTAGGTATCATCAATAAACCGTAGATATTGTCAAGACATTACTAATCTTTTTTTTTTATACAACTAGATGACAAACAAGCTGACGGCCCACCTGATGGTAAGTGGTTACCGCCGCCTATAGACACCTGCAATAACAAGGAAAAATCACTTGATATTGCAGGTGCGTTGTCATCCTGAGGCCTAAGATGAAATGCCGTCATGCCCAGTAATTACACTGGCTACCTTTCCCTTCAATTCGAAACACAGCGAACTGTTTCACGGCTGAAATAAGAAAGGTACCTACCCAGACGACCCCACATACGGGCCTACCACCTAGTATCAAATCTGTATCAAATAAACCTATATATATACTCTTGACTACACTTGACTAACATTATGTCTTTCACGAAAATCTATCTGCCGAAGAGGTTTCATTTTCGTCAATGAAAAAGCACTTTGATATGACCAAATAAAAAATGTCCCTCTCAAAGCGGGAGCATGTTGTAAAACCAACTTTACATTTCGTATAGCCCCGTGGCTCCGTAATTAAAGCTTTACGAAAATTGCGTCGCAGGCTCCTCTGAAATAATAATGTAGGTAGCAACATGCCGTCGTTCTTCCGCCCCTTCAGCCACTATTTGAATATTCTCTTTCGAGGGTTAAAACTGTATTTGACGTGTGGCCAGTGGTAGCATGAAATGGAGAATTGAAATTACATGAGTAGAAATGCTTATTTTAAATTACCTTAAAATGGACGCACGGTATTCGTGTGAAATTTTTGAACTTTCAAAGGATAAAGCATGATGGGGACTCCTCATGTAGCTACAGATATTGTGTCATTTTTGTGTTAATAGTTTCAAATACACACTCATCCGTACCTAAGCCGTACACAGAAACCTTTTACGATTTATCTGTGAAACCGAGCCGTTCTTTTGTATCAAAAATTTTAAATGACTTAAAAATACAAATTCTTCCGTTATGTATGTAATATTGTCAGAATTGCACAGTTTTTGTATGTGTTAAGTAGACTATACCAGCTTCTGAACACAGGTGCCAAATTTCATGAGTGTATCTATGTTTATTTGTATTGTATGTTTGTATATTTGTACGATTGTATGTGTGTGCTCGCATATCTCAAAAACTATTTGTCGGATTTAAATATATGTTGTTGGACTCGATATAGTGCAACTTAGAGAACTCTGCAAATTTCATCAAAATCGGTTCAGTAGTTTTTGAGATAGAGAGTTAAGTGTGTATGAGTCACTAACAAAACGAGCCGTTAAAACTTGTGACTCTGCATGCTTTTTCACTGGTTGTACGCAATTAGGCTCATCATCATCGTCACCAGCCTATACTATACGTCCCACTGCTGGGCACAGATCTTCCCTTATGGGTGGTACACGTGAGGAGTATCTCCCATTAGGCTCTAGTTAAACGAAAAAAAAAATAAAGAAAAAAAAAAACCGAGTTCAAAATACTAAAAAGAAACAAAATTTAAAATGAAGCAGGTAGGTACCTACTTACGTTGGTGCTAAATAATTGTTTCCAGAAACAATAGAAAGTGTAGAGTCGACTCCAAAAAATACCTTTTTATGAGATAAGTATGTTTACCTACTTTCTTTTAATTGTTTCTTTTTAGTGTTTTGGAATCGGTTTAATTTTTAAAATATTATTTTTTCTTCATTTTTTAAATTTCGTTGAGCTAGAGCCTAATTTTATCCCTTCCTACATGGGAGATACTCCTCATTTCATCATTTTTTATACCTAATAGAAAAGGTTGGTGCACAAAGATATTTTTTAAAACGACTGGTTTAAATCCTCACCTAATGTTGGAAAAAAAACCTGACTTTTCTCAAATATCTCACTATGTCTATACAAACACTTTTCTAAAGTAAATTGTTGCGAAAATCATGCGAAGATTTCGTGATTTGTTTACAAAATTCCATGTCAAAAACTCAACTTTACGATTGTTATTCTCTTTATATGGAAAGTAATGACCCACCAATTAACTTTTTTTTCATACATAATCTAATTATCTGATTTGTTTGAATGTTTGGGACTCGACTGCTCTGTACCTATCGTATCAAATTGTACTAACCTTCCTCTGATTCCTTATGTTGGATTTATGGACGAGTGAATACACGATAAGTCACTTCCCCGAGTAAGTTTTCATTTTCTCTTCAAACACTAGCTCCAAAGTCTTTTACTCTTGAAAACACAAAATAAATTGAGTGCACACAACGTTCGAGATTGTAGAAATTCTTCATGTAAGTATTTATATGTCGTTCCTCTTGTTCGGAGTTAACAAGCAGTTTTATAAGAAATACACGGAACAGTTTTGAACAAAGGCCCAGTTTAAAAGTTGCAAATAAAAGAATAGTTAAAATATGAAGTATGATAATATACTATTTATTTACTATATGTTTTTAAAGTACTAATTGGAAGAAGAAAAATGCATTGGATTTTACTCGAATAAGTTTTTTTATCTGGCTTAGTTTGTAGTGAAATACTAAATTGTGCTGTATTATAAGCTAAGTGTGTGTATGTGCTATTTTTTTCTGACCGAGTTAATCAAAGAGTAATGTAAGTATAAGGGAATTAATATTCACTTTTCCTCTGTCACACAACATTACTTATCTACTGTTTTTCGATGTGTATAATTGTGCATCTGTAACTGGTTTACTATTTTCTACTTATTTGTCTTAGTTTTGTTATAGTAAACTGTTGATCTACCAATAAAAAAAAATTAAAAATTAAAAAAAAAGCAGCTTGCTAGTTTTTTTTAATAGCGCTTGAAGAGACTAGACACAGACACTCCATGTGTAAAAACATTGTTTTCAATATAATTTGATTTCGACATAAAATTCAACTGCGGCGTAAAAAGAGTGGAAGTATTGAAAGCTTTGGACTTGCAAGAGATTTATATTTAGAATGATTTGAGTTTAATTTTTCAAGCGGCGTTATAGGTACCTCTGGAGGTCTATGACAATTGAAAAATCATTTGTGTCTGGAATCTGATGCTTGACGGGTTAACACAAAAAAACGCTAAACCTGCAATAGTATATATCTTAGGCTGGTACTTCGATTGTTTTTTTGACTGGATTCCATAAATAAAAATCAATTTCTTTGGGATTAGTAATTAAAATAGAATAAAACTAGAAAAATTTCACGTCCTGAGGCAGGAATCGAACCCGCGACCTTTCGCAATCCGGGCGACTGCTCTAACCACTGAGCCACCCAGGACTTGGGATATCCCTGTGAAATTCTTCTAGTCTATTTGTATTTGCGTTTATGAGCTAACGTCCACCCTACAATGTCGAAATATTCTATTTCAACATCCGAAACGAGTATTTTTACAAATACCGACGATTCGGTTAAGTTGGTGCAGTGCTTTCAAATATTCTTAATTTTTGATTTTAACATTATTATAAATGTTTGAAAAATTACTTAGTAATTAAAATAGAATAAAACTAGAAAAATTTCACGTCCTGAGGCAGGAATCGAACCCGCGACCTTTCGCAATCCGGGCGACTGCTCTAACCACTGAGCCACCCAGGACTTGGGATATCCCTGTGAAATTCTTCTAGTCTATTTGTATTTGCGTTTATGAGCTAACGTCCACCCTACAATGTCGAAATATTCTATTTCAACATCCGAAACGAGTATTTTTACAAATACCGACGATTCGGTTAAGTTGGGGCAGTGCTTTCAAATATTCTTAATTTTTCTATTTTAATTACTAAGTAATTTTTCAAACATTTATAATAATGTTAAAATCAAAAATTAAGAATATTTGAAAGCACTGCACCGAATCGTCGGTATTTGTAAAAATACTCGTTTCGGATGTTGAAATAGAATATTTCGACATTGTAGGGTGGACGTTAGCTCATAAACGCAAATACAAATAGACTAGAAGAATTTCACAGGGATATCCCAAGTCCTGGGTGGCTCAGTGGTTAGAGCAGTCGCCCGGATTGCGAAAGGTCGCGGGTTCGATTCCTGCCTCAGGACGTGAAATTTTTCTAGTTTTATTCTATTTTAATTACTAAGTAATTTTTCAAACATTTATAATAATGTTAAAATCAAAAATTAAGAATTCTTTGGGATTTTTTTTCGTTATGTTCACATTGCTATATATATATCAGGAATGGCCTGAATATCTTATGCCACTTTACTGGATTTTATGAAAGAAAAATATTGTTTCGAATGTTTATCGCATCTCCTATAAGCTATGTTAGACTTAATCCTGAAACCAGAAAATGTATTCAATTTCCTTCAAAATATTGTACGTCTTCAATCGATTGATACTTTTGAAGAGCGCGTTTATCTTAAAAATGTTATTTATCGTTTTAAAATTACGCTGCCGGCTCTGGTCTATTGAAATTATTCGCACCTCTTCTTCAAGATATCTTAAAGTGTAAAGTTAATTTTCATTTACATCGCTCTCGGAGACACGTCGGATATTTCAAAAGTTCGATTTCAAATAATTAAGTGAGCGCAAAAGTTACACCCTTGGCAGAACTCGGGCTAAGTTTTCATTTACCAGTTGAACAGACGCTCTAAGGAGTAGGTACTCTGTTTAGGTTCCGTAATAAAATTGAAGAAACAATTTAACTGTTCTTTTTTAGATTTTTAGTTTAAAACGGTTCGCCTACTATGGTCCTATTTTAAGAGGCAAGAAAAGATTAAATCTGTCTTTTATTTATTTATCTAATGAGAATTAAAACAACTATTAAAACCAGTGATTTAATAACGACTAAAATTATGAAAAAAACTGATTCCTTGCGTCTACATTGTGAATGAGAATTAAAACAACTATTAAAACCAGTGATTTAATAACGACTAAAATTATGAAAAAAACTGATTCCTTGCGTCTACATTGTGAATGAGAATTAAAACAACTATTAAAACCAGTGATTTAATAACGACTAAAATTATGAAAAAAACTGATTCCTTGCGTCTACATTGTGAATGAGAATTAAAACAATTATTAAAACCAGTGATTTAATAACGACTAAAATTATGAAAAAAACTGATTCCTTGCGTCTACATTTTGAGTAGCATTTATAATAAAACTAGCGACCCGCCCCGGCTTTGCACGGGTGCAATGCTTATGTAAATATACCTACTACAAAATGTCCTTATACACAAACCTTCCTTAAGACTCACTCTATCTATTAAAAAAACCGCATCAAAATCCGTTGCGTAGTTTTAAAGATCTAAGCATACATAGGGACAGACAGACGGCGGATAGCGACTTTGTTTTATACTATGTAGTGATAGTGGTGATGACAGTTACACCCAGAAAAATAAAAGATAAAGCAGGTTTTTAGATTTTAGGTAACAATCATCATCATCGTCATCATCATAATCAGGCTGGATGTCTACTGCTGAACCAAGGCCTCCCCAATCGATTTCCAAACGGACTGTCTATAATAATCCATACTAATTTAAGAAATGCGAAATTAAAGAAAGACAGAGGTCTTTCTGTTACGTGTTCAAAGTCAAAGTCAAAGTCAAAACTTTTGTTTGCTAAGAATGTAGGTACAGTGCATTCATGTTGTTAATTATAAATATGAGGCTTCTTGTACATTCTACTATTATTGGCATGTAAATTTATAATTATTTATATTTTATCAATAAAACTATAAAACGTTTCATTAATGGACAATTCATTGAACTTGGGAATGTGATTTCTACATAAAGTCTAGAAAATTATTATACAGTTTAAAATTCCTAATGTCAATTACAATTTTAACAATTTAATTAAATCAATAATGAGATCACAAAATATCAAGTCAGTCATACAATTATACAAATACATTATCAAATGTTGGCAGTCAAGTGTGAAATAATAAATAAAATAAAAATATAACAATGTCAGTTTTTCTCAATTAGTTAAATAAATATTATATATATTGTATTGTATTGTGTTGTTGTGTGTCTTGTATTGTATTGTATTGTTATTTTTCAAACATTTATAATAATGTTAAAATCAAAAAAATAAGAATAGTTAAATAAATGTCAAAATATAATTAGAGACAGATTTTTGTTATTAAGTAATATCGGAGTTTATCTGTCAAAAAAACATTTAATGTATAGTAACATTTTTGTGTTAATAATAATGTTAATTTCTTTTTAAATAGTTTCAAAGACAACATTTTATATCACTAGGTAATTTATTATATATTACAGGTCCCATATGAATCACACTTTTTTTGGCTAAAGCTGTGTTACACCGCTCAATACATAACAAATGTTTGTATTGGGATCGTACATCAGTAGGTCTAGTATACCGTGAATTTGATATTGTCTTGTAAAGACCAATGTTTGATTTAACAAAAACCGATACTTCCAATATATATTTATAAAATGATGGCAATTTTAGGATTTTTAACGATTTGAAATAGGGTACAGCTGTCAGTTGTCTGAACTTTTCACACTTATGGCGCTGAACCGATTTACATGACATCTTCAGTCTTCACGTGACCACGATCGCTGTAAAGTAATCGAAACGTCGGGTGTATAATAATAATTTGACATCTAATTAAACGCGAGTTAAATCCGGTAAAGTGGTTTTATTTCTAAAATGGACGTTCTGCATTTTTTTTCGAATTTTTTTCCGAATTTTGCCATTCACATATGCAGTTTATTTCACTTTAGGCACTTTTTAGCAGTATTGTACAAATTGTGACGAAAAGTTTTGTTACCCTAACAAAGGCGAAAGTTTGAATAATGAGGTGAATAGCGACTTTAGATACCTATTGCATAACCATTTCGGTTCTATTTCTCATAGATAGGTCTTTTTAACCGACTTCAAAAAAAGGAGGAGGTCTGTATGTTTTTTTTTATGTTTGTTACCTCAGAACTTTTGACTGGGTGTACCGATATTGATGATTCTTTTTTTGATCGATGCGGAATAGTTCCCATTTGCTCCCATAAAAAATTTTTGAAAATCCATTTGGTAGTTTGGTTTTTAAATCAAAAAACCTGGAAAACTTAAGTCGTCTACATATGCGAAATTGCGGATTTTTGCTTTCCTATGAATTTTTAGTGTAATGATACGATAGTAGAAATCAATATAAGCTCACGGTCACCCATCTAGCTTTAACCTTCAAAAGTTATCACTAAAAATCGTGAAAAAAAAATATTTAAACAAAAATTAAAACCGACTCCAAAAAACTGAAAAGGATAAAATAATTAAATTTTAGTAGGTACTCATCCCAAGAACATATTTTTGGAGTTGGTGCTAAGTTGTTTCCAGAAACCATAGATAGTGAAGCACCGACTCCAAAAATATGTTCCTATTTTATCCTTTTCAGTTTTTTGGAGTCGGTTTTAATTTTTGTTTAAATTTTTTTTTAGACATAATTTTAAACGGGAAAATAATTGTCTTTTATACTTTCATTAGGTTTTGTCAAATAATTTTACATTTAAAAAAGAGATTTTCTTTGCATAAAGCAATAAGTACTTACAATTCAAGATCCAACTGAATTTTAGAGATATACATATTCAGACGTTGCTCATAAATTGGTAGGTTTCAAAGCGGAACAAGGGAACTTTGCAGAAGAATTATTTATAGGTAAAACTTAAATTATTGTCTAGGATAAAAGTTCTATGGCTGATTAAAAGATTACTTAACGATGATATGCTGATAAAATATTCTCTAAAAAGTAACTTTCATAAATGTGACAAATTAAATTATTTCAATGAATATTCTAAGAACTCGGTGGTATGAATTAGGTATTTTACGATAAGTAACAGTTTTATGGCTTTCTGTTTGTCGTATCAACTTTACAACAATTACCTATCATCCAAACGTATTATCTCTTAGTATAATTTTAACACATTTCTTGTCCCATATAACAATAATCATTGATTTTCTTTTTTTTTGTTTGCCTCGTGGACAAGTTTAATGACATTGTCAATACCTAGTTCCAAATGAAGGTACTATTTTATTGACAGATTTCGGAATTCTAAAACATTATTTATTCCGACGCATACTGCCCGAAACGCAAATTACCTGATACTCAGATGACCATGATTATTTACGCGTCTTACCATCTACGCAGATTATCAGAATTTAGTTTCGCAAATGACCGGACACTCAAATTACCAGACCAAGCTATCTATGCTGTTACCAACGAGATGAAATTGCTGTTCTTCTCAACTCACTTTGAGCCCACTTATTATTAAACTAGGTCTCATAGGTCAGGGGCGAGGTCACATGCTTAGCAACCAATCACGTTGCAACGATAAATCGTTCCGACGTACGTGAGGCACCTCCACGATCCGATGCGATTCGATTCTACGTTATTTTTGAATTTCATTCATAAATTAAACCGGTCGGCGGCGGCGCTGGAGAAATATCGAATTCGCCTTGTTTTGAAAAGATTAATTTGAATACTTACGTTTCAATATTGTATTAAGAATTTTCAATCTATTGAAAATCAAATTTATTGAAACGAAAACTGTTGAATAATTTTCACGGGTATTTTCACAAACTTGCGATTCAAGCGTAAGGAGTTAGGATAACAATGCTCTAGGGGCTTCAACATTTTGGTAAGCTAAAGTTAACCTGTTATTCTTGTATGTTTAGGTTAGCTTCTTACTACGTTTTTTCTAAATTGGTTCAGTAGATGCAAAGTCTGCTGTATGGGCAGAGTAAATGGTACTACTCTACCACTACTATTACCCTACCTGTTTCGAGTACTCTTTAGTTCATGCTCTAGTCTACCAATGATGTCTACATTGGCAGTTCGTACTTCACCATGTTAATGTGCCGTTTACTCTACATCAGACATGAATACCACTTTCAAAGAATGAACGACGAAAAATTCTAAGAATCATTTGAGTGATGGATGATTTTTAGGACCTATTTTTGGAAGGCATTTGTAACACGAATGTATCATCCGATTTATCAGAACAATTTATTTGCACAGAGATCGTTATTAAATTATGTCACGCTAAATTTGCGAATTTTAGTGATAAGGTTAGAAGTACTTTATATTTCCATGGTTATGTATAACCATGGAAGTATAAAGTACTTCTAGCCTACCATATGGCAAATATGGGATCTACCATGTGGGATATTTACCATGTGGATTTACCACATCCCGAATATAATTCTTATTCGAAGGTTAGAAGTTATTTTTCTACTTGACTAAATGTGTGGTCCAGTTAGTTAAATCTATGAATAGCGATATTTATGTAATTAGTAGAAGTTGTCCAATCAATTTGTAAGTTTATAAGAAACTTCATTGCTTCCTTGATTCATATTGATTTCAGATCTTTTATTTAATTTTTTATGCTTTTAAGATAAGCAGCTTACAGCTCATTATTCTATAAAACATCAATAATAACGACTAAAAGCCAATAAAAAGCTATCACAAATGGAATACAAATATAACCCTGCTAATTACTTACTTACTATGTTACAATCGTGATGATCTCAGTACTCCTTTCATGCTATTAATGTTGTCATTGAATATGTCCAATATATCCAACTTAATATTATTGTCATGCAATCTAATTCGCAGCCAAATAATACTACGTTGTTTCTGCGGTAAGTAAGCTCGCTAGAGCTCATTGGGCAAACGTTTTTAAGCTACGGTAATCAGTTACCATCAGGCGGGTCGTGCTTGCTTGCCACCTTTGTTGTATAAAGAAATTACTATGCGTTTTGAGGAAATATATCACAAAATAAAAAGTTAGTTACTACTAAATAATACACAGAGTAATTAAAAGTTACGTTAGTATGTCATCATCGTCATCATCAGCCTATATAAGTCCCACTGCTGGGCACAGGCCTTCCTACATGGGAGAAACACATGAGGAGCTTGGGCCATAACACCACCACGCTGGCCCAATGCGGGTTGGTGGGCTAAAGCGGTTGCAGTAATAACCGGGACTAACGGCTTAACGTGCCTTCCGAAGCACGGAGGAACTCGAGATTATAAATTTGATTGATCCATCCCGGGACCGACCATGGCGAAAGTTGCTTTGTTTTCGTAATCGAAACCAGAGCGCTCAAACCACTACGCCACCCAGCTCCTCACGCGACGTTAATATGTAATTTCAAAGAAATTCGTAGGTCAGATGGTTAGAGAAGTCACCCGGATTGTGAAGGCTTGTTGGGTTCGGTTCCCGCCCTAGGAAAGGATTTTTATCTACCTACTTCAGATATTTTTCATAGTAAGTAGGTATCTTTCAAACATTTGTAGTATCCTAAAAATAAAATTAAGAATGTACAGTCGACAGCACATCGAGCGTTACAGTTTGACCTTGATACCGCCCTTACTACGTTCGTAATAGAGGCGGCTTTCGTAGTGCAACTGTTACACTTCATATACTGTCGTTTGTACAACGAATACACACATCTCTTGAACGTTTCGTTCTTACCAAGCCCGCCGGGAGCCAGCGGTCGGACACAACATAAAACCTATTGTAACTCCTTGTTAATCTTTGTAGTACGCACATATCAGGTACAACAAAGATTAACAAGGATATGAATATAAAATATTTCGTTACTGATAATAATTACGCAGGCTTATCAAAGGAAAACACAGTAAATCTCGCACTGGTTTTGAGTAAAATCCTTTTTAATTTTAAATATTTCAACGTAAAATGGTGAGTAGGTTAAAGCTAAAACAAGTAATAAAGTACGGGTCTACCTTAATAAAAATCTTCCCTACAAATTTTCCTCTAATTTGTTGGGATCCCAAAGATACGAATCTGTTTTAAAATCAGGCTTCAGACGAGGGTCTAAGGTACTGGCTATCACCCCCATGTGTCTTATTCTATTTGCATAAAGTTTATGTAGATAAATTTTATCATCCATTTTGTTCTAAAAAGTTATAGACAGTTTGTTTCAACGCATATCTATTATACTATTAGTACGTTAAGAATATTCAGATTTGTTAAAAGAGCGTTTGAGGGGTTTCACTAAAAAATGTGCACTTTTTAGAGCCAATTAGATCCATGAAATACTTATACTATTAGATAAATTTTATCATCCATTTTGTTCTAAAAAGTTATAGACAGTTTGTTTCAACGCATATCTATTATACTATTAGTACGTTAAGAATATTCAGATTTGTTAAAAGAGCGTTTGAGGGGTTTCACTAAAAAATGTGCACTTTTTAGAGCCAATTAGATCCATGAAATACTTATACTATTATGTGTGAGTTATAAATATTTTTTTCGTACCACTTGCTCAAAAAAGTGACATTCTATGCCCCAAAAAGCGAACATAACAATAGTCATTTTTAATCTGTTAAAAACAGGGAAAGAAACTTGAAGAATGTGATTTAAATTTGGAATACTTACCGAAATTTATACTGAACTTCATCTGTGTTTACACCATTGAGTTTGTATATAAAGCATTATACATCTTTTTGAAAAAGGAATGGGAACGTATACAATGAAACGCAAGTTCCTCAGACACAAGAACAGAGAAATATTCAAATCAACTCATCAATAATCAAATGTACCAAACAAAAATGTAACTCTCTCTATCAATAATTGGACCAATGTTTCGAATGTTAACTTTTACTTTTAATTGTCATTATTTTTAATATATGCTTATCTCATATTATTATTGTGTTAATTTTTTCACAAATGGTACGAAAAGTAGAGTATTTTCCTCGGTGATAAAGCTGTCTTATTCTTGGGTGAACTTAAATCCCTCGCTACACTCAGGACTCGTCTTAAATCCCTCGCTTCGCTCGTGATTTAAGTTTTTAACACCCTTGCTACGCTCGGGAGTAAACCTCGAGTCCTTCGTGACGCTCGCGATTTAAATCGTCACCCGCGACAGAAGACACTGCTTTATCCCCTTGGTTAATAATCTACTATATTATATTCTTATCTTAAATAGTTATCAGAGAAAATGTTTTAATTAATACAGTATTTGTAAATAATAATAAGATAACGAAACAGTCGTTTTTTAATTTTAGATTTATAACCAATTTTCACACTGGAAATATGTAACAATATTGGTCAGAATTCAATGTAAACAAAAATTATTTATACAGAATGATTACGACAATAAATTAAAACATGGGCTATATTAGTTCATAGAAATGGTTTACAATTTTCAAATGAATAAGATGTATTTTATAGTTGCAAAGAATTCTATAAACTAATATAGCCCATGTTTTAATTTATTGTCGAATTTGTCGTCACCACCCTGTATATCGGGCAATATCCCTAATCCTATTTTTTTCTACTCCTGTTATTGTAGTTTTTAAATACGCTAGAGTTGACTAAACATTAAAGTATTTTAGCAAAGACATAACATGAATGAAAACTATTTCCTCTAAAGACTTCTAATTTTTTACCATTTTACTAGCAAATGGACGAATATTTAAAACCCAAACTAAATTTATTAGAAAGGTAACACTGTACAAATTATTCTCGATTTCGTTACTATTAAATAAATCAGTTTTTCAATAAATTGTTTTTTTTTTAAATTGTCACTTGACGAGCCCTGCCAACTGCCTTCGTTATCGAGAGCGTTCCCCTAACACCCTGTATCAAAGTCTCAATCAACTAGTATCTATCGATCCTCAAAGCTGCTACGTCACCACGTCGATCAATGTTGATGACGATATCGATCTATGTAAGAAACAGACTAACTGAAAAATGTATGCAATTAATGTCCATTTGACTTCTCAGAAACACTTTTTAAAACAGCAACAGTGGCAAAATTCTAAATTAACTTTGAGCACGATTTTTGCGAGCGACTGTTTCATATAGGTAAATATTTATTTATTTAGTTCCGCTCGATTTTAATTTGCTTACCTTCCATGCATTATATTTATGTAGGTACTGCTTAACCGCAATGAACAGGGGCTTGTCTGTATGTGACATTCAAAGCAATGTACCAATTAAATTTCAGATATTCTGTTTACGGCCTATCCAACTCTTTTACAGCTTAAAGCAAATGCTGATGTAAAGCTTTTTGAAATAATAAATAAATCAATTAATCCTAACCATAAGCATAAGTTACATGGATGGTAGCAATGAAGTAGATTATGGCTGCTTGATACCTGTACTGTATCCGGTGACATACCACATCCCTATAAAGGTACAACAATACATTTTATTATCAGTTCGTATGTGAAACTACTACTACAACTTAAAAAATATTACATAATAGGGACTAACTAAACTAAAAAAAAATCTATATATCAGTTTTGTTAAATCATTTAAACTGTAATTACACCACGCCAAATTTTGGCTATAACCTAATGCCACGGAAAAAGTTTGGTTAATTATTTTTTTATGTAAACTACATGAAGGTGGTCCCTCAAAAAGTCCAGACTCAGATGAAGACATGTGTAAGTAAAGCGCGTAATATCACAAATGAGATATCTCTCAAACGCGTGATGTTTCATTACGCATCACTCAGAGAAATCAAGTATCACTTTAAACATCACGCGAAATAACATTACACTAGCTCCGAGCGCGAGCGAAAGGGACCGACGACCGACCGAAGCTGTGATGTGATGTTTCATCTAGCGCGCGTTGCGTGGTGCGCATCGCACGATACGCAGCATGTCATCTGTTCGCGTGATGTTTCGAGTGATGTGATATCACAGTGTAATATTAAATTAAATTAAATTTCAATTCATTTATTTGTCAGACACTTAAATGGTCCATAATAGTTAGTAACAATGGTTCTTATTCTAGGTTAGTAATAAAACATATTATGCTACATGTAATTTGACACAACTTATAAAGATGGGACTATCTACTCTATCAGCAATCACTTTCAGGAGGCTATTGGAGCTGCCACGTACACGACGTATCAGAGACGCTACTCTTTTACGCATAATCGCCGCAAAACCATCCGTACGGGCTTCAGCAAACATTCCCGACGCACTACACCACGGTGGCAACCCCAACAACATCCTAAATACATTGTTATATTGAACACGGAGAGCGCTAAGTGTCTTCTGTGTATAATTCACCCATAAACCGCAGGTATAAAGGTTTTGACAAAACGCCTTAAATAGGGAGATTTTAACTGCTGCTGAACATCTAGCAAATCGTCGAGCCAACATGTTACCCCTGACACATAGCGCCCTCCGCTCCCTCTCAATGTCCACATTGTCAACAAGATCCTCTGTGACCCAATGACCCAGGTACTTAAATTGCGAAACCGTTTTTAAGGCTACACCACCCAACCGCACAGACGGAAACGAAGCAACCTTATAGCCTCGTGGCTTAAACACTAGGAGTTCGCTTTTCTTTGAGTTGTACCTGAGCCCATGCGCCCCAACATATTTCTCACATATACTCAACAGTTTCCTAATTGCACTGATTGAGGGGCCCAGCAGAACCATATCGTCGGCGTAACTAATGTTATTAATAAATTTACCATCAATGGAACAGCCAACACCAGCAGCGCTGAGCTCCTCAATTAGGCCATTTATGTACAGGTTAAAAAGCCTCGGTGACGTCAGCCCCCCCTGACGCACCCCACATTCCAGCCCATACTCATCAGAAACTACACCCGCCCACTTAATCACATTAACCTGACTACGGTACCAATACTTAAAAACCCCAATAATCTCCACCGGAATAGTGGTTTCGGTCCTCATTTTGTGCCACAGTGGCCCATAGGACACCAAATCAAAAGCCTTTGAAAGGTCAAGGAAGCACGCAAATACTGGTGTCTTCCTATCGGTGTAGTATTGGATAGTATGCTTCAAACAAAGTATCGCCGATTCCGTGGACAACCCCTCTCTAAACCCAAATTGGGCGTCATTAAGTTTAATGTGCTCACGAATTATACCGTCCAGCAAACCATCCAGGACCTTGGCTACTATAGTGGCTAATGATATAGGCCTATAGTTACTCTTGTCCGAAGGATCCCCCGTTTTATCCTTTACTATTGGCACCACCCGTGTTCGTAAACAATCATCCGGCAGATAAGCGTGCCTAACACAAAAAGTGAAAAACATAGCCAGGACCCTAGGCAAGTGAATACCAGCATAACGCAAATGCTCAACACTAAGACCGTCATAACCTGGAGATTTACCCCGCGACATTTGATCCAAAACAAGAGACACTTCCCTTGCTGAGAACTTTACTGGCTCCTCACTAGTTTGACAACCCTCAGTATCAAAGACCGGCGGGGAGTAAGTTTGGTCTAAGGGTGCCACTACAAAATTACTTCTAAACAAATTCGCGATCTTGTTCGGTTCTGACTCTCCATCCACACTGAGAGGGACGCCTGACTTATGGTTAAGGTCTTTTGTGCATTTCCAAAATTTTTTAAAATTATTATTAGTGTGGTGCGATGCTAGAATGTCCATCCTAATTTGATCCTCATTATTCTGACACCATTTCAAGTTTCGTTTAAATTCACGCCTCGATTCAGACATATTATTGTATAACGTCCCCTTATTAGGCTTCCCATACAAAACCCATGTCTTGAAATCACGTTTGGCAAGACTATGTGCTGTACGAACATATTTATTCCAACCCACCACACGACGTTCTTTCTTAATATCATTCTTAATAATCTTAGAGCTACTGATAGCCGCATCACACATAATATCAACAATATTCCTATACAAGTCATCTAAAACTACCTTATGATCTACATTCTTACACATACGGTCACAACAATTACGTTTTCGTAAAAGTGATGTGATATAGCATTACTTTTTGAAGCACTGTTTCGCGCATGTCTACCAGATGCCTCCAGGTGAGCAATAATGATTATTTAGTATCAACTCTTGTAACAACCAAATTATCAGGTGTCCTCCAACAACGGAGGCCGCTATTTTAGCAGCCCTACAAATAATCTTCGTTGACAAATTACATAAAGGCAGCTTTTATAGAAACTGTAGACAATTTTAGAAAGCATTTAGGGAGAGAGATGTTACCTAAAACCTACATTTAACACTTTTATTAAGGTCGAAAATTGAACACGCAGAAGCCGGATCAATATACATTATACAAGCTGACATTATTTTAGAATTAGGCATTTTATTTATTTATTTGCGGAAACAAACAATGACACATAGACACATAGACTTATAGTTTCACTTATTGTTTAAAATTTAACTAATATTGACTTACTTAAATAGCAAAATACCTTACATTTTTATACAACTTGTTGTGAACTCAAAAGTTAAGAATATTCCTAAAGTTTCTAATAATAGGCTTTGGATGATGAATAGAAACAATTGGCCCATATAAGTATTACTATAGTAATAAAAACTAAACTACTATGACAAAAAAAATATCCCAGCTCAAAGGAGGATGACAATTTTTGCCCCAACCCAAGTTTAATGTCCAACAAAACAATATTTCAAATAATGCCTCATAAATAGAAAGATTATTTTTGGAAATAGTTTGAGTTAATATAAAGCTAAGGATTTGTTGACAACATAAATAAAATCTTCAAAAATCTTTCATTTTGTCAATGAAAACCATTGACCGGAGCGTTTTGTTTCATAGAAAACAAATACTTTTTTATGTTTTGAAAACCATAAAAGGTATTTATCATTTTTTTTTCATATTATTATTATTATTTTATTACAATAAAGATGAGTAATAATTAAATACAGTTAATTGGATTGAACAAGTTTATTACCTAGGAAGAAAATAGCCTAACGTACTTTGACACATGACAAACATTGCTAGTGTTGATTGTTATTACAATTTAGTTTTCTTTTACGTATATCTCAGAAATCGCATCTTTATACAAAAATGTATTGGTATGTAAAGATACTTTGTCTTAATAATATCTAATTGCGCCCTAAATTACATTTGGACGTGTCAGTTTTTAGGTGACAAGGCTTCATACTAAGATTAGCATCCGCCTTTACGCACTCATCATCTCAGTGATCGATCACTCAATCGGTCACTCAACAGTGTCACTGAATCAAATAATTAGCAGGCCGCTAAGGGATATTATGATTAAGATTAATTGCATTCTTATTTCTATTAAAAAAATCTTTCCGTTCCTTAGATGTACGTTTTAGACATACAAAGTATAATAATATAAATAAATATTAGCCGGACGTTTTGACAGATTATCTACAAAAGTACTCTGTAGATATTCTAAAGATTAAGTGACATCGTGTCAAAGTGACTAATATCTAAATATTATCTGAGAATTGAAAACTCTAAAGATACAAAAAGTGCAGTACAAAGGTTTAAGTTTCATGCGACAGCTGTGGCTACTTTTTTCTTTGTCGTAAAATGCCAGCTGGTCAAGTAATCTGAAAATTAGCCTTTATTGCAATTGATTGTGCATTGAACTGTCATATTTTCTATGAACTAAACGTCAAATCGTTACAAGAATTGACTACAAATTGTAATCTAAAACAAAACACAAATAACATTTACAAATTGTAATTGTTTATTAAAAAATCTCTCTTCTACTTTGATTTAAAATATCTATTGTAAACTTATACCTACATCTTTGCGATTTCGTAGCGATCCTGTCGTGTTTCTCTAGTTAAACGCATAAAATTCAAGTGGAGAAAATCACTATGCCCCTTTTTATAATGTAATAAAATCATACAACTAATACCCTGACTCATTATACTCTAATAAATACTAATACGCCCGCCCTGCCTCCCTCTTTTTACACTCTAATATTTTTCTTCCAGCAGCTGTCGTACACCGCGTATATACACTCCTTCTAATATGAAGTAGTAGGCACCATTTATTTCACTATCGATTAACACTAAGTTATGAGGCCATTTCTCATTTAAACTGTAAAATTATGCGAAACGTTCAATAATTGTGCTCATAGTTTGGCAATTTGGCCTCTAATTTCCACCCGATAAAGACTAAAGCACCTTTTATAATAAACTTTCGGTGGTTTAATGCTTTCGTTATTACTAAGAGTTACCCCAATACGGGTTTAAAACGTTTTAGCTGTTTTGATGACGCTATATAAATGATGTTATGAATTAGATTCTTGGTTGAGTATTGTTGTATAAATAATAATTCTAATAAAATTTGAGAGTAGGTCATAGTGATACTTACCAACTGGGGAAGCTGGAGTAGAACCTCCACCTTACAGGAGATCGCAGCTAATGATCACAATATTGTATCTTTGTGTTCATGTTGCGGTTAGTAAGGTCGTCAGAGCTCTATAGGAATGTGTAGGTATGTTGGGAACAAGGGAACTTGCCTCTTGAGCTGTCAACACAAGGTTTCTTCTTGATTTTTACAGGGAAAGCATTGTGTGATTAGTGGTATTATAGTAGTCTAGGGATTGTGAACGTGTTAAGAGTGCGCCTAAAGCTAGAAAAAAATCAAATTTCACCCGCACCCCCCGCATTGCGAGGCACGATTGCAGTGTGTTGTCAACCAAGCTCGTCTAGTCACCTGCCGACGTCATAACATAGTATACGCAAAATATTCACATGAAAGCAACAGTAGCTTCTTAGGAGTAAATGTTTCTAATCTATAATATTAATATGCTCAATGCAATATTGAAGTTCAGATTTTTATTCTTACAAGGGGTCAAAATTAGACCAAATTTTCGTCAAGGCGACACATACTTAATTTATTTAATCAAAATTTTTTTTCAAATTAAAATTAATGTTAAATCGATATGAACCTAAGATCTAAGTATTGTTTGATATTCTCGAATGAAATATAATGTATCCTTGTACTATTTTTTGCATACATATCAACTATCCACTGCATAAATAAATGCACAACAAAAAATGCATGCATGCAATGCATGACAATAAATTGAATCTCGTTGTAAGTCAGAGGTATCTTGGTAATTTTTTTCTATCGAGAAAATTTTATAAATTCATGCTTTTGCTCTGCTCTGACTCAACCGTCATAAATATAATGTAATTACCATATTTAAAATTACAGCTTATTTGGATTTGATTTAATATAATTAAAATCAAATCTACGATTAGTGATTTGCTTTATGCCCCCTCTTAACGGCAACTGACAAATTTCAAGTGTAATTTACTAGGTGGTAGGCCCGTTTGTAGGGTCGTCTGGGTAGGTACCACCGCCTTTCTTATTTCAGCCATGAAACAGTTCGCTAAGTTTCGGACTGAAGGGCAAGGTCGCCAGTGCAATTACCAAGTGATTTTTTCCTTATTACTGCAGGTGTCTATAGGAGAAGGTAACCACTTGCCACTAGGTGGACCGTCAGCTTCTTTGTCATATAGTTGTTCCGATATTGTTTTTTGTCACTGCTATATGCAGCACTATATATGAATTGTTATTTAATTTAAAAGGGCCGTTATTTATGAAAATACGTATTGTGGTCCTTCGAGAACGTTATAATCCATTTAGATGGATTGATTTGTTGTTTCTGATAAAACAAAATAACGCAAATGGTCCTACTAAGGCAGTAGTCAAAATCATCGGCTGTTACAGTTTTTTTTTATTTTCGTGTTTTATTCTTGATTGGTTTTTTTTATTTCAGTATAATGACTAAGCTAAAACTAATAGGTTTACAACTACTCATCATCTATAACGCAAAAATGTCTATGGTTAGTCTGGACTTAGCATTACCATACTTTGCCTTCTGCTGTTGAAAAAGTCAGGATAAGGTCAGCAAAATAAAGAAATTTGTTTCAAACAAAAAAACTTCGTAATACGCGTTGATTTTGGCTACCGCCGCCGTAAAAGAGTCTTATAACGGCGGTACGTTATTATAATCTCTTTTTCATGTAGGTTTTTAATTACCTACGCGAAAAAAAGAATCATAACGTAATTCAATGTTGATTTTCTAGATAGATTTTTTCATTACGATGAATCTTTAGATTAAACATAAATTAAACCAGTCACTATAAATATAAATCACTAAATTGACAAACATTACCAGCAATCTATTGTTTTTTTTTTGACTTAAGTAACTTTCTCGAGTCTAGAAAGTTATTTGTGTCATCTAGCTAGACAATTAATCAATTGTATGTTATTCAACTTCATGAAGAGGAAATATTTTTAACTTCTATTTATAACATCTACGTCACGAACACGGCTGGTTTACGAAGCAGCAAAGGTCATAACATCTATCTTTGAAAAACATGAGAAAACTTTTACAATGTTCTCGCTTAGTAAGCATTTTCTGTCTTGGAAGTTTTACACATACATTATAAGTATTGTGGCTAAGCTAAAACTAATAAGTTTACAACTATTCGTCAATGATCTATAACGCAGTATTGTCTATGGACGGTTTGAACTTAACATTACCATACATTGCCTTCTGCTGTTGTAAAAAAAAGGAAAATTGCTAATTAGTTAATAATAGCTAGCTAATTTGTTTTGATGCCTTCAAAACAAATTGGCACTCGCATACACTTTAAGGTCTTTGCCGATAAATAATAAGAATAAGTTTATGCAAATCATGATGGATTTTGCTGACGGTACAATCTGACGAGGATATTAATTTTCTGCGATAACTTACTGTCTGTAATTCCGATGAACGCTAAACCTGAAAGCTTCGTGCTACCTTTTGAATACCTGAATCTTTCTATTTACCTATCTAGCAATACTTATGTTATAAAATTATTTTACTTACCTACATTTAGAAAGTTGGTCGAATCATAGATTTTTATGTATGAAAGAACGTTCTATAGTAGTGAAACAATACATTAAAAAGGATATAAAAGTCATTTATCCTTTTTGCTTGTGTTACAAACAACTATTATTTTTTTCTAATAGAAACAAAATGTCTATAAGACAAGTAACTTACCTATAAATCTGCTCGCGCTCTTAGCCATAGTTTCAGTGATCTGACAGCAAAAAGAAATAGAGACGAAACTCAGGAAGAATCCTTGGCAAGTTTTCCTGATCATCGCTCTTCACTTTTCTTACTTTTACGATAAACACTACACGCACATATTCGTTCGTTTTGCTTTTTTCACATGTGAAGCATGACGCTTGCTTCCTTTCACATCGTAAAGTTTGTTAGTAGGCTGTTTTAATAGCTGTGTTGATTACAGTCCCAAAGGTCGAGTGTTGTCGGCACTCTACTGACGACTGAGAGGCTCTGCGCCTAGCGGGGCAGGTTCCTCTGCGCAGAACAACCACTGTTTTTGTTTTAACAAGGTGAGAACGGTGGTATTTTTATTTTCACAGCTTTCGAGTTAATAGCTGTATCGCTTT
Organism: Nymphula nitidulata; assembly: GCA_947347705.1. NCBI lineage: Eukaryota > Metazoa > Arthropoda > Insecta > Lepidoptera > Crambidae > Nymphula > Nymphula nitidulata. The sequence goes on along the minus strand of OX374626.1, from coordinate 14,867,788 downwards.
TTAACAATGTTTTCGATGCTCTCCGTCAATTTATTAGCGCTGGTACAAGATACTGGCAAATGAAATGTTATTTATGTTACACCATAGACCGAATAAACTAAATATGATATCTACATAGTGATAATGATAATAATAATAATGGCACTTGCAGTAAGAAAGAAGCACAATCTATTAATACGTTTAATACATATTCAGAGTATTCATACGTCACTACTGTAGAATATTGTTATAACTATCAACAAAATTTTATTGGTTAAGATAGCTCCCCAGCGAACTGTGAAGAGGTGGGAAATAATTTCGTAAATATTCTATGATATTTTTATAGTTTTATGCGAAGAGAGAAATGGTGTAAGTGAGTAAACTCGTAAAGAGATACGTATCGGAGCAGATGCTCAACCGTTGTAAGATAAATAAAAACGGTTGGAGTTTTTGTTTATTGCGCAAAGCTGAGCCAAGTCGGGAATAATTTATAAGGATTTTTGAAACATTTCATGATATATATTTTTTTATTTTAAATGTACGGATGGTGGTACTAGCTACATATTCGAGTTATGTGTGTTGAGGTGACCTATTTGGTTTTAAGAATGAGCTAAAATATGAGACTTATCATTTTTAATGAGGGTTCAGAGTATTTAACAGATTCAGTGGGATAGCGTGTGTGTGCAAAATGTGCAAACAGACGTTAAGGGGTTTTTATTGATATTGGTTATAAAGAGGAAAAATTACCAAGGTTATAGGTAAGTATTATTTGAAAATTGTGACTGCTGATCGTTTAGTGACTTTTATACCGATTTTTTTTTTATCATTTTATGTCGACCTATTCCCGTTAAGAGCGGTTAGTTTACATCGTTTCTGACTAATTTGATTTTAGGACACCCTGTCCTAAATCTAACCGTTTTCGAGATATTTCAATTTAATTGATTTTTATAAAAAAATCCCGATTTTCGGCTATAAGCTTAGATATCATAAAATGTGTGAGTGTTATTATTACTATTATTGGTTTTTGTTTTTTTTTTCGCATTATAGTATGTATGAACTTGTAATAAAATCTCTTTGGCTGTACTATTTGTATCTGGCTGGTTTTGGTATCATTAAAAGTTAAGATTTTTAAAAGATAATTCCAAATTTAAATTAGGAAAATGTGTGTTGTTCATTTGTTTTTCGTACTGTCAAGATGAGTGAATGTAATGAAGAAATTCGATACATTTTAAAATTTTACTACAAAAAAGGTAAAAATGCAACGCAAGCCGCGCAAAAAGAGTTTGGCTGGGAGGTGTTAATGCATCCGCCGTATAGTCCTGACCTTGCACCTTCGGATTTCCACCTGTTTCGCTCTCTTCAGAATTCTCTAGGCAGTGTCAGGTTAACATCACGAGAGGACTGCCAAAACCACTTGTCGCGGTATTTTGATCAGAATCCCCAAAATTTCTATAGCAATGGGATCATGTCCCTACCTACAAGATGGCAAAAAGTTATCGAACAAAATGGTACCTACTACATACTTTAGTTAAATGTAAATAAACTATATTAAAAAAAGTTTTTTTTATACTACTGGATGATAAACAAGCTGACGGCCCACCTGATGGTAAGCGGTTACCGCCGCCTATAGACACCTGCAATAACAAGGGAAAATCACTTGATATTGCAGGTGCGTTGTCATCCTGAGGCCTAAGATGAAATGCCGTCCATGCCCAGTAATTACACTGGCTACCTTTCCCTTCAATTCGAAACACAGCGAACTGTTTCACGGCTGAAATAAGAAAGGCGGTGGTACTTACCCAGACGACCCTACATACGGGCCTGCCACCTAGTGATGTTTTGAATTTTCTTAAAAAATGCGAAGAAACTTTTTCTCCAACCTGTTTTTTTTAAGATATCGCTTAAAAAAATAAACTTTCTGAATTTCAAACTTTTTTAAAAGTTTTAAACGTCCACAACGACCTATTTCGTTATTTTACGTACAAAAATGGTTATTGAGGTCATAAAACATCTTATTCTACAAGTAAAAAATCAATAATAATAACACTCACACATTTTATGATATCTAAGCTGATAGCCGAAGATCGGGAATTTTTTTATAAAAATCAATTTAATTGAAATATTTCGAAAACGGTTTGATTTAGGACAGGATGTTTCATAATCAAATTAGTCTAAAACGATGTAAACTACACGCTCTTAACGGGAACAGGTCGACTTAACCTGTAACCCTGTATATGTCAGGTTACTTATGAATCAATTTAAATTGTAGGCCTTTATATAAAATGCTTTACTTTCCAAACCAGTTAATAGTGGTGTGACCTAAAGTCATGCGAAAAATTATAATTTTGTACTTTGCAATTTTTAAAATCTAAAACTTTACAGTATAATGATGAGTAAACTGATGAGTGTTCTTCACATTTTTTTTAAACAACTAGATGACAAACAAGCCGACGGCCCACCTGATGGTGAGCGGCCACCGCCGCCTATAGACACTTGCAATAACAAGAATAAAACACTTGATATTGCAGGTGCGTTGTCGTCCTGGGGCCTAAGATGAAATGCCGTCCATGCCCAGTAATTACACTGGCTATCTTTCCCTTCAATCCGAAACACAGCGAACTGTTTCACGGCTGAAATAAGAAATGTCACATACCTGTATTAAAACAAGATTATTTAGTAATTATGGAGTGATAATATTTTTTGAATTTATAAATTAATACTAAATAATTTGGAAAACAGAAGTCTGTTTTCAATATTCTTTGTGAAATTCCCAATAAATTCTTCTAGCATGAGAATAGAAAATGAAGAGAATGATTGGTATATGCTACTAGCGGAAATGCGTCAACATATTTCACTCAACTATCGACACTGACGTATTTTGCATGCATTCTCGTATCAGATACGGATATCGGTCTACACTAAACTAGATATAACACGTGACGTTAGCAAGGATTACCTGTTATTGTCACAGTGATTTTAATTATTTATCTCGTTTACTGCGGCGTGACCCAGAAAGCGATCGGTCTATTGACATCGGTTATTGCATGACTTCAGACATGATGACAGGCCGATCGAGATCTTGTTTATCTAGACCTTTGTAACCGCTAGGGAGAATCGGTTAGTGTTTGGATAGTAAATTGATGTTTGAAATTAAACCACTTTACCGGATTTTAATTTGATTCTTTTTCGGGGTCAATCAAAATTTGTTATCTCGAGCTTCTCCGTGTTTCGGATAGCACGTTAAGCCGTTGGTCCCGGCCGTTTCTCCAACCGCTTAAGTACTTGAGTTTTTCATTATAAAAGCTTATAACCGACGTTTCTATGAAAAGAATCATGTCTGGGTATTAAAATAGCTATGTGGTCACTGTTTTTAAGTGACGAGTATAATAATATTTATACACTCACACCTATTATCTAGCCCAAAGTAAGCATCACTAAGAGCTTGTGTTATGGATACTAGATAACGGAGAAATAATGATAATAATATGTATATAAATATTAGAAATATTCTAAATAAACATATAAACATCCATGACTCGTAAACAAATGTTCGTACTCATCATACAAACATTTGTTCCTACCGGGATTCGAACCCGGGACCTCTTGACCGAGTAGCCTGGGGTACAGACCACTCGGCCAGGCGGTCGTATTGGGAAGTTCAGTTACATTCAATGAACTTTTCTTGTGTGTGCATGAGTCTACGTGCGTGTGTGTGTTTTTTAATGTGTCCGACATAAAAGACAGCGACAGGTAGGTACTAATGTCTGCATTTAAATTAAGCCGAATAGATGTGGGAACATTTCGGCGCATCTTTAAAAAGGCTCTGTAATTAAGTCCTTAGAAAATGTCTGTAGGTTTGGCCGTACTAGATAAATAGTTAAGATATATTTAATAGTGTTAGCCTTCAACCTCTCTCTCTTGAACATCATCTTAAGATGGTCGAGAGCGAGAGCTCTTGGAAAGCGGTGCAGTATGTCTGCGAGGACGTCCTATCCCGGAAGGAGGAGGCGGAGCGTGAGGGAGAGCCGCCATCACAACCCCCATGCGCCAAAGAAGAGTAGGGCGCAGAAGGGCGGCCTGTAGCCGACCCTTGCCGCCGTAGTGGTATGGTGACAGTAAGGGACTGTCACCTGGCTTACACTGCCAGAGGTTGGTCGACACACCCAATGTACCGTTGTGTCGACCTAATGTTGTTGATCAGGGGCTCTTGTCACAGGCCCCAAAAGATGGGACTGCTTCTGTGCAGTCGTTTCACCTTTGAATGCAGCAAAATGGAAGTTAAGCTCAATGAACACCCAGAATACTGCTGTCCATTGTGAACCCGTAGGTACATGGCAGGGGTTTAAGTGGGTGCAAGCCCCACACACCTATTTCGTCTGTCCCCAAGAAGAAGATAGCAGTGCGTCAGGCATTTCCCCTGCCTCAAAAAGTAATAATAGTTAATAAAATGTAATAAAAAGATTTAATAGTGCTATGAGCATGGCTAGGTTAAGGCTGATTTACACTTCCATAAGTACAGTAGCGAGTTAACTTGCGGTCTTGGCGAGTTAAGTTCAAATTCCCGTCCAAACAATGTTAAGAACTTAACTCGCCAAGACCGCAAGTTAACTCGCTACTGTACTTATGCAAGTGTAAATCAGCCTTTACGTAAAGACAGGACTGTCATATGTGTCTTAAAGGTAAAAGTCCCTAAATAGAACATAAAAATAAAATAAGTAATTCTTTCGTAATTACTGACTATTACCCAAAAACAGACGATTCTGTATCAAAACAACGTTACTTGTGACGCGCAAAGAATAAAAACGAAAAATCGTACAACATTTTTGAGGACGATAGAATTTTGTAGTAGTTTCGTGAATACAATGCTGCGTGCATTGGCTAAACCTCCATAGCGCGGTTGATGAAAACGTGTCAACACGGTGACAAGGACATGTGCACATTGATATTTCAAAGTGTTGTTTGTCTTTTCCACATAGCAATACGATTTTGAATTCGGATAATCCGATTTTGTTCTGCCTGCTGCTGTTTGTGCCAGCCTGCTTCATTCAGTGAGATAATGCGGCCAATTCTTTTATGAGAAGAAATTCACAGACGGACCTACCTGCTGCTGGCGATGTTGAAGGAGTGTGGGAGGGTTATTCAGGGTCTAAATTTACCCTGAAAATACCCGCTAAAGCTCCTGGTTAACTCCTGTGCCTTTAGTGGAGGTAATCTGGGATCCGCTCAGCTGATTCAAAGGACTACCTCCAGGGAGGCAATGCCACCAGCCTTATTGGTACACCGTTTATCAAGATTAACACGGCGGGGATTATGTTATAAGGTTAATTAATCAGTTAATTAGTGAGTTAATTCATTGATATTTTTTACTTCCACTTTACAGGAATACCACAGGTAAGTGAATACTTCTTCGTAGTTTTTCGTTCCTGTGGTGGATAAGGCCGCCACAGCTTATTTCAAAGACGTTATGTTGGAGCAAGGTGACTCGTCTCCTATACTGTCAACAATTTTTTATACCACTAAAGTATACGGCCCACCTGAGGGTAAGCGGTTACCCTAGCCTATGACGCTTGCAACACCAGAGGAATCGCATGCGCGTTGCCGACCCTGTAAAAACCTTTTCAAGCACCTTTTGAAGAACCCCATGCTGCACTCCTTACGTTTTCTCTTGATTTAAGCATCATGTGAGTAGTGTTCAAGGTGCCGGCAGTCTATTGTCATTATTCTAGCCCGATAGTAAGAGTAAAGTGTTTCTATCTGATTATAAAACTGATAGAAAAACGTTCTAAAATCAGGACCAAGACGTTAATTTCAAGATATTTTTTGCACATGTACAGACGACAGCACATCAAGAGTAACAGTTGCACTACGAAAGCCGCCTCTATTACTAACCGAATAAGGACAGTCTCAAAGTAAAACTGTTACGTTTGATGTGCTGTCGTCTGTACCTGACGAGAGTAAGTGATGGCTTCTGACAGCTCACATCCTTTATTGTTTTCCTGATACGAATCACGACACGAACTGTCAAACTGATTATATATTTACTTTTGTTTTCACTGTATAAATTTATTAAGAATGCCTACTTACTCATATATAGAATGAAAGATAGATTCTTGACATAAATATGATCATATTAAATGTATTATCAAATATCTTAATCAACTACCTCCTGAAATAATTCCATCCATACTCTCCAAACCATACTCATAATATAGCAGTCAAAAAATCAATCAATGAGCTGGACTAATTCATAGAATGAAAGTTAGCAAAAACCAAGAGAATTCCTTCATTACGACCTCGTTGTCGAGTGGTTTGTAGTACGGTCAAAAAGTTTCAAGCCTTCAACTAGATCATATAAAGGAATTTTACACACAGATACTTACATAAAGCGTACTTAAGTTTGTACAAGGCCGTCGAGTGCTAGACACTGTAAGGTTGGAATTTATTTGTTTTTTACACCTGCGAAAGTGCGATAGAAGTTAATAAAAATCTTTTCGCTTTCCCTGTACCACCCTGTACTAACACGAGCCTAGAACGATTTTATTGTTTTCAAGATCAAAAAATGTAGGCATTCTTAAAGAAGAAATGTTCCTACAAAATACGGTTATATTTGTATACTTTACATTTGAAGATAATTCCAAATAGAATTTTGTCATCAAACGTAGAATAATAATGTCTTCAATTGTTTTGTACGTTATTGTACGACAAAGGTAAATACATCGTCAATTGATGAAACACATAAATTATATTCTCGTTAAATTCACACGGAGGCAAAATAACCGCTCCCCCTAAATTTTCTTATGATTTTCTGGAAACGCAAGTCTCACATTCAAGATTAAGATTTTTAATTAAATAAAACTTTTGAAAATAAATTAAAACTTACAGACGTGGACGTCTCCTCAATGTTTCTTTGTAATTTAATAAATAAATTAGGATATTGAAGATTCGACTTTTAATTCAAAATACAAATCTTCAATATCATTGACCGGATCAATATCTAATACTAAAATTGGAAAATACTTGATGATTCTTGAATAAAAAAAGCTTTGATCGCGGTGTCTTGTTACCATTTTACGTCCAAGATAACTGAGAGTACCATATGTATGTGAAAAACCTTCTTCACATAGGATGATTAGAAAAGGCTTCTTTACAAGGAATTGCTCGTAGTTTTCTATTTTTTGGAGTAGCCTAGCATAGCTATCCAGATTCTTACTTCATGGAAAGTTAATAATTTCGCTGAATAGGTATACACACATGAGACCATTATTAGGTGGTATAAATGTCTTGTATTGTTAAATGAGTTACTATGAACAGTATTATTTTATTTATTAGAATTTTATTATTTTCTGGAGAGGTGCTTAGAAAAAAATGGTCCGACATAAACCCACGTCTTATTAACCCCCGAAGAAAAAAGAGGGGTGTAATAAGTTTGACGTGTCTGTCTGTTTATCTATGTGTCTGTGTGTGGCATCGTAGCTCATAAACGAATGGACCGATTTTGATTTGTTTTTTTATTATTTCAAAGCTGAAGTGATTATGATGGTTCTTAGCTCATTTTCTACATCATAAAAGGGTTTTACTAACTTTTAGAGATCCAATTGATTTGAAATTTGGTCTACTGTCACTTCGGTGACATTCCCATGACATACTAACCTTGAGCTAATCCTACACAATCAAAAGACTGCGGGATGCTTAATTCTTCAGAAACTTACTGCAGATATAGCGTGTTTGGGCTCATAAGAATAGTCTCGATGAGATGGTATTAGATAGATGATGAATGAGGCCGGGGGTTACTGAATTTTTATAAGTTTATATTTTTCTAGGTTAGACATTTTATAATACCTACTTACATTATAATGGTAGAATAAAATTATAATAAGATGTAATATTATTAAATTTGTTTTGTGCCGCAGTATTTTGAGCAACTAAATGAACCAACTTGCATAATACAGAAACGTCGTAGCGTGGTACAATCTTGCCGGTGTAAAAGTTATGTGCTCGTAACAGTAATAAATATATGGGCTAAGCTTCACTCAAGTGAATTTATTTAATACACTTAAACTTTTGTTTTTCCTGAATTTTAATGTAGTCTTCAGACTGAGGCCTAACAAGCCAAGAGTAAATTTTGAGAGGAATGATAATTGAGTTTTTATTACATACTTTTTACGGTGGCAGAAATGGTGGCGCTCAACTTTTGGTTAAAAATGTACTATTTTCTCTGCGAAAATGATTTTGTTTAAGAGTAAGTGGTAAAGCTGTTTTTAGTTGCATCAGCTATACATAGCATCACGATGCAGAGAATTTGGTAGGTTTTAAAATAATAATTCTAAGTTGAAGCGAGCTAATAGCATGTACAGTACATTTTATATACGGATAGCCTTAGGAGGCTAGGCACACAAGGCACTTAGGAGGAATTCTGGCGGCGGTAGAGTTATTTTGTGCCTCGTCCATAACATGAAATTTGTTTGTATCGACACATTAATGTATCGACGATTAATATATAAGGGTGTAAAGGAAACGCTCGTAAAAGAAGAAATTTAGTATGATACCTACAGTTAAACTTTTCTTCGCGTTTCCTAATATTAAAAAAAAACAAAAGCAAAAACGAAGGCAGGTCACAAAAACGAAACAAACTGCTTTCGTTTTCAAGACCGTTACCCTTACACCCTGTATACTAAGCTGATGTGTGTGTCTGACAATGATATTGGAGTTTTTATCTGTGTATGATTAAAAGCTTCGTACAACAATCTTCCATAAGAGCAAGAGCAAATATATCTACTCTATACAAATGATTTTTGGGGACAATAACTACAAGTCTATTGTGTATCTCATGGAGAGTGCTCAGAAGAGCTTTTTGAACTTTCTCAGTTTCCACCTTACTCAAGAGTAACGGTCTGCCCCCTTATTCTCAACTGTCGGATCACGGATTTGATTCGAAAAGTCACATGCCGTCTCGCTTTGACGCAGCGCGATAAAAAGTGACAGGTATAGAGTTTCCGAAATTCGAATTCTTTCCGACAGTTGAGAATAAGGGGCTGGCCACGGGAACGGGCGGCGGCGGCGTCTCGGCAACCACTGCTCGGTGTCTCGATGTCGGCCTCGCAGAGCGGCGTCGTGACAGCGCAGTGGTTGCCGAGACGCCGCCGCCATCCGTTCCCGTCGCCAAGCCGTAAGCGTGTCGGTCTTCGCAGTCATCAATTCACTGTCTTTACCTAAATATCACACAGAAAAAGATTTAGCTACTCGTTTCTTTGTCGTACCTACTTTTAAAACCTGTAATTCTTAATGAGCACACGTATTCCTTCCTATATTATGGGTTTATTCAAAAGAGGTGTGAAAAGGCACCTTACATGCCAGCAAAGTAGAGGGGGCTAGAACAGTATGTTTAAAGCTGCACTATCTTCACATATTACACCATGCACTCTTCTTACCGCATCTCATTAAGTGGTGTCTAGTCTTTTGCCGTTCTTCGTTTAATAACAATATTATTTTATACTATCCCTCTGTTTCCTTGATTCCAACGTCAGAATAATGTCCTAGAACAGTGATTTAGATCACAAACTGTACGGATTTATGACTCGTGACTTGGCAGATTTTCATTCTACATGACAATGACGTAAGTAAATGATTGCAGCAAAACTAGCGACTGGTTTGGAACCACAATTATGGCTTTAAAAGCACTATTTAAAGTGTGGTCACATATACCAAACTTAGTATTGTTAGCCTTTCGCAAGTTTTACTACTTAATTCAACTTTAAACTTAATGTCTTGTTTTAGGATAAACTTTTACTGGAAAGCTTTTAATGAAATGATTATGAAGCATAAGAGTCTAATGAGAATTGCGAGAATGGGTAGATTTATTATACCGATAAGGTAGCGAACAACAAACGGACAGCCTTCCGCTATTTCTTATGAAACCTGGCTGATTATGTTATGTTTATTATTCGATCAAGTACTTACTTACCTAGTTTATTTTCGATATATATTTGGACTGATCGGATCAACCTTTTTTCTTTATTTGTTCCGTTAAAATTTTTACTGAAATTTATAGGTGGCATCAAAAATACATAGGGTCGATTTTTGGAACCTTATCTATGCAAAGCCAAAACTATGACAAGATGTCATTTTTTTTAAAGACACTAAATTGACAGTCTGTGTATGAACCTGACGTTTAAAAAAAATATCACAAATATTTTTTTTAATTTATTTATTTTCGTGTTTTGCTATTCTGAAAATACGATAATTCCCACTACTATAATATTTCTGGATTGACTGATTTTCCCCCGTATAGGGTACTTTGACTAGTTCACGATTGATTGGCTAGCGGTAATGACATTAGCGCCATTCTTCCGAGAGAACGCATCATTTGTTATCATCAATCATTGTACATATAAACTATGTAGTAGTTAGTTTTGATTCAAACAGTTGTTGATATATAAATAGAACAACAGATGCTCGAAAAAATTTAAGCTGAATTTATTTATATCCAAATTTTCAAATTCTTTAGCAACATTTAAGGATTTCTAAATTCAGGATTCAGGACCATGAAATTAGACAGATCCAAGAAACAAGGGTCGCAAGACGCAAAACCAAATGTACCCAACTCTCTAATCCCTCTATGCCAAACAGATTAATCTTGAACATTGGCATTTTGTGAGGTGACAAAAAATTTACCGCTTGTCAGCTCATGTTCCTTATAAATACAAGGTGTTGAGTTTTATCAATTTAAATAACTAGGATATAGATTTATATATTTAAGTAATTTTATAGTTATGTTACTAAACTATCCATTAGCAAAGCTATAAATTAGATGTTTGCCATTTGCCTCTAGTTTGCAACAGCGCCGGGCACCCAGGGAATGCAATTTTGTCGCATTTCGTATTCATAGAAAGTGCCAATTTAACTTAGCCCAAACAGAATACAAAAAGCTGTAGTTCGAAGTGACGTTCCGTGTAGAGTAGCCTCCACACGGAACGTCAGGTGAGTTTTATAAATTAAATTTATTACCGAATTTGAATTTTTATTGGAATTTTGATAGTTTTACGTATTTCCATAATTAAATGATAAAAATAAACGCATAGAGGTAGTTATTGAAGACATACAGCTTTAGCCATTCAGCTTTAACTATCGTAGTCTAATAGGAACTTCTGATTTGATCTCAAAGCCATTTTGAGACATTTGCTAAAGTAACTCTATCTGATTGTTACTTTTCATGCTTTTACCGTTAAACCGATTTAAATGCTGGTATGAACATAGTTTGAGATCCTCGGAAGGACAGTGGATACTCTTTGGAGCGATGGCCAATATCCTCGAAGGAGGAGCCACGGGCAGCCACCAGCACCAAAATGAGACCTTGAGTCCTCCCTTACTCTCTTCGTAATAGAGGCGACGACGCACCATCGCATAAATGAGATATAGCACAAACGTACATTCAATCTCGTGATCGTTTAAATAATAGTCATTCGCACAGTCGTCATTCGAACATGCATAGTAAACCGTCTATAACTCATATAAAAATAATATGAAATAGAAAAGCCAATATGAATTTTTTTAGACCATTCATGAAAGATTCATGATGGAAAGGAAACTGCTCCTTTCCATCATTTATCCGCTATGGGAGCTCAATCTATAAGAGTAAAAACGACCGCACATCAAACACGTAACAGTTCAACCTTGAAGCCCATTGAAGCATTTAGTTATTCCGTTTGTATCATAATAGTAAGAGAGTGGGGGTAGTTCCGAATGCGGGGTAATTTCTTCCTACTGGCTGAAAGTTGAACTCATTTTCAATGCCAGGCACTAGTCTGGCATAAAAAATGCATGCTCAGTACTATGTAGTTTTTCGTTTCAATTTGATGGAAACTTACAGCAGGGGCACAGATATTACGCATGGTCATGGGAAGACTGAAGCCGTCAGTTGTCTTTCATAAGTTTATAAGTTGACTACCGTCACGTTGCCATATTTTAAGTAGTGCAATTCACGCCTACGGAGCTCACAGTGTCCGTTGGTAGGGCTGTGTGTAGACGGGCTTGTGACTATACCCTTGGTGTATATTACAAGACTGAGCTAAGCCGCAGATAGATCGATGGATGGTCATGGCGAACTATATGGGTTCCTGGTTGACAACGAAAACGTAAAATCACCGTAGGCAGAGGCTGCTAAAAATGCATCGCGTTTTCTTGATGAACAAGCACACGACCCTCCTAATGATAAGCGGTTGCCGAAGGCGCTTGTAAAAATCAATGTTCATTCCCTTTCAACAATTTTCGGGGATGTTCGATAATGTGTGATAACTGACATCAAATTCTAGTGTCGCTCTTAGTTTGATTGAGACATTTAGTGGTTTTTGATTGGTTCCAATATATTTGCTTTTAACTTATTTTCGACTATATTTCATCGTTAAACAGGCTATCAGTTCATTCCTACATTTTTCCACTCACGCCCGTAGCACCGAGTTCTACGTACGCCGAATGAGAGTAGGCATGTTTTTATTAGATTCTCAAGAGCTCTTTGTCGTGGTCGGAGTAATTAAGTCTGTCACAAGCAAACTGCTAAAGGCGAAAACAAAGCAGATGATGTTATATTTTGTGTACCATAATTACCATTCAACCCCGTTTGAGTACAAAATTCCATTTGTTAGTTTATTAGTCAGTGTGAAGGGGTTATTACATTTGGCTAAATTTAGTTAGCTAAATAAGTTAGTCTCTGAATTTAGACAAATGTAAAGATATTTAGACACACTAATTAGCCAATCCGAGTCGTGACTGCCGATCTTAATCAGTTAGCATGCTGAATTTAGCTAAATAAATTTAGCCAAATGTAATAAACCCTTAACTGCTAATTTATTTCAAAATGTTTATATTCACTAAGATTGGGTTACGTAAGATAAAATAAAGACCAGCAGCCAATAGTTTAAGGATACTTGACCCTAAAGTTGTGGTCAAATAGCATAATAGTCACGACATGTATTTCGCTATTCTTATCAACTCAACCACAGAGGTTGAGTTGAGTTCGTATGAACTTTTATTTCATTTATAAGGCCAAAGTTAACTAAAAGTAGCTGGCTATCAATATGTTCAATCCATGCCTGGACATTGTCATTTGATGAGGATTGACCCTAAGACCATAATAATATAATGAATAACACACAGTACAGCCCCTTTACATACTACGGACGGAGTAATCAAGTTGAGGGCTATGATTCCTCTTCCAGGGCTGATCACCTTCACATTAAAGATGTGATGTTTGTCCAAGAACTAAGGATAGAAAAACTAAGACTGTCTGTGTGTGAGTGTCTTTGTTGTTTTTCAACTTCAAATGTCAAGTAAACGTGAGCATGATTACATACAAAAACTTTTATGCCAAAAATTTGGCTTTTACAAAATAATGCTATCATTACTACGTTTATCTTAAAATGGAGTTAAAGTGCTGATAAATGTAACTTCAAAGATCGCATTTTAAATGCCTATGGTGTTTTATTTCTATTAAAAAAATACATACCTACCTAAGCATGCGTCATAGGCATTTTAGGAACATCCATAATATGATTTTAACGATGGGCATGTCTTATTACAGAAACCACAACATATAAGGGAGAGTAGGGTAATTATGAATGACGTGGTGTAACTACATAATGATTGAAAAGGATAGTTGATAATCTCTATCTGCTGATTGAGATTGAGAGTGACACTAAACACAGATCTCCCTATCATTCCCCGGATTAAACATGAAACGTAAGTTTTAGAATCGAATCCATTGTGATTAAGTGTGCAACACTTGGTATGTGACCAAGAGGGGGTTGACTAAAAGCAAAAAAGCCGGCAAGGGCTCTAGAAGTGCCTTTCTAGTAGGAGGCACAATACTCATTTATCAACATAGCAAAATCTGCATAGATGCCGCAATCTGCATTAGTAGGTCAAAAGGCAACCACACAATTTAGTATGAAAAATGTCGCGCAACAGAGCAGACGGTGAAATATTTACCGAAGCCGGTGTTTTGTTAGAACACCTAGGTCTACAAATCCTTGGCCCGTATTTTATACTTTCCAGTGTAAACTAAGATGCATACAAACTACGGAAATGTTGGGATATGACCTGTATTAATTGTCTAATCCATTCAACTAGGGAGACCTGCCAGTGTTTACTTACGGAGCTGAAACCTAGGTCCTAACAAGAGGTGTATTAATAAAAAACAAATGACCCAGAGGGCATTAGGAAGAAAATTGGTGGGAGTTACACTTAGGGACTGGAAAACAAACATAGCTTAGAGAGAAAAGAGGTGTTGCAGATCCCATCAAGCGTGTGGCAGTCATGTTGCTCGGAATCATGGTTCCTGGTGCAAGACGGTCTTGGAGTGGCAGCCTTGGGGGGAAAAGCGACCCAGAGATAGACCGCAGATGCTTTGGAAGGATGACGCGAGGAGGGCGGCAGAATCTAATGGGATGCAGACAGCGCAAAACCGTGATAAGTCGCAGCAGCTGAAGCCTACACCGTAATGGTCGAGAACGGCTGGAAGAGGGAAGAGAGGGATAGGGAGAGAGAGAGAGAGAGGGAGAGAATTGTCTTATTCATACTATTTTTATAAATGCAAAACTCTCTGTCTGTTACCTTTTAATGCACCCTCTAACTCCCATATGGCATTACCTAATGCCGTGACAATTAAAATTTAATTGTGTCTGGTTTATCGGGTCACAATGGGTTAAACCACTGAACTGATTTAGATGAAATTTGATATGGGGTAAGTATGAGACCCTGGAAAGGACGTAGGACATACCCACGCGGTCGGAGCTGCTGGCAGCTATTAGTACCTATTATACAGGGTGGCGACAACAATAGGACATTAAAAAAGAATGGACTACTATAAGCTTTCCAACTTTCAAATGAATCTTATTCATTTGATAATTTTACAACACTTCTATGAAGTAATGCAGCTAATGTTTCGTTTCAATTTACTGTCGTGTCGTCGTCGTCGCTACACTTTATAAATATAATCCGAGAAAAGAAACGGTGGTAAGTGGCTACCGTCTGCTATAGAATCCTTCCTGCATAACAAGGAAAAAATCGCTTATGGTTGGATTTGTTTGGTTTGGTGGTTCATTTGGATTATACTATTCTTAACATTTCACAGATGTGAGATGCTATTCAACATGACTACTCGTGGTTATCAAGTTAAGTAACATCACAGTTTAATGGAAGTTGAGGCAGTTAAACGTACGTTAATGTAGTCTATAACTGCCAACAAATTAGCACTACTTAACCAACTTGCAACAGCGTTGGTAAAACTTAACTTGCAAATATGTTGCTTGCTGCATATTACATACTTAAATGCGAACTGTGTAAATATGGCGAGTTTTTTTGTTTAAAGTATTTTTTTCGCAGAGAAATTGCGTTGGTTTTGTTAATCTGATATTGTACGCATGTATATCCTTAATTACTGCAACAGAAGGTGCATCATGCTATGTCAAATTTTAGAGTGACGGAATTCACATTATTCAGTAATAACTAGGTACCTATTTAGGTAGCTACGCTGATTTAATATAATAATAAATTCGAAATTTCCCTTACATTTTGTTATACAATTTTGAATCTTTGAAAATACTTTCAAAGTTCAAATACTTTACATGAATACCTATGTTATATGAATAGGTGCCAACTTGATATGCTATGTACAGCTTGTATATGTATAAATACATATACAAGCTGTACATAGCATATCAAGTCATATTCATCAGATTGCTATCAGAGTCATAGAATCGGTGCCTGTAACAATTGATGTATTCCACTTTATTTTACTTATGGCTGCTGTGTGCACATGCTTTGGCTAATTGTCTAGTTATAAAACTATGTAATCAAGTTATTTAATGTAATAGTGACTTTAAGCTGTTCTCTATACCTCATAAATAAATAAATAAAGTATCTCATCAACTTGTACAGAGGACAGCACATCAAGAATAACAGTTGCATTACGAAAGCAGCCTCTATTACGAGCGGCGTAATGGCGGTCTCACTCAAAGTCAAACTATTACGCTTGATGGTGCTATCAAGAGTACTTTGCGATAAAATACAAGACACATACAGCTTCTTGTAAAAAGAAAATAGATTCCCTAGTTTTCAAAATCATGAATAAAAAAATACCTACTAGTAATTTGCAATACTCATTAAAAGATCGACTTATCTGAGTTCGTCATTAGAAAGCGCTTAGTAAATGCCGTTAGCTTTATAAAAATACAGCGAGCTAAAACGCCAAGTGACATTTTTCTATCCGCAAGTTAATCAACGTGTGGACACTCAACGCGGGTTTTCTGGTGTGTGCCGGGTCGTTTGATCATTTATTCAGGGGCCTGTTGGTTGTTTTATTCGTTGCTCCGTTACTTTCCTAGCTTGCATTCTAGCAATGGCACTGCATTTGGTACATAAAATTACTTTATTTATCAATTCCACCTTTTGTATTTCTGATTGTAACTCGGGGTATCAACTGTTGACTTGAAAAGCTTGGTGGGTCGGATTGCGCCATTAATAAAGGTAAACGCAGGAAGTCTTTGATAGTCTGTGATAAACTAGACTATCATTACTTATCTTCTGCCAAGTTAAATCAAAGACATAAGTATAAAGCACCATTTTAACATTGTTGTGTATTCTGTGTACTTATGTATGTCACGTCTTCTACACTTATTAGAACTATATCTGGAGAAGCCCTCATTTTAGGTCTATGTGTGACTATGATTGTATTTTCTTTTAAACCAAAGACAAGTTTATATTTTTTTTGTAAATAGATTCCGCTCATAATTGGGTGCTTAGAGGTATTGACGCACAGCAATCAATTAAATATTAGGTTGGGGAAAAAGTCTTTCCGCATTATAGTATGTATGAACTTGTAATAAAATCTCTTTGGCTGTACTATTTGTATCTGGCTGGTTTTAGTATCATTAAAAGTTTAGACTTTAAAAAAGATAATTCCAAATTCAAATTAGGAAAATGTGTGTTTTTCATTTGTTTTTCGTACTGTCAAGATGAGTGAATCTTATGAAGAAATTCGATACATTTTATAATTTTACTACAAAAAAGGTAAAACTGCAACGCAAGCCGCGAAAAAAATTTGCGATGTTTATGGACCTAGTGCAGTGTCTGTGAGAGTAACACAATTTTGGTTTAAGCGTACCGATACTATTATATTTATCGGTATATTGGGTATATATACCGATAAATATAATATTTATCGGTATATATATTATACCGATATTTGGTATATATCGGTATAATATATACCGATATTTGGGTACCCCACGAGCTCACTGAAAGAAACCTAATGAACCGTGTACTCATTTGTGATGCTTTATTACGACGTAATAAAACCGAACCATTTTTGAAGAAGCTGATAACTGGTGATGAAAAGTGGATCACGTAAGACAAGAACGTGCGAAAAAGATCGTGGTCAAAGGCCGGTCAGGCTTCACAGGCTGTGGCGAAACCCGGGTTAACTCGCAACAACGTGATGCTGTGTGTGTGGTGGGATTGGAAGGGCATTAATCATTATGAGCTGTTACCACCAGGCAGGACCATCGATTCTGAACTCTACTGCGAACAACTGATGAGATTAAAGCAAGAAGTTGAGAGAAAGCGGCCGGAATGAATCAAAAGAAGGGGTGTGGTTTTTCATCATGATAACGCTAGACCTCACACATCTTTAGCCACTCAGCAAAAATTAAGAGACTTTGGCTGGGAGGTGTTAATGCATCCGCCGTATAGTCCTGACCTTGCACCTTCAGATTTCCACCTGTTTCGCTTTCTTCGGAAATCTCTAGGCAGTGTCAGGTTAACATCATGAGAGGACTGCCAAAACCACTTGTCGCGGTATTTTGATCAGAAGCCCCAAAAATTCTATAGCAATGGGGTCATGTGCCTACCTACAAGATGGAAAAAAGTTATCGAACAAAATGGTACCTACATACTTTAGTTGAATGATAATAAACTATATTAAAAATGTTTTGAATTTTCTTTAAAAATGCGAAGAAACTTTTTTATTTTTTTTTTTTATTTTTATACAACTAGATGACAAACAAGCTGACGGCCCACCTGGTGGTAAGCGGTTACCGCCGCCTATATACACCTGCCTAATAACAAGGAAAAGCACTTGATACTGCAGGTGCGTTGTCATCCTGAGGCCTAAGATGAAATGCCGTCCATGCCCAGTAATTACACTGGCTACCTTTCCCTTCAATCCGAAACACAGCGAACTGTTTCACGGCTGAAATAAGAAAGGCGGTGGTACCTACCCAGGCGACCCTACATATGGGTCTACCACCTAGTTTTTCCCCAATCTATTATAATATATTGGATATTTCTGTATTATTCTCTGGCATCTAGGAAAAGCAAAGCCTGTAGACCCTTCCTGTCCAACAACATACTGAAGCTGTATAGAAGGAACAAAGAAGTAAAATCACAGGAGGCAAAGAAGACCTTAAAGGGATGAAATGCCTAAAGCAAAACTTCATTTTAAATTTTATTTATAAAATCAGTTGTATGTGGACAATAAAACAATATTCTACGACATGTTCTTCTTTGGTTTCAATTTAAATAGTGTTTTCCATATTACAAAATCTATAGATGGAATCTGAATTCCAAGCAAAGCAAATAATCTGCCTTAAAAATTCTATTTACATCGAACTACCAATAGGTCCCAAATTTTCTAATCCCTCCTGAATTTCAGCGCCGCGCTTCGTAACCCGTCGTAAATCTTATTTCTGTCAATAGTGTCAATTACACACAGTTACGTTATCGGCTTCCGAATAGACGACAGTTTTTCGAACAGATTAAAATATATCGACCTGAAGCATAGTGGTTTGATAATGAATGGTTTTTTATACAACTAGATGACAAACAAAAGCTGACGCGACCTGCATTGAAAAAAAGGCAATTGAACTTTCGACTAAGTACCAAATCTCAAAAAGTTACTACATAACTAAAGGTAACACCTAGCCAAAAATAAAGTTGCATAGAGTACACTGTTTTCTTAAATCGAATAAACTGTAGGTAATTACATCTCGCCAAATTTTGATTATATAACTATACATTAGTACCGAAATAGTTTGTCTAAATATTTATTTCAGGGTAGAGGTTCCCTCCTTCCTACGACATGGGGCCTCAAGAAAGGCGTGAAGAAGCACCTTTTGGGCCGGCAAGGTGGAGGTGGCTTGAGCAGTGACTATTCTGCACTAGCTGACTTCGCACAGGACTCTCTTTACCGCTTCACATCAGGTAGTGTTGGGTCAATTGCCGTGCTTTCTATAAAAAAAGTGGTTGCAGGTGCATTGTTATACTGAGACCTAAGATGAAATGCCATCCATGCCCATTAATTACACTGGCTACAAAATTGAGCTAAGTTTCAGGTTCCACTATATCCAAACTACTTATTAACGACAACCCTTTTTTTTAAAGGGCTGCAATAGTTTAATTTAATTTAATTTGTGTTATATCCTTGAACTAACACACTTGTTTGTTGATATGTATTAATTTAATCCGTCAAGCAGGCGTTATCCCACCGGAGAGCTATGACAATTGAAAAATCAATTGTGTCTGGAATCTCATGCTTTCAGGGGTTTTTGGGTTAATTCCACTAATTATAGTTCAATTCCAAGCAACACATAAATAATAATGCATAGTAAACCTTTTTGAAAGAATTTGAAGGAAATAAATAAAATAAATAAGTTTTTTTTAAAAGCAGTATAATAAATGCGTCTTTTTGCCGTCCATTTAGGTCCGTTAAAATTATGATGTATTGTGAATTGTACTTTTTAAATTGCAGAAGTTTAACTCCCATGACTATACGATTTGCTGTCGTTTTGTAAAAAGGACGTTTTTCCTTTTTAATGCAGCACCTTTTAAATTGAGGACATTTTGCTCGCATGCCGTTTTACGTTGTGGACTTTTTTTATAAGGACATTTTACGAGCACTACATATTTGAAATAAAACCACTTTACCGTATTTAACTCACGTTTAATTATATGTTATATTATGATTATACACCAGACGTTTCGATTACTTTACCTACCGCGATTGTGGAAGACTGAAGATGTCAATTGTCTTTGATATGTTTTATAAGTTGACTACCGTCACTTTTTGTTACATTTTGAACGGTCCGATTCACGCATTCGGGGCTCACGGTGTCAGTTTGTTGGACAGTGTGAGGACGGGATCAGGACTTTGTTATTCGCATGACGAGATCCCAAGCTGATGGTACACTCCAACCATCTTTGCTCTATTGAAATTAGGATGTTTTTTGATTTCAATAGCCTAATGTAAAAGTCTAGGAACGAAGCGGTGTTCTTTGGCGATGATTTGGGGCTTATCAAAGAATTTATTGAACACGAACATACTGTAACATCTAATTAAACGCGAGTTAAATCCGGTAAATGATATCTTGCTCAGAGAACCAACTGATCCGAATCAGGTTGGAGCTATCCAAAAATAACAGTTCCTTTGTGTTGTATTCATGTGGTGAGTTTAATTGCCAGAGCACATTGTCAAAAAAACATTTACTGGGAGCAGGGAGACTCGTCTCCTATGCTGTTAACTGTTATGTACTGTTTAGTGGGAGCATAACACTTTATTTCTACACCGTAGGCAGTACGACGCTCGTAGTGCTCAAGGTGCTACGAGCGTCTGTAGGCTACGGCAACTTGCCACCAGGCTCACTGTATGCTGGTATGCCGCCATTGTCGCATCAAAAGAATAATAACACCACGTTAAAAATAAGGACTACAATAAAAAAAAAAATTGCCGTTTTAATAGAGTCGATTTCTGAAAAAAAAAATGTATCATTGCTACTTGGTTTTATTTATAAAATTAGCTGCAGCGTATTCTATGAATAAAATAAAAATACATAACAGTCTATAGTGTAATATCTATCTATGCTTATCTACTGGAGTTGTGTTGTATCTATGATATGTTTTCAGTTGATCACTGAGGAGTGAATTTAGCTTATTGACAATAAACAATCCATCAGATTCTATTGCGGGAGCGTGTTTGCGTCATTGACCTAATAGTGATAACGGAAGCTTTCCGTTCCGATGCCCGCAACGGAACAAACAATAGGTGTACGAATGTATTTCTTGCTTTCCATTGTAATTGAACGTATCAATGCTTATTTATATAGTTGGGTAAACTCGCTCTTTGTTCCTGATGTGTTTAGTTTCAGTAAGATTATATACGGCTAATGTTCGGAACTAAATAGGATTGCGACAACTAATACTATCTAGTGAAGACGATGAACATCTGAAGTCTTCTATTCCCAATCCGAATGCGAAATATAAAATTGAAAATTTTAAGCAACCCTTGGCCTCATTAATCATCTATCTAATACCATCTCATTGAGACTATTCTTATGAGCCCAAACACGCTTTATTTGCTGTAAGTTTCTGATCCCGCAGATTTTTTGATGGTAAAGGATCAGCTCAAGGTTATTATGTCATGGGAATGTCACCGAAGTGACAGTACAACAAATTTCAAATCAATTGGATCTGTGAAAGTTAGTAAAACCCTTTTATCATGTAGAAAGTGAGCTGATAGTCATCAAACGCCTGAACTGATCTTCATAAATTATAGCTAAGAACAATCCTAGTCACGTCAGGTTTCAAACAAAAACCATATCAAAATCGATCCATTCGTTTAGGAACTACGATGCCACAGACAGATACGCAGACAGACACGTCAAACTTACAACACCCCTCATTTTCCGTCGGGGGCTAAAAACTTCAGCTGATTCAACAGCATTTATATTGTGAAGTGACAATGCAAATTGTTGGTAAGATAAAAAAAAAATGGTATCAAGCAGCTCTACAATATTAATGTCATGTTTTGCGATCACGATGGAGGGTCCATAGTGAGGCATAGCGTTCAATCAAACGTCACCATGAACATTCTACCTAGATATTTTTAACTCGCGAAGAAAAAGGGGGTGTTTGACGTGTCTGTCTGTGGCATCGTAGCACTTAAACGAATGGAATGGATCGATTGTGATTAGTTTTTTTTTTGTTTGAAAACTGACGTGATTTGGATGGTTTATAGCTATAGTTTATGAAGATCAGTTCAGGCGTTTGATAACTAGCAACTCATTTTCTACATGATAAAAGGGTTTTATTAACTTTCACAGATCCGAATGATTTGAAATTTAGTGTATTGTCACTTCGGTGACATTCCCATGACATATTTAGTTTGAGCTGATCCTAATATATCAAAAAGTCTGAGGATTGCTTATTTCTTCAGAAAATTACAGCTGATTTAGCGTTTTTGGGCTCATAAGAATAGTCTCAATGAGATGGTGTTAGTAGATAGATGATCAATGAGGCCGGGAGTTACTTACTTAAAATTTTTAATTTTATATTTTATACATTTAAATGATTTTTTATCTTATAAACACTACAAGGGTATATAATTTATATCAGAATACCTATGACTATCCTGTAGGTCTGTATATCTTTACTCAACCTTTATTGAATTCTATTCTGTTAGGTGTAAATAGCGCCACTGCCCATTCATCTGAGTTATCTGCTGGTTGGATAGAGAGGCTGTCAATAACATTCACTCTTCAACATTATATCGAGGTAATTGTGCTTGAGAACGTTCTCAATGGTAGCGGCGAGCAGTGAAAGCTCAAAGCGTGGCCTGCATAGCCTTGTGAACTTTGTTTCGTCCGAAACAGAGAGGGATAGTGATATAACTTCTCAGTGCGAGGAGATAAGATAGAAATAGCTATAAATAATTTAATAATCAAAAAACTGATTTTAGACAACAAGTCCAAAAGTTTTTAAGGTTGGGTTCGAAACATTCGTCCATTGGCTTATAATACGGACAAAAGGGGATAAGTCATCTTTAACTTTTTTTCTATAGAGAATATTGTTCTCATTCATAATAATAATAATAATAATAATATTTATACACATAATAGTAAGCATCATTAAGAGCTTGTGTTATGGATATTAGATAACGGAGAAATAATGATATTAATATGTATATAAATATTAGAAATATACTAAATAAACATATAAACATCATGACTCGTAAACAAATGCCCGTACTCATCATACAAACATTTGTTCCTACCGGGATTTTTGTAAAATACCCTATTGATTAGTCTAATAAGGGTATAACATACTTGAAAACAAGAAAAACAGTACTTAGTAAGAAAAACAGGATTAATGGGTGTTGTCCCGCATATCAGCCTATTCCAATTCACTGCTGGACGTAGGCCCTGCGCCACAATACACGATCTTCAGCTTTCCTCAACCAGTCACTTTCTTCTTTATGTCATCGGTCCACCTAGGTGTCCCTCTGCTAGGTGGCACCTATCAGAGGGACACCCTACACTACGTTTAGCAAGGCTTGGTCCTGAGCTATCTTGGCGACCGTTAAGTATACTTAAACAAACAGCAAAGTATCTACCTAACTGTCTCATTGTAAACATGACATTACAGTGGCATGGTCCCTAACCCGTGACACAGATAATAAATAGTATGTAGTAGTTATTCATAGGTTTCATGATTTCATGGTACTGATAATAGTACCTTCCCTGCCTGAAGACTCGCAACATAATTTTGTAAGTACCTAACCTAGATATAGAGATTATGAGAAAATATAGAGTAATATGTTTTTAATGGTCATATAGGCTCAAAGGACTCACCATATATCTACCATAATTCTCATATTTATTTGTAGGGCTACTCGAAACCGTTTATTCCTCTGATTTACTTCAGATTATCACCCAAGGGGTTTATCTAACGAGAATGATATTGTTTTAGATGACAATTAGGCACAATAGGTAGCTGACTGAAATTGTTTTGAAAGAGATAGTAGCCTATTGTATGTTTGTATAGTGATAGCTGTCGTTATAGTGTGTCGTTAAACATTTACTTCTATATCAATATGTACATAATGTAAGTAGATACTGAAATACAAAAAAGGATACTATAAAACACTACACGTTTAAACATACTTACATTTTATTTACTAATAGGTCATATGTTTTAATGTACAGCTTAATTTTTATTAATGACGATAATCACGGTCTCATAGCTTTGATTAAAACAATGAAGTTGTTAACTTCATTGTTATTGTTGTTGTTGTTGATATTGTGTAGAGTTTTTAATATTTTGTTCACAAATTAAAGTTAACGATGTTTCTGAGAGATGATAAATAATTTCAGTAGGTAGGTATGTACGTACGTCATACGTAAGTATTATAATAATATAATAAGTAATTAATGTTAATTATGTACTTACTTGTTGCACTAACTTCAGGGCCAAGGGACTCGAAGGCTTTTCCAAAGCTCAATTTGAGTAGCCGGTCTGAATCTGAAACAAATACTCGTTCACACTGCCATCTTTATACTTTGTACGCTAGTAGCTACGTGTTCGTAGCGCTACGAAAATGTAGACGTTAGTTCTAAAGGAAGAGAAGAGATGGCGCTGTTGACAAACATAAAAGGAAAATGGAAGCCGTAATTTTACCAACGTAAAAATCACGTTATGACTATCAAGAGATCTCTTAATTTTTTAAATATAATTTAGGACTAAAAATATTATTTATTTAATGAATTAGGTAAGTACATAAAAGCAAGGATGATAGAAGTTCCATGATAAAAGCAAAGTTCTTGTATCAGTGAAACTAGTTCTATATTTTCACGCTAGATGGTGCTCCATAAAGTAATTAAGAAAATTAGTAGCAAAAGCAAATGTATTTCAATAATATCTTTGCGCAATGTGAAAATTATACAGGGAAATAAATAAATTTTATAGTTTTCTACAAATATTTTGTTAGGGAAAAGTCATAAAGGCGCCCCTGTATTAAGAACTCGATATTCTGGATCTAGATAGGCATCTAGTGAATTCTAGTGCCGCAAAATAAGCACTGGCTCTAACAACTGGAAAGCAGCCAACATTTCTATTCATACCTTGTTGGCCGTAAGCACAAATTTAACCAGATCGGTCGCATTTATTACAGGGCGTCCGCAAAGTGTTCGCGGAAAAATTTTGCAACAACAAAATTACAATTTACATTTCAATTTCGTCTAAATTTCGCGCCATGCTACAAACAGAAAAAAAATAACTTGCTTAGCTAATAGAACAAAATCGTAGAACGTATTGGAATAGAAAATTTTGTTTGAGAGACAAATAGTTTAAGATTTTAAAAAAAAAAACGTTTGATATTGAACATTATCTACCTCGGTACTGACACATTTTGAATAAACGAATAGATGAATAGTTTCACATGCCTGTGCGTTTATGGTTTAATGTGGGTATTAGATACAAACAGTTCCAACTAAGTACGTCAAATACGTCTAAAAAACCTAAGCTTAAAATTCTGATAGTACCTAGCTACCTAAGTGTGTGTACGACATATCGTATTATATATACCCAGGGTGAATTTTCCAAGTGGGCGTGGATGACCAAATCCGACCAAATAGGTATGAGGAATCGAGAAAAGTAGGTACTCTTTGGTGTCTCGGGCTCGATTTTGAGGAAAACTAAAGCTTCATATTTGGATTTTTCAAAAGTCAATATTCTTAGCCAGAAATCGAACCTAATGATTTAGAAAAAAAAACACAACCTGTATTATTTATTACACCATTCGATGTGTCGCTCGCTAGTAAGGAATGAATTCTATCAACTAATGATATACTTACGGAAAACTTAAAAAAGAGTTCATTATGAACACAATACTTTATTATTATTTTTTATTTTTCTAGCGGCACTATCGAATAGTGTAATAACAGGATGTTTTTTTTTTCAAAATCGTTGGGTTCGATTCCTGTCTAGGAATATTGATTTTTGTAAAAAACAAAGTTTTAGTATTATTCAAAATCGGGTCATTCCTTTGAGTAGGTACTATTCTCTCTCCCTCATAGTTTCAGATTTGGCCATCTACGTCCACTTGATAAATTCAAACTGTATTGATAAAAATTACTATTACGACATGGTCTTTGATTGAGATTAAAATTATAATGTTAAAACTCAGAGACTGTAAAGGTACCCGATGAACGGTTTTGAACGGATATTGGTGTCGGTACTTGACCGTTATTTGCGCTTTTAAATACCGGTAATAAGGGGGTACCCGAAAATTTAGGTAACAAGTAATATATCACTCAAAGGATACCTTATTTAACGGGTACCCGTAATAACGGTACCTCAATGTGTAGGTCGAGTACCCGTGTTTTAAACGTAACGTTGCCGTCTTAATGGGTACCTTACCCAAGTTTTAATATATCGGTCGTGAGTAACCGCTACCCTAAATTTGAGATATCTCTATGCGCCACTGAATGATATCCGAATTTAGTGTTGCCGGTTAAAGCGGGATTTCAGTCCCTGGTTGAAAGTGACAAACGCAACAAAATCGCTGGTGAGGTCCATTCGACAGCACATCAAGAGTAACGGTTTGGCCTTACATTTGATGTGCTGTCGTCTGAACAACAGCTCAAGGGCACTTGAAGAAAGTTGTGCGATCCCCTTGAAGTTTTACGAGCGATTTTATTAATATTATTGCATTTTAGTTTATAAGAAGAGTCTACCAACCAGCAGCCGTCGAATCCGGTGGCGGTTGGAAGTGGAAAGTGGCAGCGAAACCTTGACCAGCTGTAGCAGAGTTTGCAGTGAACTGGAGCAGGAGCGCTGGGCCCGTTGACAGAACTTCAAAACCTGGGAAAGAAAAAAAAAGTTCTAGTTGGTTCTTTCGTGATTAAGAGTAGAACTCGTCCCTTGTGCTGTGAATACCTATCTAACGCTTTGCTTTGATATTTAGAGTACTTATACTTAGGCCACGAGCGAGTAGTGCGTAAGGTGCTACGAGCGTCTAAAGCAACGAGTACAAAGGTCTCCAGGCTACGATAATAGCTTACCATAAAGCGAGGCATTACCTTGTAAAAAGACCAACAACCACGAGGAAGGAGCTGCGGGTGGTCACTATTATTTTAGGTATTTGAATAGTTTTCAAGAAGTGATTTGAGATATTGTACGAAATCGACGATCATAGATGTACTGAAATTTTTACTATAGAAGTGTGCGTCAATGATAATATGATAAACAAACATACAGCACCTTTATTTCTCATTCAAACAACTTAGTTGAAAATCTACCTCACATAAACTTTCGCGTACCTGTGTTCTCATTTCTGATTCAGCCTACATCAAAAAAGTTCCGATTCCTAGTTCGTGTCCGGAACACGAGATAGGCTGGAATTCCGGAGGTAACTCAATAAAAGGTCAATACACCGCGCGACACGTGTATATGATTATCGAATTTCGTAGCTTCTTTTTAATTTACTCTTTCGTCCATTACAGCCCACTGGTGGGCATACACTCAATCAAAACCCTATACACTGGCTGTCAAGTCGCTGCTTTACAAATTAATATTTGGGAAAGTTGCTACAGAATTCAGGAGAAGTCAACATAGATGTGGTCTCTACAGCACTTGCAGCATAGACTGTAGATAATATTCCTCTCCACCTCTATTATCCACTTAAGAGTGCGCCTAAAGCTAGAAAAAAATCAAATTTCACCCGCACCCCCCGCATCGCGAGGCACGATTGCAGTGTGTTGTCAATCGAGCTCGTCTAGTCACCTGCGGACGTCATAGTATAGTATACGCAAAATATTCACATGAAAGCAACAGTAGCTTCTTAGAAGTAAATGTAATGCATTTCTAGTCTATAATATTAATCATATTGGCTCAATGCAATATTGAAGTTAAGATTTTTATTGTTACTAGATGAAGTTGTTAAATTAGACCAAATTTTCGTCAAGGCGACACATAGTTAATTTACTAATTTAACATTTTTTTTTTTCAAATTAAAAATAATGTTAAATCGTTGTGAACTTAATTACTTGTTTGATTTTCTCGAGTGAAATATAATGTATCCTTGTACAATTTTTCGCACACATATCAACTATCCACTGCATTAATAATTTTTGTAAATGGTGCAGCATACTAAAATCATCTCTAATTTAAATCAATGTGGGTAATTTATTTCTGGGTGCTCTTGAATTAGATGTAGTTGGCACATTAAGAGAAATGAATATATGTCACCCATCTGGAAAAAGTTATAGATACGCTAAAAAATTTAATGAAAAATCCAAAAAAGAGGTATTTTCAATGGTCTTACTATTTACTTTTGAAAATAAAATCATATTTCGTTCAAAATTTAGGTCACCGTAAACTACTAAATATTGCTGCTACATCAGTTTGAACTGAATCATTGTAACATTAATAGTTATGCAGATGACAGTACAGTGCATGGTAAATTGTTATTACGGTTGCCCAGGGGCGGAACGCATTGACATCGAGAAAGAGAGAATAAATATTACCGTCGAGCTTAACAGGCAGGGTTGTTGTGTTAGTTAAACCTTATTATATCCAAATGGGGTTCGAATAATCTTGTTGAGTTTAATGCTGAAAACCACAAGTCTGCGCGTTCACATCTAAAATGTCGCCTTTCATTCCCCCGCCTTCTCTTTAGAGTATTACTCATGGAGATATTACAGTGAAATTTATATAGACTGTGGAGATATGCTGTAATCCAAATCAAAGAAACTACACGACGAGGTACATTGATTTTTCACGGCTGAACAAGTATGCCTACTTTATAACAAAGGACCGACCGTGCGTGGAATATAACTTGCACCTGTGCACTCTACTAAGTATATGCATTGGAAAGATTGCAGTGTTCAAGCTGTACATATAATTAATGATATAGATGTCACAAGCACAATTGAGCCTCTACGAGCGAGCTTATGAGAAGCGCTTTCTATTGGCTATAATAATGAAGAGTGCTCTGATGAGCTTTTAGGCCTTATCTCAGCTTTATAAAGTTTCAATAAAGTTTCTTACAACCTGTCTAAAAGGTGTGGAAATGGAAATATTAGTAGCGAAAAATATTTCAGACAACTTTTTTCAATCACAAATGTACAAACAAAAAATAATCTCATACCGGCGACACCGCCATGTATTGATTATATTTAACAGTGCAAGGCCGCGCCGTTTTGGCTTTCTGGACCGTAACGCGGACCTCTATACTAAATAAAATGCAAAAACTTTAGAATCTCATCCCAAAAATAAATTTTAGAAGGTTTGATTTGTTTTACTAAAAATAATAATTATTTTAGATATTAACTCAAAAAAGCTACTGAAGTTATGCTAGAAATATGGTTTTCCAAGAACCAGCACAGTGCGCTACCTGCCGGCGATTCAACAAACCAAGCCATCATATAACCGGAGATGAGCAATGCCCTGCGCGAAAAGCGCTGAGGCGAGGTATTTAAGTACCATCGATTATGGCGACTAGAGCCCAACCAGTGCTACGCAGCACAGCGGTGGATCTGTGACCTACATAGATGCCCCTCATTTAGTAATATGATGAAACATGTTAATGTAATTATAATATACTTATTTTGTTGTTGAATTTAATAATATTGTCAACTAAGCACTAACCTACAAAAAAATCAGACACCTAAGATACAAGTTAAATGTTACTTAGTTTAGGTGTCACTCAAATATTTTGAACTAACCCTAATTTATTTTACAATAGCAAATAATATCATGATGTAGATACTCGCCCCACGTTTTATGTGTATTTTTGACTAAGTTTTACAGAAATAAACTTTATCTTTATAGTAAAATTAAAAAAAAAGGTTTCAAAGGGGTTTCCAAAACTACCCATGATTAATTCTTATTGAAGGAAGATATAACAAAGGTGTTTTCGCTATGTCTGGTAAAAAGAGGAAAGTCGGATAGAAAAAATGGAACAGTGAAAAGTGTTTAGCAATTATTAGAAACAAAGTCCCAAAGTAAAATAATTGTATACGAAAGGAAAGAAAATTCCAACTGTAATAAAATTACTGTCCGAAAGCAAAATATTTTATCTCATGAGATGAAGCTAGCACCTAGAACCATGTCGCGTATTTTAAAAGATGACTTAGGATTTGCAGCCTATACGAGACGTACTGGTCATTTCTTAAGTGATAATTTAAAAAAGAATAGGGTGGTAAAATCGAAACAACTACTGAAGCGGTACGCAAAGGGAGGTCACAGAAAAAAATTGCTTACGGATGAGAATATTTTTACATATAAGGTACCATTAATTTAAATGATCACGTGTCAGAAATCACCAAAACATTTTTCATACATTTTGTACTGAAAAATGCTAAATGAATTCGTAATATTCTTTCGACAACTTTCGACACAGCTGGTGAACCGGAATCACTCTTAGTCCATGTCCTTTCTATAACATAGTGCAGCCAAGCTATTTCTATGAACAAATATATCCCGTGTTTTAATTTACTGTTGTATGGCACCACCACTCATTTTTATACGTTTTATATTATTTTGAAATGTATTTCCAATTTTCCATCTTAAAATAACATAGAAGAAAAGCACCACTTAGTAAAACTTACATTTTAAAAAAGCAACAACACAAGTATAGTCATATTTTTTAGATGACTTTAACTAAGCCAATTTTTTGTTTTTAATTATTGTAAATAGTAATAAACTATTCATATTTTAATGTTTTGGTGCGTTTAAACACCTACTTTATTAAAACAATTACAAATAAAGAAAGCAAACGATGAAAAAATATATGCTCTTGCCAGGAATCGACCCGCATCTCCTGATGTCCGGCCAGACGCGAATACCACTATGCTACCGGAGTATTAGGTATAACCTACTTATTTCTTCATCGCTTTCTATCCTTCTTCTTAACGATTTTATAGCAAAGTTTATCTCACCACTCATTGAATTTAACACCTCTAGTGATACCAGTAGATACTAAATTTTATTTACTACAGACTTCACTTTATTAAAAAAATTAATTAGGTGTAGTTGTGGTGATATTAATTCGATGCTGATCTGAAAAAACATTGTTATGTTTATAATAAACTTGTGTTAGATTTTCCAACTGCATATTGATAACTGCCCGATAATATTGTGATTTTTGTATTATAAATACATATGGAAATTTCGACCATCGAAAAAAGTTTTATTACAAATAAATCAAATACGCGTAAGTCACTAAGAAACACAAAGCATGATTTTGTTTTACATATACTACGCCTACTGAGATTTCAAAAACAATGCGATTTCTGCTCAATGTACATAAAAATAAGGTCGATATCAATAATTAAAAAGTGAGTAAACAAAAGACTTGAGTTTGACACCTAGCCGTCATTTGAATTTTCAGTTTCATTTTATAGCATTTTATTTCAATAATTATGGGAAATCACAATTTACAACGTTTCATTAAATTTTTTAAGCAATAGTCTTAAAATATGTGTACTAAATTATGGTTTTTAAGTTATAAACTACAAATTATTCGCGAGAATGTTGACGGGGGCGCGCGAGAACGCAGAAACATAGTCTTCCCGTCTCAATAGAGCAGCCGCGAGTGAAACAAAACAAATATCATGCGGCCTGCCATGCGACTGACAGAGACCGACGATGGCGTTTAGCGCGGAAGGAAAATGGAGTATGCGCCAATATAGTTTTTTATTAATTACTTGCAAACCATAACATATATTGAAAAATAGCTAGTAGAAGCCCTCGGAAACATGGTGACTCACATATTTATCAATTTTCCCAGTGGTGAAGTAATGTGATTTGGACAATAAATTGAATCTCGTTGGAAGTCAGAGGTATCTTTGTGATTTTTTTCTATCGAGAAAATTTATAAATTCATGTTTTTGCTCTGACACAACCCTCACAAATATAATGTAATTACTATATTTAAAATTACAGCTCATTTGGATTTGATTTAATACGATTAAAATCAAATCTACGATTAGTGATTTGCTTTATGCCCCCTCTTAACAGGGGACAAAATCGCTTTTGCCCCTTTCTTTTTCTCAGATGAAGAGAGAGAGACAAATGTTTGTCTGTTTCCCAAAGAGTTTGCCATGCTAAGGGTCCCTATTATTTAGTCTAAATTAAGCATATTAAGAGCTTTTAGACACTACTAGAAAACCGAGAAATATTAAAAAGTTAATTAGATGTTACAGTAGATATTATTTTATATCCGAAAGTGGTATTGTCTTACATTTTTGCGAGTTTTTTGAAATAAAACCACGTTAACGATGGCTGTAAAGTATAGGAACGTCGGTTTTTAACACGGAGTACTTAACCAGTGGAGAGCACGGTGTTATAACTTCATACTAAAATAACCATATCATATACGACCAATTGCAGTTAACATTGAAGTATTGACTAGGACCATTCGTTTAACTGATATTTAATTTGGTCGGCTTACAATGGCTTAGAAATTCAGGCCCTAGTCGATAGATGACTCTGTAACCATAAAAAAAATAGTGACTTCGAAAAATATCAACAATAAATATTTAAAACTTAAGTGACATTTAAGATGTTATTCATTAAACTGAGAAAAAATAATTACTTCAATTTCTAATCAATATTAGGTAACTTTGATATTTTTTACAATGTCGTTAGTAATATTCTTACTATAATTTGTATTATAATATCTTGTCCAAATTATTAATTACTTAGTTAGAGTAGTGACCTATGTATTGGGATTTGAACCTAGGCCGTCATAGCAGTTCCTGTCAGTTTTGAATTTTTCATGACATATCAATTTTTTGATGAGATTTTGGTGTTCATTATTTTAACGATTTTTTTTTTTTTTTTTTTTTTTTATACAAAGCACGACAATTGACCCAACACCACCTGATGTGAAGCGGTAAGGAGAGTCCATATGCGAAGACAGCTAGTGCAGAAACGGACAATGCACTAGCTGCCTCCACCTTGCCGGCCCAAAAGGTGCTTTTTCACGCCTCTCTTGAAGGACCCCATGTTATAGGAAGGAGGAAACACATGCGCTGGCAAAGAATTCCAAGTTCTGGAAGTACGACAAAGAAACGAAGAACTAAATTTCTTTGTGCGTGATGTTGAGGTGGAGACAGTAAATGGATGACTCCGAAGACCAGCACGCGTGCTCCTGAGCAGAAAGGGGGAAGGTGGGATAAGGTCGAAAAGCTCTTCAGAGCACTCTCCGTGATAAAGCCGATAAAAGGCGCTAAGCGACGCAATGTCCCGACGCAATTGTAGAGGCTCAAGTTTGTTCGTGACCTCTACATCGCCAATGATACGGACAGCACGACGCTGCAATCTGTCCAGTGCATCGAGGAGGTACTTGGCGGAGCCATCCCATAAGTGCGAGCAATATTCCACGCAAGACCGGACCTGAGTTTTGTACAGCAGGCATAGCTGGTCAGGCGTGAAAAATCGACGCACCTTGTTCAGGACACCGAGCTTCCGTGAGGCTGTTTTTATCACGGTTTCGATGTAGTTTCTAGAATTGAGATCGCAGCATATCTCCATACCGAGTAAGTTCAAGGAGGCCTGTGCCGAAAGAGTAGTACCCTGAAGAGAGGGAAGGGGAAGGAACGGCGACATTTTGGCTGTAAACGCACACACCTGTGTTTTCTTAGCATTGAACTCAACAAGATTGTTAGATCCCCATTCAGATACGAGGTTCAACACCCTGTTGAGCTCAATAGTAAGATTCTCCCTCTCTTTCTCGGTTTCAGCGCGCCCAGCCCCTGGGCGACCGTAATATCCCCCATGCACTGTACTGTCATCCGCATAACAATGAATGCCTCCTAATGGAAGCATATCATTGATATGAAGAAGAAAGAGTGTGGGGGATAAAACAGAGCCTTGTGGTACACCAGCATTCACAGACATGAACCGCGAAGCGCATCCATCTGCGAGGACGCGAATTCTCCGCTCATGTAGGAAGCCGGCGATCCAGTTGCAGAGCTGATCGGGCAGACCGTATGCCGGGAGCTTGGAGAGAAGAGCCTTGTGCCAGACCCGATCAAAAGCTTTGGCAATGTCAAGGCTAACAGCCAGTGACTCACCACGTTTATCAATAGCTTCACCCCAGACATGCATTAAGTACGCTAGAAGATCACCCGTTGACCGTTTCGGCCGAAACCCGTACTGTCGATCATTAATTAATGAGTGACCTTCTAGGTATCGGATCAGCTGGTTATTTATGATCCGCTCCATGACCTTGCAAAGAACTGAGGTGACAGCTATTGGGCGGTAGTTTGCTGGGTCTGATCGGTCTCCCTTTTTGGGGACCGGTTGCACATTGGCCTCTCTCCAAGATTCCGGCACACACCCAGAAGAGAGAGAAAGGCGGTATAGCCGAGTTAAGATGGGAGACAACTCCGCTGCGCATTTATTTAGTACTATCGCTGGGATGCCATCAGGTCCACTAGCTTTCCGGACGTCGATTGACTGCAGCTCCGCACGTACATCACATTGCCTGATACGGATATCAGGCATTGTGTGGCCACAGTGGGAGAATGTTGGTGGCTGTGAGCTGCAGTCATCGATTCGGGAATGAGCAGCAAAGAGTTTTACCAAAAGATCGGCTTTCTCTTGCGGCTTGTGAGCTAGCGAGCCGTCAGAACATCTCAACGGGGGCAGCGAGGGTTGACAGAAGTTGGACTGC
This sequence comes from Nymphula nitidulata, assembly GCA_947347705.1. NCBI lineage: Eukaryota > Metazoa > Arthropoda > Insecta > Lepidoptera > Crambidae > Nymphula > Nymphula nitidulata. The sequence continues at coordinate 14,833,305 of OX374626.1, read as the reverse complement.
ACGGCTTTGGCCAGACGCCAGTAGCTACGGCTTCCCGTAGGATGCGTGAGTAGTTCTTGGCCAACCCGTGCAACGCGCTGTGCATCCGCTCTGATGAATGCCCTCTTGCAGGACTTGGTGGCGTTGTTATAAGCTGCTTTCAGCGAGTCAATGTTAGGATCTCCGCAAGCTCGACCCCTGATCCAAGCGCGGTATGCCGACTGTCTGTTCTCAACAGCTATGGCACACTCCCGGTTGAACCAGAGGTTACGCCTACCCCTACTGATGAGATCGGAGTGAGGGATATAGTACTCCATCCCTAACATGATCTCATCAGCAACAGCAGTAGCGCTAGCGCTCGGGTCCAGCTCACTGAAGCAGCGCTGCCTCCAAGGGACAGATGCGAAGTAATCCCGCATACCATCCCAATCTGCCGACGCATAGTGCCAGATGCGGCGTTTGGCAACCATAGGTACCGGTGGTGACGCCCGTGGCACCCCAGCGGATATCAGGCAGTGATCCGATGTTCCCAAAGGAGCACGAACCTCTAGCCGATATCCGTCCGGACGAGACGTCAGCAGAAGGTCCAACAATGAGGGCGCGTGACCGACAATGTCTGGAATCCTAGTGGGCTGGTTTACCAGTTGTGTCAGGTCGTGCGTGAGAGCGAAAGCATGGGCAGTTCTACCAGCATGGTCAGTTTTAGAGGAACTTAACCACGACTCGTGGTGAGCATTAAAGTCCCCTAAAAACACCAATTCCGCGGTTGGATACTGCTCCAGCGCAACATCTGCCACCCGACTAAGATGTTCGAAAAGTCGAGTTGTCTCCATGTCACCGCTGTGAGATCTATAGAGGCACACGTAGACACGGTTATGTGTGCCCAGGTCCACATGCACCCCAAGAATCGAGTAGGAAGGGTCCTCCAAGCAGCGCAGACGGCGACAGCAAACATCCGCCCGGACAAACAAGCATACCCCGGCCTTCGCTTTGAAGGACTCCTCAAGAGCGTAGCCGGGGTAATCCAAGTAGCTAGTGTCAGCCGGGCGAAGTATTTGCGTCTCCGTCAAAAACAGCATAGCCGGTCGAGCCGTCTCGAGATGTTGGTGGACGGCATTGAGGTTAGCATGGAGCCCACGGATGTTAGTGAGCCCGACCTCAAACAGCGTGGTTGTGGTGGGGGTGTGCACCGCTGATCGACCGTTCATGTTCTTGAGCGCTGCCATAGAAGATAATGTAAGGAGGAGAGGCGTGAATTGAGGGAACGTTGCCGCGATATAGACGGTCAAAGCGTGAGGCCTGTTTCCCCAGTTAACAGCCGACAGAAGAGAAGCGCTGACCCGCCGAACGGAAGGGCCCCCGAACCCCCCCGGGAATGGCCGCCGGGACCCCACCACCCGGTCACCAACCGGCACGACGGACCACCCCAAGATTATGCGTGGCATGATAGGGCAGCCTCACGAACTGGTTAGGTTCGCTTGGGCCCCTGTACTGTGCCACGGGCGGCCAGCGGAACAGCCGTTTCTTCGGGTCTCCCTGGTCGGCGGGTCAACGCAGTCCACCTGGCTCTGGTTAGACGGTAGCCGTCACTGACCGAATCCATCGCCGCAACGTCTCCCCAAGCTCTGGTTGTACGCTGACTGATCCCGGAACGCGACCACAAGTGGTCACTTGGCGGGTTTTACGCCATGCGTACGGTGGTCACTAACCAGACGGGTGTTCAGACCCTACCACCAGTGGAGCAGTTGGTAGCTCAGTAATCCCTTAGTCGCCTCTTACGACACCCACGGGAAGAAATGGGGCGGTGAATTGTATTCTTAATCCGTCACCGCACGGAAATACTGTATAATTTTTATACAGTATTTTTCAATACATTATTTACCTACTTAGGTAGAAATTGTAGCGCTAATTCATCACTATTCATAATGATTAAATGGTATATTTGGCATACCTCCTACGTTCTAATCCCAAGAAACCATGTTCGAATCCCGATGTGGAATTTTTTTTTCTTTGAAATTTTATTTTGATAATAAAAATACATAAATAAACATGTTTTAAGTAACTTTCGATTATTTAAATTTAGTTTTTAAGAAAAAAAATTTTTATTAAGAAAATAATTTTTTGGTTGTCTACCGGTTCAGATCACCAGATATCGCTAAGCGCCATATATTTTGTAGTACGGAGTGATGCCTATACCCGTATAAAAAATGTACTCTTTGGTGGAGAGCGCATAGATGCATTCCTCCTTAGAAACACAGGTCACTGCTTAGCGGTGCGGGGGCGACGAGGCATTGGCTTCGCTGATTGGTCAGTTCAATTACACGTGTTTTTGTAGGGAGCAGGGAGACCAAAAATATTATCGACTATCGATAAAAACTATAAGTCAACTTTGGTGCGAGGGAATTTCTAGTGTAATTAAACAACATCATAACTTAGTACGATATTAATGAATGAACGTAAGAAAGAAAGAAAAAATATTTTATTTAAATAGGCCACAAAGAAACACTTTTAAATCGTCAAAAAACACATTGATACAACTATCACAAAAAATTTTATTTTATTTTATTTTATATTATTTATATATATTAACTAATATATTAACTAACAACGTCATAGTCTCTGTCTGTCTGTCATGTCTGAATTTACACCGGTTCCAAAAGTTCAACTACCGAGAAGATTCCGGCAACAAACTCATGTAGTCACTCTTTTCAAATATTAAATTACAATGTTTTTTTAAAAAAATATAATTTTAGCAGCGCAGTGCCGCCCAGCGAAAAAAAAAATATTAGAAGAGAATGTATATCAACGTACCAACAAAGTAGGTACCCAATGTCAAAAGTATTATCGTCATTTTCAAGCTATCTGACAATGCACAATCACAATATAGGTATACAGTGGTTAATAGTCATAATACTCGTAAATAAACATATAAAACATTTTGGAATTTTAATGTGTCCACGCATTCTTATCATCTAAATATTCTTGGACCTTATAGTAGCCTTTTTTCATTAAAGTTTGTTTGACATATAACTTAAGTTTGTGAAAAGGCAGTTCAGTAACATTTGGTGCGACTTTTTTGTAAATGTGTATACATTTCCCCATGAATGAGCGACTTGTCTTGTGAAGTCTAAAACTTGGAACAGCAAGTTTATTTTTATATCTAGTGTTTAAGTAATGAATATCACTATGTTTTGAAAAGGTATGTTTATATTTGTGAACATAAATTATGTTTTCATTTATACAGAATGTAAAAAATCTATGGGCCCTGGAGGGGAACTACTTTAAATCCTTTAGTTATATCATTTTACTGAAAGGAAACATTCCTTTATTTTTGAAAAGACACAAAACTGCATTTAAAGATCTTTTAAAACTTGCTAGTCTCACCTGGGAATCGAACCAACTAAAAATTAACACAGTAAACCCTCGCTATTTTTTTATACGAATCGGTAGGATTATTGTGCAGGATAAAATTTGTCTAGCAAACACACTAATATGTTGTACGTGATACCTATGAAATTGAATATTTATTACAAGTTTTTTATTAACTACCTAGTACCTAGTACTGTAATGTTCATTTGTAACAAGTAAACCATACGTTAATTTTATTATCTCTCTAACTTCCAAAGGTATTGTATGAAATACAGGTTTCCTACGCGGGGCAATTTAAAACTAGAACGACAACTTTCAACATTTTTAAAATCGTTAAAAATGTTGAATGTATACGATTGTAAATAATTGATGTTACTTTTTACTGTTTTTATTCCAAATACCAAATGTTTATTAAACAAATTTTATCCTGAACATTAATCCTACCGATTCGTATAAAAAAAATTGCGAGGGTTTACTTTTTTAATTTTTAGTTGGTTCGATTCCCGGGTGAGACAAGCGACTTTTAGAAGATCTTTAAATGCAGTTTTGTTTCTTTTCAATAGTAAAGGAATGTTTCCTTTCAGTAAAATGAGCTAACTAAAGGATTAAAAGTAGTTCCCTTGCAGGGCCCATAGATTTTTTCTACCCTGTATATATGAGAACATAATTTATGTTCACAAATATAAACATACCTTTTCAAAACATAGTGATATTCATTACTTAAACACTAGATATAAAAATAAACTTTCTGTTCCAAGTTTTAGATATTGAGAAGCAACGGTCAAAATATTAATTTCTTTGAATAAATCCCTTAGTGAATCACATGGCTTGAGTCTGTAAATAGAAATAATAATTATATTAATCAAATTAGAAATTAGATTTGAATAATACGAAAACAATATAATTAAATTTTACAAAATGATTTTATTATCGATACCAAGAAGAAAGTGCACGTAACAGCACTATCTTAAAGAAAGAGATAAATGCATAGTACATTAAACCTAGGAAAGAGAGAGAGGGGTAGAAAGACATCAACGCGTGCCAATTTTATATTTATTAAAAAGAATTTATTTTTGTGAAAATTATTTTGTACGAATTTCATCTAAATAATACTTACCTGTGGAAGGTTATTGCATCTTTTTTGTAATTAAGTAGAACTCGACATCCCACACTATTTAATAGCACAACTGGGCATTTTTACCGTATTTTGACCCTTTGAATAATATTTTACGTCACTGTGTGATACCCGCGGCAGCTAGAAGCACTCTGAAGCCGAAATCGGCACATAAACTCGTTTTAGCATATGCTTAGTGAGAAGGTTTCCCCCGCAAGCGCAGTCAATTGGTTATACAGTCTTTGGTTTTTAAATAATAATGTCACATTTATTTAACGCGAGATAAATCCGGTAAAGTGGTTTTACTTCAACTGTATTCATTCAAGTCTTTCAATGCCACCCGAAAGAGGCTGATAACCTTTTCGATAATATAAAAACTTCAAAAGTCTTTAGTTAGTAGATAATCATATCGTAAAGCTATTGGGAATTCAATTTGACAGCTGGTACTAGTAAACTACGACCGAATGTGTCATGTTGTATTAATTAATCGACTATTTATCGTTTTGCACTATTGCTAATAGATTTCATCAGTTTATCGGTAGAACCTGGATTAACTCAGACCTTTGAATTGTAAACACGACAAACCATGAACTGTTTGGTTATCGGAATAAGTACTATTTACTGCATTTATCTCTCTTAGTAAACATTGAGAATGAGGATATCAATAAATATTACAAAGAATATTAACCTATTATGTAATTAATGACATTGTAAGTATGTTTTTTTGCCTTTTATTTACGACTTGATTCGTTAAAAAAGGCAAAAAATCATAATTGCCTAAAATTAAACATCTCAGAACGCCATCGCTAATAAGAGGCAAAAGGTCTTACCAAAGAAATTTTATTAATGTGCAATGATCTGTCCTATTCGTATTGTAAATCACTTTATCTACGTTTTAATATGGCGCCATTTATCACACATTCGGAAAATATACGCTACTGATTCCCATAAAAACAATTCAAACTTAAAAATGGAATAGTGTTTAAATTGTACAGCTAAGAAAAATATAAATTGTCAATATGCCCACACATTTTTAGTAATAAAGTAATATAGCAACATGTGACGTCATCGGTTCCGCAGATTTTTTAAAGACCGTTTTTAGGCGATGCGTTGCTCTATATCAAATATATCACTGTATCTGCGAAACTATTGATTTGAAACATACTTTTTCTTTTGCGATATGTCTATAAGAGTTCTAAACTTCTTATTTATGAAATTAAAAAAGTTCTCATGTAGATACCCTATCCGTGATGACGTAGTTCGGGATTTACTGGAGAGGCGAGTCACCAAGGACTGTGGATAGGCTATTACTAAAAAATAATTTTTTCACCACCGCCTTTCTTATTTCAGCCGTGAAACAGTTCGCTGTGTTTCGGACTGAAGGGAAAGGTAGCCAGTGTAATTACTGGGCATGGACGGCATTTCATCTTAGGCCTCAGGATGACAACGCACCTGCAATATCAAGTGACTTTTCCTTGTTATTGCAGGTGTCTATAGGCGGCGGTAACCGCTTACCACCAGGTGGGCCGTCAGCTTGTTTGTCATCTAGTTGTATAAAAAAAAAAAAAAAAAATATTGTTCGGTTATTGATTTATTGTGTTTTCGTTTACTTATCTCCATTTTATCTAACATAATAGGTTGGGGAAAAAGTTTCTACGCATATTTTAAGAAAATTCGAAATATTTTTCAATATAGTTTATTTACATTTAACTAAAGTATGTAGGTATTATTTTGTTCGATAACTTTTTGCCATCTTGTAGGTAGGGACATGATCCCATTGCTATAGAAATTTTGGGGCTTCTGATCAAAATACCGCGACAAGTGGTTTTGGCAGTCCTCTCGTGATGTTAACCTGACACTGCCTAGAGAATTCTGAAGAGAGCGAAACAGGTGGAAATCTGAAGGTGCAAGGTCAGGACTGTACGGCGGATGCATTAACACCTCCTAAAGCCAAACTCTCTTAATTTTTGCTGAGTGGTTTAAGATGTGTGAGGTCTAGCGTTATCATGATGAAAAACCACACCCCTTCTGTTGATTAATTCCGGCCGCTTTCTCTCAACTTCTTGCTTTATTCTCATCAGTTGTTCGCAGTAGAGTTCAGAATCGATGGTCCTGCCTGGTGGTAACAGCTCATAATGAATAATGCCCTTCCAATCCCACCACACCAATTTTTAAAATCTAAACTTTAAATGATACCAAAACCAGCCTACAAATAGTACAGCCAAAGAGATTTTATTACAAGTTCATACATACTATAATGCAAAAAGACTTTTTCCCCAACCTAATATATGTGTATAGATAATATTCTTAATTTGATTGATGCTTTAATTAATGCTTGATTGCCACTTTAGTGGTATAAAAAAAAAACATTTTTAACATTATTATAAACACACACATACACACACACACACAAATCAATTTGTTTTTAACATTATTCTAATATTTTTGATATTTTTCTTAAATAAATCAATAAATTACTAAAAGTAATAAAATGATTATTATTACCTAAATTACTGAACTTACTTTTTGTAGTGTACCTAAATTAGTGATAACCTGCTGACTGTACATAATTATTTACATTATTAGTTATGTCAAATGATTGCCTACATAATTACCGAGTAAGTGAGGCCTTGATTGATAGACATTGTCACCAAATTGATAAGTTTAAAATAGATGTGAAATTGTAGGATACCTAATCGATTCTTCAGTTCGTTGCATTGTAATACAATTGCCCTATTACAATGAACAAATGCATCGTCATTATTCAAAAAGATAAATATAACAGTAAAATATTGGCTTGTGCCATGTCAATGAATAAAAACCTAATCTATTGTACCGAAGAAGCCATAGTGACATTTTCTTTTGTGAAAAGTATAAAAAAGTAGACTGCTGATATATAAATTTATCCTTTTTGTGTATTCTAAGGTATTGTCAAGCTTTGCCCATACCAGGATACTACAGGGGCATCTAAAGGTGAATAGTTTTATATAAGCGTGAAATAGTTTATGTCTTGTACGTTTGGGTAATGTTGTAGTCTCACGAAAAAAATGTGTTGCTTATTCATTGTACTCAACTGGTGTTTCAAATCTTGTATTTTCGAAAATATATGCCAAGTAGCAAGATAATTGTATAGCTGATTTTTCATTGGTATTTTTTAATTACGTATTACCTAATTATCTCTAATAAATGGTCGAAACATACTTGTTTCATTCGGCAAATGATTCAATACTTTATGTTAAGCGGTAAGAATAGTCCATACCTATGTGAACATAGCTTCATGCCTCTTCTGAAGGCGTGAAAAGGCACCTTTTGGACCCATGTTTTAGGAAAGAGAGAACACATGTACCTGCAAAGAATTCCATATTTTGGAAGTACGACAAAGAAACCAGTTACAATAACTCCTTTGTGCGTGATGTCGAGATGGAGACTGTGAATTGATGATTTCGATGACCGGCACACGTGCTCCTGAGTAGGAAGGGGGAAGGCGGGATATGGTCAAAAAGCTCTTCAGAGCACTCTCGGTGAAAAGGCCGACAAAAGGCGCTAAGTGACGCAATCTCCCGACGCAATTGTAGAGGCTAAAGGTTATTCCGTGACATCTACAGCCCCATAAGTCATTGTTTCCTTAAGTCTGCGACTAGATAGATAGATAATTATAGTTCCAAATTAAGACTCTTCTCAACGAATGTCTAGAAAGATTCTGGACATTCTTTGAGAAGAGTCATAATTTGGAATTCTTGGAATGACACAGAATCGCGTCTTATTTTTATTTTCTGCTATTCAGGTCATATTTGTCTAGCCGAACCTAATTTTATTTAGTGATCTGATCTGATCTGATAAGGGTATATGTATATCTAGACACTTGACAATTTTCCCTAAAAGTCTTATGATGTGGGTACAACCCAGTCGATTTCTTGGCCGCTATCTATCTCAATTATTCATGGTAAAATTGGTTTTGATTACTAGTCACGGATTATTTTCAGTACAAGTATTGATTCACTGTAAGTAGGTTAATCGGTGTGGATTATTTATCAGCCTTGATATTCTTTCTTTGTGATAGAAATGTCCCATTTTTTTATGCAGTATTTACTTAAAGCAGGATAAATCCACATATCGTCGGGGATAGTGCAAATCCGCGAATCTACCATACGTAAAGGCCGCGTATCTGCAATAGATCCAGTTTTACAGAGGAAGGTTAAAAACTTAAAACCTTTTTTATTTCAACGAATTTTAAGCTCATTTTTACCCAGAGAGTAATTATTGATGTGTTCTATCTTTTGTTTCAAAAATATAAATACCTTAAAGTAGCCAATCAAGATTTTGCGTGAATTCCCCGCGACAACTTAAATGGGCTACATTTGTCAGATACGCGGAATTATCCAATGCTAGTTACGCGGATTTGCACTATCCCCGACGATATAGGGTTGCCTCCCTAATTGCTGAGGAGCTCCGTGGCGTTGTAGTTTGAGCGCTCTGATTCAGGTCTGACTGTTGACAGCAAGACCCGTCAGTCAGAGTCAGCCGACAGTAAAACTGTCGGTCCAACCTAATGCATGGACCGCCCTTAGTAGTGTAAAAGGTGCCACCCCAGTTCACCACTAAAAAATGCGAGAATGTGATTAGATGAAGTTTACCTGTTAGCTCGTTGCATAGCATGGCAATGGCGGGTGCGCTGGTGTCCCTGCCATCAAACACCTTGATGATGTCTGCTCTTCTGAGGCAACTAAAAATAAAGCATGCCGTTGTATTAAAGGTAATGCTACTTCATAGATTAAGGAGCACAACACTATTTTTGTAGTGATGTGTGAAGTCCTGCTGTGTATAAGGACGCCAGAGTCCCAGACAATTAAGTTGCCAAACTGCTCATGATGTTTAACCATTAGCAAAACCAATACACAGAAGGTAGAGGGAAATTAAATATAGACTCAAAATAATACTCAATAATGTTTTCCGTTATCTTTAACACAAGCCATTCATTATTATTTTGAGCTGATAATAGGTGACAGTGAAAAAAGTGGGCATACTTTTTTAAAAGCTAAACGATTTTGTTGGAAAACCAAACTCAGTGGTAAGTTGTTACCGTAGCCTATGAAAGCTCGCAATGCCAGGGTCTACTGCGCATTACCGACCCTTTAAAAACGTTTCTACGTATATTTAATAACTCTTGAAATACATACAAACATTCAGTACACAACATGCATTTCGTTAATGATTTTATACTTAATGAAAATTCTTATTCACCAAAAATTTTATTGTATATCCAAATCACTCTGATTTCCAATTCTCGTTCCGATACTTGACCTAATTCGATTTATTTATCTGAATATAGTTAAGGTAACACGTCTAAGTACTGTCATTAGGTTACGTAAGTGATTTCCTATGTTAAAGTTATCTAGAATTACATTTCTAACGTTAAACTAATAGTAATAGAATCGAAACATGGAAACTGAATTGACTTAACATCAATTTATCCCGTATGTGAGAAGCCCCAGTAGTGAAATGTAAATTGTATCCCGGTGTGGTATATTGATGCATTATCCTGTTAATTAAGCCAATAGCTATAGTTTATATCCCGCGCTCATTAACGGGGACACTACTGGGCCGTTATGCCCATAATTTAATTATTCCCGCTCTAAATTAGGCGAACTTATACTTAAATTGTGGAATCCCGCCATAGAGCAGTAAGTTTGAGGCTTTGGTTTGATTGGTTTAAAGAGGTTTTATTAAAAACTTGTCACTGCTTCCGACGCCCTTAGTATTCTTTAGAAACAATCTAGCCACTATTCTATATTTTACTATTAGTAGTAATAGTTACTTACTAACACCAGATGTTAAGCATATGTCCTACGGTAACCTCTTACCATCAGAAGGACTGGATGCTTGCTTGTGGTCTTTGTTTGTTTAAGGTCTACCATTATATTAGAAGAGCTCGAAGGCGTATTGGTTTGAGCGCTCTGGTTTCGATACGAAAAACAAAGCAACTTTCGCCATGGTCGATCCTGGGATGGGTCAATAAAAATTTTGTTGTCTGGAGCTCCTCTGTGGCACGTTAAGCCGTTGGTCCCGGTTGTTGCTGCAACCGCTTTAACCCATTAACCCGCATTGGGCCAGCGTGGTGGTGTTATGGCCCAAACTCCTCATGTGTTTCTCTTATGTAGGAAGGCCTGTGCTCAGCAGTGGGACGTATATAGGCTGGTGATGATGATGATGATGATAGTATTAGTATAAAATAACGATTAATTTCTCTTATTACCCACCTAACATCGCCTTTCTGCAAGGACACCTCTTCAAACACAACTTTGATGCGTTCTTTTGGTCTGAAATGTGATAAATGTTAAAAGTTAACTATAAGAGTTGTCTAAATAGGTAGCAATGTGCTAAAATTTGAGCATAAGAAGGACACTAAAATATTGATCTCGTAATTAGTAGAGTTATGTTACAAAATGTAAGACAAGACAAAATGTATTACAAGTTCAACTTTAGGCACCGTCAGGCAAATTCGTTATATTGCGGTAATTTTATTCTTTCAACTCTAGTGCTGCACGACTCTTAAAGCATATCTGACAAAGCTGCTATTGGAAAGGAGATGCTTCATAGCATTATTTGTTTGTAAAATACCAATTTAAAATCATCAACTACTGAAAGGATGAGTTGGCGATTTGAGAGGGTATGCAGGCCTTAACACACAACAACAAACCACAAGACTTCATTCTGTGGAAGAAATTGGAAAATGCCTGGGTTATCCAGAAATGGTCTCGAGTCTGAAGAAATGCACAGTATTTCTTTCTTTCTTTCTATTCCATCCTTTCTTGTGGCCGATTGAACTTACTCGTAGGCTATGAGTATTGTTAGAATTTTTACTCCACAAAAAATACTGAAATCCCAGCAATCAAACTCTCTTCACTCAAAGATACTCCTGACCAAAATCTTATGGACAAATAATACTCTTGCTTTACAGTTGAAATGGATTTCATTCGGTAAACTAATTAGGAAAGTGACATTCGGTAAACTAATTAGGAAAGTGATGGGGGAATGTTGCATATTTATTTACTTAACTTACCTTGCGTGGAAGTGGTAGGAGCAGCGTATATTGTTGGGATAGATGGACGGGTAGCGAGGACTATACAGCCGGCCATGCGTCGGCCGGTTACCAGACCGGCTGAACGTGTAGTCACATTCCGTGCTGGGAATGCGAATGCCGTCGGTTTCAAATAGTCCTGAGAACAAAGAAGCATGATGTTTAGAAAAAAATGTGGTTTAGATGATCAACCTGGGGCAATCTGGGTGATAGCTCGTCTTGCTATCACCTCTCAGAACTACAGTCGATTTTTTGTTTCGGCTTTGAGTGTGTTTTGGTGTAAAGGGAAAGGTAGCCAGTATAATTTCAGGACTTTCTTATCGCCAGATTTAATCTGTAAAGCGGCGATATACCACCGGGGGGCGATGACAATAGAAAAATCAATTGTGTCTAGAATTGCATGCTTGACGGGTTAATAGATTTGACATAAAAAAACTAAGAAAGTTGAAGTATTCTTAACACCAGATAATCTTGGTGGTAAGAATAAGAATTTATCGAGAGCCTTGTTATTATAGTAAGTAGATATATCTGCTAAAACAACAAGGTTGACAAACAAGAATATGATCCGCGTGATGGTAAGGTTACCATAGTTTTGTAACACAAACTGTTCACATTCAAAACCTATTATGACTCTTGTGTGTCTGTAATAAGGGATATAATTGAAAAATCAAAAGGAGGCGTATTATTGACAGCATAGTAGACTGGAACTCCTGCTCCTAACTCAGCGCTCCCTCGATGAGCTCTGGCGTGGCTAGTCACCGCAAAAACACAACGCTACTAAATAATCACATCTGGCAGCGATTATCTCCAAGGGTTTTCCAGACAGATTCTCTAAATAAAGGAGATAAGGAGTACCAATATTGAACATATTGGTACTTGAAACCCTCCTATATAAATTAGGTATATTAAACGAAAACTTATGCTCGGAGGATCTTGAATCAATCTTTTTTTAAAAAATTTCATAACCCCATTTTGAAAAGTGTATGCGAGAAATCGAGTCTTTAAATACAAGTTTCTCTGATGAAATGCAGTAAAAAAATTAACATACCTATTATTAGTTGGAAAACAGAGCCGAAACCAACTTGCCGTGTACTTTTGGCATATTTTATTGTAATGAAATAATTTCAAAATAGTCATAGGCTGAACAAAATCAAACACACGCATCGTTATAAAAAAACATCATTGACAAGTCAATGCACTACTGACGTTTTGTAGTTTGTCTGCCATGTGCTACTTTTCATCCGACTTCAAAAACGAGGAGGTTCTCAATTCGGTTGGTATGTTTTTTTAATCGAATTTAAATCCAATTTTTTGTTTAAATGTAGGAATTGAAAATTATATCTTGGGGAGTAAGTAGCCGAGTATAAGCTTCCATACAAATTCAGAACATCTCCTTTGCGATATCTCCATTAGCAAGTTTAGCGTTCTATCACTTGTTCTTTTAGTCGATCAGGATTGCTTACATCACATCTGACTGTTTAATGGGATAAGAGGTTTCATGTGTAATGGACTTGTCGTGTTCTGTTGTTGTTGGATCATTAAGTCACATTAGTACCTATTTGTACCTATTTGATTTGTGAACGATGAAAAGGAAAAATTTTACCTTTTTGAAAGCATTACAAGTTTCTCTTAAAGTTGATGTTTATCTATTTTTTCTTATTTTTACATTTACCTATTGTGTTCAAGAAATATGAAAGCATCTCGACACTTTTTTAACACACATGTAAGAATCTGAATTCTGTACATACATTGATGAGCTATAATTTTCGTACAGAATTAAATTATTACTCATCATATTGCTCTTAATTTTGAATGGCAATCAATCAATTAAAGTTATTTTAAAAATGTAGTATTTACAGTATTAGAACCTTTAGTAATTAGGTCTAATATAGGTCGTATCTAAATCTTAAAGACCCATAATTAATTGAAATTACCATTGCCCTATCTTGAAGATCTCTCAGTGTGATTAAATGTTGTTTATTTAAATGTTTCTAGGTCAATTGCTTCAAAAACTGAAATATCTTGCTAAAGAGAATTCAGAATATATGAATGTTAAAATTACAATGAAGATAAGATTAAACTTACTGTAATATAAATAAATATTAACGAAAAAGCTATTTTCTGTTTGAGGAGCTTGGTGTCATATTGCTTTGAGCGCTCTTATTTCGATACGAAAAACAAAGCAACTTTCGCCATGGTCGATCCTGGGATGGGTCAATCGAAGTTTGTTATCTCCAGCTCCTCCATGCTCCAGAAGGCACGTTAAGCCGTTGGTCACGGTTGTTCCTGCAACCGCTTTAACTAAAACAACTCACATTAGGCCAGCGTGGTGGTGGTGTAATGGCCCAAACTCCTCATGTGTTTCCCCCATGTAGGAAGGCCTATGCCCAGTAGCGGGACGTATATAGGCTGGTGACGATGACGTAATACTCGTAAAAAATTACTGTAGATAATTCTGATTGATACAATTAATTAGCAGGTCCTTTAAGTAACATCTTAATTCAGCCAGTGTTCTTATTTATGAAGTACCCACCTTGAGGACACAATCAATTTTCCAATGGCAGACGAGCCAGTAAGGAAAGAAAGACGAAAGGTTACAATATCATAAACGAAACTAATAAATGCCTGAGTAATTACTACTTATTCACATCAGTTTCATAGTTATGATATCAGAATGACTTTAACGTCAAAAAGCTGTTTTCATAATCAGCTCCAATGTGAAGCCAAATTATATATTATGTTACCTAATAATCTTACTACCTATACAACTAGACGACAAACAAGCTGAGGGCCCACTTGGTGGTAAGCCCAGACGATCCTACATATGGGTCCACCACCTAGTAAAACATCCACCCCCATTTTCATTCCCTAAAGGGATGACTAAATAATTGGTCAAAAATATATAAACATTCTTGATTTTTAACGAAAAGTTAAATGATAAAATTCATACTTATTTTACTTTTTTATTCATTCTTTTACACATTTTCACCACCCCTTTTACATCCTTAATCTGTCAAGTCTATTACAATTGAAAAATCAACTGCGTATGGAATCTGATGCTTGACGCGCCAATTGATGATTTCGGGAATAAAAACTATTCGATAGCTTTCCCCACAGCGCAAACTATTTGCATACCTTTAATTTTAATCGGTTACGAACAAACTATCGTATATACTTACCAGGTCCGGTCCAGGTCAGGTCAGGTAAGGTAGTCCTCAAACTATCTTTTCACCAAATGTCATCTAAATCAGTTTAGCAGCTTAAACGTGAAGAGGTATCAGACAGACACACTCTCGCATAAATAATATTATAGTATAGATGGATGTAACGCAACACCTGTTTAATATCAGTGATAGTGCAAGTTACAAGATGATAAATCACGTTATACTCCATGTTAATATTGATGCATTAATAATTAATTATTCGGAAGGAAATGATCAAGATTAGTGGTTATGTAAATTAGCTACCATTAATCGTTTACATTCGAGGTTATTACAATACCAGGTCAAATCCATTACAGAAGTTAATGTTTAGCCATAAAGTCTAAAGTAAATCTTTGACGGCTTACTGAAGAAATTAAAAGTGGATAAAGTAAGCTTAATGACTTGACGTAAAACTAAATGCACGTAAAAGAGTTTAATGTTAATTTTTTAATAAAAAAGAAGTCAGTGTTGATTAAAAATAAGAAGTTTAAAGTCTGAAATCATAGATAGATGAAAATGGAACCGTGAATTGCTTAGAAGAGGTCTCTGCTACAGACACTGAGTTTATTGATCTTGCCTTAGATCAATCTGCATACGACATCAGTTACAGCAAAGGAGATTTATTCTTCCCACAAGCATCAAATTCCAGACACAATAAATTTTTAATTGTCATAGCTGGTGGTGGGATCACGCCGCTTGACGGATTACAACAATACCTATTATCCAGACTAAGTATTATAATATAGACCATTCTCAAGTTATTAGCTTGTGTGACATTAAATAGCTAACTAAAATTCTTCATGTGCATTACTATCTAAAGATGTAGACGTGGAACCACTCACAATAAAATATTTCGATCTAAAAGCACTGATAGCTATTTCCACGGAGATAGAAAAAATTGATGAGTCAAGAGTAACAGAAATCTTAAGATTTTGCCACATTGCGTCTTGGGGCCAAACGGTATAAGGGTGCGACAGTGGTTGTATGTAACTAAACTAAGATAACAACATTTACGAGTATATTCCACCTCTTCAGGGTAGTGAAAAAATATTTCCTAGACCACAGTTTTATGGCGAGGAAATCTCCAATATTTTGTGAGGGGGGGGGGGGGGGGGGCAAGGACACTTTCTTGTGACATTGAATTAGCCTTTTTGTTGAAGAAAATTTTGAAGTTTGAAGAAAATTTTTGATAACTATTTTTTTTATGAAATAATCTCTATGTTCGCATTATCATGTACTTACATGACAATATCTTTTTTGGAGAACCGGCGAAGTATTTATCGCAATGGATTTCGAATTTATGTAGCTATTAGTAAGTAGAATTTTATGATAAATTTCCTAGGTCAAAGAAAAAAACGGTCAAAGATGGAACCGTTAGCATTAATGACTTGTCTATCTGTTACTCACTGTGTGCAGAACTGAGCTTTTATATCGTACCATGTTTTTTTATTGTTTTACTACCTCTTTTTATAAATAGTTTGTACCTAATATGTCAGTAAAATAATATATGTCAGTTGTCACCGTATCTGCCCTTCGTCGCTGTGTTTCCATTAATTTCCCTTTTTCTTACGAATTCCTCCCTAGGCAAATAGGCTGGCAGACAATTTTTGGAGGCGTTGGCTGGTAGAGTACCTACCCACACTGAATCCCAGCCGAGGAGGAGGTGAACGACCAGTGGTTAGGATTGGAGATACCGTTTTAATTGCCGACAATAATTTACCTAGAGGTGTTTGGCCCCGAGGGAGAATCGCCGCAACTTATCCTGGCAAGGACGGCATCATAAGGGTCGTCGATGTGGCTACTTCAGGCGGCACATTAAAGAGGCCTTTAAAGAAGATAATAAGTCTCAATTTTGAAAAAAGGGAGCATGTGCAGAACTGAGCTTTTATATCGTACCATGTTTTTTTATTGTTTTACTACCTCTTTTTATAAATAGTTTGTACCTAATATGTCAGTAAAATAATATATGTCAGTTGTCACCGTATCTGCCCTTCGTCGCTGTGTTTCCTTTAATTTCCCTTTTTCTTACGAATTCCTCCCTATTTTAATAGCTATCGTTAACATATGGCATGTGCAGAACTGAGCTTTTATATCGTACCATGTTTTTTTATTGTTTTACTACCTCTTTTTATAAATAGTTTGTACCTAATATGTCAGTAAAATAATATATGTCAGTTGTCACCGTATCTGCCCTTCGTCGCTGTGTTTCCTTTAATTTCCCTTTTTCTTACGAATTCCTCCCTATTTTAATAGCTATCGTTAACATATGGTCCTTCTCCCTTTAGTTTCTGAACCGTCCTATATAATTATTTTTCCATATCCACTTCTGAATTCTTACATTTATATGGAGACTCGAAGTCAGAGTAAACTCCGACGAAGGATGGATCAACAACGGCAAAATAATGACAACGTGAGCGATGTGGCCCCCACGACCTCAATCGCTCCGATTTCTCATAGTCAATCTAATAACTCCCAAAGTTCTAGGTCGTCCAGTTCATCAGCTACTATGCGTGCCCAAAAACTTGCCTTACAAGTGATTCACATGCGGAAAGTGGCTGAGGTGGAACGTGCAGCAGCCGATGCCGAAAGAAAAGCTGCAGACTTAGAGCTGGAGGCACAAATCGCCGCTTTGGAAGCGGCAAGTGGCGTAAGCAGAAGATCACGGTCTCGGTCGTCTATTAATAAATGGTTAGAATCAATACATAATAACCCCCATGAGGACGCTACGTTAGAACCTACCACATTAGGTACTAGCGCGCTTAATAAGCGTCAGGAGTTAGAATGTGAGCCAAATTTAGATAACTGTGGTGGAAGCTTTCCGAAGCCATTCCCACCTGCCACCACAGCTAATATTTCCGTCCGTACTGCTACCCTACATAATAATAAACTAGATAAGAAACAACAGTCTTTAGATATAGCTTTATTAGCACAGGCAATAACATCGTTAGCTACTGCAAGGCCGAAAGTCGGCGACAGCCGACTTCCCATCTTCGACGGCAAGCCTGTGGAGTGGTTGGCCTTCAAACGCGTCTTCGCAGACACCAAGGCGGCGTTCTCTTCGCCTGAAAACATCACACGCATTGGGCTAAGCCTACGAGGAGCGGCACGAGAGGCAGTTGCTATTCTTCTCGTGTCAGCAAAGGACCCTGCCGAAGTTATGGACGCATTAGAACTAAGGTTTGGTAGGTCTGAATACATAGTTCTACAAGAGATAGCTGGGGTTAGATCGTTGCCTAAATTGACTTCGGATTCTTTAGATATCAATAAATTCACCTGCAAGGTACGCAATTGTGTCGAAGTTATGAAATTACTTGACCATAAGTCTTATTTGGAATCTCCAGAAATCTTTCAAATTATTTTAGGCAAACTTACACCTTTGCTACGGAGCAGATGGACAGATTTTGCCATTAGTAACGTGTCGTACCAGGAGAAGTCTAAACTTGAGTTATTATCGCAATTTTTAATTCGAGAGGTCGAGTTGCAGCTCAAGTTTGGTCTCATTACTGATCCCACGTTAACTTCCTTCAAAAGGATCGAAAAGTTACATGCAATAACATCGTCTTCAGTAACAGTTCCAAAACCTTCAAGCGAACCTCACACTTCGTTCCTAGAAATATCCGAATTACCACCGCCGAATACTGAAAACAAACACTGTTTCATGTGTAAAAGTCATAAACATTTATTGTCAAAGTGTGACGACTTCGTTTCATTGTCAGTGGCTGACAGATGGGACTTTATAAAAACTAATAAACTATGCCATAAGTGTCTTAAAAAAGGCTCACACAGTTATAAGTATTGCAAATCGTCGAAAGACATTTGTAACATTTCTAACTGTAAGTCTAGACATCATAAGCTCTTACACGATGCAAACCTTTTAGTCGCATACACTACAGACAACGAGCCCATTTCTGAAGCGGATGGTGCCATCCACACCACAGGCCAGGCAAATGTTTCAGTTGATTTAGTCGCACACACGTCTTCCGACAAACATGTTAATAATTTTAGACCATTTTTAAAGATCATAGCAGTGACAATTTCAGGGCCTTCAGGTAGCGTAGACACCTATGCTCTTTTAGATGATGGCTCGACAGCTACATTCATTGACTCAGATATTTGTAAGGAGATAGGAGTGACAGGCCCCGAAAGCCAAGTACATTTAGATTGTGTCAGTGGCTTAGGTAAAAAAGTAAACGTCAAATACGTCGACTTCGAAATAAAGGGCCGTAACTGTACTGAATCATTTACAATCCGCAACGCTAGGTCAATAAATGGTCTAGGGTTGACAAAACAAACAGTGCGATTTGATAACATCCAAAAGTATCCGCATCTGTCAGATTTAGTCGATGTTCTCTGTTATGAACACGGAGAACCACGATTAATTATCGGCATCGATAATTGGCATTTGACAATGTCGAAATCGACTCGTAAAGGGACCAAGTCACAACCCGTCGCAATAAGGACTAATTTGGGTTGGGTCTTATTTGGGTTTGATTCCAGTAGGACTAGGCCAATCGAATCACTCAATTACACAAATATACAGGAGGATGTTCAGTCTCAATATAACAATTTAAATTCTTTAATTCAAAATTATTATAAGTTAGATTCAATAGGAATTACTGAGAAGGAACATCTTACTAAAAGCAATTCAAGAGCTGTACAGATTTTAGAGGACACTTCACGATATTTACCAGACGGTAGATTCGAGATAGGGCTTCCGTGGAAAGAGGACAATTTTATTACACCCGATAGCTATAATTTGGCTATATCAAGATTTAAGACTTTGGAGAAAAAAATGAGCAGAGAACCCGACTACGCCAATCTGTACAAAATAAATATGCACGCCATGTTCGATAAAGGTTATGCGGAGGGTCCAGTTGCTTTCGATTATGATAACCCAAGATGTTGGTATTTACCACATTTTGGTGTTACCAACCCGAATAAACCTGGAAAACTCCGTATTGTCCATGACGCGGCGGCCGTATCTAATGGAGTCAGCTTGAATTCCATGTTGCTCCCAGGTCCTGACCTCCTCAAATCTATATTAGATATTCTATTACGGTTTAGAGAAGGCAAAGTCGCGCTCTCTGCTGATATTCGGGAAATGTTCCCACAAATAAAAATTCGAGAGGCCGATAGAGATGCCCAACGTTTTATTTGGAGGGACTCCCCGAAAGAACCTATAAAAATATATAGAATGTCCTCGATGATATTTGGAGCAGCGTCGAGTCCGTTTTCAGCCCAATATATAAAAAATCAAAATGCCATTGGTTTTCAGGTTGAGCACCCTGTAGCTGTCGATGCGATCCTTAACAACCATTATATGGATGATTGCCTCGTTTCGACAGCTACAGCGGCGGAAGCAGCAACGCTTGCTGCAGATATTGTCAAAATACATATGAAGGCCAATTTCGAAATGAGAGCTTGGGTGTCGAACGATCCCAAAGCTTTAGCTCTTCTACCGAGTGATCTTCTGTTAAGCCCTTCCTTAGGTAATTTAGATGTAGATATTAGCAAAGTAGTTAAATCGGTTAGGACTTTAGGTTTAGTTTGGCAACCTAGTGTAGATTGCTTTAGTTTTAATGTAAATAGTTTTGAAAAGCCTATCAGCAAGAATTTCACAAAACGTGAAGCTCTCTCAATGATGATGCGTATTTTTGACCCTTTAGGCCTATTGACCCCGCTCACGATTAGAGCAAGGATCATGTTCCAAAATATATGGCGAAAATCCATCGAATGGGATACTCGACTTACTCAGGCGGACATTTCGGCATGGACAGAGTGGCACTCATCTTGTCTTAGTACTATCTCTAATTTAAGAATTCCACGTTGTTACAATCTGAGTAAGTCTGATCCCCTAAAAAGAGAGTTGCATGTTTTTTGTGACGCTAGCGAGTCTGCTTATGCTACTGTCGCTTACTGGCGCTTTGATTATCCTGATGGGTCAGTCAAACTATCTTTAATAGGCAGTAAAGTTCGTGTAGCCCCTTTAAGACCATCTTCCATTCCTAGGCTTGAATTACAAGGTGCGTTAATTGCAGCCCGGTTTGCTGATGTAATTGGTCGCGCTCATAAACTAAAAGCAGCGAAAAAGTTTTATTGGTGTGACTCTATGAATGTGTTAGGCTGGCTAAGAAACGATGCACGCAATTTTAAGCCTTTCGTGTCTAACAGATTAGGTGAGATTTTAGAGTTGTCGTGCGTTAGCGAATGGCATTGGCTACCTTCAGAATTAAATGTAGCCGACGATGCCACCCGCTTAAGCAAAGATACACTGACAATAGAGTCACGTTGGTTCAAGGGACCGTCCTTTTTATTATTGTCAAACCAACAGTGGCCAACAGAACCAAATATTAGCAGCAACTTGTCATTCGATCAAACCGAGCTAAAGCCATGCCATAGAATCACCTGTCATGCTACTAGCGACATTTCATCAACACCACTATTAGCTCCAGTTTCAGCAGATCCACTTCGCATAGGAAAATGGTTGTGCTTAGTCCGTACTACAGCATTAGTTCATTTATTTGCTCAAAAATTATTATACTTTCTTAATAAAAATAGACTACAAAATGCTCCTGCACCTGATCCCTTTCGAATAACAGCGTCCGAAATGCAAAAGGCAGAGGCACATATTTTATGGCGCAGTCAACTTGACTCTTTTAAATTAGAAAGAGAATGCTTAGAGCAGAATATTCCATTGCCACGAAGCAGTAAGCTAGCCAATTTGTCTCCGACCCTCAGTCAGGATCATCTTCTTCGCTTGTCCGGTCGCATAAGCGCAGCTTCGGGCGTAAGAAATGAGACCAAGTGCCCGGTTATACTTGATGGCAAACACCCGGCTGTCCAACTGTTGGTTCTCCATTATCACCATAGAGCCGCTCATGCCAACACAGAGACCGTAGTTAACGAGCTCAGGCAAGTCTACTGGATAATCAAGTTGAGGAGTACAGTTCGAGCAGTCGCCAGTCGTTGCCTTGTCTGTCGTATTCGCAAATCGATGCCATTTAATCCTCCGATGGGGCAGCTACCTCCCGCACGACTAGCACACAACGAGAGGCCATTCTCATATACGGGCGTGGATTATTTTGGACCAGTACAAGTCACGGTTGGACGCAGACATGAAAAGAGGTACGTCGCTCTGTACACATGTTTGGTGGTGAGGGCTATCCACATCGAGGTTGTACATAGTCTCTCTTCAGACGCAGCTATGATGAGCCTAAAGAGATTTGTAGCACGGCGCGGGCAGCCACGACGGATATATTCCGATAATGGGACTTCCTTTGTCGGGTTGAATCGGGAGTTGAAGAAGCTTTACGGCGAACCCATTTCCAACTTCGTAGCAAATGAATCCATCCAATGGAGCTTCATCCCCCCGGCGGCTCCCTTTATGGGTGGAGCTTGGGAGCGTTTAGTGAAGAGTGTTAAATCAGCAATAAAAGTAACGTTGATGGAAAGGGCACCATCAGACGAAACCCTCGCCACCCTTTTAGCCGAGGCCGAGGCTTTGGTAAATAGCAGGCCTTTAACGCACGTATCCGCAGACCATGAGCATCCGGAAGCGCTAACCCCCTTTCATTTTTTGATCGGGACGTCCTCGGGGAGGAACTTACCCACAGAGTCAGACGAAGGTGATTTGTCCGGTCGAGTTAGTTGGAAGAAGGCAAATAGGCTGGCAGACAATTTTTGGAGGCGTTGGCTGGTAGAGTACCTACCCACACTGAATCCCAGCCGAGGAGGAGGTGAACGACCAGTGGTTAGGATTGGAGATACCGTTTTAATTGCCGACAATAATTTACCTAGAGGTGTTTGGCCCCGAGGGAGAATCGCCGCAACTTATCCTGGCAAGGACGGCATCATGAGGGTCGTCGATGTGGCTACTTCAGGCGGCACATTAAAGAGGCCTTTAAAGAAGATAATAAGTCTCAATTTTGAAAAAAGGGAGCATGTGCAGAACTGAGCTTTTATATCGTACCATGTTTTTTTATTGTTTTACTACCTCTTTTTATAAATAGTTTGTACCTAATATGTCAGTAAAATAATATATGTCAGTTGTCACCGTATCTGCCCTTCGTCGCTGTGTTTCCTTTAATTTCCCTTTTTCTTACGAATTCCTCCCTATTTTAATAGCTATCGTTAACACACTGAATGAAATACATTGATACATTGTGTTTCACTATCGCTTTACTATTTTTGAAGAGTTCCGTTCTCTATCTTCAAAGATGTTCCAATTCATTACCCGATTAGAATATAACCATATCTTTCAAACAAAAAAAGATTATTTAAACTTAATCCCAAATTAATAAAAATAGCGGTGAAAGTATATAGATAAGTATAAAGAAATCATAGAACTTATTCCTTTTTTGTAATCTTTTATCATATCTAATAGGAAATCATAGCAGACTGGAATAAAAACACAAATATGATTAAATGACATCGACAATATCTAGATATCTGACGTTATTTCCGTTGTTATATTTCTGAAAACAACAAGTTACCTCCCAGCGGATACCAAATTCAACATTGTACAGACAGCACAAGAACAATTGGAAAAATTTTCAAAACTGATCCGTTTGCTCTCTAGGGAGTAAGTGAACTTATCGAGAGTAGAGAATAGGTTCGGACATAAATATCAGTGACAACTTTTATATTGTAAAAAGTTTTGTTACAGCTGTTCTGGATTGTATAAAATTAAACGCATGCGAGATATTTCTAGCTATTCTTATAGACGCAATATAATAATTTATTTTAGAACAAAGTATTAGGGCACTATTATTGTGTCTTATTGTATTGTGGTACTAGTTTTGCTCAAAGGACAATAGCCGTAAATTACAATAAATATATACGGAATGAAGAAATCAGAAATTGATTTCATTTGAAAATGTGTAGGTAATGAAAATGATGACGGAAGTGAGGATGATGAAATAATAAAGTTTCATATCAAATGTGAACAATAAGACTAACAAAAGCCACAGTAAAAATGTATGTTCACCCAGCAGACAAATCTGTTCACAATCAAACAATATGTTTTGTTTATTCTATGTGCCACAAAGAACGCTTCGATTTTTCATGTGGTCGGCGATTTAAAAACAAAACCATACAATTCTGTATTTTCACATGGCTAGCTCACGAAAAAAACTGTCCTGACAATTAGAATAGAGAAAATGATTAAATTCAAATAATGGCTAGTGTGTATTGTTATCGTTACAGAAATACTGTGTAGACGTATCTGAATGGGATTTTCGCTATTCACCCCTCAAAATTGTTGATAATGAGCCTGCATGAAGTTAGCGCCCCATTTTTGGAAATTCAAAAATCTAATAGTTGTTTCAGGTTGTGCCGGAGTTGAAGGCGAGCGGTGATTACCCGTCTTCCTGCGCCCTAAGCGCGGCCGCGTGCGTGGGTGGCTCCCACGCACGCATTGCAGAGGCCGCCACGTCTGTGATTGCCCAAGTGACTCTGGGTAATCTCCAATGGCGCGAAACCTGGCCGTAAGACCGGGTTGCTTGGGGGTGGGCTGGTGAAATTGCTTCGGCAGAGCCTAGGCTACCCCCGCAAAGGGCAGTGGAGTTACCGGGGAGTTTTAGTGGATACTCCCAGTGTCATTAGCACTGGGCGACCCCCACACACGCTCGTCGCCTAGCCAGCGACGAGTAGGTCTGTAATCAGATTTCTCCCCCACAAAAAAAAGATTGTGCCGGAGTTGTGCTGATAATCATAAAGCAATCGTGATAATGATAATAATATTAATGAATAATATTTACACATTATACCTATTATCTGGCTCAAAGTAAGCATCATTAAGAGCTTGTATTATGGATACAGGTAACGGAGATATATTGATAATCCTTTGCATAATATAAATCTTAGTAATATGATAGATAGACAAACAAACATCCATGACTCGTAAAAAATGCTCGTATTCATCGTACAAACATATTGTCCAAACAACAAACAAACAATCGTACAAACATGTCGTATCATATGATAAACGCGATAGCGAGATACAGCGACCACAGAAGTAGCTGAACACTTTAGTACCATGTCACACTGATCTTGTGCACGTATTTTATAGTTGCTACCGTACTATATTGATACCGTACGTTATGACATGGCACTAAAGTGTTCAGCTGCTTCTGTGGTCGACCGTACGTTTGACGTAGAACTTACACTAGAGGTACAGAAACAGCTCTCTTTATTTCTAAACATGAGCATTGCTTAAGTTTTTGTATTGACACCTAAACGCAGAGGTATCGGAAGAGTCAAAAGTTGTGCATTATGCCCCATGCCTTGTTGAGATATTTCTACTGAGTTGGCGTTCACCTATGAAATCTTGTTAGGAATTGATATTAGTGATTGAATATTAAAACTGTCAACATAATTATTTACGTTGCATATTTCTTCAAACGTAAAGGACACATAATAAACCATCAAATATGCTTTTTTACTCGTTCCACGAGCTTGGCGAGCTTCAAATTATCAAGACAAGTATCAAATTAAAACGTGTGGATCGGGTACTTATCTTGGCTTGTATAGGTTTATTAGTGCCTGCGATCACAGAAGTAGTGGTCGTCTTTTTTGCACTTATCACACAAAAGCTTGTGATCTCAGAACAATACTCATATGTTTATTTAGTATATTTCTAATATTAATATACATATTATTATCATTATTTCTCCGTTATCTAGTATCCATAACACAAGCTTTTAATGATGCTTACTTTTGGCTAGAAAATAGGTAAAATTACTTTAGTTGTGACAAACGCCCGATCCAAACGTTTGAATTTGTGTACAAGTATGCTTGTCAAGATTTTCCAAGAACGTAGAGCTAGCATATAAGTGTTCTAAGAAAGACTTTGTAGTAAGTTTAGTATCTCTCTGATATCATTTATGTATCTAATGGTAAAGTTAAGAATATTCAGTTACAAAAGCAAAAACCTACATATATTTGCAAATAACTCGATCATAAATAATACTAAGCGAAAATTCAACGGGCCATCGCAACAATGTATTGATAATCTCAAGAATATCATATCATATCATATCGTTATAAATTGTACGTTATTGTACAAAAGTATTCTTAGATCAGATTTATTAGTTAATAACATCAAAAGCACTCACCGAAATCACCAAACTCAGGTAAGAAGATGACTGTATGTATCCTTTGTTTATTTTTTGGTTTCCAACTTGGAAGATTTCAGTGGTACCTATAAATTAATTACCTAGTAAAACCCTCATTTGGGAGCGTATCTCAAATCTAAAACTTTCAAAAAGGAAACTTGAAAATGCAAAGATTAGGTAGGTACAATAAACTTACAGAAATACAAATTCCCATTTGGTTCAGTCATATTATGCTGGATCTTTGTTTTGTATTTGTTGTTCATTAAAGTATGTGTTCGAAAGGCGCAAAGACTTTAATATATTATGTACTATATGAATTTCCATACATCAGGCAGATGTTTCCATAACGAGTGCGAATCGCTTCGCCGAAAAATCCAAAGTTTACCAATATCTGACAAAATATCTGACTCTGCTTGGTCATAAAATTCAATGAACTTACGAGTAATATAGTAATGCCATTATTTCCATTGTATTATTTCAAAAGGTATTTTGGATTTGTCAGTGAAACGTTCATAATTAATACAAAAAATTGACAGGCAAACGTTTTATACCGTCCCTTAACTTATCTAACCAGAACAAAACCATGAAATAGTATATCTCATTAACAAACAAACAGAAATACCCAGTTAAGACTAGAGTAAGTATATCAAAAACAAGTGGCCCCAAATTAATGCTAGACAAACTAACCACCATTAACGAGCATGAGCCACACATGTAAATAAATATTTGGTGTTCCCAAGAGACAATGTTCAGAGAAACATATCTCTTGAAATGAAATAGTTTTTCAATAACGTCCCGAGTTTTGAGCCGAGTGCCGGAGTTTTTCATTACTTTTTCAATATAGCTGCCGGAGGTACAGGCGTCAGCTAAAGTAAGTGAACACTTTTGACGGCTCATAACACTTATTGCTTTTGTGATAAGAGTCATTAACTGTGAAACATATTATTATGTGATCATATTCTTTTAGTAAAAATCTTTAACTTTAAAATAGTTAATGGTCTTTTGATGTGTTAAAACGCCTACTTTATTGTAACAATAACAAATAAAGAAAGAAATCGATAAAAAATTATATGCTCCAGGCGGAAATGAAACCCGTCTCCTGATGTCCGGGCAGACCGGAGCACTAGGTATAACCTTTTAATTTCTCCACCGCTTTCTACCCTTTTTAAACGTTTTTATAGCAACGTTTATCTAACCACTCATAGCTTTTCCCACCTTAACTGGAAGTTTAATAATGCTTGTAAAAGTATTCTTTTGGATTCATTCGGAGGTGTAGAGTGTATCCAGCTTTGACCTTAGGAAGTCATCACTAAAAACTGTGAAAAAAAGGGAGTTGATTTTAAATTTTTTTTTTCCAGAAACAATAAAAAGTGTAGCACCGACTCCAAAAAATATGTTTCTAGGAGATAAGTACCTACATCTTTTATAGTGTTTTGAAGTCAGTTTTTTTTAAAATTGAAGAGTATGTGTACCAATTTTAGAGTCAATCGCTCCAAAGAATAAAAAGTTTTATAGAAAATTCATCCCTCTCACGGGTGAAAAGAAAAAAACCTCTCTTAGTCGATACCTACACTTAACAAAGGACTCATCCTCAAAATTACATGTCTCTAGGACCAGCAAGTTAGGCTGTGCGTTGATATATTAGTCTGTCAGGTAAATTTTGTATTTTTGTCTTTTGTATACAGAAATACAAAATTCAATAACATACATTACGTATTACGTACATTAATAGGATGCTTGCGAGGGTGTACTTTTTTATATAACTTGATGACAAACAAGCTGGCGGCCCCACGTGGTGGTAAGTAAAAAAAACTGGTGGTAATCGCCACCTATAGATACCTAGACACACACTTCTCTTCAAAAGAGATCTCTTCCAGTCAACCTATGATTGAATGAGATGTTTAGTACCTTATTTAAAATGTATTAACGATTGACTGTTATTTGTTAAAAGATTCTTTCCAAATTATTTTTACTATAAAATTTGAACAGCAATATAGTGTTTCTTTTAATAAAATTGCTTTTGTTTATTTTACAGGTTTCATAAAATTCTTTATGGTTGAAAGGTGTTAGTGAGACGTATAAAATTCCTAATCGAGGTTTCGAGTTTTCTAGTAAAAATTTTACGTTAAGTTTCATATAAACTTGTGTTGTTGATGGTGGCTTTATAACAGATTTCGATAGTTATTACTTACTTGGATCTACACAAGGTTGTCACACACTAGTAAGATGCTACAATATTTTTATGTTGATAACACCAAGGGTATTCACTCTTATACGTTTGTGCAGTGAAATAATACACCTGTGTGTGCGTGCGATTGTATTTGCTAGTTGTTTGAAGCCTGCCTCCTGTCAGGAGTTATCTACCCCTTAATAATCAGAGGCTGCTACTAGAAGCGCTTAAGGTGTCACGTTGAGGCATCACAAAAAAAATTGAGACAAAGGCGTTTGCCACCCACATTGTAATCTGTCCAAGCGAGAAGTAGGGGCATCGGAGTAACTATAGTGGATAGATCAGCCGTAAAAATCTTAGAGAAACTCCAGATATACTTGCATTGCCCTAAGATGCTGGGAATATGTAAGTAAATTAAAATTAGGCTACTACTATTAAGCATATTATACTCCATTTTTTTTTCATACAACTAGATGACAAACAAGCTGACGGCCCACATGATGGTAAACGGTTACCACCGCCTATAGACACTTGCAATAACAGGGGAAATATCACTTGCTATTGCAGATGCGTTGTCATCCTGAGGCCTAAGATAAAATGTCGCCCATGCCCAGTAATTACACTGGCGACCTTTCCCTTCAATCCGAAACACAGCAAACTGTTTCACTGCTGAAATAAGAAAGGCGGTGGTACCTACCCAGACGACTCTACATACGGGCCTACCAGGTGGTACCGTATGTAGAGTCGTCTGCATAGTAATCGTACTAGGTGTGGTCGTACTAGGTAGTAGAAGTGAAGTTTTTGGTACAGTTACTTCACAAAAGTCTCATTTGTGATATTTATGGGGGATGTCATTCGTTAGTCGTATCTCGATTTAATTCTACTTTATTTGATATGATTTTTATTTCTCAATTAGTTACCGGATTGAATAAGCTAAGCGCTACAATTTATTAGGTACATATCTTTGTTATGGCTAAGCGATCACTGATTTATTTGCCGCCACCAGTACATTTCGACGGTAAAGCTGCAACTATGGCTCATCGGAGGCGTGTAATGAAACGCAAACACACCTGGTCACGGCTGTTTGCTCGCTGGATGCACTCCAGAACGTCTAATTCCATTCCCGAAGGCTTATAGAGCAATTTCTTACAAGGTTATTATGAATTAAAAATCTAGCATAGTCTTTATTCGTTGTCTATTACAAGGTAAGGGTTACTTTGCTACTACATTGTTAACCAGGTCCGTTGTGCTAAAGAAATTTTATTTGCCATTTTCTAGGCAAACTGCATAAAACACGGAGAGTAAGAACTTTATAGGTATTAAACTAAACTAGTCACCCCACAGAATTTATCCGTTTGTTGGGATTGGATCGTAATCTTTTCTTAGCATCAACATAAGCTGGCGAAAAGAAACTATGAAAGAAAATAAGGTTTATTACAGACAAACTTCAATAAAAAACATCACATACATCGCATACTTTGAAACTACAAGTTTAAAATCTTGAAACTCAGATGGCAAACTGCAAGAAATATTTTTGTAAGAGGTTTTGTAGTAAACGAACAGAAAACCCTTAAAAGAAATATGGCATTCACGTTTTCTCTGTTTGTTATTTGTTCGCAAATTGTGGTGTTAGTGGCAAATAGTTACTGTAACGTAAATATATTTTCATCAATAGTGGTAGTACTTCCGGCGTATTACCATTCCTGCAAAGACTAGTGTATAAAATTGTATATACCAGTAGAACCCACCAGTGATAGAGATAATGGCCTGCTTTCCTTCATGAACAACAGCCAGCTAACCAGCTATCAAGGCTATGCTTGGAAATGTCCATATGTATTACATTTGGAAGCCAAGAAAAGTCTAAGGTGGTAAAAGTTGTAAATAAAAACAATTGTAGGTACTTAAACGGCATTTAAGTTTCAAAAATCGGCTCAAAGTAGGTACTAATGTTCTTGGTAAATCCACATCAAAAACAATGCAGTCGTAAGCTGGAACGAATTTACAATAAATAAATTAATAAGGGATTCCGTGTGTTTGGTAAGGGATGAATGGTAAATATAGCATTATGAAGCGTCTAAAAGTAAAGAAAAGCAACAAAGTTTCGTGTGTATGTATATAAGGTACCTACTCAATTATATCAAACCTAAAAGTTTACGAGCTGAAGTTGATTACGCACCAAAGAATTTTTCATTTCAAGTAACTGTGTACACATGCCGCGCAGTTTTTCACAAAAACTAGCGTACACCCGGCCATCTGCCAAACTCATTTGGGTCAACCCCGAGCGAAACAAGAGCTATTTTTGTCCAGCAATTTAACGATAGCCATTTAGATCTTTCCCGAGCAACCTACTCCAAGCAAGTTTACATTGTTGTATCAATGCTCGGCCTAAATTGTGAACAATATGTCGCAATTTGTTCTGCTTTTGCAATACTTTAAAATACTCATACAATCATTACAGTTTTAAAACGCGGAACTTTCTTGCTATTCTTAATTTAATTTTTGGCTTTATACATTTGGAAAAATAATATACCTACCTACTTCGAAATATTTATGAACCCCTACAGCTTTACATAAGTTTCTAACTGTTTCTAGTTAGGACATAGGATAATGTAATAAGGCGTTTTATGCGCAGCGCTGTGCTCAATCAAATGTCAAGTTTAGGTAATCGCACTGCATGTAATGAATTCTCTAGTTTAGATATTTTTCTTAGTAATGTTCTAGGTATTTTTAACCCCCGACGAAAAAAGAGGGGTGTTATAAGTTTGACGTGTCTGTCTGTGTATCTGTGTGTCTGTCTGTGGCATCGTAGCGCCTAAACGAATGGAATAATTTTGATTCAGTTTTTTTTGTTTGAAAGCTGATGTGACTACGATGGTTCTTAGCTATAATTTATGAAGATCAGTTCAGGCGTTTGATGACTATCAGCTCATTTTCTACATGATTATAGGGTTTTACTAACTTTTAAAGATCCGATTGATTTGAAATTTGGTGTACTGTCACTTCGGTGACATTCCTATGACATACTATCATTGAGCTGATCCTATACCATCAAAAAGTCTTGCGAAATGCTTAATTCTTCAGAAACTTACAGCAGATATAGCGTGTTTGGGCTCTTATAAATAGTCTCAGTGAGATGGTGTTAGATGGATAATTAATGTCACCGGGGGTTACTTAAAATTTTTAATTTTGTATTTTTATTATTCTTTTCTCTCCAATGAGGGATACAAGTAACTAAGTAGGATCTAATCTAGGTAAATTAAAAAAAATAAGAATCAAATTAAGTAATAAAAAAAACCGACTTCAAAACACTAAACAATGCCTTTTTATGGGACAAGTACCTTCCTATTTCATTTTGATAATTTGTTTCTTTTTATTGTTTTAAAGTCAGTTCATTTTTTTATAAAACTTTTACTTTAACTCCCATTTCCTTGTATAAGATACGAAGACTTTATGACTCTATCCATTGCTATATCGGAAATTGGTTTATTAAATCCGGCGGTAGTCGAAACTGTTATATACATACATATTTTAAAAACCTTGGAAGATATCCAGACTTACCTACAGGAACAACTAAAGTAGACAAAGCTGTTTTGAAATTTCAATTAAAACTATTACGGCCGGATGTTTCACAAAAGATTAAATTTTTCACGAAGAAACCCTTTTGCAGGGTCTGTATAATGATTTGTTTTCCTCTAATAGCGGAACCTATCATAATATCAGTCGACTGACGCCCACTTCTGGGCAAAGGCTTACCCCAAGGATGTCCAAGCTGATTGATCCTGCGGTGCCCGCATCCATCGGCTTCCCACGACTGTAACCAGATCGTCGGTACACCTTGTTGGGGGCCTACCAATGCGCTCTGGTACGCAGCCGCTATTCGAAGACATTTCCGCCTAAATGGCCTGACGTCCAAAAGGGCCGACGTCCTTAAAGCGTATAGGTATTTGTACAAAATATTAATACAACTTGGGTGGCTAATAAGCATACGGTTCGCCTGATGGCAAATGGATACCGTAGCCTATAGACAGGGGGTGTCACTTCGCAATTCAGGTATTTTTGGCCGGCACTCCTCTCGGGGAGGAGTATGGCAGTAGTTTGCCGTTCGGCTCACGGCTCGCCGCGTGTCGAGTGAGCGATGCTCATCGGAATATGATCGCTCGAGTCACACAATAAGCTTCAATTTCGCGTCCAAGCGTAACGGTTGTAAAGTAGGTATATTTTAATACCTAAACTTGACCCTTGTTCGAAAGTGAAACTTCTGCTAATATTAGTTATTCCATGCTATAGATATTTAAGACGCTTGTACTTACGTGTGGCACATCCTTTAACAATGTTGAGAAAGCCTTATATTGACAGAATAAGGCACATAACCCCCTGCTCCCAATACAACTCTGCCTTACTGCTATGAGTAAGCTCTGGCGTCAAATCACCGAATCAACAACAATACCAATACAAAGTAGTGCACGACGCTTTGTGAGTTGGGGTTAGTTGTTGGGGTCCTTTAATTCGAGGGGAATATAACTACACAATGTTCGGTTACATGCTATTTAATTTTTTGAAAAATATTTGCCGTGTACGAATTTATGTCTATTTGGTGCATGTAGCACATTTAACGAAGGTTAAATACATATAATAATATCTTCCCTTTTATGAACATTTCAATTTATTCCCCACCTTTCAATATAAATAATGTAACCAGTATTTAATTTGGCAAATTCATTGAACACAGTGCTTTACTTTCTCCATTTAGCGATGGATTTATCCAGCTTTTCAGTTGAAGGAAAACACAGACATTAGAATTTAAATGAGAACGTGATTGATTTGTATTGAAACGACCGCAGTGGTTAGTTTAATGCTTTTATTTGATTATCAGGCGCGAGTTTGGTAGAATCCAATAGCATTTGTCATCGACCGCGGATCGGGAGTACTGAAAGCAATTTAGGATTATGTTTTATGAATGGAACTGTGTAGTTAGTATTTAGTTTATCTATTCTCAAATAATTGGGATGTTGCCTAAGTATGGTGGCGATATTTTTCACAAATTCGGAAAATATACGCTACTGTTACCCATAAAAACAGTTTAAACTTAAAATATATGGAATATTGTTGAAGTTATACGGTTTAGAACATTTTTACAAAATGTTTAGTTTTTTATTCGAAATTTTATCAAAAAATTTAATGATATCAGAGTGCTGACATCAATTAAAACAACTATTATTATGACAACTATGCTGCAAAGCTTCCCGAACGCTGCCCAGCAAAATTGGATCCGTCGATTGACCTCTTTCTGGAAGTTAGACTTACCAAGTTGGACTATTTGTCCCAGGTAAATATATTCCTCAACAACTTCCAGTGTACGTACCACAATGGAACTAAGTAACAACCATAGCGCGACTAAGGCCTTCAAAGAAACAAACACTCCTACCATGAAAAAAATTTACTGAAACTTGGGCGACTAAAGAAATAGAAAAATATGAAACACGAAGTAACCATGGAAGTTGTTTCCATCTCGAACCTTTTATTAGACTATCTTTAATCGAAAGCATTCGTGAAGTAATTGAAAGCACAAGTTTCCTATTAAACTGTCTTTGTCTAAAATTTTAGAAAAGTTTCATGCTACCATGCTAGCAAGTTGCGCGATGGTTTCTTTTCGCAAATCTAAGTTCTATGCGTGGTACGTGGTACGGCTTGCAACTTTCTTATGAAAATAAATAAACATATCAAAAACACAACATGAATTGTGATAGCTTAATATGCCCGAACACTATGTTAGATCCAACCAATCCAATCCATCCAATGAACCATCGCGCAA
Organism: Nymphula nitidulata; assembly: GCA_947347705.1. Taxonomy (NCBI): domain Eukaryota; kingdom Metazoa; phylum Arthropoda; class Insecta; order Lepidoptera; family Crambidae; genus Nymphula; species Nymphula nitidulata. The sequence goes on along the minus strand of OX374626.1, from coordinate 14,799,466 downwards.
TCAAAATGTTTGACCTATGATTCGTGATTACGTAGTATAGCCATTTTTTCGCATGAGTATGATTGGTTTTTGTTTTCAAGGCTTCTGTAGCCAATTAGGATTGTATGTATTAATACAAAAAAGTGCATTAATTAACGAATGTATTTGAACAAAATACAAGCGCTAATAATTATAAACACCTGCTTCTGACTGGTAGCTAATTGAAGATGTTATCTTGGTTGTTCGAATGGATCTACGGTATGTCTAAATAGGAACCAGTATTAAAATTATTTTCGGACTGTTTTTTGTAATTCTCTACTACAGTTCGCTTCGTACTCAACACGTTATATACTTCTAACGTGTTAAGTATAAAGGTAACATCTACATGGAAATACAAAAAGAATTTATGAGTTATTTTTGTTTTGTATGAAAAGCTAAAAATTGCTCCTACTCAATTATTATTAGATTTTTAAAAAAATCCTCTCATAACTTATTAGAATAGCCTGACTTGCTTGAATGTAAATCTTATTAGATTTGGTTCGTTCGTTTCCAATATTATCGACTTGAAAGTTTGTATGAGAAGCCGCGCCGCGTAAACCGACTTATTGTGTTTTTGAGAATAACCATAGTAAAAGGTTAATGACCTAAGCTCAAAGATCAATGTCCGTTTATCAGCTCTCAACTGGCTAGCGTCTATCTATTTTACGTTAGAAGCTAACTTGTCTGACCTATCATTTACATTACTTAAAAAAAAACCAAATGTACATGAATTAAACCAATGAGCACCTATTTTAGTATCCCAAAGAGTCGATAACGTTATCTAACAATATAATATAGAGTATGTTAAATTGATAGAGAATATTATGGTCTCTTCCTCCTTCTATCTTCCTGATAACTGCCTCCTTATAAACTTCTTGTTTCTTTCTGATAGAATTCAGAAAGATGACATTAGTCGATAGAACGCTCATTGCCGTTCCTCTGGCGATTCCATTACACTGGCATTGATTATAAAACTTGACTTTCCATTGATTTTACATTTATAGAGTATAAAAATACAATCGAATTTCAAATTGTATTTTTATAGTGAAGTTAATGATTTATACATTAATAAAATAAAGTTATAAAGTATTTTAAGATATTTCCTTTGCCTTGTATAAATATTTAGGGTAGTTTTTAAAGTGTAGTGTCTATCGTGACTTTTTTTATTTACTGTATAAATAAATATGCAAACATAACAATAACTTAGATCGGACCCAATACTGGGGGGCCGGAACTCTGGGTATCCTAGTACAGGTTCCGCTCTCTCACTATGCATGTTCCCAATATTTTATACTGTGTTCAGATAGTATCTAACTTATGTAAGATAATAATAATTTAATACTTTGCAGTACCCGTAAAGAGAAAACTGGTAGGTTTTCTAACGCTTTACTTTTAGATAACTTCGCGGGAATCCCCAAAACACCCTACCAAAGTTCATCACAATCCGGTCAGTGATTTCGGAGCGCGTAGAGAACAAACATGCAAACATTCATTTTTATGTACATAGATTCAGTGATTATGTAACGCGTGTCACGTAATACTAACAAAGCAATAAACAACTCTTAAGCTAGATGAGTCAACGCTAGCGTAAATATCAAAAAGCCTAAGTAAATAAGGTCGGCGGATGTGCTTAAATATTAAAAGGGTTCATATAACAGACGTGTGCTATCTCTGTTTTTACGGTGAATTTTAGCTGTTTAACGTTTCGCGTAGGACGTCAACTAGGGAATGTTTTGAAATAAAATATTACTCATGTTTATATTTATATTTAGGTAACTGTATTGCATTGCATCCAACAGTAGCATATTGATAGGCATAAGGTACTAGGTGGTAGTAGGACTGTTTGCAGGTTGTACATGGGTAGGTAGGCAGCCGTCCGAGGGGTGGTCTGGTGAATTTGCTTCGCAGACCCCAGACCACCTCCGCAAAAGGCACGAGAGGTAACTAGGAGCTTTAGCGGGTATTCCGAGGGTCAATTTAGACGCTGGGCTAGCCCCACACACGCCCATACTTCACTAGTGGTGGGTAGGTCCGTCAATGGATTTCTCCTGGTAAAAAAAAATGTTTATTGACAATGGCTTAACGACTACACAGAGTGTTTGCCATTATTGCTACAATTTCATGAAGACGGTCATGATTATTATTAGAATGAAAACCAAAACAGATTAGAAAAGTCCATGTTTTGAAGGTATCTTGGCGGTCCATAAGGTGCCTTATCACGACTATTTTGAAGGGATCCATGATATAGGAAAGAGGGAACATAAGTATATTATGCTGGGAAAGAATTCCAAGTTTTGGAAGTAAGACAAAGAAACGAGTTAGCTATGAATAAAAATACTCGAAAATATTTTATGACCTTGAAAAGAATAGATTCTATAAATGAAATTGTTTTCAGAATAGAAGCAATAAAATGCTTATTTTCAATATTTAAAAATTAACTGCATTCTATGTTTTGCGTATTCTTCTAAAACTAATTTATGTCCTATTTAAAGAAAGGAACTTAATTTTGTTAATTGAAATGGTGCAACGCAAATTATCAAGATTTTTTTATTTATATTTGATATATTTTAGATATATTTGATGCATCGTGTGCAGAACCCGCATAAGGCCCGCCATGTTTGTTACCTGTGTAAGTTTATAAAAAGTGTGCCTACTGAAATAGCAGGATTAATAATTTAATGAAAATATCAAAGAGCTTTATGTTTCAGATATAAGATATATAAGAAAGTGCTAGTTACAAAGTACCTAATAATTAATACTACGACACGCCTACTAATTCCAAAGTTCTAAAACTTGCAAACAAGAGGTAAATTTCATAAAACTTTTGTTGTCTGATGTCATCGAACTTTGCTATTTTCTTTTCTAACACTCTCTTTCATATTGAGGATTAGTATTCTCACGTCGTCTGCACTCAAACAGATATCGAAGATTTGGCGAATTCAAGATACAACTTTCGTAATATCAAACGTGACGAATCGTGTAAAAATTGTTTTCCCAGTGGATAATACAAACAATAAGTAGTTGCTTGAAATAAAAATACAAAAAAACCTGTAAGGGCGAAGGGTGGTTATGTGAGAAGTCGAGTAATTTTTAAATGTGTCTGTATTCCAAATTCAATTGCAAATTGATTGTATTTGATGCTTTATTGGTCCTGAGAAAAAGTGCAGTTAGAGCAACAATATTATAACCCAAAAAAATTTTGCAAACTAATTATTTTAACAATTAGAGTCCAGGGAGCCTAGACAACATGCCATGTGACAATCACTATCGCTCTCACTTAGTGGGATTTGACATTTGCACTCGGAAGTGAATCTAGGACTTATGTCAAGCGGAAAATGTACGGGTACATTTTCCGCTTATCGATAACGATTATCGAAAGGCATCTTGTCTGAGGGCCTAAAAAGAGTCTAGGCCCTCAGAGCAGTCAGAAGTGCGTTCATTGCTCTTGCTGTACACACGTCTGCAAATCAAGTTAACACTTAACCTGTTCTTGGGGGACTTACTTTCTGCTATGCGATTCTCTAAAGTCAGCAGCCTTGAATTCGTGGATGTCGGCAGCGCTGTCATACCTTTTGGCGTTTATTTGACAACCATTGATGACACTAGAGTTCCAACGACAAGCACGGCGTAATCCGGAGCTAAAAAGTTGTTTATTTTTATATCTCTAAGTAAAAGTCAAGCAAATATTGAAGGAATTACGACAAACATACACAACCAAGAGATCGACGTAAATATTACTGAATATTCTTAATTTTTGATTTTGACATTATTATAAATGTTTGAAAAAAAAGAAAAAGAAAAATTTCACGTCCTGAGGCAGGAATCGCCTAAAGGAAGGTCGCGGGTTCGATTCCTGCCTCAGGACGTGAAATTTTTCTAGTTTTATTCTATTTTAATTACTAAGTAATTTTTCAAACATTTATAATAATGTTAAAATCAAAAATTAAGAATATTTGAAAGCACTGCCCCAACTTAACCGAATCGTCGGTATTTGTAAAAATACTCGTTTCGGATGTTGAAATAGAATATTTCGACATTGTAGGGTGGACGTTAGCTCATAAACGCAAATACAAGATAGACTAGAAGAATTTCACAGGGATATCCCAAGTCCTGGGTGGCTCAGTGGTCAGAGCAGTCGCCCGGATTGCGAAAGGTCGCGGGTTCGATTCCTGCCTCAGGACGTGAAATTTTTCTAGTTTTATTCTATTTTAATTATTACTGAATACTTTTACGCGCAGCGCTGTGCTCAAACGTCAAAATCAATGGCGGCTCGTCGTTTTGTAAGTCGTCAAGCTCGATTTCGAATAGTTCTGTTAAGAATCACACTGCTGCATATGCCACGTACTGTCGTTTTAAAACTGATTCTTATTGCAACTGACTAATGGCATATAGAAATGTCAAAATGTTCAACTCGATTTAACTTGATCTGCTTTGCCAAGGGGGGAAAAAAACTTGATATGCAGCCATAGTACAGACGGTCGAAGATAAAGCGTAACACGCCTATTGAAAAATAACACTAATTACAACGCATTACGGTACCCTTGAAGGTCAAAGTGCTTAACTTGACAATTGTGTGTACTGTATCGGTAAGTCTGACAATATGTAAACACTCAAAGCTGTTAAATGTATATAATTTAAAGACTCTATTCGGATAGCAGTAAGGTGTTGAATACATATATTTGAACATCTTTATAGACGTGACTGTGCATTAGGTATGACATAAAAATTCATTATGATGATAAGAAATTCAAATTGTTTTTGTGTTATTCCTCTTATCAGAGTAAACGTGACTTAATTGATTTTTTGAACATATTTTATTATCTCAGTCTAACTATTAATAGACTTGGTTAAGGTGAGAATACAATTAGTTGTTTTCCACATTTTAATTAAATAGTTCAACATGTCTGCTTTAGGTCAATTTATTTTAGTGATTTTGCTGAGTTTCGTAACCGTGAGTAATATTCTATACTTATATTATTAATGCGACAGTATCTCTGTCCGTCTGTCTGCTAACGTTATCAGTCCTAAGCCACTGAACCGATATAGATGAAAATCGCCATGGAGATAAATTATGCTGGGAAAGGAAATAGGCTAGAATAGGCTGTTGAATATAAATAGCGCTATTGGTACTTATTAGAATTTTAATCTATGTTTGCAAGTTAATTACAAGTTATCTAATTGGCTATCAGATGATGGTAACGTTGACAAACGTTCATTGACTAAATCCTAAACATACTTATATATATTGAATATATATTTTAAGAAATAGCTAACAACGGAACGAAAATCTGTTACTAGAAAATCTGTTACTATGATTTCCTTCGGGAACGGTTAGAGACATATTAGCAGTCATGACATTTAATTATCAATGAATACATCGAATAGGTCCCGGTAATCCTGATAAAAATGTATGATAGCTAGATTAAATTATAGAAAGACCTTAATTTTTTACTTAGCATATTTTGTCTATTAAAAGTGAAAAGTGAAACAGTGACTGTTTTGTGTTTGTGAAAAACCTATTATTTCAAGCTAAATATCGCCGTTTGCACACCTTTTATATCGTGAATATTACATATTTTTCGTAAATTTCATCCTGACAATCACCTCCTTTTTGTGAGTACCAGTTTTATCGCTGCTGAAAAGACAAGATGTTACGCTCACCAAATCAACAGCATAGTTCCAACCCAGACTTATCTTCTACGCATGGACATAATATTACATTCCGCAAACGTAAACATGATGATGACCTTTATGAATCCTTTAGTCAGTTTACCATGGACGTCATGAAATCTCTAAAAGAAATAAAAACGGACTTTGACCACAACTTATCGAAAATTAACGACAATGTTAATAACGTCATAAGAAATGATATCGTTAAATTAACGGAAACAACTTTGGATATAAGGACCGAAATAAAAACCGTTTTAGACGAGCATAACAAGCTGAAGGTGACTGTACAGAAAGTAAGCACTAAACAAAGCGACCTAGAAAAGGAGGTAACAGAATTGAAAGAGTCTGTTCAGTTTAGTTCAAATCAACAGGATGATATTTTTAAAAAAATTGATCGTTTTTCAGAGCACCTAAAAAAAAATAGAATCTTTAGAATCTGAGCTGGTAGAATTAAAACGCCTAAATCACTCATTAAAGTCTGAATTTAACTTAAACGATCAAAGAGATAGACTTATGAATCTAGAAATAATCGGAATACCCGAAACGAAAAACGAAGATTTGAACGAGATCCTTATTAATTTAATAAAACATATAGGTCTCGACTTAACAAAAGCTGATATTGTACATGCCAGTCGGGTCTCCCCCAGAATAAAACTTCAAGGCAGGCCGAGAGTCATTATTGTTAAAATGAAGACTCGCTTACTAAAGGATAACATTTTATCACGTTCTAGGAAATGTCGTTTAACTACAAAGGTTTTGAACATGGCAGGAGAGTCACTCCCAATATATATTAACGAGCAGCTTACTTATTTTAATAAGCAACTGCTACGAAAATGTAAGGAGATAGCTAAATTAAAACAGTATCAATATGTGTGGGTAAAAAATGGGAGGATTTACGCAAGAAAAAACGATATATCTCCTGCTGTACCAATAATCAACGAAGAAGATTTATCAAAATTTATTTAGAATTATTTATCTTACATGATGTTATTCTTGTCGGTTTTATAGCTGTTAACAATGACTCAGAATTTTGTTTGCAAAAAGGTAAACAGTTTTGTGGAGGTATGCTCTGTTATTTTGCATTAGTATTAATTTTTAAGTCAGATAATAATATGCAAACATTCTTTAAATATCTATGTCTGCTAATATTTTTTTTCAAAATTAAATTGTTTGTGAGCTCATATATTGCTCATGTTCATGGCGATTATTTGGCCGATACTGGCAATGTAATAATAATAAATCACTCACTGATACTTTTGTGTAAACACTTTTTTATTTTGTTGTTGTTTAAATGTCAAAACTATAGAAATATTTGTTTCCTTATCTTTTTTAGTGAAATATTGTTATCAATATATGCATATATTTATCATGTAGTATATATATATTTATTAGGTAGTTATTTATCAAATTGCAATTGGTATACAGAAAAAAACGATGTATCTTACACAATTTCTCTGATTATTATTGCTATTTATCCTCAATTTGCGTACATAATTAAGTATAATTTTAAAATAAATGTTACATTTCACATGCATTTTAAACTTATAAATACAAGAAATGTTAACGTTATATTTTTTCAATTTTTAAAGTGCTTATTGTTTGTGTGTTTATTGTTGTCTATATGTCAAATCTATAGAAATAATTGTTTCGTTATCTATTTTAGTCAAATATTGCTATCAATATATGTATATATTTATTTATTTGGTAGTTCTTTACCAAATTGCAATTGGTATATAGAAAAAAATCATGTATCTTACACAATTTCTTTGATAGTCATTGCTATTTATCCTCAATTTGCTTACATAATAAAGTATAATTTTAAAATAAATGCTACATGTCACATGCAGTTTAAACACATAAATATAAGAAATGTTAACTTTATATTTTTACAATTTTTAAACATTTTAAAGTGCTTAATCGACTGGCTATTTTACTATTATGAATCCGTTAATGGAACGCTGACTAGCACGCTAATATACTGCCGCACACTTTGTAGGTTTGTTTCAACTTTTTATTACACATTAAAAGTATTTGCCGTCGTTATCCAGGCCTTGTGTCTTAAACTTTCTGGCATCTTATTTCTGTCGACTTTACAATTTCAACTAATTTATAGGTATGTTATATACAGGAGATATTTAGGTACAGCAGTTAACTCATTTATACTATAATGGACTCACGGAATCTGAATATATATTACCAAAATGTAAGGGGATTACGCACTAAATGCTTAGAGTTTAAGCAAAGCTTGCTGTCGACGAATTTTGATGTCATTATTTTGACGGAAACTTGGCTACATGACGGCATTTATGACGGAGAAATTTGCGACAGTAGTTATGAAATATTTCGCTGCGACCGTAACCTGGAAGTTAGCGGCAAAAAGACAGGAGGCGGTGTATTAATTATAACTCGCCGCGATCTCTGCGCGTCGCGCAGCGATTTAGTCGTACGCGCACCGACTGAGATGTTGATGGTTACATTGCCTGCGCGTGCTCTCGCCTCGGCACATGATTTACATATTAGCGTTGCTTATGTACCCCCTGATTGTCATCGTTTGCCCATTGATATGGAGGTTATTATCCAGGCATTAACTTCAAGAGTGAACTTTAAATCAAATGACAATTATTTACTCATAGGTGATTTTAACTTGCCTTGTATAGCATGGCACAATAATACACCAACATTTATTAAAAGTGGCCCTGTCGATATTCAAAATTCAGCTTTAAAATTTATCGATAATCTTAATATGGCCGGCTTTACTCAATACAACTCGATAAAAAATTTCCATGGTAACACACTTGATTTGGCATTTGCTAATTGCCCGTTATCAGTAAGTAATTTCTTAACACCCCTTAGTAAATTGGATAGATGTCATCCCGCATTGTTGATTGAGGTCATAGATATTTCTGTTGCGCCACTATGTGAAAGCCGATGCCCAAAGCCTAATTTCAGGAAAGGAAGATACGATGATATAAATAAGCACTTAAGTAGCATTGATTGGAATTCAGCTTTGGATCAGAGTGATCCTGATAAGGCCACTAATACATTATATGAGTCTATTAATTATTGTGTAGATAAATACATACCATTGAGCTGCAAAAATAGATCTAACTATCCAGTATGGTATAGTAAGCCACTTATTAAAATAATAAAGGAGAAAATGAAGGCCCATTCACGTTGGAAAAAATACAAAAATGAAGTGGACTATGACGAGTTCTCGCTGTTGCGCAAAAGACAACGTCGAGTACAAGATGAATGCTTTAAAAAATATATATCTTTAACTGAAACAGCATTGAAATCATCACCAAAAGTTTTCTGGTCATATTTAAAATCTATGAAAGGCACTTCAAATTACCCAAAAAAAGTTTCATTTTGTGACGTAACCTACACTGAAGGTAAACCAATTTGTGATGCCTTCAATAACTTTTTCCGCAGTGTCTTCAGTGATATCTCAACTGGTGAACTTGCATCACCTTTTCCTGATATTAGTACAGACTCTATTAGCAATATATATTTACCCCTTTCCGAAATTGAAAAATCATTAGAAAAGTTAGATATTAACAAAGGAGCGGGTTATGATGGGATACCACCAATATTTTGGTTAAATTGTGCCAAAACTGTGTCCGTTCCGATACAGATTATTTTTAATAGTTCACTTAAAGTGGGCATTTTTCCTTCTATTTGGAAAAAAGCTCATATTTTGCCGTTACATAAAAAGGAATCGAAAACCAAGGTTGAAAATTATAGGGGAATCTCAATACTTTGTACTGTTGCAAAAATTTTTGAAAAGTTAGTTTATGATTGCATCTATTCCATTGTGGCTCGCGGGATCTCAGGCAATCAGCACGGGTTTTTGAGGAAACGCTCGACAATCACCAATTTGGCTTGTTTTACAAATTATGTGTTGAGGAACATGGATGGCGGAGGGCAGGTTGATGTGATTTACACTGACTTCGAGAAAGCTTTCGATCGTGTGGATCACATCATCTTGTTAAACAAGCTCCTGTCACTCGGTATTCGTGGCGATCTGCTGAGATGGTTGCAATCATATCTTACCAATCGCTCCCAGGCAGTAGTTTTGGGAGGATATCGGTCGGACTTTGTGAATATAACCAGCGGTGTGCCACAAGGATCACACCTTGGCCCATTACTGTATAACGCATATATATACGATATAGGCAAGTGTTTTAGACACACAGAGCATTTGTTGTATGCAGATGATAAAAAGATATTTTATCGAATAAAGACCCTACAAGATTGTGTGAACGTTCAACGTGATCTAAATAATCTAAGTAAATTTTACGAGGAAAATAGAATCACTGTCAATGTAAGCAAATGCATGTACATGAATTTTAGTCGTAAACCAAATCCTTTAAAATATAACTATAATTTCAATGGAATAATAATTACTCATAATAATGTTGTTCGCGATCTGGGTGTCATCCTTGATAATAAGATGCTATACGATAACCACATACATGGCATCACTGCTAAAGCGTTAAAAAATCTGGGTTTCGTCCTGAGAGCCTGCAAACCTTTCAAAGACTTATCTTCTTTGAAAGTCGTTTATTGTGCCTACGTTCGTAGTTTACTGGAATACGCAAGTCCAATCTGGTCACCTCAATATTCAGTTTACATTGACAGCTTAGAACGTGTACAGGGAAAGTTCATTAATCATCTCAACTTCCGATACCGTAACTCTGCCAATACTTATTTGGAGGCATGTCGCAAATATAAATTTTTGACTCTAGAGGAGCGAAGACAAATGTTAGACATGTGCTTCCTCCACGACATTGTTAATGGTCGTTTGAACTGTGCTGTACTAGTTGCCGGTCTCTCCTATTGCGCACCTGTGCGTCGTACGCGACACACTCAATTATTTCACGTACCGCGGTGTGTTACTAATTATGCTCAGAATAGTGTGTTGGTTCGCCTTCCTCAAACATATAACAAACTATTTAGCAAGCACGACATCTTCTTAATGTCAAAGCCAGTTTTCAAGAATTCTATAATATATCAACTGTTTAGTAAGTCATAATTATTATTTTATGTTATTAATGTATTAATTGAAGTAGGTACACTACATATCACGTTATATGTTTAAATATAATACATTTAGTTGAATATGTGTATGTATTTGTATATAGGTATATGTATATATGTGTATGTATGTGTGTATATATATGTGTGTGTATGTATATATATATGTCTGAATATTGTTTACTTATTATTAAAGTGTATTATTCATATCTCTTATTTTATTAATGTTTCTGTGATTTTGTTCTTTCATGTATGTGCATATGTATGTATATAATTTAGTATTTATTTCAATAGTTTTATATAAAAACATTAAAAAGTTACATAAAGTGGGTAAAGTGATTTATGTTTCATTAAGTATAATATTGTTAATTGATCAGTGTAATTTTGATTATTTAAAGGGAAACCTGTAATTGGCCTTATTATATTAAATGTCTAGTTGTAGATGCATTTTGTAACGCTGTTGGTTTTCTCAATAAATAAATAAATAAAGAACACAAAGTCAGTTAGGCATCCTTTGTTGCATAAAAAATAACTTAAATCAAAGTTGTAATTATATTTGTTAGATTAAAGCCCGCCCACGTAATGAGTTTATGTATGGAGATGAAGAATATTACCCTGAGAACGTTGATGAACCAAATTCGGAATTGTACCATGAAATAATTGAAGTTCTCAACAAACATTTGGGGCCAACGTTTGAGGAATTAGAAAACATTGGACCTGAAGCACGTGAAGGCAACGAGACTGACATTCTAAAATACTCGTATTTCTTGGTAAGAATGACTTTTATTATTTAATCATAGTTGACTTGTAAACACCACACCAAAACTCTCAGTTGACCATCATCATCCTACACGTCCTACTGCTAGGCACATGCCTTTGTACATGGGGAAAAATATGAAGAGTTTGGGCCACAATACAACCACGCTCGGGCCTAATGCGGGTTGCTGGTGAAAGCGGTTGCAGTAGCCGGGCTCTCCGAATCGCGGACCTGCCCGCCTAGCATGACCACCGAAACGCGATATTGTATATTTGTATTGTACTTGTATTGTATATATACATGTTCGCAGTTTCGATAAAATTTCAAGATAGCGGTTATATCCAATGATTTTTGACAGTTCGAAGCGATAAATAGCTTTATCATATCGTATCATATCGCGTTTCGGTGGTCATGCTAGGCGGGCTGCTCGAGATTTCAATTCTTTTTTCAAGTTTAGTTTGTTGCCGTAGTCGAAATCAGGGCGCTCATACTATTACGCCACCGAGCTATCGTCAGTTAATAGTTGTATTTAAATTAAAAAGGATTATGACGTAACAGTTAGAACATTTGCTTTATTGAAGGTAACGAACGAGCAGTTATCTGTGTGCTCTGGAAATAGCAAACACTCGCGAAGTGGTTACCGTTTATCCTTTAAGAACAAACAATATTTGTACAAGTATTTAATACCTCTAAAAGTGTTTAGGCACCTACTGAGAATGTACATATTTTTCTATATAGAATTTAATTATAATAATACTCTGCAACAGTATTGTCTGGTATATTATGTTTGTGTGAATATTTACATCCCTAGGGTTTTATTTACTTATTGAATATCATGCATGGCAATGTTAAATAAATAAAGCTTTATTTTTATTAAATATCTAATTTCTTCATGTCGTCATTTATTTATGTTCATGTTATGTTCATTCTTATTTCATGTTATATTATTTATGTTATGTTCATTCATTATGTTCATGGTGGAGAGGATCAAACAGTCAGTGGCGAAGGATCTCCGAAGAAAGGTGTCTCAACCGCTGTGAAACCGATAGATGATTGTGCTCAAGATAAATTTAGATACATTGGTTACATGGTGTTTGGTACATGGTATAACAAGCGGGTACCTCCGCATGTTGACATAGTCATCAAAATTGTAAAGGACATGGTCTAAAAGTGGTACATTACCAATTTATTTTAATTTTTGAATATCTTCGGTTTTTTTAAAATAATTCTTGAAATTAAATGACAACAATAAAATGACATCATTAAAACAAGGTTTACTTATTCTAAAATTACTTTTAATTTGTTTATTTAAATAAATGTTGATACCATTTGGCTATGAGAGATGATTAAGGGGCTACCTCGTGCACACTAGCGACACCAATTGATTGTTATTAATTATGGTGAATTTAGAACATAATAAACAAAAACGCTTTAGAGAATTGCTAAAGAACGATATTTGTAATTTTTAAAGATGTATCTTGTATAAAGTGTATACCTCTAAGTAACCAAATTTTTTTTTATTGTTAAAAGTGGCCACTTTCGGCAATAATGAAAAAATAGGTTACATGTAGAGGAATATCTTATACCGAGCACATCTCAAAAAATTACAAATACCATTCTTTAGTCATTCACTAAAGCGTTTTTGTTTATTATGTTCTATATTCACCACAATTAATATAAATCAAGTGGTGTCGCTAGTGCCGACGAGGTATCCCCTTAATATTGTCTAGTTAATTATTTAATAATCGATTTCATGCGTAAGCAAGTCAGGCTAGTCTAAATAGATGTCAGATGACTTTTCGAAAAATAATATCATAGTTGAGTAAGAGCAATTTTCGGCTTTTCATTCTAACTAAAAATCGCCAATAATTAGGTACTTTTTTATTTAGCCGTTTCGAAATTGATCTCTCGACACTTATTCGCTGACCACCCTGAATTATTATATTTAATCTGTGACGCTCAAGTATCAATGTGAATGTGACACTGACTACGAGGCTTGAATTTTATTTAATTTTCTAGATCATGATATTGATAACGTATGAAGAAGAAATATAAGAAGTATAAACACAGATTAGTGATATATGTATGTGTGTTCGTACGCAATTGTATTAGAGAAAAATGTAAAATGTTAGCCAGCTAATGCTTTTTTGGAATATAAGTACTTACTTAGAATTGCGAATGAAATGTGGAATTTATATGTGGAAGAACTTGCTACCTGATTGTTTGTATTTCATTCCAGTTGTCAAAGTTGCCAGCATAAAAAAAATTAAATTATTAATAACAAGAAAACGGAAGATATTTACAATTTAATGTTTTACCGGGTAGTCCACTGTAACTTACACTAAGTACATGCTGTAAAAATTTCGTAGCTGCCTTCTCGGGCCCACCTTCCATACAATGTTAGATCGTGTCCTTTTATTTTTAAATTTCCCACACACTTTCTTTTAATGATCAAACTATTTGTATGGAGAAATGTATTTTACAATAGAATTTTGATACCTAACACCATATTGAAATGACTATGTTATCATTGGTACGCGCCCACTTGTTAAACCATCTTACACTCTGTTTTAATATAGAGAATAAACACAGTCTGAGATTAACACCGATATGCAGAGACGTTTCCTCGAAACCGCCTCCACTCGACCTTAGTCGAAGTCACCTCAAGGAAATCTTAAAAACATCCTTGAAATCGGTATGTTCAGTTACGGCTTCATCCTCCAGTGAGGAAACTCCAGTAAAGTCGAGTTGTGGTTGAGTGAAGGAATGACGTCATGAAATTTCTTATTATTATATTGGCAAAGTGTAGGGAATATGTTTATGGTTCACTTATTTCATCTGTGGGATGCCGTCTTCCTCTGAGATTGTGTTCTGCTTCTGTGAGGTATCTTTCAGTTCTGTCATTATTTGTCATTCAACTCAACTGTCGACTGCAATGATTTATTTTAATTTATATGATTTCATTCGTTTTTCGCGTTCAGTATGAAAATTATTATGGCCGGGAGGCAAGTTTTTAGTGAAATGGTAAAGGCGTGCTTGAGGGAATTTATCATAAAGTATAAATTAAACACCACTGTCGGTTGACATAATTATATTTGCATCACAATATCTAGGTAAATTAATAAAGGTGTATCTAGCATATATACTCACTTGAAAGTTAGTCAATAAAATCATAGAAATCTAATAAATTATGCTAATAAAACTTGAAATAACCTCAGAAATAACGTGAAAAGCACTGTTAACAACCTTTGAGGAGACCTCAAGGTAGATCGCGACGTACCTTGAGTTTGACAGTTCATTACTCGACTCAACTGAGGAATTTGCTCAAGTCGAGGATAGTTTTTTGAATTCTGCATACCGATTTTATCCTTGAGGCTGAGTCGAGTCACAGTCGAGTGGAGGAAATCTCGAGGAGCCGACTGTGCATATGAGTGTTAGAGTTTTTTTAATCGACAAGGGTGACAAACAAGCGTACGGCCCGCCTGATGGTAAGCTAACCGCTTACCATAGACTATAGACTATTACGTAGAAAATCAATTTTCAGCCCCAAAGTATTATCATTATTAACGTTCTACTCCTCGAATATTATGCGTCATGGAGTTTATTTAAGCCGGAATTATGGAATGTGATTTTATGACCATACATTTTGTGCCTATAATTAGAGAGCCCACGGAAACACAATTCTAACTATCTACCATCTTCATCAACAAAATACTGGTGAATATTTTTTCAAAGGTTTTGTCGTTTTAAATTTCCACGGTTTTTTTTTCAATTCGTTCTTGAGAACAATTAGATTATGTTAAATATAATTATTAGCATTAGTTATATTTATGTAAGCTAATAAATTGCTACGCCCCTACAGGGTGTTACTTACATGAACAGACAATACTATGTATTAGTGTTACAATTGAAACATGTAGTGACTTGCAATAAAGATAAAGATAAAGATTACTAACACACTACAGCTAAATTCTAACGAAAATTAAGCATCTTAGGAGATTGTGTTTGGATATAGTTTTATAAAGAACTATCGTAACCATAAATAACTCGTGAAAAAATATAAAATTGAAAATTTTAAGTAAACCCCGGCCTTAATAATCATCTATCTAACACCATCTCATTGAGACTATTCATAAGAGCCCAAACACGCTATATCTGCTGTAAGTTTCTAAAGAATTAGGGAACCCGCAGACTTTTTGATGGTATAGGATCAGCACAAGGTAAGTATGTCATGGGAATCTCACCGAAGTGACAGTACACCAAATTTCAAATCAATTGGATCGGTGAAAGTTAGTAAAACACTTTTATCATGTAGAAAATAAGCTGACAATCATCAAACGCCTGAACATATCGTCATAAATTATAGCTAAGAACCATCCTAACCTAGTCACGTATCTTTTAAACAAAAAATACTAAATCAAAATCGGTCCATTCGTTTAGGAGCTACGATGCCACAGACAGACACATAGATACACAGACAGACACGTCACACTTATAACGCCCCTCTTTTTTCGTCGGGGGTTAAACATGATCGTATTCTTCATACAAACATTTGTCTCTGCTAGGATTCGAACCCGGGGTCTCAGGTTTAGTAGAAACTTACACTGACCAGTCGACAAGATGTTCCTCTGAAGGAAATTAGCATGGACATTGGTTATGTCCTGATACCTTATATAGACTTTTAGGTTGGATACATAGAAATGAGGGTTAGAGTACCAGGGGGCTTCGGGTTAGGGTTAAGGTCATGGTAGAGAGGCAGGGGTACGATGGGGCGGGTTAGGTTACCTTTTTGAGCGATAACCTCCATCAACACGAGCGGCTACTAATATTCAATAAAACACTTATAACATATTACTAAGGGAGCTCTCCGTCGAATTACTCGGAGATAAAACGGTCACGTATAACACACCAGACATTACGAGCTCTCTAGGTGTCCTCTTCATCCAAAGGGCTGTTATAATAGAGCCAATTTCCTAAAGGTTCCTTTCTTATAAATCTCGCGCTCTTCAATTGGCAAGATGGGTGGATGCCAGTCTGAAACCATTTAACGGATAGCATTCTTTATACGTTTATTAGGTGTGTATAATACGTGTAAAAATATACAAGCAGTAATAGTAAGCGATTGTGAGAGCAGAGGTATCTAACAGATAATATTATGTTTTTGTTGTTTTAGTATTTATGATGGAATCTCTTGCTGTCCATAAAAGGCTTCAGGAATACAGCTACAAAAGATTTGAAATAAACATTATTAAACAATATCAGTAAGAAAATATTAACCGTAAGTACCCGTAAAATTAGCAACTGCATAAAACCATATTAAAAATAATGTTTATAAACCAGACACAATTAAATTTTAATTGTTAAGACAGTTTAAGTTGAAGTCTGTTCATTGAAGAATTAATACATTTGCTCAAAAAGTTGACTTTTCCACGTGTGCTTAGCGTGCGGAAAGCTATTCTTTTCCACACTAGAACTTTTTGTTTTCCTCCTGCACATAACATCTAAATGCATTAATGAGGTTTTTATAATTTAAAAAAATAGAAAAACCAGAGGTAAACCAGACAGCGCTGTGTGAAGTAGTTTGAATAGTTTGAAACAAACCTTACATTTGCCCTCCAAAACGTTTAATACACTCTCAACAATTGTTCATACTGTAATGTCATTTATTACTTGTGCAAGGCTTAATGTTTTTCATAGATTTCATTGAGTTGTTTTTTTATCGCAAATGTTTAAAAACATGTCGTTCGACGCACGTGCGGAATTGTCATTTCCACTCGTCTCTATTATGGACCTGTGCCTTCGGCTTGGGTCAACCAACCAGGACTCGTAAAAAAATTACATACTTTCCACACTTGTATAGAAACGTACTAATATGTGATTATCATTGTACTGCTAAAACTATTATCTTTTCGAGTCACCTAACTAAGACTGCAATCATCGAATCTAAAAGGATGGATGAAATTAGAATGGACATCGATTTTAAAGCCCTAAGGCTAACGTGGGGTAGAGTGGGGTAATTACGAACACAGTGTAACCGAATAAGGCCGTTTATATTTTAATAAGAAAATGCCTGGATATACCAACAGGGACCTTTCTCTCGGCAGATAGAGATTATCAACTACTTATCCTTTTTTTGTTATGATGTAAACGACCCTTTCTTATTATTTCTCAACAGGGTAGCTCTTAGCCATCATTTCACCTAATGGTATGTCATCATAGTGCCAAAGATGGAAACAAGCTACACCCGGATTCCTCAACTACAGAGGAACTGGCTATCCTCCATCTGCCAGAAGAGAAAATGTTGCTATCATTATTGTTATGGCGCGAGACTAATGCTCGTTTTGACTAACCTTTGTTTAGCGTTAAGAGTCTCTTAGCGATTGTTATCTCAGTCTATATAAAGGAGACAGAAAGAGACCAATGTCGCTAGAAGTTTTTTTTTTTTGGGAATGGTTAGTGAAAACGGACATTAGGCGATTAACACACAGAACCGCGCACCGCCGTGGTAACATGGTGGTAGCTTTTAGCCAGGCAGACTTAGATAATCACCATTAAAACTGAGCAGAAAATTATTGCCCTATGAGCAGCCTATATAAGTCCCACTACTGGGCACAGGCCTTCCTACATGGGGAAACACACGAGGGGGAGGATTTTTTTCTTCACGAGGAATTAAACCCCGGACCTCTAGATGTGAGGTAGATAGTCCCGAACACTAGACCACAGAGACAGTAAAGAAAAATCTTAATTACCTCGCGTTCGCTATTACCCCTGTTTCCCCTAAACCAATATAGGTACAATTCGCGTATGTTAAACTGTTAATGGGTTACGAACAATTTATGTGCCCTGAATAATGTAAAATGGAACGATCACAGGCAAACTCAAATGAACTTCGATTATCAACATCCGATTATGGACAAGGACAAATTATGGATTCCGCCAAAAGTTAGCGCCCGACTGTCAGCGGACTCGGGATTCGTGCAGAGTTTTAAAACTACTATAGATCACTAGCTGACTCCGCAAACGTTGTTTTGCCATAAAAAAAATTGTCCAAAAAAATATAGATAGTAGCCGATTCTCAGACCTTAAATCGGTCAAGCCGTTTCGAAGGAGTATGCTAACTAAATTTGTGACACGAGAATTTTATATATAAGATAACAATTTAAAACCAACCACACCTGCCCGCCTAGCATGACCACCGAAACGCGACATGATAAAGCCATTTATCGCTTTGAACTGTCAAAAATCATTGGATATAACCGCCATCTTGAAATTTTATCGATACTGCGAACTTGTATTGTATATATACATGTTCGATTCAAAGCGATAAATAGCTTTATCATATCGCGTTTCGGTGGTCATGCTAGGCGGGCAGGTCAATATAAAATAAATCTGCACTATGCGCTGTTCTTCATCTTTTATCATGCGCACGGGCAGTGGAAAGCTCTGCCAGCTTCAGTATCCGCTACTGCTTGACAACTTCAACTTTTCTTTCAAAGCAGGATTTACTATTTAATCACACTATATCGTCGGCCTTCTCTTAGTTTCTTTCAGAGTAAAAGTGGGATCAAGAGCGAGCCCATTGTAAATGAAAAAAGTAACTGAACTAGAAAAAGAGCATGTCCTGGGATGGTAACTTATTATCCGGGTGACTGCTCTTTATGGCTATAGAGCCCAAAATCATGAATTAGCTTAGTAATTAGTGCAGTAATCTGGATTGTGAGAGATCGGGTTCGGATCCCACCCCAGGACACGCATTTTTCTTGTCAAAATATCTATCGAAGTATCTTTTAAACATTAATTATAATATTCAAAGAAAAATTAGGAATCAGAACATTTTCTTTACTTACGTATGTACGTACAGTCGACAGCACATCAATCGTAACAGTTTGACCTTGAGACCGCCCTTACTACACTCGTAATAGAGGCGGCTTTCGTAGTGCAACTGTTACACTTGATGTGCTGTCGTCTGTACAAATCGTAAGTTGTCATTAAGTTTGTCTTAATTATATTTGCTTATTCAAACACTGTCAATCAAATTAAGTAAATAGAAATATAACAGTGCTATAACTAAAACAGGTTTGATGTGCATTCATAAGTGAAACCGTATGAATATAAACAAAAAGGTTTGTGTCATTCAAGCTATAAGTATGTTTAAAAATAGTTTACTTACATATTAACATTATAAAATTAAATAGTATTTTACTAAGGAAGAATAATATATAGTATGTCTTATATTTTGCCGAGCACCACAAATTAAAATTCAGTACAAAATGCACACATTACACATTAAAACCACACTATATGCTACACATTAAAATCCACACATTTTTCAGTAATGGAATTTTTTTTTTTTTAAGTTTCTAGTACTCATGCCTTAAATGATCCCATACAGTCTTTTGATGCCCATACGAAATAGAATCGATAAGCATAGAAATGTTTTTTTATTTTTATTTTAGCATTTATTTCGCTGACCATACATTTTCTCAAAATCTGTGAATGCAGTTCAGAATATAAAGTTATGGATGGTCTCCTAGGAACGTTTTCCTGTAACTATAACGGTTAAGGTACCTGCCCTTACTGACCCGTCTCAAAAATCCACTCTGTTTTTAATACAACATCTAATATTTTTTCATATTTTCTAATGCTAGCGCGTCTTACGAAAAAAAGAGCATTATTCAGTGTATTGTTCATTATTTGTGTATACAAAGTTACTCAGGCATAACCCGTAAGGATAAAGAAGCTTATACTCACAGTAAATCGTTTTTGTCCCAGAACATTTTTAAAAAATCCATACGCTAATCGCTAGCACTCTCACCTTCGATTCAGGTAAAGTCATAAGTAATCATCACATTCGTCAAAACCTACAAAAGCTGTGGCCATTGTCGACATTCAATAGTTGAGTTCATCAGTGCATTGAAAATACTCTCATCTCGTCTCACCTATATTATCAAGCAGATTAAAATGTTGAAAATTACCGTACTGTGTTGTGTCACGTTGATGGCTGTTGATGTAAGTGGCAATTTTGTTGCAATTTTTTATGTCATAATAATAGCGGGTGCGTTGATTTCTTTCATGATTGTCGTTTATGATGACGGCAATGGGAGTTTTGCTTGATTATAAAATCATTGTAACTTCTAGCTAATATAACGCTTTAACAGTATAACGTATTTTGGTCTTGAGTTTCTTCGGTAAATAAGGTCTCAACGCCTTTTTGGCTGAGGCGACTTGTCTGTGACTTGTATTGCATCCCATTAGGATTCGAGTGTCTTTAATTCATCAGACAGAAAGTCCCTTCGTTCGTCATAGTTAGAGTTTATACTTTATGTAGGCCCCATTTAAAATTTACAATTCGCACTTGTTTGTGAAAATTGTGACTACAAACTTACAAGTTCCGGAATACAAAGGACATTTAAGATATAACATCGTGTTGTATGTACTAATTAATAAGTGAGGTATTTGTTTATCAATAAATATTATCTTTCTATTGACAGTATCAATGCTGTTATTATTATCAAGTTATTGTATACGACCTATGATTATGATATTTATTACCAATGCTAAATGGTTCATCGTGGTGTAATTCTGAAAAATTTTCTAATGTACCATGAACTCTGGAATGTCTTCTGGAATAGAGACTGAAACTATTTGTTGCTTATTACTAGTAAAGTAATTTTATTTATGCTTTAAACGCATCACTAAACACATAAATTCGGGTATTTAATTTAGAGTCTTTCATACTATTTAACTTCAATTATTTTTAAAAGTCCAACGTGCCTTATGAAATAAAAATTTCAATTGCCTACTTTTATTAGATTCCCAAATCGAAACTTACTATGAAAATACAAGTGGACTAAATATTTTGGTTAGTTATTGAAAAAACACGTAGTTTATCTAATTTAAATATCCCAAAGTAGTTTCTTTTTATCGTTTCCAAACAATATATTCTTAAACAAGTTCTGGTTTTTAAATTATTTCATAATTCAATAGCTATTCATACAAAGGCAAAATTATAATCATTTGAGATATTTCGTCGTCAGGCACTAAATTTTCTGATTTTAAATTAATGCAGGCAAGTTTAAGCTTATTATTCGGCTTCTAATGTTTTGTTTCACCTTTTTTTCTTTATGTAGTCTCTATGTCTTCATAATTGCCCTTTTCGCTCCGGATGTCTTTAATTAGGCAAATTATTGTAATACCTATTAATATTTGTTCGCCTCGTATGTTTGTACGTTTCTATATACAATAAATATTAGTATTTGCATATTATTATAGATTTTAATGACTACTTCATATTTTGTACCTTAGGGAGCCTTTAGGTATTTCAAATATTTATAAAGCATTGAGGTTTATTGTATAAAATCTTCTATTTAAGAGAAATTATATATATATCATCATCACCAGCCTATATACGTCCCACTGCTGGGCACAGGCCTTCCTACATGGGAGAAACACATGAGGAGTTTGGGCCATAACACCACCACGCTGGCCCAATGCGGGTTGGTGGGTTAAAGCGGTTGTAGTAACAACCGGGACCAACGGCTTAACGTGCCTTCCGAAGCACGGAGGAGCTCGAGATTATAAATTTTGGTTGACCCATCCCAGGGTCGACCATGGCGAAAGTTGCTTTGTTTTCGTATTCGAAACCAGAGCGCTCAAACCAATACGCCACCGAGCTCCTCATATATATAATATATATATAATTTTATTTGTAACAGGCAGCCATCGTAAAAAGACAAGCAACAACGACACCCCCTAATTTTGTGACAAATCTTCAAAGCAATATAAACCAACTAAGGGACTGTATAGATCAGAATCTGGCGACTATCGTGGGACAAGTGAACGAGAATCAACTGCAGCCTGTTTTCAGTGCTGTTGGAGATACACTGAACAGAGTTTCAAAGGCGGTAATGAATTACTTTTTTATTAAACTTAAAAAGGAACATGAATGTAACTAAAACAGTTACAACCGGGATCAACGGCATATCGTGCTTCTAAAGCACAGAGAAGCTGTACTTTACTTAGCTAATGACTGACCCATCCTGGATCATTGAACCACTACGCCATTGTGGTCCTTGGTTTTTAATAAACTAATGGCCAAGGGTAGCCAATGTTCTTCCTCAAAACAGATTCTTTCTCCGAACATATTCTTTCTCCATGATACATTTTATCTAAAACGGCTCCTCGGCTTAGGCTTAAAAGCGAAAACGTTACAGGCAGAGTTACTTTCGAATTCATAATTTGGTAAAGGTTATTCCCCTCAAAATAATTCAAAAAAATATATTTTTGTTCACAGTTCGATGATCTAACAGCAACTATTTCTCCTCCTCAAAATGGCAAGTGATTATTATGAGTGGTTTCAGCAAGAGCATCATAAAGTTTTAGTTGCTTGATTTTAATATAAACATTTAACATTGCTAGTTTGTTTTATTTCATCATCACCCGCCTTTATACGCTCGACTGATGGGCCTTCCTACATCAAAAAAACATTAATAATTATTTGTTTAGACATGGGAGAAACACACGAGGAGTTTGGGCCATAGCACCACCAAGCGATGGTGTGTGGGTTAAAGCGGTTACAGTAACAACCAGGACCAACGACTTGACGTGCTCCGGAAAGCACGGTTTTTTTATAATATTTATAAATTTTACCATACTCAACATCTGCCAACAAAATAACAAAGACGGAAAAATTTAAGACGATATTGGTACAAAATGATTCTCAAGTTCTCGTTTAGCTTGCTATTAGTTCAAGTATAATATAAATGATATACTCAGTAAAATATTGTATCGCTATGGCTAAATAATTTTTTAATTGAGAAGATTCCTCATAGCTAATGAATATCTATAGTTTGCACAATCGATAGCTCTAGAAGTACTTGAACCGTAGTAAGGTTAACAGCCTTTTATACAGCTACCATAAAGTATGTCAAAATTACCAAAGGTTACGCTTTATGTGCTAACGACTGTAGAATATTATTATTGTATTAAATTCATTAATTTTTAGTCATAATAATCCAGCTTCGTTTTTAACCGACTTCAAAAACGAGGACGATCTCAATTCGATTGGTAAGTCTTTTTTTCTATATATGTCTATGTGCACCGATCACGGCGAAATTTCTGATCCGATTTACGTGATTCTTTTTCTGTTCGATGCGTAAAACATAATTTGTTTTTAAATCGATTGGGTAGTTTGATTTTTTAATCAAAATAACTGGAATGAGTTAGTCTATGTATGCGAAATTGCGGATTTTTGCTTTCCTATAACTTTTCAGTGAAACGATACGATGCTAGGATACAATATACGCGTTGACCTTAGAAAGTTATCACTAAATATTGTGAGAAAAAAATAAAACAAAAATTAAAACCGTCTTCAAAAAACCGAAGAGGATAAAATAATTAAATTTAATTAGGTACTCATCCCTAGAAACATATTTTTTGGAGTTGGTGCTAAGTTGTTTCCAGAAACAATAGAAAGTGAAGCACCGACTCCAAAAAATATAGAAACATATTTTTAAATTAATTATACATATATATAATAATTAAATTTAATAAAATAATTAATCCTTTTCAGTTTTTTGAAGTCGTTTTAAATTTTATTGTAACAATAACTTATAAGCAAATTAAATGTGTAGTAGGTCCTTTGTAATTTAATGAGCATTAAGTAAAATTATCTATTTAGCTACAAGCGCACCTATTAAATTAAACATTTCAATAAACGAACACAATGAAAACATCGTTTCAATAATAATTATATGTTTGTAAATGCAATAATAATAAATTCCGATAATTGATGTGTAAGTGTAAATAACAGCCGGTAATTAGTAATTTATCGTTAATAAATTTTAAGAATTACGATAATACAAAGAATTTCTTAGCATGCATGAGCGACTTCTAGGATGTGTTTTTGTTCATTGCTTAATTGTTACTAATACAATGGTTTTATAAGTGCTCTATTTTTAGAGATTTCTATGTTAAATAAAAAAACACGGTTTGTTTTTAATGTTTTACTTTTAATTTCATGACATCCCACCGGCGGCGCGGCACCTGTCTCCTCCACCATAAAAACCTGTTGGGTCCGGTTAGTAGGTACTTTACAAAATAAGGAATTCAATACATATTCCACAGACAAGAAGGTTTCAAAAACTAAGCAAAGGTTGTGAAAATTTGATTACTAATTATGTCTTGTTTGCTTAGCTAGCTTTATTAGACATAATTAAGGACTTTTTATTTGAGAAGGGTTATTCGACATCTTTATCGTGAGGCAAAATAGGAAGAACTACATTAGTGAGTAAAACGTTCATTAATGCACCGAGCAACATTAATTGAAGTTGATTGCAAACTCATTGGCTGATTTCCTTGGAACCTCTGACCCGGAGTCGATAAGAACGGCAAACATTAAATTCTTCGCTCTCTGATAAAGACGCTATCTGCTTACGAAGGGCTAGTTGGTGCTCTGTGTCCGAGCTGTGAAGTTGAAGAATCCAAAAATGAATAAGTTCCTGATCGTTTTGTTGGCTATCTGCCTCGTCAGCGTGAGTACTATTGACATTCATAATTGTAAAGGAAGTTTACCAAGAAGTCACATATTTCGTTTGCATGTCCATAGTGCGAACTTTTCCGTTCCGTCAGTGTAGATTTTTGTGACTGCCAAAGACCCTTACAAATAGACCCCTTATTCACCGTTGCTGGATCACGGATTCGATTCAAAAGTCACACCCTGTCTCTTTTTGATGTACCGCCGTTAAAAAGGTACAGGACAGATAACTCTACGTTTAGTGCTGATGATGCTGTGTTAGTCGCCAACAGTAATCATACAAATTTCTATATAATTTGCTTGACTTTATAATTTTTCTGTACTATTTATGTCGGAGATTTCCGATGTGTAACTTAAGTAGTAACCATTTAACTATTGCAGAATTATTATGGTGTTTATTGTATTTAATTATTTACTTCATGAAAAATAATTTCATTATAGCTACTCCCTGATTACACTTTTTACAATCATTACTAAAAATCATTCCTAGAATAATTTAAGATTTCGAAAAGGCTTTAAATACTTTATAAGATGGCCTCAAACGCATTACTATTCTTGTGGTACTAAACATATTTTATAATTAGTGTTACCTTTTAGTGTCCTAAACTGTCGCAAATATTGAGCATTTTAGTAAGACTTTAATTAAATTTTTCCTACCACTGTTGTTTCTATTTTTCAATGTGGTAGTGTTGACTAATCAATAAAGTATTTTACAAAGGCCAAAATATGAATGGCAAAAAAGCCAAGAACGATCCTATAAAATTCCCCTTTTTTCATTTTACAAATGGATAAATAATTATAACCCAAAACTAAGTTTAGTAGAACTACATTCAGTCAGTTCATTCAGGTCGGTCATTCAGTTTTGATAAATTAACTATTTAGTTTTTATCCTTCAGGTTTAATAAAAACTATAAAATAATAATAAATAAATTATTTCCAATTTATCGCTTACGTTACATGCGCGTGCGCTATTGTTGTTAGCGCTGAGAAGTCATGTCTCTATCCCTCTGTCTCGGCCGGAACAACGTTCATGAGGTATCGCTGTAACTGGTTACATATTTGTTAGGGTTTTTAAGTAGATAGTCTTCGAAATGATGATAGCGGTAATGTAGATGGGTATCCTCATTTTGAGCTCTAAATATATATTGGAATTCGTTTGTACAGGTGCACGCTTTTGTGAAGCGTGATGCCCCAGCGGAAGCTCAGAACAATTATATAGACGATCTCAAAAAGCAAGTTGGGGATTTCAGCGCGAAATTCCAAAAAGACTTTACTAACACCATGAACCCTGATGAAATCAAGAAAAACTTCGACCAGTTTGTAAAAGGATTGAACGATTTGGTAATTATATTCTAAAGAACAGCGTTGCAAAATTTTTTATTTTTTATATAACACAAGTGTAGCAAGTAAGCCCGATTGAATGTGTTTACCGTAGCCAATATACACTTGTATTATATATTGGGCACTAATCATGCGTTGCCTACCTTGTGAAAATAAATAGACTATAAATAGCGTTATGTTGACAGCACAGGGATGAGTCTCCATGCTCCCAACAAAACGATTTTTCAAAGAGCTCTGAAGACTTCACTCACTCACTGCAGGTGCACAATACTACTAAGTAGTATTACTTAGGTGTGATCTTTTGCAAGGTGGAAGTGCTATGCCCGTTGGTAGCTAAAAATACGGCTGGGAAATACCTACCTCTGCGTCCTAGCTTTCTTAAAATAAACACATTTTAAATTTGATTCTAGCCATCATAGGGATTCATTTCTTACCTGTTTATTTGATCTAAATAGTGTTTGGCTATGATAATGATATAAAATTGGTTAAAAAATTACAAGATACCTGATTCATTCTAGGCGTTTCGTTTGTAGCATGAGAATAAACAGCAGCAGCGCAACTAGTTCGATTCCTAACTAGTATAGATTTTTCCCACTTTTCTGTAGAAATTTAAGTACGGCTTGAATTTTTATCGATAAACCTTTTCAAATTATAAACTCTGATATTTATTTTACAGTTCACCGTCCAGGAGAAGAAAGCTTAAGAAGTAACATATCGTAGAAAAAACAATACGCAAGATCTTCAAACATCTGAAATACTAGATGATGAGTATTCAAACATGGCATAGATGTTTTGATAATACAATATATTTATTATACACCTATATTGTTTTTTATTTTTTTATTCCTGGGAATCCTGTTGTTATCAAGTAGAGCGGCAGATTAAACTTTTACCCCTTACCAGCCTGCTCTAGTCTTTTCTATAATAGAATGCCTATATAATATCTATTCTATATTATTACAAAATGTGGTCGTATGTTGAACGTGGTTCGAACTTTGTACCGTTTTAGACTGAGACAGATTCAGTTTTGAGCCAGGTCTAAACTGAAATCAACTATTAAATGATGGAGTCTGGTTTATCGGTACTTTACTAATTAACCAAACTTTTGAAGAGTGTTTATTTATTAATTGCACAAAAAAAGTACAAATGGCGGACTGAATGCTTGATGCTGCTGCAATGTTGTGGTGACTTTACAAATTAAGCCAACATAAGGAGAGTGTTGTAGGTACTTTACAAATTACGCAACATTCTGACGAATTGTGGGTACATTTTAATGTTTTTTGTGTGTCTGGCCGGACATCACGAGACGCGGGATCGGTTCCCGTCTGGAGCATATATTTTTTCATTGTTTTATTTCTTTGTTTGTAATTATTACAATATTGTGGGTACTTTACAAATCAAGCAAACTTTTGAAGAACACGTAGAGATGTTTTATTGTTCACAATCAAAAAGTGACAGTTCTTTTTAAATGGATTTTTTTGTTCTTAGCGGGGAGTGCTGGGCCTTTATCTCACATGATAGTAAGTGACGATAAAGCCGCAGATGGAAGCAAGTTACACCCGGATTCCTCAACCACAAAGGAACTGGCAAATCTTAACTTTTCACTTTCTCTTATTCTTTTTACACATTTTAATATATTATATATAAAACTAACTTAACCAACCACGGAAACTGTTCGAAATACAATGATGCCGTCATTGTGTGGGGAGATGTTGACCTAAAAATTAATTATTTTTCTTTCTTTTCTTCGGTAGCTCAGTTGCATGTCTTTTTTCTACTTTGTCAGTTTTTCTAAATATCTTTGGATTATCTTTTATTATGATAAAATA
The DNA here is from genome assembly GCA_947347705.1 of Nymphula nitidulata. Taxonomy (NCBI): domain Eukaryota; kingdom Metazoa; phylum Arthropoda; class Insecta; order Lepidoptera; family Crambidae; genus Nymphula; species Nymphula nitidulata. Next base: position 14,771,280 of record OX374626.1, on the reverse strand, counting down.
ACCTTTAGAAAATATTTCATACTGACATTTAAATGTTTGATTTTGTCCGTTAAAAATGCCTTCTTTATTGTAAGAAAAAAAATACTATACAACTAATGGATACCCTACATACAAACTCGCGCAATTAATCTGGGAACTCTCCACATAACACATATAGGTTTTCTATTGTTTGTGAAGGTCCAAAGGTTTGCAAGTTTCATAATTATAGAACACAAGCAGGAAAAAACAAAGCTTAAACCGACCCTTCAGTTTAAGCTCGGTTTTTTCCTGCTCATGTTCCTACATAAAGTTTAGTCCCATGGAAACAATTCCGTATATATTTTTTTTATTCTTCTGCATTGAGGATATGTGTCGTAGCATGGGGTACCAACGAAGCCGGTTGAACTATTATAGAATAGGATATAAAGCCTATGCTCAGAACCTAGCATAGAACATGGGTCTTCCACTCAGCCAGCTGAAAGATAGACCAAGTTTTCTTTTCTGTCATCATTTACACAGTCTTGTTCAAAATTACTCCGCGTTCGGAATCACCATACTTTTCCCTACCCGTAACTATCGCTAAAGACAAATAACTTTCACTGTAATAGGCACAAAACATACTTACATTATTTGAATGAATATGATATGGGAAGCGATAAGCTCCTAGTTGACTAGACACTCCAGTGCAAGTTTTGATGCTTGTAAAACGTTACTATCAAGTTTGCCTTACATTTGATAGTTCAAATCGCATAACAGTGACAAAATAGTATTTGTTGTGACTTATAAATACTTCACAACAGATGCTCTGTTCAATTTTGTATATTTTTTTATTTGACGTTAAACTTACTCTTATAATGCAAGATGATTTACTATTAACGAGTAATCATCATCATCATCATCATTTCAGCCGAGAGATGCCTACTTCTGAGCATAGGCCTTCCCCAGAGATCTCAAAACCGATAGGTCCTGCGCTGCCCGCATCCATCGGCCTCCCTCGACCCTCACCAGATCGTCGATCCAACTAGTGAGAGACCTGCCAACGCTGCGTCTCCTGGTACACGGCCGCCACTCGAGGACCTTTCCGCCCCAACGGCCGTCAGTCTTCCTTGCTTGTCAACAATTAATAATGTGTCATATTATATTTTATTTTTAAGACCAAAATATACATAATATTTTTGAAGAATATTGTGCACATTGTGTTCCCTCTTTCCTTTAAAAATCAGCTTATGGGCCGGGGCAAGGGTCGGCGGCTAGAACAGGATGTTCATGCTGCACCAGCTGTCTTCGCATATGGTCTTACAGGACCTTCAGGGCCACATCAGGTGGTGTTGAAGCATTTGCCGTGATATGTATAAAAAAAATTCTAAAACCGAAAAATGTTTTGTTATACTTGATATACTTCAAATAAAGATTTCAACCATTCTGCACTTAGTAATATACTACCCTATGTACGAAATTCTCCAAGTTCAAAATTAATCTCGGCATGGCTTTATTAAGTTATATTTAGAGAAAGCATACTTGGAAACTCATTAACTTTCTATTATGATAAGCAATATGTATTAAATTTACTTATTAATATGCGAAGTGCCCACAAAACAGACATAATTTATTTTAAATGGTCCGTGAGCACCGCCCCGGTGGGCCGGTAGGGACGGAAGGTTATTTTTAAGCAATTAATTCACTATTCAATCACACAGCCTTCCTGATGGAAAGCGGTTACCGTAGCTTCTTCTGGCTAAATGTCACGATATAAATAAATACAGTGGAACATATAACCTCCTTCTTTTTTGAAGTCGGTTAAAAAAACTAATTCACTATCAATCAATCACACAGCCCTCCTGATGTAAGCGGTTACCGTAGCTTCTTCTGGCTAAATATCATGATATAAATAAATACAGTGGAACATATAACCTCCTTCTTTTTTGAAGTCGGTTAAAAAAAATAATTCACTATCAATCAATCACACAGACCTCCTGATGGTAAGCGGTTACCGTAGCTTCTTCTGGCTAAATGTCATGATATAAATAAATACAGTGGAACATATAACCTCGTTCTTTTTTGAAGTCGGTTAAAAAAACTAATTCACTATCAATCAATCACACAGACCTCCTGATGGTAAGCGGTTACCGTAGCTTCTTCTGGCTAAATGTCATGATATAAATAAATACAGTGGAACATATAACCTCGTTCTTTTTTGAAGTCGGTTAAAAAAACTAATTCACTATCAATCAATCACACAGCCCTCCTGATGTAAGCGGTTACCGTAGCTTCTTCTGGCTAAATGTCATGATATAAATAAAAAAAATATAAATCAAAATATTGTACTACCTACCTATTTAATCCTTTTGGACTCAACTTTTCGGTTGACTAGTAGGGAATGCCTAATGGCATTAAGTCCGCTAAATTGTACTAGAAAATTGTAGGACCAGAAAGGTGTATAAAAAGAACGCAATAGCATGTAATATTGGGCGAGTGAGGAGCTGGGTGGCGAAGTGGTTTGAGCGTTCTGTGGTTCTGGTTTCGATTACGAAAATAAAGCAGCTTTTGCCATAATCCATGCTTCGAAAGGCACGTCAAGCCGTTGGTCCCGGTTGTTACTTACCGCTTTAACCCACGAACCCGTATTGGGCCAGCGTGGTGGTGTTATGGCCCAAACTCCTTATGTGTTTCTCCCGTGTAGAAAGACCTGAGCCCAACAGTGGAACGTATATAGGCTGGTGAAGATATGATAATGATCACTGAGCGCGTTGCCTAAGCGTGTGAAAGGCTTAGGATGTGTTAGGGACTTGACGTAACTAACTAAATAAATTAATAAAGTAACTAACTTTTTAATTTTTTAAATTAACAGGTTGTGGCCTGTAAAATTAAAGTTTTTTAATTTTTTTGAATGGAAAAGCTTTTAATCCTTTAAACGCCATTGGGTCATAAAATATGGAATACGATAGAAAGTAAAAAATTAATGGAGTCTGGTATGTCGCGTATGGAACCGTGATAGGCGGTATCACAGTTAGGAAACTGTGATACCGCCTATCACGGTTGGGAAACCCCACCACAGCTGGGTTGTTTGAGACACTCCTATACTGGCAAACTCACTAAAACCATACGTTACCTCTACTTCCCTGCATTATGACACAACTACATGAGCAACCTGTTTTAGGCAGAAAGCTTTCAAAGCTACCAAGCTGTGATAGGTCGGATTCCTGCGCTGTAGTCTATAAACCGACTAAAATGACGGTGTTCTCCTTCGTTTGTAGTCTTTTGTGGTAGTCTCAAAGACTATCAGGTTCTTCGTGTAGTGCAGACCTATAACTGAGTCACACTGATTGCACATAGTCTGGCATTGTATATCATTGAATTAGAACTGTAACCTAAGGCACGCCTTGGGGGTACAACTCGACTATTTTTTTATACAACCTAATGACGAACAAGCTGACGGCCTACCTGGTAGTAAGCGGTTACCGCCGCCTATAGACACCTGCAATAACAAGGAAAAGCAGTTGATATTGCAGGTACGTTGTCATCCTGAGGCCTAAGAGGAAATGCCGTCAATGCCCAGTAATTACACTGGCAACTAGTATTAGTGGAGATTCGGGTAATTTCGGTAATAACGGGCTAACTGCAGACAAGGCTGTTTACTTACATCATGATAAATAATAATACTTGATTATTTATTACTGCCTTGAAATAGAGGTGGGTCCACCCAAAAGTGCCTGGTACTGAGTATACTCATAATGATGTAAGCGGCCTTGTACGGAGTTACCCCGTGTCCGAAATAACTCTACTCTTCCCTATCAAAGTAACCATTTAAAAAATTCCACGTTAGCAGAATCCTAGTACAGGAAGTACAAGGATTCTGCTAACGTGGAATTTTTTAAATGGTTACTTCCAAAAAATCCACCTATCTATTTTCAATGAAAGAGGTCAGTTACCTAAAATCGTTGACTTTGACATTCGTCTTGTACTCATATCCCGAAATACGCTAGTAATAAAGAGATATTATCAAGGGTAAAGGTCAAAGTAGTAATTGTTAGATTAGGGCGTTATCTCAAACGTGCTCTTGACGTAACCATCTATTCAATAGGCATGATGTTTAGGTACATATTTCTCATTGAACTTGTTTTTTTTTACCAATAATGAAGCGATATAATTGTTTTAATCTATTTAGAAATCATCTGCCAAATTCAAAATGAATTTTGCAAAAAATGAAATTCCATAACATTTTTTGCATTTTTCATAACACGCGATTGAAAATATTTTTTTTGCCAGTATTTTTATCAAATTCTTCAAATTATGATTTCTATTTGCTTAGATAAATGGTAAAGCTTGAGTTTGAGTTGATAGTTTTAGTTGTATTTGTAATTATCTTATCACAGTAACATAACTAGTACCTTCGTATGTACACACGACATCACATCAAGTGTAACAGTTGCACTACGAAAGCCGCCTTTATTACGAACGGAATAAGGGCGGTCTCAAGGTCAAACTGTTACGCTTGATATGCTGTCGACTGTATTTACTATTTTCGACTCTTGGGAATAATATATTGAGAAAAACTGTAATAATTGCAGTCTATTCTAGACTCTTAGAAGTAAATAGAAGTATAGCAATTACAAGTGCATCAATGAAAATAAAATCATCAAACAAGAATAAGAATTATGAAAACACGAACGAATAACAACTTCAGTATTCGTGGCCACAACTTTTTTCTGTAGTCAATATAATATTCTCTTTTGGAAGGTAACTTGGCTTTAATATGCATGGCGCCAGGTAGCCGATAAGCCCCTACAAGCCTGACCTGATCCTTTTTGAGCGTCTGCAGCTTGGACCGTCTCCGGCGAGGATTTTCACAGATTTACACCGCTCTTCCATTGTTGGCGTTTCGCGTGAGTAGTGTTGTGATATTGATATGTCGATATGATTAATTAAATAACCATCAAATAATTTCGATACTCCAATTAAGCAAGTATTCAATTCCTAAGAGTGGTATCGAAATATAAGAAATATGAAATGATATTTATGTGTTAGTCAGCTTACGAGGCTTATTGTTAAAGAAACACTATGATCCTAGAGTTGTAGACATCGATTATTCTCAGGCCCACCTAATTTTATATTTCCTTTACCGGAATCAATATCTTTATGTGACTTCCAAAGCATGGCGTGGCGGAGTTTGGAAGCTCTTTTGCTTGGTCAGCCATCCGAATCGAGTGAAGTTTAGGTTCTTGGCGAACATTGCTTAACTTTAGCAATCGTTACGTAAACTTACAAGCCACCAACTACGCAACTGATTATGTCTAGATAGTCTATATATTCCGAAATATTATTATCTTCTTATAGATTCTTATTTTCTTGTACTGACAATCTACACCTACTTATATAAAAGCGAAAGTAGCTTTGTCTGTCTGACTATCTGTTGCCTTTCACGGTTGAGCTGCTGAACTGATTTAGATGAAGTTTAGAATAGAGATATTTCGAGACCCTGGTATACATATTTTGGTAGACGTACCGCGTAGCCGCAGCGACGACTTGTCAGCGATACAATTATATCACACTTATTGTTGTTCTGTATCCAATAAATGACATGAATACCATAGAATATGTATTGAGGTCAACCGTATCTTACGGTTTAATTAGAGTTTGACATTAAACTTAACTATATAAACGTCGTTTATCGAGTGAATCTGATATCTACATAAAAAACATGTTATAGTCCACTAACAGAGGTGCTGCACACAATTTTATACGATTTGACAGTTCAATGCAGATGAAATAATTGCTTTTTTGAAAAGTTTTACATCGAACTTGTAGCCCAGAACTATCGACGTCTAAACTATCGATCATGTTGTAACACTATTAGACAGATAAAGGATATACGGCTTAGTGTTTGTATCCATATGAATTGTTTATAATGTAAAGCTCTTTTGTAAATAAACAAGCATTTGTCCGTCACTTTATCCGTGTTATATGACGAAAGAATTTTGCCGGCTATTTTGTTTTGATCCCTGTTTTACGTTACTAAATTACAAAAAGATCTGCTAAATTTGGCGACGGATTTGTCGTGAAAAAGATTTGTTGGGCTATTATAATCCAAGGAGGTTTATTTTTATGTAGAGCACGGTTTTCTTTAGTTTTTATTTATTTATTGAAAACTTACAATTTTACACGCTTTGCAACATAGCTGCGGCTCACAAATCATGAAATAAAATAAAACCGAAAGAAGTAACGAAAATATAGTACCAGTGTATAAAAATATGAATTTTCGTAATCATTTTGTGGTACTTAAATTTTATTTAAATGAAATTTATATTGCATTATTATTAAATTTATAATAAAAATAATATTATCAGTTGATAACAGCTTAATATAAACATCATATGAAAGTTTTAAGCATCAAAATAGCTAACTTTTTGGTTTATTTTACTTTATGATTTTTTTTAGTACAGATGACATCACATCAAGCGTAAAAGTTGCATGACGAAAGTCGTCTTTATAACAAGCGGAATAAGGGCGGTCTCAAGGTCAAACTGTTACGCTTGATGTGCTGTCGAGTGAACATTGAAGAGTTCAATAACTGTGAAAGTGCAATATTTCGTTTGGATGTTGAGCGTTGCCAACATTTCTGTTATCATCAACATATGTTCCACTGTTGGCCACAACCTTCATACATAGGAGAGAAATTCAGTAGTACAGTCGGAGTTTGGGCCATAACATGCAATGTATTTAATGTTTGAATAAGCTGAAGGGTTTGATTTAATATTCATATTTTACAAATAAAGAAAAAGGTAAAAATATTATATGCTCCAGATGGGAATCGAACCCGCGTCTTCTGGGGTCCGGCCGGCTTTAAAAGTAGAAAGCGGTACAGAACTTGGTAGGTTACATCTAGTGCTCCGGTGGCGAAGCGGTTATCTCTTTATCTTAAACTCTTGATGTATGTAGTAGAGTACCTAACAATTTGCACTGTTATACCTTCCTACTTAGGCCTACTTTAGTGTCTTTACCTGGTAGTATTATACATCATCATCAGTCTACATACGTCCCACTGCTGGGCATAGGTCTTCCTACATGGGAGAAGCACATGAGGAGATTGGGCCATAACACCACCACGCTGGCCCAATGCGGGTTGGTGGGCTAAAGCGGTTGTAGTAACAACCGGGACCAACGGCTTAACTTGCCATCCGAAGCACGGAGGAGCTCGAGATTATAAATTTTATTGACCCATCCCGGGACTGACCATGGCGAAAGTTGCTTTGTTTTCGTAATCGAAACCAGAGCGCTCAAACCACTACGCCACCGAGCTCCTCAAGAATTATACATAGGTAATACATTTATATGGAATATTAAACAAATTTAGGTCACATTCAGTTGTTTATTTAATTTTTTAGCCTTTCAACCGTCTAATATACACCTACAAATATATACGAAACACTCGGTGGGCGAGTCCGATTCGCACTTGTCTGGATTTTTCAAAAATAAAAGCCAAGATAAACTATTGTAATTTGGTACTTTGATAAAGGTAAAAACAATAAACGTGTCTAAAATTATCGATACTTTATGTCATCACCAAACTAACATCGATATTCAACTACCTCGTTATGTCTTTCTTTCTATGCTACCGTGCTTCGGCATTCAGTCTTATCAACAATATTTTCTGTAATAGGTAGGTACGTTCTGTGTCTGAAATACTTTTAAAACTGCACTACCAGCGTGTTTAATATGCATGGAGTCTTAGATAAGCCATATAAAACCTACTCGGTTTGGCCGACTTCGAACGAGACTTCTTCCATTCATTCATGAGCACCGATGGCGGATTCCTTTTTGAGATTTATATCTGAAATATAGGTTTATTTTGCACAATGCTTAAAGTGCGTCTAGTTTTATTCATTAACATTTAAATATTAAATGTACTTCGGAGTTTAGATAGCTCAGTTTAGATTCGATCTAAAACAACAAAAAAGTATAGAATTCATATTCATATTAATATTGCGGGAGTTTTCAGATTGAGGAAATCTTATTCGTTTGACAAAACAAATAATAATCATTTTTTGATTATGTTTTCTGATGAAACGAAGAGTCCATTAGCATAGCATGTTTAACATATAACGCTAACAATAGTTCGTTTCGCAGACTAATGTATACATATAGCAAAGTTTGATTGTAAGCAACTTAATTTATTACAGAGACTGTACATTATTATGCTTTGCGGCGTTTTTTAAATAATGAATCTTTCTGTTAAAGTAATATTTCTTTGGGCTATTTAACCAAAAGTTGCACTCCTTAACGTCAAGATTTTTTTAACATAACTAATGCATAATTAAAATATATATTTTAATTACAAAAATTAAGAATAAGTAATGCGTTGAATTTGCAGCGATTTCTAGTGTAGTGTTAAAGATACTTTTTTCAAAATTGAATGGATTTGTGAATTAAAAGTAGGTATACATGTGTAGCAGGTATACTTATGCTTATGTTTTAATTCAAATATACTTCAGCGAAGATTTCAACGTAAATGTCGTTCTAAATTAAGCAACTACTCAGTTGAGCCTCGATCAATGTTTAACAATCTATGAAAAGTTCTAAAATTAAATTTCGTATTAAATCACTTTAAAACTAGATTCTTTACTAAGAAAATAATCTTCAATAATTTGGGCCTCTCTTTGCAAAATCAAAATGAAAAATACTGTATAACTTTCAGATTTGCTACACGGATTTTTCATATTCTGCTCTACCTATCGAACACTTTTATTCTCCATTTTGAAATAAAGAAAAGGTATTAGTCACAGGTAATCACCTCAGGGAGCTCGTCAGCTCGTATCAATGGCATGTTCGATCATTGTCACCGCGCGAGAAAATCTTAAGACAGAGATGTATAACTCGGACACAGGTGTTGAAGTCGCGTAGGCACTAGTGATGGTACTGCTTCAGTATCGATTATTAAATCTGGAATTTTAGATAACTGAAATGCGTATAAGTTAAAAGTAAGTTACATTTACATTTATGGCGTACATGAAGTTATAAAAAATGTACTTTTTGCATGAAGTTGTCATTGAATTATCTTCTTATTCATTCAATTGCGAATTCTTGTCTATGTACCAAAAATAGTTAGTAAATTCAATACTCTTACTTTTTGTTTAAACAATAAATCAGATATTTTAAATATTTTTTTAAAAAGAAAAAGACATTTGACAGTATAACATGACTCCACGAATCTTTCTCAATCCGGGTGACCGTTTAAGCCATAGACTAGAGATGTTTTAGCCATCTCTGTCCACTTCCACTTTAATTTCCTATTAGCTTTAACAGCGATTTTGGTTGTAGGTTTATGCCCCGCAAAGAAACACACTTACAAACTTACAAGTTGAAAATATTGGTAACGAAGTAAACCGAGTCAAACAAAACTTGCCATTCATAAGCAAGTCAGAGTAGTCTAATTAGCTGTATGAGGATTTTTCGAAAGGCAGTGGGCAGAGGCGGTCAAAGCAGTCACCCGGATTGAGAAAGGTCGTGGGTTTATATTGTTCTCCTTTAATGGTCATATAACAAACAAAAAGTATTTAAAGGAGATGTTTTAAAAATGTATGGAGACCCGGCCAGGTCCATGATATAAAAAAAAATCTAGTATAGTGTACTAGATTTTTTTTATATATATAAAACTAGATCACAAACAAGCTGACGGCCCTCCTGATGGCAAGCGGTTACCGCCGCCTATAGACACCTGCAATAACAAGGCAAAATCACTTGATATTGCAGGTGCGTTGTCATCCTGGGGCCTAAGATGAAATGCCGTCCATGCCCAGTAATTATACCAGGCTACCTTTCCCTTCAATCCGAAACACAGCGAACTGTTTCACGGCTGAATACTAGAAAATAGCCAAAAATATGCAGAACAGTTTATATTATTCCATTTTCTTTTTATTTGCTTTATTTTGTGATACAAAACAAGAGTTTTAAATAAAAAACTGCAACACAGGCCAACATTCATCATGTTGACTTCTATTTGCCCGCCCTATTGCCCTATCGAATAATAGTAAAATAGACGAATCATTTTGAGCTTTGTACCTCTAAACTATACATGAAAACGAATTATTTGTATTTTCCCAGATTCATCTGATCTACCTGGTTTTTTTTGAGATAACACCTGGCCTGGCGGGATATGAAACATCTCTTTTATTAAAGTTTAATAAGTTTTTTATATCATCGATATCGACAGAATTAGGTTACATTGTGTAACGTGATACTGCTCTTTAGCAAATATTAGTCTTGCTCGACTCAAGGCTCCGTAAAATACTCTACGATTGGATAATAAAATGATACGTTCAATCTTTTCAAAAGAAAAATGCACTATTTACTGTATTTACATGCTCTCTGAGCATGACAGACAAGTTAGTTATTGACTTTTGAATATATTACGAAAAAAATTGTGTGGTTACTATTTTTATTTAAAATAATTCCAATAGAAGCTGTATATACGATTCTTCGACGGTGCTCTCTGTGAGAGAGTGTATTGCAGATATTTCGAAAGGTACGTCTCTTCTGAATCATTGAAATGCATTGTTCTGTAGCGGGTGAAATTTTCATACAAATAGTTTCCAGTTATTGTCGTCCGATTATCATATAGATAGACGGCCCCTTGTATAACAATTGCTTCTGATTTATAGAATAGTCTAAAAATAATAAAGAGGAATAATCCCTACTATTGTGTAATGATTTTCTGGGTGATGCTGTCAAAGTGAATCAGTGGTTTATTCCCAACAGCCCCTGAAAGAATTCACCTAAACGGGGGAAGATGGGAATTTACGTTTTATCTTCCCCCAAAAATGGTGGATGATGGGAAGTAAAATATTTGCCCCCGAAATATTAGAATAATCATAAATTTAGTTTTGCAGACTTCAATAGAAAGGTAATATCGCGGTTAGCAGTGGTAAGAATTAAAAATAAACTTAAGTTTTAAAGAACGACTGAAACAACATTTTGATTATCAAAATTTAAAAAAGAAAACAAATATTATAGTATTTTACGTTAAAATCAGTATTTCATGACTAACTATAGCGATTCTTCTTACAATTCTTCATTCAAATATTGTTATTCAAAATAACAATATTTACAATCAATAATGGCTTAAAATTTATTCTTCCTCAAAACAGGTTAACTAAAAAATTTTTGGACCTACCATGAAAAAAAAATCCGTAACTCCAGAGACGATCTAAATAGTGTTTAATTAACATGAAGCCATTACGTTTGTATTGATTTTGATCTTTTAATTTATACTAATAAAGAACATTCATGAGGTAAGCGAAAGAATTGGGTTCTTTAATAAACACATATAATGAATGTCCCGAAGCACGTCTAATTTTGGTAAAAGTTTCTATGGTAGCCCTGCATTATACAATATTCGGCTGTGTTTTTGATAAGTTTAAAACTCCTAATACGAAGGTAGTTGAAACGGCTACAATTACGGCGGCATTTTTATTTTCGTGCTTTACTCTGGTTTGAAAAGCTTAATCTTATGTAAAATGTCTTAGGACTTCACACGAAATTTTCAAAACGCCAATATCGCGCATAATTATTAGACTTAGACCATAAGAACAAGATAGACAGAACGATCCGAGCAATCAAGTGAAGCCGCGTGTGTGACCTACAAGTATGTAGGTACATGAATTCCAACGTGTGTGTAATGTTGCAATATTTTGACTGTTTACCCCGACGAATGTTCCGTCCTTGTTATTTTTTATGACTCTAAAAAGAATTATTGCATAAATCTTATAAAGTTTTATTAATTAATTTTGCGTATGGCGTCACCATTTAGCATCATTTTCCTATGGAACGGTTTTCGGCGACTTACAGCTCCCCAAACATATTAGCTATATAAAGTATACCTAAAAAAAATGATTTACCTACTAAAGAATTTGGAGAGACATTCTGTTTTTCTGAACAGTTTTTACATGTATTCTTAATTTTTGATTTTAAAATTGTATATAAATGTTTGAAAAATAATTTAGTACTTAATTAAAATATATCTAAACTAGAAAAATACACTAACACTAGTTACACACACTAATACCACTAACTACTAATAGTCACTACTAGTCACTAATACTAGTTTTTACATTTTTTTACAACACAGGAAATAATACGATTTCGTGCGACATCCTACGTTCGAAATAGCGTTCGCCGTCACACTGCGACTCGAATCGATGACTTTCTTTCAGATGAATTTGCGCGGCTTCAATCGCTGTCTCACGACGTTCTTGTCTATCTTGTTATTAAGGTTTATGTTATTAGAATAAAACACGAAAATAATAGAGCCGGTTATAACAGCACCGTAATAGGATCTTTTGCCATCGTTTAATACAAATTCCCACGAAATTCAGTAAAATAGTGACTTGTGCTTCTTCAATAAGCCATGGGATCAACCAAAACAATGTTTGGTATTTGAAAGCGAGCCGCGTTTGCGGGGCAACTCATTAACGGAAACGAATTGAAAAGTTGACTAACTTTCTCCGCAAGAGTAAACGAAAGTCCTGAGACTGAGGACCGGATAGGGCCCGGGCACAACAGGGGCAAACACAACTTTTTACGACATACAAAAAGATCTAAGAAACAGAACCATTTAGAGTACAGCAACTTGAATGAATTGAGTGAATGCCGCGTCTCCTCCATTTACGTTACAATTTTATAGGTTTAGCGCATAGATTGTAATTAGCATGGTTCTTAGTATTTCACAGGTGCGTTATTATCCTAAAGCCTAAGATGAAATGGCTTTCATACCCAGTAATTGCATTGGCTACCTTTCCCTACAATCCGAAACACAGCTAAGTAACTGTTTCACGCCTGAAATAGGAAAGGCGGTGGTGCCGCCCAATACCTACCCAGACGACCGTACGGGCCTACCACCTAAGTAGTATACTAGGCTTGACAATAGTATAATATTAATTTAATTTAATTGAATTACTAATAAAAGTATAATATCATTACAATTGAATAATATATTTCTAAACTATAAGAAATTAACTAAACTTTTTCCAGTTCAGATAATTTCTTTTCATATTATCTTTAAATATTTTTTCAGGCGTTAAAAATACAATAAAAATGTTTTTATCAGTTAACGGTCTCTTAAAATAAAATATTTTTCTTTTATTAAATAATAACATCGTTAGTAAAAGGTACAAGCATAAAAAGATATAAGTAGATGTAAAATTACAGGTATAGAGTGTATAAGAATAAAAAAAACTTGCAGTAATAGTCAGTGTGTTACTATCCTCCTACACAAGAAACGTAAATTGATTAAAGCGACCTACCTATCGGACTTCGTTATTAGTTGCCGTGAACAATACAGCACTCCAGCTTTTGTAAGTAGCGAAATTGAAGCATTAAAATGTATTAATCATAATAACAATACTATGTTTTTATGGTTAAGATAGAAGCTTTCATCGTAAAGAATTGACGTAAATTTACAATTAAAGAATTTTGTAACATTAAATATAAGTATACTTTACCTTTATTATAGAAATAAACTGAAAATAAACATACAAATATCGATGATACGTGATCGTTCACATCATACAAAAACAAACATCTTCCTCCAGGTCTCTCATTAGATTGTTATTCTATTTCAGTACTTATTTAAAATGTCTTACTGTTCAAAATAAAGAATTTTAAATTCAAAGTTAAAAAAGAATTCACAATTGCGTCTGAAAGTTACAATCCGTGGGATTACGCACGCCGAGAGTTAAGCTTACTCTTGATTACGTCATTAACATGTAGGGATCCGTATCCGAGAATGTATAATATTTGTTTTAAATCCCTAAACATTGAAGAGAAAAGAATTATTATTCATTAAACCCTTATTTCATTCACGACGCAAATATCTTGCTAACCCAGACAATTGTGACGTTTGAGTACCATTCTCTTTAAGTTTCAATTGGCTGCTTGGAAAAAATATATCTCAAAGTTAAATAGAGATGACAATGTCTCATGCCTAGTATATGTATACGTCATTTGACGATTACATTCTATTTGTTTTATGTATAATTCATTCTATATTCGTGCTAATATAATATGTTACCTACATGCATTATAGTTTTACTAATAGTATAAATGCATAAGTAACTCGGTCTGTCTGTCTGCTACATTTCTACCCCTTAACTGCTAAACTGAATTGGCTGGGCATGGAGATAACTTCCTGAGAAAAGGCATAGGCTACCTTTCGGCGCGGTATCCGATACACATCACGCACTATCCACACTTTTGTTATACACTGTACTCGTCGAACAAGGGTCCGAATACCCGGTCTACACTTGTCGAGCTCTACCAGCTACATACATGTATCTGGGAACTTCTCTCCCATCTCTCCACGACACGACTCACCTGAGCCTTTAGAGGCAGCCTCAGGTTTGTGGTTCCCTCACGCCTCGAGCGCCCTGGTGACTCTAAGCATCAGCGGGACACCTCCCCCGAGGGTGATGCCAGACGATTAGAAATCCTCCAGCGGCGAATTCGCCCCTAAACTAACTTAAAATTTTCAGTAATTAACACTAATTGTTATTTAAAATGATAACATTACTCAAACACAGATACATTATATCACTAATCTGTTAACGAAGGATAACGAAGAGAGCCTAGAAGAAGCGGAGCTTCATAGAAAACTGCGCAATATTGGTATCCTCGGCGGGTAGAAGAGCACGTCGTATAAAATCTGCTAATATCGAAATTGTATTGTGCCCTTTCGATCTTTTGGTTTACGTACCGGGCGGGTCAACTTATGCACAAAGAAGCAACGCAATTATTTTTATCAACTTTAATAATTTTACATTAACATTTCTATGAAACGTTGTTTTAGATAGGTACATTTGTCTAATCATAAATCTGCGACGAAAAACGTCGTTTCACTGGCAATTTAAATATGGAAAACAATTACATGACAGTAACTATGTTTTAAATACAGCCGAATAGGGATAAAATGACATTACATCCGTCAAGCGGCGGCGTCAGCGGTAACTCCGTAATATGCGAAGCGCCTAACGCTGCGACTTGCGACTTTACTTACCCCGCCAATTCTATACAGAATAATAAAATTATTTTGTTTCGGTATACTTTTTCTAACTGATTTTCAGATCCGTCAGATCTTTCAGCGACCTATGGCATTCCTTATAAAAGGGTGAAGTTTTTCAACGTTGCGCTTTAAGAAGTGCGCCGGGTATTTTACCTCATTTCAAGCAATCAATCAAGCATTTTACCCCCTCCTTTGGGAAGGTTAGAGTATTTTAATCTCGGTATTTTTTCCTTTGAACCTTTTCCTTGTTTTTGATATGTTTTTTAATGGGTGTGTTTATGAAATTTGGCAAGCGTGATAGAAAGGGCTCAGAATTTACACGTATCTTCTAATCCTTTCCTTGCCAAACTCATGCTTTCTCATCACCCCCACAAGACCAGGTAATTTCATATAGTTTGTTCGTGCTGCGCAAAACTGCACAGATAGAGGTTGCAAACATTTATAATCGCAACAATAAGTTAATAAATGATCTATAAATTACTGTAGCCAAATTTTATTTAAATAGAGTATTTTCTTTGTAACTACTTAAGTATCTAACTGGATAAATTATTTGCATGCTGTGTTTGTCTGTATGTAGTGAGTGGTTGTGCAATTAGTATTAGCCCTAGTCTCTAATAGTTTAAGCGTGTTTTGTCGTAACAACTGTTGACAAACCAAAATAAAGAAAAAAAAAGTTACTTCGAAGTTTACTTTTTTGTAGGTTTCTTATATGATGTTGTATTAACCCTTAAAAGTCCGATAAACCAGACACAATAAAATTTTAATTGTTATGTCATTTTAGGTTGACGTCTGGGCATTGAAGGATTTAATAGTCCATGGTAACACTAGTTACCGTGGACGAGCAAGTGTTTTTATACCTCTAGATGACAAACAAGCTGACGGCCCACCTAGTGATAAGTGGTTACCGCCGGCTATAAACACCTGCAATAACAAGGAAAAATCACTTGATATTGCAGGTGCGTTGTCATGATGCCTAAAATGAAATGCCGTCTATACTCAGTAATTACACTAGCTACTTTACCCTTCAATCCGAATCACAGCGAAGTGATAAATTTTATTATTTGTATGATAATGTTTGGAAGAGCTAAACCTCCTGACACGGGTATTTCCGAATACCTACTGGGTTGTTTTCAATAAAAATACCTCAACACTTTCTACATAGAATACGAACTCACGATCCTGTAATGTGTTTAGTATTCGTTAAGAATCTTTTTTTTTGTAACTTTATTACCTTTTAAGATTCAGCTGTGTTTTTTAATCTCTCAATCGGCGTTATCCCACCCGGGGGCTATAACAATTAAAAAATTAATTGTGTCTATATAATCTGATGCTTGACAAATTGAATCGTTTAATAAATGCTGAAATTAACGTTAAAGAACTTGCAGGCATCGTTTAAAGTACACATTGGCAATTATCATTATATTCTATGCAAACCTTTCACAGATTCTAAGCGCAGTCGATCTAGTATTATTCTATGATCACAATTCAATAAGTCAAACGGCAGAAGCTAAATGACGAAGCGCACGAGTATAATCCGCGTTTCATCCGCTTACAGCCAGCCGGGACAAAGGAGCGGATCTAGCTTGTGTCAGCACATGAAATGTGTAAATGCAGGGCCGTACTAAGGAGACACACTGTTCACGTTGAATAACACCTCCGGTGGTGATTCTTATAACGTAGGGATTCTATCCTCTTTGGATTCTCTTTAAGATAGACTTACCTGTTTATATTATCTACTTTCTTTAGAAGGATAGATTAATTACCTAAATAAGACAGAGTAATATGCTAACTCTTTGTAAAACAGGAGAGAGTGGAACTCACTGACTGTCAATGATTTTTCTTGGCGCTATCATTTGTATGTTATTATTATAGGTCTAGGCACGACCGGACCGCGGTCAAAGCGTCTTGACCATACAATGGCGAAATATCTTCGGGCCATCCAGTGATGTCCTCAGGAAGGTGCGTGGTTGAGTAGTTTAGTGGGTGAGAGCCCCGAACAGCCGTCCTTCTCCCCCCGGGGTCGGCAGTCGAGTGGTAGAGCCTCAGCGTAAAAGAAGGTATAGGCACGACAAAAGTAATCTTTTACACAAATGTGACTTTGTGGTTTTTTTCTGTAGTTGAAGTATTTTTGAAATGTTCTTTAATTATCTAGCCAATATTAAGCATAATTAAGAACACGTGTTATGCATACTAAGTAAACAATCATCTGTGCCGATCAGGACTCCGACCCGGGACTATTGGTTAAGTACAGCGGGTCATTGACATCCTCACCTTCCGCAGTTTTTTTCCAGATGCAACTAGACCAATTTTCACAAAGATAGTCTCATAAAACAAGTACCGTCTGTCAAGAATGAATGCGCTGAAATGGAAAGTAATGTGGATGTGACACGAATATACATATTTTAATTTTATTACAAAGAGGTGCATAACTTAAATAATATTTTATTTCTCGCTAGCCCTGAATGCTTCCCTGAAAACGCTTAATGAAGCGACTCTGCGTAGTTTTAGTGCTGCTTTATTAGAGCAGACTGGAATACTGGATAGTTCGACGCGATTCATCTGACGTTGATGTTTGGCAAATAGCACGCAACCGATGGGCGGTTTATCTAAGTCAGGTTTATTTGTGATTTCTAGTTTCATTGTTGTCCATTTGTTATATATTACAAATGAACATCAAGCTGATAAGGTAAAGTACAAAGCTTTCTATGACTACAAAAGTGGCAAGATTAAATATTTTTTGCGTTATATCAGAAGAAGCCGGTTAGCTGAACTTTTTGAGTCCATTCCGTTCTGAAATCGGTACTAAGTATTCTGTTCAATTACAGTCGACAGCACATCAAGCGTAAAAGTTTGACCTTGAGACCGCCCTTACACCGTTCGTAATAGAAGCGGCTTTCGTAGTGCAACTGTTACACTTGATGTGCTGTCGTCTGTACATTAGAAATCAAAAGATAAATACATTTAGCTAGTGAAGTATAATTATTGCAAAACCATCTAAACTTCGCAGTAGCTAGATATCAATAGTAGCTATAACTCAGATCAATCTGTTCATAGATAGATTTCCTTTAGCAATAATTTAACAGAAAACTCAATTCGCAAGCGAAGAAAAAATCAAATGTTTATATTCTTGAACATCACCTGAATTCCGGAGGTTTTGGACTATTTTGTCGAATAACTTCAACTATTTTATTTAACTAAACATTAGCTGATAAAGTTGTCCTAGCTGTCAGAATATATATATAACATAATCTATGTATTATTAGTTGGTAACTAAAGTTATTAATTGAAAACAATTTTGTTTCAAAATTATCAATTTACCTAAACCTACCTACTATCTACTATGAACATTTTACGAACTTCGGATTTCATTTGCATTCTATGGTTGTTTCTCATAATATTATGTGTTATACAACATAGGGGCCTCATTGTTCCAAATGTTTATATAAAGTTGTAGCCGCTTCACGCCAGGCTTTAATTGATATTACATTCCGCCGTAGCTCTGACGGAGTTTACTTTCAATTTTGCCTATTTATGGAAATATTCTCGCTGCTAATTAAACTTGTTTATTTGATTGATTATAAAAACCAATTTCAAGAGGATATCTATTGCCAAGACTTTTACCCAAATGTTTACTATCTACGTTGTAAGTGTACGGTTTTAATATTGAAAGGTCACCAGAGGTCATTCCGAAAGTGTTTTGTTAGGTGTAGAGGGTCAACATAAAGCTCGGTTCTTAGCAGGATTGGTAATGCCGTAACCACTTACGGCCTGGCCACGGGGACGGGCGACGGCGACGGCGGCGACTCGGCAACCACTGCGCGGTCATTACGTCGCGCTGAGAGGCCGACATCAAGACAGCGCGCAGTGGTTGCCGATTCGCGAGTCGCAGGAAGCGCGTGCGGCGAGTTCGTGGCCAGGCCATTACTATGAGGCAAGACGTATGCTTATTTGCCATCCTTATTTTTAAATCATCATAGCCCGAAACATCTGCGGGTTGAGTAAAGGAAACTATATATTGTGAAGTTATTTTTTTACGTGACTTTGTTCAAACTGTGTCGCTGACTTTGTAATTTTGCTGTGCTGTTTTTGTAATTTTATCGATCTGTTATTATAAACAGAGATTTGAGTGAAGTAAACCTTGGAGGTTCATAGAAATACTAAGGAGATTTACGCCATTAAATGTTAATCAAGAAGATTGCAAGAACTTTGCACCAACAGCAAATAAGGGTTGTGTGTGACTGTGAATGGTATAACTGTAGTGTGCCGTACGAAACGCGATAGTACGCATTTTTAGGGTTGTCACGAGCAGGTTTGACAATGTTTGTATTAATTTAATCGGAAAATAAAAGTGATCAGAAGGGTGATAAACTTTAGAGGTAGCTTAAGACAAGGAACACATCCACCCACTTAAATTTTATTTGGGAAATTTGCAACACACTGCAAAATATATCAATAAAAAAGAAACGGAAAATTCAACAAAAAAGATTTCAGAAATACTTCACTTTAAAAATAGTTCACTACATTTTTAATTTGTAGGTATAAGCTTACTTAATTGCATTCAGAGACACTGAGATATTTGTTAACTATTTAATTCGGTAATATTCTTTTAAACCGCTAGTTTTTGTACAACTTTTTTAAGAGAGTGTTTGATTAACGTCCATGTTCTGTACCCCTAGCACGAACATTTTTAGATATCGAATCGTAATCGTATTGTTCACGCACGTTTAAAATTTCAAACAAAAGCCAGACAAAAGGTAACGCAAGTACTCGATACGAAGGCGATTAGAAATTTAAAAGTGTGTAATTAAATGTGTCTGATATAGGTCTAAGGATTCCGAAGTCATTAATTATAGCAGTAGTTTAAGCAGAATTGATTTAATAATTGACTTTTAAAACCGTTAAGTTAAAATGGACAAATTATTCACATAACATTCTTCAAAAAAAAGTTGTTCAATAAAACAACCGTAAAATACGGACATAATTGGGATGTTGCCTACGTTTGAATACACCGCTATTTTTCACGAATTCGAAAAATATACGCTACTAGGACCTATAAAATCAATTCACACTTAAAGGATAAGATAGTCAGATAATGTCAAATATTACAATATAATATCTTGAAGGATCGAGTTGTTAACATGTTTCTTTCTGGCGCAGTTGCTTCCCAAGTTTTTGGTCCAGCTATAAAATTGACGTCAAAAAGTGCTTGTAAAAGTTTACGTTGTACTTAAAGTCTTTTCTTTTTCTGCAATGTAAGCTTCTGACAAAATACGGTCCATTTTTCTATACCTTTAAGGTGGCAAACAAATAGGCTATGGACGCTTTCAACACCCAGATGTATCACTCGCGCTTTGCCGACCCTGTTAAATGTTTTTACGCCTTTTTTGAAGAACCTCAAGCTGTATCTACCCGTTTAAGATAACCTTCGCAGGGAAAACCTTGTTCATTCCAGAACCCAAGCATTCGTTGAAGAAACCGTACTGTACGCGACCACTTATTTTAGAGCTTCAGACAAAACACGGTCCATTGGAGTATAAAAGCAAACCAAACAACTCACGTCTATCAATAAAGCTATAGGTTCCGACGAAGCCAGTCGCGTTGTTCTGCTTCGGGCCCGTGTGGAATTCTAATACCAGGGCAGGTCCCGGTGAATATAAAGCTGGTGGGGCATCAGCTCTGCTGCCACAGAGCTCCCTTGCCCATGCGGAACGTTCACTGACAGCGTCAGGTGGACCGGGCCCTTGGACCTCCCAGTACACCTTCAGGTAATCTCCTCGGATGCAGCTGCAACAAAGAAATTTGGAAGTTGTTATGTGGTACTTATACAAAATTTAAAAAATCATTAGACGTCTTTCGGCTGATATGATGATATATACATAATGATACATAAAAAATCATAGGGCCTCCTTATTTTATTTATCTTTAACTTTTATTTTTGAGCCATGGCCAAGTCACAGTACTTCGAGCGATTGACATCTTTTGTGCGTCCCCTGCTTTTACTCCTCCTGTGTCCTGAATATAGATGCCATAAGCCTTGCTATATCTATACACAGAAAGATCTTGTATCTTCTGGCTTTAGGGCTTTAGATGTGCCACTTCCAGAAGACTCAGTCTAGCCGGAGTATAGCAAAATGAAACGAGATATGCGTCAATGATTCCTGTCACTCTCATTCTTGAGAAAGTTGTGTTTAGGACAGTTGCATTTTGAGTAGTCTGTTGATACACTTGATAGATATAGTGTCTTTTTTTGGAAAACAAGACTTTAGCTACGTCGATGGACTTTGCCTTTTTATATTAATACGAGTACATTTCTAGCACATCGCATTATAGTCAGCAGATTTTAAAAGATTAAGGACGACGCTAAGAACATTTATCAAAAAGTATTGCAATTTCTCGTGCGGATAATATTATATTTTATTAAAAAGCCCGTGACTTCTTACCTAGAAAGTGCACTTTCAGGACAATATTTTAAAATGAACAAACATTAATGTCTCCTGGATGGTTTATTGAAAATCGTTAGCTTAGACAGGCCTTAGTGTCTTCCTTTTATGTAATATCGTTATGGTTAGTCTTGTAGAGTTCAGATTAAATTTTCTCGTACTTATCAGTCTTAGGATAGACTTCCACTCGAGCGGAGACGAGTGGAGCGATAATTTTTTGAACAATGAAATATAATTGTTGGCATGACAACGTGCTTATCTAACCTTTTTTGGAACAGGCAACTTTAAATTCGAGTGGAATATGAAAGAGGTGTGTTATAAGTTTGGTGTGTCTGTATGTGTATCTGTGTCTCAGCCTGTGGAATCGTAGCTCCTCAACCAATGAACCGATTTTGATTCAGCTTTTTGTTTGAAATCTAACGTGATCAAGATGGTTCTTAGCTATAATTGCATTTGATGTCTATCAGGTCGTACTTGATAAAAGGGTCTTACTCACTTTCACAGATCCGATTGATTTGGAATTCGGTTTACTATTACTTCAGTGGTATTTACCAGACATGCTAATCTTGAGCTGATCCTGTACCACCAAATAGTTTGCGGGATGCTCAATTCTTCAGAATCTTACAGCAGATATACCTTGTTCGGGCTCATAAAAATAGTCTCAATGAGATGATGTTAGATAGATGGTTAATGTGGCCGGAATTATCTTTTTAGAACTAGGTGACAAACGAGCTGACGGCCTGCCTGGTGGTAATTGGTAATCGCCGCCTGCAATAACAAGGAAAAAATCACTTGGTACTGCAGATGCGTTGTCATCCTGAGGCCTAAGATGAAGTGCCTTCTATGCCCAGTAATTTCACTGGCTACTTTTCCTTCAATCCGAAACACAGCGAACTGATTCACGCTTGAAATAAGAAAGGTGGATTACTTAAATTTTTTAATTTTATATTAATGTTTAATATTGACATAGAGAACACTCTTTTTGCAATTTCATATTGCATTAGAGTTTGGAATTGCCAGTACCAAAGAATTTAGCTACGCAGGTCGCCAACATTACGTTACTACTAACTGTTACGCTCAAACCTAATTTTTTCATTAAGAACCATTAAGAGCTGGTGTTGTACTAGATAACGGAAATAAACGTAATATGCAACCATGTGAATCCTGTCGTAGAAAAATATTCATGTTCACAAAAATCTCAGTACGTTGTAGTCATGTCATTGAGTAATCAATCTTCTACACAATATTATGTACTTTATTACTAACTCGTACTAGTATTCGCCCGCAGTTATCGTACCAAAAAGTATCTTATGTCCTTCCCACGGTCTCAAACTATCTCCATATCTTTTATCTAGATTGTTTACGCGGTTATTGATTCCCCATACTAACTTCTAACACCCCCCCCCCCCGTTTTTACCGCCTTTGGATGAATTCTTTACGAAATTTCATCTATATTTGGTTCAGCGGTTTAAGTGTGAAGAAATTCAGCGGTTTAAGCGTGAAGAGATAACAGACTTGCAGACAGACACACTTTCTCATTTATAATATTAGTATGGATAGTAAAAGTTACACTAAAGCAACGTGTATAGGGATGAATGTCGTTTGCTTTGAAAAGCTGCACTTCGCTAGGTTTTGCTTCAGTTTTCTATGCGTTATATAGCTGACAATTAATTTACTATTTAGTAAATTAATTGTCAGCTATATAACGCTTGTATAGAAAGTATAAGACGGCTGGTAAAGCACTGACCACTGTTTTTGGTGAGAACCAGAGTTTTACAAATACCGGCCAAGAGCGCGTTGGGCGTGAATTTAGGGTTGAGTAGCAATTTCTGATAAAATAATAGTAATTTTGTGACAAGAAATTGCTACTCTCAAAAATGTTGTCGATGTCACTTTTGGGTTTTCAATAGGTACCAGTAAAGTTTTTCATTTTGGGAAAATGACGGAAGATATCTGCATTGACATATAGATAGATGGGTCATTGTAAGCCCGTCATGTTTTTATTAGTCACACATTGAAAGGAAATTCGCTACACCTATTGAAAATTAATGCGTCTGGTGAAATAAGCCATTCAATTAGACGCCTAGGCAAATTGTTTAATTCGAATAGCTTTCGTGTGACTTTTTGAGTGATTGGTAGGTTCAAGATTATTACTTTTTATGACCACATAAAACCAAAATGATGTCGGTTATAAGTGGTCATAAAAAAGACCTTGAAGCCACCAATCAAACCAAAACTCTTCGGTACAAACAAAACGATACTGACTGGTCGAGGGGTCCGTACTCTTACACGGGCACACTCGTACTCGTACTCGTATACGGGCTACTCGGTCAGAGGTTCCGGGTTCGAATCCCGGTAGGCGCAAATGTTTGTATGATGAGTACGAGCATTTGTTCGCGAGTCATGGATGTTTTTTTTTTTATATAACTGGATGACAAACAAGCTAACGGCCCACCTGATGGAAAGCGGTAACCGCCGCCTATAGACACCTGCAATAACAAGGAAAAATCACTTGATATTGCAGGTGCGTTGTCATCCTGGGGCCTAAGATGAAATGCCGTCCATGCCCAGTAATTACACTGGCTACCTTTCCCTTCAATCCGAAACACAGCGAACTGTTTCACGGCTGAAATAAGAAAGGCGGTGGTACCTACCCAGACGACCCTGCATACGGGCCTACCACCTAGTAAAATATACATATTATTATCGTTTTTTTAGTACATTTATAATATTTATATACATATTATTATCAATATTTCTCCGTTATCAAGTATCCATAACACAAGCTCTGAATGATGCTTACTTTGTGCTGGATAATAGGTGTGAGTGTGTGATTATTATATATTATTATTATCCTTTCAGTGTGCCAAGTCATTAAACGTTAAGTGAGTTTAGTTCTATTAACTAAGTATCGGGCTACATATGATTGGATGCCGGCGTTTAATCAACGGGCTAGGCATCCAATTGAGCGGCGAATTTAAGCAAATGGCGGCGGCACCTATACTGCGTATACTGTGATTGACTTCGGAACCTAAAAAGTGTTTAGTTTTCCTGAATATATATTATTCAGTAACAACGGGTTTTCAATTATTTTTTCTACGTACTATGCCATGTACAATATGCGGATTGTATTTCAGAATAAATTAATGGTCGTATTGCAGCCACGTTTCAATGTTATAGGCTTAAAATTATAATCGGAAACTCATTTTGCTGTATTGAAAATTAAATTTCGTTGACTGTCTACAAATTATACGAACTGTGGATACGTAATGTGTTTTATGCTTGTTATATTTGCAATAAAATTGTTTAGGTATTTGAAAAACTGTAAGTAGGTTTTTTTGGGTTCTGCACCTCTATGAGTGAAAGTGTTCTTCGTGACATCGAAAAAGCGTTTCCAGCATATAAAGTCCATTGTAATCGTGACACTCGATTTTCTCTGCTATTATTATTACACCTACATAATTTAAACACATTTGCATCTTATTAAAACAGCCATTCAACTTAAATTGACATCATCTTCGAGAAACGGTTCGCGTACTATTTGAACGCATTATTTCACACGTCTATTCCCCTTTATTCCACCCTTAACGTCTCCCTAGACAATCAAAGACAGAACATTCTCATATCGCTGGGCCATCAATCTCCCGGCATGTGGGTGTTACTGACATTTCCCGGTCAGTGTGGCTAATGCCCGCAGTTATGTTATCATCGATTCCTATCACTTCTTGGTTGCTCCAGTGAGATATTATTTTCATTTGAAAGAGCCTACTATAAGAACGAACGTATTTGATATACCATGGACCCATGTGTAAATTCTTGTCGTTTTATCTCTTAGTTTGTTTATGTAGCCCATACCTTAGTTTGTAAAAATATCACTTGTATTTACTATATTTTTTCTTTGTTTTTAATCTATTTTGTGTTTAAATCACTTTGCGTCATCGCCTGGGCCCTGTCATAATATCAGCGCTTCTGCGGCATTCTGCGAATGTCATTTAAGCTAAGGGCTGAGAAAGGGGCCTATTGGCCTTGCACTGATGGTTTTTTTTAAATTGTAAATGTACCTGTGTGATGTGTTGCGCTTGTGCAAGTAAATAAAAAATATTTATTTCTTTCTTTTTATATCTTTCAAAATGGGCCAAATGTTGTTTCATAAATATCGATCACATTCTAAGCCCAATCTGCTATGCGATTCTCTAAAGTCAGCGGCCTTGAATTCGTGGCTGTCGGCAGCGCTGTCATACCTTTTGGCGTTTGTTTGACAACCGTTGGCGACACCAGCGTTCCGACGACGAGCACGGCGTGAATCGGAACTAATAAGCTGTTTATTTTTATATCTTTATGTAAAAATCAATCAAATATATTGAATAAAGTCATTGCGATATATTTTAATCAAAAGAAAACCAAAGTCAAAAAATATCGATTGTACTTCATGTCGTTTATCCAAAACAGAGACAATCATACACAGCCATGACATCGCAGTAGATATTAATACGGTTACGCGCAGCGCCGTTCTCAAAAGTCAAAATCAATGGCAGCTCGTCGTCTTGTCAGACGTCAATAAGCTCGATGTCGAATATTTCTGTTTGTGAATCACACTGCAGCACCAAAATGTTAAAAAAACATACTTAGAACACTAAACTCACAGCTCTGTATGAATCTGAGATACGGTAATACGGATTTAGACAGTATTTGACGTGACTTGCTTAAAAACAGTTAAAATCTGATGCTTCGTTTGGCGTGTTTCGTTTTTTGGATTAGGCAATCTGATCTGTGATTTACTATCTTTAAAATAGAAGTTATTGTTTCTTTAAAATTGTTTACTTCATAATTCTTGTCACCGTAAGTTCTTTATTTTATTTTATGAGGAAAACTTACAGCGTAATTTACGATGTTTTTCAAAGCTAATCACAAGCCATTTAGTGAAGAAGCTAGAGACGATTATAATAGTTTGAACTTTGAATCGAATTAAGTGTGAACTAGTGCGAGAATAAAAGTTACTATACTAAATTTCATTCAGAGCTTTTTCTTATTTCACTTAACTGGATGAATAAAAGTAGGTAGTGATCTGTTTCTCTTGCTGAAATAACAATGGAGAACTAAATACAAGTTTAATAATTTGAGAAGTTTCTCGCAATCTAATAAACAATATTGCGTCTAATAGTTGCAGAAAAAAGGTTGCATACTACATACCTATAACCAAGAATACTTAGAAATATATTGAGGGCATTTCCGAATAAAAAGAGAACCGGCCCCTCTCGTCTATCACCTACAATCTTATCAAGCTTTGTAATGTCGTTGACAACCCATTTTTTAGGAGCCACCTAACTCAATCGGACAGAAATGACATGTTTGTTATGAGGCCCAAGGTGCGAATTCCGTATTTTCTGTACAAAAATGATTTATAAGCAAAACTTTTAGATTAATGATTGCGCGTTTGAAATGTTCATTGGTTCGAATATATACTTATTGACTATGAGAATAAAATCCAAATATTTTAAATTGATTAACTTACTTTACCCAAATACATAAAGAGATACTATACATACACAGTGAAATGAATGTGTCTAAAAGTGGAACCCATGAGCATAAGATTATGACGCTCATTTAGATATTAAATACCTACTTCGCATTGTATTTGTAACAAAAGGTCTCTATTTGAACGTTCGTCTTCAACGATAAGCGACGTTGGGTATATTATAAAGTACGTTGTACTTAGAATACTGTGAAAATGATAAATGAGTCGAGACTAACTTCAGCGAAATTTTGACTTTAAGATCTTGCAGTAAGTACTTTCCTACTAAATATTCATTTTGTGTTGAGCTATAATTTATTGTCTGCTGTTTTAGATTGATCACCAAATTTCCGAACTAATATATATCAAGTTCAGGGTTGTTCCTTCAAAAACTTTGAAAGTTTCTTTTCATCAAAGAAGATTTGAAGTCGCTCCTACAATTGTACCTAGTCGCGAGAATTCGTTGAGTGCAGTTCTAAATCTTTAGTCTCAGAGATTTTATAAAGTGTTCGGTCAACAATAATAAATATTAGCAACCCTTATTATATTTATTAAGCCCTTTGAAGCCCAATAAACCAGATACATGGAATTTTAATTGTCATGTCAACTTAAGTACATCATTTCAGCCGAGAGACGCCCACTTCTGGGCATAGGCTCTCCCAAAGATCTCCATACCGATCGGTTCTGCGCTGTCCGCATCCATCGGCTTCCCGCGGCCCTCACCAGATCGTCGGTCCACCTTGTAGGAGGCCTACCAACGCTGCGTCTCCCGGTACGCGGCCGCCACTCGAGGACTTTTCCGCCCCAACGGCCGTCAGTCCTCCTTGCAATGTGGCCTGCCCACTGCCACTTGAGGCTCGCAATTCTTCGGGCTATGTCGGCGACCTTAGTTCTCCTGCGGATCTCATCATTCCTGATTCGATCACGCAGAGAAATCCCAAGCATAGCCCTCTCCATTGCCCTTTGGGTGACATTGAGCCTTCTTATGAGGCTCATTGTAAGCGGCCACGTCTCAGTTTCGTAAGTCAACACTGGCAACACACACGAATTAAAGACTTTCGTCTTGAGACACTGCGGTAGTTGGGCCGATAATATGCTGCGAAGCTTTCCGAACGCTGCCCAGCCGAGTTGGATCCGTCGATTGACCTCTTTCTGGAAGTTGGACCTACCAAGTTGGACTATTTGTCCCAGGTAAACATATTCGTCAACAACTTTCAGTATAGAGCTTCCAACCTTTACAGGAGTGGGTACGACATGGGAATTCGACATTATTTTCGTCTTATCCATGTTCATTTTAAGACCCACTTGTTGGGAGACTCTACAGAGGTCGTCGAGCATTGTGCCCAAGTCTTCCAGGTTTTTAGCCCTGACTACGATATCATCCGCAAAACGAAGGTGAGTCATGTACTCGCCGTTTATGTTGATGCTAAGTCCTCTCCAGTCCAAAAGCTTAAACACATCCTCAAACGCGGCAGTGAACAGTTTCGGCGATATAACATCGCCCTGTCTCACACCTCGCTGAAGACGTATTGGTTCCGAGTTTTGGTCCTGAAGGCGGACTGTCATAGTGGCGTTTTCGTACAGTGACTGCAGCACTTGGATGTACCGATAGTCTATTTGGCATCTCTGGAGTGACTGAAGCACGGCCCAGGTCTCGACAGAATCGAAGGCCTTCTCATAGTCCACGAACGCTAAGCATAATGGCAGGTTGTACTCTTCGGTCTTCTGTATAACCTGCCGCAGCGTATGTATGTGGTCTATGGTACTAAAGCCTTTTCGGAATCCGGCTTGTTCGGGAGGCTGGAAGTCGTCAAACCTGCGTGCGAGACGATTCGTTATAACTCTCGAAAACAGCTTATAAACATCCCTTTTTGAAGAAGAGTGCCACCACGCCCCTGTGCCATGCTTTTGGCGTTTTGCCCTCGAGGATAATGGAGTTAAATAGCCCCTGAAGAGCTTTTAGGACCACGCGTCCACCTGCTTTCAGAAGCTCTGCTGTAACTCCATCGTCGCCCGGTGCCTTGTTGTTCTTGAGCTGTTTGAGAGCTACACTAATCTCGTACAGGCTGACGTCCGGGATATCTTCAGTGTAATGTCGGGTTAATTTGGTTAGCTTGGATCGGTGGCCTGAGTGACAGGTGCGCGTGATGTCGCGTAAAGCTGTCCGTAGAAGTTTTCAATCTCGGCCAAAAGCTCAGGTCGTGACGTAAGGAGTCTGCCGTCCTCCGTCTTCAGCTTCGTCAGCAAACTTTGTCCAAGCGACAGATCTCTGGCGAACACTTTGGAGCCTCTGTTTCGCTCGATTGCCTCTTTAACACGTTCTGTATTAAATCGGTGTATGTCGCGAGTCAATGACTTCGAGATCTGTTTATTGATCTGCCGACGAGCATCCTGAGAAGACTGCAGAACCATTTCACGTCTTTCCTGCATTAGCTTCAATGTTGGCTCAGTGATTTTCTTACTTCTTTCGTTACCCAACGTGCTACGTTTCTAACCCAACCGGGTTTGAAGTACTTAGAACCCACCGTAAGGACTGCTTTCACGAACCTGTCGTTATATGTGTCCACATCTGTGCAGTCCTCTAGGCAATCGAAGCGATCATGCAGTTCGAGTTGAAAGCATTCGGGGTTTTGGATTTGGATAGCTTTAGGGCGGAGCGTAGACTTCATCAGTCGATGCCTTTCGGATTTCACACTGTGATTCAATGTGCCTCTTACCATTCGGTGATCACTCCCCGTGTTAAACGAATTGATCACTGAGACATCATTGAATATCCGAGTCTTAGTCGACATGATGAAGTCGATCTCATTTTTCGTTGCACCATCCGGACTTTTCCAGGTCCACTTTCGATGCTCCCGTTTCCTGAAGAAGGAGTTCATCATGAAGAGTCCCTCCCTCTCCATATAATCGGCTAGCATTTGACCACGGTAGTTCCAGATTCCAGTTCCAAATTGCCCCACTTTCAACTCATCATCGCCACGTTTGCCCAGCTTTGCGTTGAAGTCTCCCATGACAACAGTGTAGTGAGCCTTGGAAGTATGTATTGCACGAGAGATGCCCTCATACATTACCTCCACTTCCTCGTCGGGGCGTGTCGAGGTCGGGGCGTAAACCTGTATGACCTTCAACGAATACCGCTTGGTAATTCTGAGTATAAGGTACGCCACCCTATTCGACACACTCCCGATTCGTACAACGTTGTTCACGAGAGACTTGTGGACAATAAACCCGACACCACCTTGGGACAGATCTTCGCCCTCCCGGAAATAAAGTAGGTTGCCGGATTTAAGGACCATCGTGTCCTCACCCTCTCGTCGGACTTCAGACAGTCCCACTATACTCCAGCGAACCCTACTCAATTCCTCCTCTAGTTCCAGCAGCTTCTTCTCGGTCCGCAGTGTGCGTGTGTTGTATGTCGTCGCCACCCGGGGATTCTTAGCACCCCTGGTCCCGGCGCCTCGCCGACGTCCGTCACCGCCGACACGGCCTCCGGTACCGCCGGGCTTGGGTTAGTGGGATTTATCATGGGGGGATTTTGGGCCGTCTACCACCACGCTGGCCCAGTGCGGGTTGGTGGGGAGCGCCAGAGCTTAAGTTGCCGTCTGGGCATTAAAGGATTAATTATGTAAAGCGGAAAAATTGATAATGTTACTTTAATGTGTTTTTCTTAGTAAGTAGTCAACCGACTTCAAAAAGGAGAAAGTTGTCAATTTGGTTGGTTTTTTATGCATGTACATCGATTACGCCGAGATTTCATGATCGAATTTACGTGATTCTTTTTTTGTTTGATGCGGAATAGTTGCCATTTGGCCCATAAAATTTATTTAAAGTCAACTGGGCAGTTTCGTTTTTAAAACAAAATAACCAATAATTAAGTCGTCTATGTACCTACGCGTAATTGCGGATTTTTGCTTTCCTATAACTTTTTAGTGAAACAATACGATAGTAGGAAACAAAATATTAATATCTAGCTTTGACCCTAGAAACACACAACTAAAAATTGTGAAAAAAAAAATAACTTTACGAAAAAGCGACTTCAAAATACTAAAAACATTTTTGAACTTGGCTCTTATTACACATTTATTTTTTAAATACGAATTACTTGAATAATTAAACAGAGTTATAAAGCTTAAGATCAAATGTACATTAACTGTAGCGTGTTGGATGAAACCTCCAATGATCCGGAAAAGCCACAACCAGTTCGAAAGCTAGATTTGCAATTCGCACTGCGTCGTACAAATAGTCACAACGTTTGTCCGTGTTTGCTATCGAAAGCTGGCCATGATTATGTTAGCTGTGGTTTCTGTGATGTTATTCTAATTCAAGCAGTATGTCGGCATACTAACAAAGTTTCTAAAACAATCACCACAGGAGGACTGCAATCGTTCGATACAAATACACGTTGCAATGCGTATATGCTTTAATCCAAATAATTAATAAAACCGATACAATTGATGATATTTGTCTAGTTTAGAGGTTCCCAGACTTTTTACACATAGACCACTTCCAAAATTTAGCTGGTTTCGGTGAACATACCCTGCAGCTACATTTCTACAATATTCCCAAAACTCGACAAAATATGTGTTTTTTTGTCAATGCTAACGTAAACCCCCGTCGAGTCTCTCGTGGACCTCTGGGGGTCCACCTAGTTCACTTTGGGAACTAAGAGTCCAATTCAATATAATCTCTTGATATTGCAGGTGTGTTGGCATTCTGCAGACAAGAAATATGTAGGAAAATATCGAAACTAACAAAACTCATGTTCTAGGGTGAGAACCGAACACGCGATCCTTCAATATTCTGGTGACTGCTCTGACCACTGCTACAGAGGACTTGAGTAACCCTATGATTTTTTTCTAGTCTATCTGTTTTTGAGCTAATATGTATGCTCGTAATGTTGAAATGATTCTGTTTCAAACACCAGACAAGATTCAAATATACGATTAAACCAACAATAAAAAAAAAATCAATCAAAAATTGATAAAAATATTAATCAAATATTGATAACGAAGAAACCGATTCTAATAAGACTTTACATGAGTATGCAACTCAGGCTTGTCTAAATATTTTTTAGAGATTTTATCGAAAAATAGTATTATTTTTGACTAAGAGCAATTTTTAGCTTTTCATACAACCCATAAATGGGTAATAATTTCTTTACTATTGGAATTTTCGAGAATCCCTCTGATAAATTTTTAGATCAGCCTGACTTTTATGAGCATGGCAAGTTTCGTTAGAATCGGTTTGTTCGCTTCCAATATTTTCGACTTGAAAGTTAGTATGGAAAACCCGGCCGCGTAAGCCCACTTAAGTTCGGCATTGCTTTTCATATATTCTTAATCTGTCAAGCGGTGTTATACCTCTGGAGGTCTATGACAATTGAAAAAATACTTCTGGAATCTGATGCTTCATCATACCAGATAATGGTGTCCACTGCTGAACAAAGGCCTCCCCCGTCGCTTTCCAAATAGAACGGTTCTGCGCAGTCTGCATCCAACGGCTGCCCGCGACCCTGACCAGATCGTCTGTCCATCTAGTGGGAGGCCGTCCTACTTTGCGCTTTTCGGTACGTGGTCGCCATTCACTGAATCTGATGCTTGACGGGTTAATATTTTACTATCCTCGGTAGGCCAGTGGTCAGAACAATTACCCGGGTTCAGAAAGATAAGAAGCGGGTTCTGCTCCTGCTCAAGGACATAATTATGAAAGTTTTTTAAAATATGACTAGGGTGGCAAACAAGCGTACGATCCGCCTGGTGGTAAGTGGTTACCGTAACAACTGAGGTGCAGCCACTCGTTGCCTACCGTATCAAATCTAGAGAAAGAGTAATATTAATACCATAGGAGACAAGTTCCTCTGTGCATAACATACTTTCACAATCATATTCCAGCTAAAATCTTCTGCATGGTAGAGATGCCCCAGTCGAGTGTTCTCTGAGTTTAGAAATTATTAAAAATATCTTTCAAATAGTTAATATTAGCAACCGCCCACGACTTCGCCTGCATGGATGTCAGTTATCGCTCCACAAAATATCCATTTCCTTTCCAGGATCTTGAACTATCTCCATTTCAAACTTCATCTAAATCAGTTTAGTGGTTTAGGCGTAGAAGCGTAACAAACAAAGAAAGCCACTTTCGCATTTATAATAATAGGATAATGTTAATTATACAATAAAAAAAAGAAGAGCTAACAAGGCGTTTATATGAAAATTTTGAATTTTCGTGGTGAGAGTGCAGTACTGATAAAACAAATTTCTTTCTTCTTACAATTAAATTATAACTCTTTTATCACTGCTCTAAGTTTATACCAAGTTATAACATAAAACCTGTCATTTTAACCACTTTCCTACTGTCACG
Source organism: Nymphula nitidulata (assembly GCA_947347705.1). Classification (NCBI taxonomy): domain Eukaryota; kingdom Metazoa; phylum Arthropoda; class Insecta; order Lepidoptera; family Crambidae; genus Nymphula; species Nymphula nitidulata. The sequence continues at coordinate 14,737,943 of OX374626.1, read as the reverse complement.
TGTAAACTATAGATATTGACTATAGGTGCCTTAATCATCATCTTCATCATCACCATCACCTCCTTGTATATAGATACGTCCCACTGCTGGGCTCAGACCATTCTATGGGATAAACACACGAGGAGCCATAACACCACCACGCTAGCCCAATACGGGTTGGTGGATTGAAGTGGTTGCATTATTTATAGTTAATTCAAATACTTTCCTTTCACACCGAAACACAGCAAAAGAAAACGTCGTAATTTACTCCTAACCGACCTAGTATATTTTCTTGTATCTCTGCGCATCTTTTGTTAACAAACAGCTGTCTTGCATAAATGCGGATCAGACTTCGATCCCCAGTTCGCCATGCATATTGATGAGTTGCCTGGAGTTGTAGTAGTCAGGTACAAAGTAAAGCTAAGGTAAATTCTAAAATACAGTATTATGGTTCAGGTAAACTAAAATATGCGTAAACTTTATCAAAATCGTACAATCGCAAGCAATAATGTGTAAATAATTTTGTCAATACGTAACTCGTATTGCGAAGGTAATAAAGCTGCTAATTTTATCAATTTTGACCATATTTTTTTGCCCATGACAGTACACAACCATGCTTTTTATTTTTGAAGCTGCGTAAGACTCCCGGGAGCGATTTCAAAGATACGATATTGAAATTGCGTTTTGTTCTTGTAAGAAAATACTGCATACATGCTTTTAACAATCATACTATTATGTAACCGACCGTTCCGCTCGACCCCTCTGTCAAAAGAAACTATCAAGTTACCTCCTACCTCGACTTATCAATAAATTGCCATCCGAATTATTAAATAGTGTTACGCAAAAAAATATTAAACATAAACTAGAGCAGTATTTTCATACATTAATGTAACAAGTGATGTTTAATGTTATCTTTCTAACAGGTACATTACCTGTCTTGTTTGTCTACCTACACACAAAAAAATAAGTTTATGAGAAATTGTACTTACCGACTTAAAAGTCTAATTAACAATACCACAGTGTACGTATTCTATAAAGATATATAGATATTATGTAAACTCTTGATAGCAAATGTATAAACCTTAGTGGTTTTAAAATGTTATCGCAAACAACACTTTGTATAACTTTGTTTAAATGTTAAATAAATGAAAAAAAAAAAAACTAGAAGAACCCAACATGCACCAAGAATCATCCATTGTTTACCAATAAAGTCGGATTAGAAAAGGTACTACAGAGTTACCATACCAGAATTCATACATGATTCAGTAATGCATTTCAATGCAACCCTTCTGTAAGTGATTTTTTAATACAACTAGATGAAAAACATGCTGACGGCCCACCTGGTGGTAAGCGGTTACCGCCGCCTATTGAGCCATAACAAGGAAAAATCACTTGATATTGCAGGTGCGTTGTCATCCTGAGGCCTGAGATGAAATGCCGTCCATGCCCAGTAATTACACTGGCTACTTTTCCTTTCAATACGAAACACAGCGAACTGTTGATTGGTTTGACATTAAAAATATCCAACTCAGGACATTTCTGATTCAGAGCGTTGTACGTATGTATACGGCACGGTTTTATAATTGGGTTGTGTGTTATTTTTACAAACGTGAAGTAAAAAAGTTTTGGACATTCGACAACTCAATATTAATTTTAGAAAACGGGGTGTGTAAACTTTAATGAGTGGTGAGATAAACGTTGCAATAAAAACTTAAAAAAAAAGTAAATAGAAAGCTGTGAAGAAATTGGTAGGTTCCACCTAGTGCTGCGGTGGCATAGCGGTTATCGCGTCTGGCCGGACCCCAGGAGACGCGGGTTCGATTCCCGCCTGGAGCATACTATTTCTTCATCGTTTTCTATCTTTATTAGCTTTTCTCACAATAATGTAGGCGTTATCAACGCACGAAATCAAACATTTAAATGCGAAATCCAATACTCATTTTAACATATTACTTTCATGAATTCTGCAAGCCAAATATACCAGTTCCATTAATCAAGATAAAGTTTCGACTGTTTATTATGATGGGCTGGAACAATAACACGCTGTTACTCTATTGGAACCCGTTCAATAGTTATCGGCGTTGTGTTTGCAGGGAACGGCGACAACGGCACGATAGTTTGCACTTGATGCATATTAATGTTCCGTATAGCGGCCACACTTCGGTATTAGGAATAGTGCGGCGAATGGTTGAATAGCTAATTGTCAGTATAGAATACTAAGCAGGAGATCTGATGGAACCTGACATATTGGTAAATGTCTTAAATTGGGTATCGATCCTTCTGAGTAGGATGTTGATTCATGGGTAGGTACTCTAATACTGATTCATTTGCAGCGTTGTATGGCCAATTTCAATTCAGGACTGGCATCCTCGGTGGTTATTACTTAATATATAATTTACTAATAAGAAAAAAAGATAAATAAAGAAAATGTGGAGTTTTTGTAAAGCATTTTTCAGGTATTATTCCTTTAGGTCGGTAAGGTTCTACAGTGCTGACCACGGACCGGAAGACGTAGCGTGGGTAGGCCTAGTGGAGGGACCCGGTGAAGGTTGCAGGTAGACGCTGGATTCGTGCAGCACAGGACCAATCGTCATGGAAATCTTTTGAGGAGGCCTTTGTCGAGGAGTCTTGCAGCTGAAATAATGATGATGATGATTACATTTGCCTGTAATAGATAGCAGTGCTAAAAGAAGCCAAAGATTATAGGAAAATTTAATTTAAAATATACTTTTAAAATAAACATTATTTCTTTCTTTGATTAACAATGTATTTTCGTGGTCTTTAAGTTTTGTTGCTCGAATTTCATATAGAAATAATGACATTTAGCTAAGGCAGAAGACCCAGTATCGCATACTTATCATCATCATCATCATCATTGCAACCGAGAGATATTAGGGATGGGGGGGGGGGGGGGGGGCATAGGCCTCCCCCAAAGATCTCCAAACCGATCGGTTCTGCGCTGTCCGCATCCATCAGCCTTCCGCGACCTTGTGGGAGGCCTACCAACACTGCGTCTCCCGGTACGCGGTCACCACTTGGGGACATTTCCGCCCCAATGGCCGTCATTCCTCCTTACAATGTGGCCTGCCCACTGCCACTTGAGGTTCGCAATTCTTTGGGCTATGTTGGTGACCTTATTTCTCCTGCAGGTCTCATAATTTCTGATTCCATCACGCAGAGAAAGCCCAAGCAAACATTGAACTTCTTATGAGGCCCATTGTAAGCGGCCACGTCTCAGTTCCGTAAGTCATCACTGGTAACACACACGAATTAAAGACTTTCGTTTTGAGACACTGCGGTAATTGGGCCGAGAATATGCTGCGAAGCTTCCCGAACGCTGCTCAGCCGAGTTTGATCCGTCGATTGACCTCTTTCTGGAAGTTGGACTATTTGTCCCAGGTAAATAATAGGTTGGGGAAAAAGTTTCTTCGCATATTTTAAGAAAATTCAAAACATTTTTTATTATAGTTTATTTACATTTAACTAAAGTATGTAGGTACCATTTTGCTCGATAACTTTTTGCCATCTTGTAGGTAGGGACATGATCCCATTGCTATAGAAATTTTGGGGCTTCTGATCAAAATACCGCGACAAGTGGTTTTGGCAGTCCTCTCGTGATGTTAACCTGACACTGCCTAGAGAATTCCGAAGAAAGCGAAACAGGTGGAAATCTAAAGGTGCAAGGTCAGGACTATACGGCGGATGCATTAACACCTCCCAGCCAAAGTCTCTTAATTTTTGCTGAGTGGCTAAAGATGTGTGAGGTCTAGCTTTATCATGATGAGCCCTCCCCCCCCCCGCTACGTCGTAACTACTGATATGCCGATCTTGCTCCAGTTTTTTAAAAATGGCATCAATTTTATCCGTAATAGGGCGACCAGAGCGACGTGCATCTTTGACATCAAAATTTCCGGATTGAAAACGCTTAAACCAAATTTGTGCTACTCTCACAGACACTGCACTAGGTCCATAAACATCGCAAATTTTTTTCGCGGCTTGCGTTGCATTTTTACCTTTTTTGTAGTAAAATTTTAAATTGTAAGTATCGAATTTCTTCATTAGATTCACTCATCTTGACAGTACGAAAAACAAATAAAAAACACACATTTTCCTAATTTGAATTTGGAATTATCTTTTTTAAAATCTAAACTTTTAATGATACCAAAACCAGCCAGATACAAATAGTACAGCCAAAGAGATTTTATTACAAGTTCATACATACTATAATGCGAAAAGACTTTTTCACCAACCTAATATGTTCGTCAAGAACTTCCAGTTTAGAGCTTCCAACCTTTGCAGAGTGGGTACGTCATCGCATACTTATATTTAATCAATAATTAGTTATTTAGGCCTTAAGAAAATGATTTGTATATTTTTATGACTGAGACTGTCGTAGTTCGTTACATTAGATATACATATATCTCGGGTGTATGACCTATTTGGCAGCAAATGTAACCTTGTGTGGATACTGATGCCTGCCAGCTTGATTTGTGACCGATAATTATAATGTCATGAGCGTAAATGTCATGGCATTCGTCATAAACTGCTTTCGTGGAGCATAATGTTTAGAAATAATCTGTAATGTTAGTTATCTTTATGTTTAATTTATAATACGTATTCTTTAATATTTTTATATAATATTAAGTATTCTTTTCAGACATTTCTTCTAGTATTAGGCTCAAATGTTGACTTAAGAAGTGACCATGTGAGTGTGTGTATGTGTGTGTAAATAAAGATGGTGTGAGGTGGGAGCCCCTATTACAGAAGATAATTCCCTTAGTAGTTCCCTTTCAGATAACACTGTAAATTAATTAACTTACAAGTGACTACTTGTCGAGAAAATTACGTCTGTCGAAATTCTGAATTAAATTATTTTTTGCGAGTAAGGAAAATGTCAGTTTGCTTTGGATGCATATAAAACGGAAACACAAGGCATACTAGTCTAAAATTTATCAGGAGATTATTCAAAAAGTCTAAATAAATAAATTATTGGCGTTTTTTGGTTTATATAAAATGCTGATAATTGCTTTGACTCAACAATAAGATTATTTCATCAAAAAATCTCTAATAACTATTTAGATTTGCCTGACTTGCAGTTTTTTCTTTTATAATATTTTTTACTTGAACGTTTGTAGGAAAAGCCGTCCAGCCGGACTCTATGTTAAGGGGGTGTATTCTAGAGAACTGTCTGTAATGATGCCCATGCGTTCTTTTTATCGATTGTCGCTAACAGAAGGTAGTTCATCTCTACACGTAGACGGCTTAAGAGAAGATTTCACCCACGTACGCTCGAGTTGTGGAAGGAGATCCCTGCGGAGGTTTCCAAACGAGTACAGTTTTGAACGGCGTGAAAATGTTTTACAGGCTCAACAACGCTCAAATGATTCCTACCCCTGACGTTGCAAGCGTCCATAGGCTATAATAACCGATTAGTATCAGGTGGGCTGTATGCTTTACTCCATTTATATAAAAAATAAATTATTTATGAGGAAAATAGATCCGCTGCATTTATATAGGCATTCATTATACTGTGTCCTTCACAAAAAAGGTATACTTATTTTTAATACACTATGAACAAATAAATTTCATTCCCAACATAAAATGCGACAGTTTTATTCGCCTTGGTTTTTATTTTACCGATTAAATACAGAGCAGGGTATATGAAGACCGTAACAAATGAACATCTGTATAAAAAATTACAGCCATTCCATTTTATAAGCGAGACAGTTTTTACAATTTAGACCCATCAGATCTCTGTAATAATCGCAAAGGATTCTTCATTACTTTTATTGCTGAGTATCTGCATAAGCGTTTGCGCTTCTAAATGAGACACTTAAGTGGTACACCGCGAGATTTAAACAGAACTTTTAGCATCCGACGATACTGAGATAGCATTTCTGCAGTAAAGCAAGCAAAAACGACGCATCTGGGAAATCTCAGCGTTGGGAGAGACCGCCTATATACTTAGTTGCTTTTCTATTGAACGGTCGTGCGGTTGCCGATTGATAGCAGCTAGTGGTGGGAAAAATCTTGCCATACTTAGTTATAAACTAAAATTATTCACAAACTTCAACATTGATAATAATATCCATATTAACCATTGGTTCCCAAAGTGGTCCAGGTGGACCCCAGGGGTCCACGGGAGAAATCTTGCTATACTTAGTTATAAACTAAAATTATTCACAAACTTTAACATTGATAATAATAGCAATATTAACCATTGGTTCCCAAAGTGGTCCAGGTGGACCCCAGGGGTCCACGGGAGACTCGACGGAGGTCTACGTTGGCGTGTCTCTAATCTTCACATTTTTTGTAGAGTTTTGGGAATATTGTAGAAATGTTGCTGCCAGTCCACCTAAGTGGTCAATGCGAAAAAATGTCTGGGGAAATCTCTGCAGTTGAAACTAATATAGCCCATGTTATAATTAATTGTCATATTGTAGTCACCATCCTGTATAATATACAACAGAACTAGACCAAACATTAAAAGAAATGTTTGGAAACTTTCAAATAAATCTTATTCATTTGGTGATTTCTTAACATTTCTATGAAATAATGCAGCCAATGTTCTTATTTAATGTCGTATTGTCCACACTAACCTGTATACATTGCATATACTAATCTAACTAATCAAGTTTCATGAAAAAGGGTTTTTCATTCCAATCGATGATGTGGTCCTTTTTAGCACCGTCAAAGGAAGCGAATACTGAAAGCGAAAAGTTTCAACCTTACAGTGTCGCGGTGGTACGGCGAGTAAAGTTGCGAGAGCCCATCAAGGGGGCAGCACAAAGCTGCGAGTAGGGGGAGTTTTAATATAAGACTTCCTTTTATTTTTACAGGGTAGTACTTACGTGTCAGTACCCAGAGTACCCTTGGAGTCACGCCTAAGGGCTATGTTAGCTGTTTACCATTAGACTGGCCGTATGCTGTTTTGAAATGTAGTGCAAAATACCACTATTTGGAGAGACTTGGGCATAGCAATTCACTTCACAAAAGATCGCAGCTAAATAACACTTCTTTGTGTCTTGTTCCTGTCCCCGTAGTATGTATGTGCAAACTTCCTGGGGAGTTGATTAATGTTTGTCCTGATTGAAAAAAGAGATAAAAAACATTTTGTCTCCTATTAAGTGGACATAAGCGATGGAGAGAGATTTTGTCCACTATGTTGAGATCACCGGTCCTTGTTTCCTATGCTATTATGATTACATCTATGAGGCAAAAATTTAATGCAATATCATTCAATTGCTTAATGACTAATGGATGGAAAGCTCTAATAATAATAATATTCATACACCCACACCTCTTATCTAGCCCATGTATACCATCGTTAAAAGATTGTGTTATGGATTCTAGCTAACGGAAAAATATTGATAATATGTATATAGTTATTAGAAATATAGTAAATAAGTATAGAAACATCCATGACTCATGAACAAATGCCCGTACTCATCACGAAAATATCTGCATTCGAACCCAGGGCCCAGTACCTATAGCATGGGGTACAGACAACTCGGCAAGCTGGTCGTCCAATATATGTATGTGGTTGAAGTTACAAAATAAGACCACGGACACAAATAGAAGATTGAATCAAAACGGCTTAACCGATTTCACGCGTTTTATCGGCAAGTGTAAATATCTTCGTGTAAAGTTTAACCCCCGTATTCATAAAAACAAGTGAACTTATATGAGGCTTATATAATGTTTTGTTTCTCTCACTCGTATGAGAAAGGAAAAAGATAAAACATATTTTAGCAGTGTTTTATCTAAAATAGGTTTATTGAGCGTTTATGAATACGGGGGTTAGACTTTAGCCTTTATATATTGCGGATACTACAGACATTTACTGTGCCTATAAAGAGATCGTGTTTCAAGCCGAAGCACAGAGTTTTGAAAACTTTCAACAGTATACGGATACAGGGATAGTATCTTAGCAGTTAAAGTGCCGACTAACGATGCAACTGGGAAATCTTCGCTTTTGTAAGAAAATAGAAAACCTCCATCACAGAGTTTAGCGGCTAGTCTTACAGATTCATAAATAGCGAGAAAAACCTTTATAGAGGATTAGACTAAGTAGAAGCCGCAGAAAACCCTCGGGGGCTTGTGACAGTTTAAAACAATTGTGTCTAGAATCTGTGACTTGACAGGTTGAGAAAACATTTTAAATATAAAAAAAATGTAACAAAAAATATGTATTTCACAATTCGGGTATCAGCTTAGATAACTGAGCTACCAAAAATAAATGAAATTATATACCTACATACACAAAATTATAAAAATAAACGTAATGGAAAAAATTAAACAATAATAAATATTCTTATTCTTCTTCTTTTAATAATGGCAATGTGTTTATCATTCTGCCAGCCCAGAGTTTTGACCAAGCATGTGTAGGGGAAAATATTATTGTTTTGCTGTAAAACAAGTCTGTTGTGATAACTTTGGTTAGTATATTTGGGTTAGTCAGTAGAGTATATGTAAAAGACAAACATTAAATATAATAGTGACTGTTAGGACAAATTAAGTTAGGATGTATATTTGGTTAGAGTTTTTGATTATTACATTTAATAAATTTAGCGAGGATACAAAAATCTTCCGGGTATGAATAAGTTAAAAGGCTACTTATGTTAATAGGAAGAGAAATTATGATTTTACCAAGGACATCATACAATTTAAAGTTATTATTGTATTTAGTGCAAACAATAATAAATATTAATTATCAGTTTAATATAATTCGATTGTTTTGTCAAAATATTGAAGATCTTCCCACTGTCTCCTGTCTCACTCACATTACATAGTAAGAAATTTTTAAAACATTTTGTTTTTTTTAACTATTTTTTTTTATACAACTAGATGGCAAATAAGCTGACGGCCCACCTGATGGTAAGCGGTTACCGCCGCCTATAGACACCTGCAATAACAAGGAATAATTACTTGATATTGCAGGTGCGTTGTCATCCTGGGGCCTAAGATGAAATGCCGTCCATGCCCAGTAATTACATTAGCTACCTTTCCCTTCAATCCGAAACACAGCGAACTGTTTCACGGCTGAAATAAGAAAGGCGGTGGTACCTACCCAGACGACCCTACATACGGGCCTACCTCCTGGTAGTGTATTTCCTGACATTAAGGAACACAACAAAAAAGGATTTACCAATTTGGTGCAGCAATAGCATTTGTAGGTATCCTAAGCTTCTTGCTTTTTTTTTTTATTTTATACAAAGCACGACAAATGACTCAACACCACCTGATGTGAAGCGGTAAGAAAAGTCCATATGCGAAGACAGCTAGTGCAGTTTAGACACTGCTCTAGCCGCCTCCACCTTGCCGGCCTGAAAAATGCTTTTTCACGCCTCTTTTGAAGGAACCCATGTTATAGGAAGGAGGGAACACATGTGCTGGCAAAGAATTCCAAGTTCTGGAAGTACGACAAAGAAACGAGGTACTAAATTTTTTTGTGAGTGATGTTGAGGTGGAGACGGTAAATTGATGACTCCGAAGACCAGCACGCGTGGTCCTGAGTAGGAAGGGAGAAGGTGGGATAAGGTCAAAAAGCTCTTCAGAGCACTCTCCGTGATATAGCCGATAGAAGGCGCTAAGCGACGCAATGTCACGCCGCAATTGCAGAGGCTCGAGGTTGTTCGTGACCTCTACATCGCCAACGATACGGACAGCACGACGCTGCAATCTGTCCAGAGCATCGAGTAGGTACTTAGCGGAGCCATCCCACAAGTGCGAGCAATATTCAACGCAAGACCGGACCTGAGTTTTGTAAAGCAGGCATAATTGGTCAGGCGTGAAAAATCGACGCACCTTGTTCAGGACACCGAGCTTCCGTGAGGCTGTTTTGATCACGGTTTCGATGTAGTTCCTAGAATTCAGATCACAACATATCTCCGCGCCGAAAGAGTGGTGCCCTGAAGAGAGGGAAGAGGAAGGAACGGCGAGATTTTGGCTGTGAACGCGCATACCTGTCTCTTCTTAGCATTGAACTGAACAATATTGTTAGATCCCCATTCCGATATAAGGTTCAACACCCTGTTGAGCTCAATGGTAAGATTTTCTCTCTCTCTCCCGGTTTCAGCGCGCCCAGCTCCTGGGCGACCGAAATATCCCCCATGCACTGTACTGTCATCCGCATAGCAATGAATGTTTCCTAACAGAAGCATATCATTGATATGATATGATATTAATATTTATAAATGACATTATATCACAAATAAAGAACTGTAGAGTGTCCATGTTTGCAGACGATTTAAAAATAAGTAAAACAATTAAATCTCAAGAAGACTTAAAACTTTTACAGTGTGATTTAAACAACATTCATAAATGGTGTTTGGCCAATGGTATGTCATTGAACCCTAGCAAATGTTGCTATATTTCCTTCACCAGAAAAAAATTACCGATTCCAACTACTTACTCACTGAGCGGGGTGATGCTAACAAAGGCTGACGAGGTTCGTGACTTGGGCATTACACTGGACAGTAAATTAAAATTTAATTTTCAAATTGACAAAATGATAAAGAAAGCAGCTCGTATGTTAGGATTTCTAAAAAGAAATTCAAAGGAATTCCGTCAGATAAATACGAGAATCGTTCTGTACAATAGTCTAGTACGCAGCCACCTTGAGTTCGCTAGTGTTGTCTGGAACCCTGTCTATAGTGCACCTTCTCAACGAATTGAATCCATTCAGCGTGCTTTTACGAGGTATTTAGCTTTTTCCTGTTCTGGTATACATCACAGACAACCGTACAACCAGAGACTTACGTTTTTCGGTATTACGTCTCTGCGTAACCGACGCCTGGTCGCGGATGTGATGTTTTTATACAAAATAATAAACAATAAAATTAAGTGTACTCAACTTGTCGATAACATTAATCTAAATGTCCCTTATAATTATCCCAGACATCCCATCCGTAAGATATTTAACATTCCGAGTCATGTAACTAACTTGGGATTACATTGCCCCCTATCTAGAATAAGCTCTTTATATAACGATGTCTCAATCAATGTAACCAATAAAGATTAATGATTCAATATATTTAATGATTCCCCTACAAATTTTAAAAACAAACTATTAAACTACACTGTTTCCATGTAATTGATAAATTAAAATTTAAGTAAGCTCTTTATTTTAAGCTCTTTATTTCACTTTAATTGAGTGCATTTTATTCCAATTTCTTTTTTCTTTTGGATTGTATGGTGAACGTTGTGTATACCTGTAATTGGCGTACATCTATGCAAGAGTTGTTGTAGCAATTTTACTTTTTGTGATTGGTTCTCTATGTATCGCTGTTGGTGTACCTTAAATAAATAAATAAATAAATATGAAGAAGAAATAGTGTAGGGGATAGAACAGAGCCTTGTGGTACACCGGCATTCACTGACATGAACCGCGAAGCGCATCCATCTGCGAGGACACGGATTCTTCGCTCATGGAGGAAGCCGGCAATCCAGTTGCAGAGCTGAGCGGGCAGACCGTATGCCGGGAGCTTGGAGAGAAGAGCCCTGTGCCAGACCCGATCAAACGCTTTGGCAATGTCAAGGCTAACAGCCACTGACTCACCACGTTTGTCAATAGATTCACCCCAGACATGCATTAAATACGCTAGAAGATCACCCGTTGACCGTTTCGGCCGAAACCCGCTGCTTGGAATTGTAAGAAAAAAAATTATTGTAAATTCAGCTATTTTCCAAATAATGGTAAAGAATTAAAGTAGTCGGTGTTTAACACGGTTCTATGACTATATAATTTATGAGTATATACTTTGAAATATTTACATATATTTTAAAAATAGTTTGAATAATTTACACATTTTATTAAAATTAACCGAACTTATAAATAGCAATATAACCTAAATGTTGGTAAAGTGATAGCAATTAGAAAACGAGACTTAAGCAGATACTGGAAGATCACGAAGCAAGAATTTCATTATTTCTCTTTTAATAAACTGAGAAAGCTACCTAATTTTGGATCATCTGATTTCCTAATTTCTAAAGGGTACAAAATTAATATTAAGTTTGATCTTAATAACAAAGTTATCAAAGAAACTTATAGCGTAAATAATTTAATTAATTATAAAGAAAGGAAAACTTTGTATTGAAAGCGACAACATATTATATTATTATTATCTATTCTATTCTATATTTATTGAAACATGGTGTTATAAGTATTGTATTGGGTAAGTGTATGTTATGTATGTATAATATGAAGAAATAGTGAGAATATCATTTCGTTTTAGGTATGAATGGTTTGTAATGGAAAAACACACAAGAATACAATAAAGTGGCCATCTATGCAAAGCCTTAATAAAAAAGTAATTAAAATTCTTCTAGTCTATCGGTCTTTTGGTGATTTAATTTAAATACTGATAGACTAGAAGAATTTCACAGGGATATCCCAAGTCCTGGGTAGCTCAGATAGTTAGAGTAGTCGCCCGGATTTCGTTAGGTCGCGGGGTCGATCCCCGCCTCACGACGTGAAAATTTTCTAGTTTAGATTTTAATTAGTAAATAATTTTTTAAACATTTATAATAATGTTAAAATCAAAATTAAAGAATTAGCCTTAATAATTTCACAAACGCTACACGTTTGACATATAATATGTTATAACAAAACAATAAAACCGGTAATTTATACAATAATAATAATCATACACTCACACCTATAATCTAGCTCAAAGTAATCATCATTAAGAGATTGTGTTATTATGGATACAAGATAACGGAGATATAATGATAATAATTTGTAAACAAATATTACAAATATATTAAGTAAACATACAATACAAACATCAATGATTCGTGAAGAAATGTTCGTACTCATTATACAAACACCTACCCCTACCGGAATTCAAACCCGGGACCACTCGGCCAGCCGGCCGTTCAAGTACACAATATGGATGTAGTTCATTCATTGACTTATATTTGAGTTCATTGCATAAAAGGAAGTTGTTTTTTGCTCCCTACAAGACGTTTAAACTTATTATGGACTAGAAAACTGGGCGGAATTCGAAACCACAGCTCTCTCTTTCTTTCTTTAAAAGATGATTTGGAAAATACACACGATTTTATATTCAATTGCCTGATAGTGAGCGCTAAGCGATAACCGACGCCTACAAACGCTTATGACATAATTTTCACTTGTAGTTGAATCACGTCACTGTAATCTGTTTCCAAAGATCTTTGCTGTGGATTATTAACTTCCTAGTATCTATTGCGTGCTTGAATGGAATCTATATCGAGTGTCTGGATCCTACAATGAATGCTTATTGTCTATAGTATCATAATCATAAATTCACCACACTTAAACATTGCGTTTATTAAAAAATCGACCAAATTTTATTTCATATAAGGACGGTTTTGCGATGAACCAATTTTTGAAGTAATATGAATTTAAGAATGCTCTAAAATCTCATGGTTAGGACGACGTTAGACGTTCGTTAACACTTATATTTATTGGTTTATAATTATGGACTGCCCTGAACTCCGGCCGCGTGGATAGAATATACCTACTTATCTGATTTTTTTCCTCAAATGTCTTTTCTATTATTGTTTTGATGCGTACAGTTAATGTTAAATAAATAATAATAAATACCTATTTGTTTCCAGCGAATGATGTTAATCGGTTCAGCAGTTAAGATTAAAATCTTAGTAAAAACAGTCTGAATTACCTTCGCTATTTATTACATGAATGGACTAGCATTGACTCGAAACGGATGATATTCATACTATTATTATTTTGTAATTATGTAGTTCGTCTGAACCAGCGTACACCAAACTTTATTACTGTGATCTTGAGAGCCCTTTCTCTACAATTTTAACACCTTAGTTTCCTTGAATAGGTCCTGTGGGTTTTTAGCCCTTTATGTATTTAGACAAGTCTTCCCCATGACGTGAAATTTTGGTAGTTTAGATATTTTTTTTAGTAAGCATATTTTTGAAACATTTCAAATAATGTTAAAATATAATTAACGACTGTTTTGCGATAGCCAAGAATAGTGCTTCTACATCGCCGTCCACAGTTAAAATATAGGAACGGTTTTAAGATATTTTTCCAGTTTCGAGCAATTGCGGCGGTTACTGCGACGAGGTTAAAAATAACCTGTCTGTCCATCCATCTTGCTTAGAAGCTTACACGAAGCTGTTAAGTTTTTTGTTGAGATTTAACGTTTTAGAGCTGCGATGTAATGGATTAAGGTGTTATTACTTTAAACCGATATTAATAATAAATGTAATAGTAACTATGTGTGCTTATATGTTTGACTGACTGTTACATTTTCATAAATAAACCATTTGCACCGATTTATATGAAATTTGGCATGGAGATAGTGTAAGATCCTGGGAAGGACATATGATCCTTTCTGGAACGATAAACTCTATCGTATAATACACCCGAACCAAATAGTGATTCCGGCTTAGCTCCGCCTACGTGAATAGGTAATTCTTTCTTGTCTTTCATAGAGGGTAACGAAACACAACTCTGCAAGCAAATACAGACCTTGAAGTTTTAGATTTAGGTACATTGCTATTAGAATCGCAGATACCTGTTTCTGGTCTTTCTGGAAAGTGTCAAATGTTATAAAAGATATAACATCTGACGACCCTTAGGTATATAATAATAAGGAAATATCCCTAGAGTTCTGTTCGAATGACGTACACCACACTCATATTACTCACAAGGAATTGTGATTGATCTGAAATTGGATCAGCGCGTACCAGTGGGACGTATTTCATCAATCAACTGTCCTTCTATCTATCCAGGGCATTTCTTGACATGACAGTTGTTTTTTTGACTTATATCTGTGATGGACCAATCATTGCTTCTATTCAGTAGCTATAGAACTGCTTTACCAGATTTAACTCGTGTTTAACTATTTCGCTGTCCCATGATTACATAACAAAGATATGATACATAATAAAGGTTTTTTTGTGTCTATTTTGTGGACGTGGTTGTGGACTCACTTATTTTACAGCGATCCTTATTACTGGAAGATCATTGTCGGTCTGGCAGTTGTCGGTTTTCTATCAAACACACTTCGTAGAGTGTGCGAGGAAACCTACAATTTCGACGCTTAAAGGCTTGAGTAAAAGGCACCTTCTGGTTAAACAGGTATCATCGTAGGCCATGTCATTACTTAACAGCAGGTCAAATATTTGCCTATCAATTGTAAAAAAAGACTGAGGATGTCAATCGTCTTTAGTGTCCTCTTTTATCCTTCTCATTTGTTCAGAGACGGACAGAAAGACATTTAGCAATAATATTCAAGTTAGTTGACCTTTAGCCGATCCATGGCCATAATTACGTATGACATTAGATTAGTACACTACCGTTTCTTATAATATGAACTTATTGTCAGTAGATTAACACGTTGTAATAACAATTATATCACATAAAATCGTACAAAACATCGTAAAACAGGAATCGCGTACTTTTTATTCAAATTCCTTCTAATAATGAAGCTATAAAACTTGATTTTGACGACGGAAACGGTAGTCTTTAAGTGTTTCACGTAAGAACGAATTTCGGATAGCACGAACGAATTTAATTTTACTGTTCACTCAACCCCATAAAGTACCCTGCTGACATCATAACAGGTTTCGTTCCACGAATTCTTCGCGGCATAACGCCGATATTTCGCAGTCGTATTACAGTTTATGGCGCAATTACCTGTAATTCCTATAAAACGTGCTGGTTTACCGAGAATCTGTTTCACGGACACGATGCGGCTATGTAGTCTATTATTTGGGTATCCCACTGTCTGCATAATTTAAGTTGATATAGGAGTAGGTATTTGAAATATGCTAAGTTTAAGTTTATTGTTCTTCGAAGATGTGCATCGCATGTAAATCATCACCAGCCTATATACATCACACTGCTCATAATTGGGAAAAACACATCAGAAGTTTGTTCTTTAACGTTCAACGCTCACGCTGGCTCAAAACGGGTTGGTTTGAGATGCGATAGAGATAAGCGGATTCCACAAAAACAACTAACTAACGTCGTGTAATACATAAGTCCTATTACAGTGGTAGTCATAATCGACACCTATTACAGAGGCATTCTTATTTTCGTGTTTTATTCTTGTTTTGATAACAAAAAAGCATAAAACATGAAACTAAAAATACCTTATGCCTATTTCCATTTTCGTGCATTATTTTTGTTTGATAACCAAACAAGAATAAAACATGAAAATAAATATATCTACCTCCGTTATAGGCGTTGACTTTAAATGCCGCCGTAATAGGACTATTTACATTACTATAGATTCGGGTTGAGTTAAAAAATAAATGGTGCGGAACATCATATTTTCATGAAGACGGATAAGTAAGATATTATTTACCAAACCCTCTAATAATGTTACATCGGCCCATTTCCATCAATTTCCTTTTACTTGTTAGAAAAAGGTACTGTTATTAGAAGATTGTTTTGTATGAATATTACTTGTTCGGTGAAATTATTGTAAGACTTAAACAAAACAAAACCTATTGACAGAAGTAAATACTAGAAAAACTCATTATTTGTATGAATGGTGAATAGTCATTGTCAGATAATAAAATATATAAAAATTATACTTTTATTAGTTATTACAGTAATGAAATGAAGTTTTGTAAACCAAAATATGCATAAATTCAAAAAATCCAAACAGTTAAAAATTACTAGAAATCCAGATAGATTAGTTTTAGACACATTGCCAAAAACGAAGCGTTTTCAAAAAAACTGCTACGCAATGTGCATAAAAAATTATAACCACATACAGACGCATATCAAACTAGCACAGAAAAATAAATTTAGAATCATTTTCCGAAAATGGCTGTTGATAAACACATTTCACTCACTAGGAGAATTTTTTAAAATAAACATTGAATAATTAATTTTATACCTACTGACAATGCACTAGTTTATTTTGATTACAATTCTATTATCCACCTTAAAATTATTAATTTTATTAATTTAATTCATTCATATTTATAAACATGACTTTAATTATTTCTGACATTATTTAAATATGACATTGACTTATTTTACGTAATCGTTAAAAATGTAAAAATTGTTTAAATTTGCATGCTGTAGTATATGGCTAAATAGGTTAAGCTACTCACAGAACTTTCATTTGATTTGATTACCCTTGCAAGTCTGGTAACGTCCTTAGTGATTTATATATTTAGGGTTTGAAAATATGTTACAACAGATAACAGAGTTGCTACTGCAATAGAGTCCAAATATATTATAAATTTTGAAACTTTTGAGTCTGTATATCTTTTCGGACGTAAGTGTACTCATATTAATAAAGTATGTAAATTATAGTACTAACAATTATCTCTTTTTGAGAATGGCCCTCGTGCCGTTAAATTAACCATAATAGCATAAGGCCAAGGTCTCATTTAATAATTATATACAGGATGTTAGGGGGACGCTCTCGAATACGAAGGCATGTGGCAGTGCTGGTCACCCTAAACACGACTTGCTAAAAAATAAATTTCAAAAGGAGTTTCATACTAATTGTAATATCTACACGGCCTGTTTGTATGGAACAGCTGATTTTTTTTGTGGTTTCAGATTTGTTTTTCAACAAATTGTGTTTAAGGTCACGGGCCTCCTGCCTTGGTTACCGAAACCGTCCCCCTAATACCCTGCATGTATCAGTAAAGGTCACGTTTTACTGCTTTCTATCTTCTCTTCTCTATGCAGTTCCTACTTTCAAATATTTGGTTGTAAGTTTTAACTTTATCTTCAAGCCTGAATTTTTGACAACGCCACAATAACGCAACTGCTATATCTTTTAACGGGTTAAGTAATTTGGTTTAAGGGTTGTCCCTAATTAAGCGCGCCGCTTAATACTGTATAACATCCCATAATCCTTGGGGACATTCTCATGGCGTGATATAGTGACAAAGCAAATGTATTTATGTCATACCAAGTTAAGCCACTATTGTTGTATGGAACCGTTTATATTGCACAGTACATATACAAAATTTACGATTACCGCGGGTAATTGCGAGTGCTAAATCAAGAGTCGGTTCCGTTTGTGCCATTCGCATCGGCTGTTTGAATATTAATGTGGGCTTGCGACGCCCGTAATGAGGATAGTCGATTGACAGGAAAATACGAGTCGCATTCGGCGAACAGTGAGAATATTCGGCAGTGGAGCTCTTTATACGGTTCACGAAAGGCCCGTAAATCGTAGGCGATAGGTTGTTAATCATATTCAGTTCACAGATTTGTTCGAACTAAATGTTTCAGACATGGGCCCTAATTCTGGCAAACACATGCTAAGATTAAATTTAAGTTTAGTCTACCTCTTTCTCTCAATATGAATACGAAAAGGATCGCTGTCCTAAAATTTGACGTTTAGAAACATGCATTCAATTTTCGACCTTATTGAATGTGATAAAATGCAGTGTTTAGGAGGCACCTCCGTACATGCCGTCTAAAATTGTCTATGGTTCGTATGAAATCTGTCTAAATTTAGATGACAGCTCTAAACAAATTCTTGCTATGTCATTCTTATTACATATTGTGAGAAAGAGATATACTGTACTTAAATTTAAACTTAGAGTGTGCGTCCAGAATTAGGCCCATGGAGTAGACTATTTTGAGAATATGGACGTGACGAATATATTGTGTTTTTCATCACAACTTCATTTACTTGTGGCGCATTCATTTACATGTTCCCCACATTGAGTTAAAAAGTAAAAAGAAGATAGCAGCACTGCCATGTTTCGTTCAGGACCGACGATCGCGCTTAACTTCATTCAGTCACTTGCTAGCGTTGCTAGAACGAAACGCGTAGGCGAAATATCCAGGGCGGTGCCGTCAATACGACAATAAATTAAAACATGAGCAATGTGAGTTCATAGAAATGTTGTGCAACTTTCAAATACATCTTATTCAAAAGATAATTTCATGATATTTGTATGAAATAATAACATTGGCTTCATTTCATAGAAATGTCATGAAATTAACAAACGAATAAGATGTTTTTGAAAGTTGCTAAACATTACTATGGATTAATATAGCACAATTTTTAATTTATTGTCGTATTGACAGCACCACTACTTATGTATAGGCGTATGAAAATGACGGCGCTTTCAATATTTGGGTCGCGTAAAACTACACATTACAACTACAAGTTATATAACTCTGCGTGTGCTGCGTAAACTCCTGTGTTAAGTATCCTGTGTGTAGTGTGTAGGTTTGACTTTTTAAAACGGACCATGACTTATAGAAAAGATATCATCTCTATACCTTTTATTTCAATAGTTCTCCGTGAAGTGTTATTGAAGCAGTGTTAATCACCAAAGACAAAATGATATGGAAATGCTAGAAAAATCTTAGCAGATTTTTTACACAATTAGTTTGGTATTGCTTGCCTGGATCGAACATAATAATTATAACACAAGTTGAAAGAATTATTTGGTGTGGCAACAATGGCCGAGTGACGAATAAATGTCTCTTGGACCGCTTCTATCCTGTTTGTAAATATCGGTTGGTACGTTTTTACTTAGAAACATAAGGATGCCTTCTTATGTAAGAGATCGTTGGTCGTTATAGGTTTTCACATCAAACCATCACTATCGGATTTTTTATGGTCAGCTTATTTTAATTATACCACTGTTCATTTTTATTTCTACAACATAAATGCAATAAAAGCCAGCGTATCAAAAACGGAACTGGCTAGAGGAATATCACATTTTTATTTCGATATGGATGGATTACACAAAAGCGTTTTTGAGTTTACGTTAGTTGAAATGTGATAGCACAAGGATATTCTATTTTGGCAGCTGGATATTTCTTTATGAAATTGAAATTTATTTGTTCTCGAAGCGCTCGGTAAATAAAGTAATAGTAACAATAAGCTTTTATCCATACTCATTTTGTAAATTCATGAGTAGCTCCGTCTGTCTGTCAGCAACGTTTTCACTACCAAGCCGCTAATATAGACGAAAGGAGATGTTTCATATCCGGCCAGGTATATGTACATTATCTCTATTTTTTATTTATTTATTATCTACTGATGTGGTTAATGATGTGGGTGACACAATTACTTTATCGGTTGTAACTAATCTATAATTTATACTTTATTGTGTACACTGTTTTTTAAACCAAATAAACCAAAATCAAAAACTCAAAAAAATCAGGAAAAATCTTTTAAATTTGGGAATAATACTAATAATTCGTTTTCATGCATAGTTTTTTTGTATAAAATTGGAAATTTTTCGTCGATTTCACCGTTGTTCAATACGGCATTATGGCGGGAGACATGGAAGTCAACTAAACGCCAGCAAAGTTTCATACGCACTATGAATATTGCGGTTTTTTCTATAAAATTCTTGTTTTGTACCACGCAACCAAGCAAATAAAAAGAAAAATTGAACATTGTTCTGCATGTTTTCACCTATTTTTCAGAATAATGCACATAGCCCTGGCCGGGTCACCATACATTTTTGGAACATCTCTTTTGGCATGGAGATAGATTACATACTGAGAAAGGTCATAGGCATTTTGGCACGATTCTTGTATATTTGAACCTGTATAAAACATTTTATCTATACAACAAAGGAAGCATATTAGCGTACGGCCTAACTGATGGTAAGTTTTTACCGTAGCCTAGACGCTCGTAGCTCCTCAGGCACTCAATCACGCGTTGCTTAAGGCTTACATTGTGTTGACAGTATAGGTCACGAGTCCCTCTGCTCCCAAATAACACCTTTTAAATGAGCTCTGGCGACCCTACTGACCGCAGAAACACAACACTACAAGGTAGCGTTATTTAGCTGCCATGTTCTGTAAGGTGGAGGTTCAATCGGTCCTTCAAAAATTAAGTGGTTTAAACTATGCACTATTTTACCTGACATTGTAAAATAAGTAAAATAAAAATCCAATAATATTCGTTTATAAGAATACCTAAAAGAGAAAGAAGACGCTTCAGAATTATCGTTTGAAAATGGCTATGAATAAATATTGCAGAATTTATAAACCAACTTTCAAAAATTGCCTAGTCCTGCACGAATCTGAAATGTGACCCGTGTTATCAACGTGCCACAACAGTATATTCGTTTGGACACAGATAAATGTCCGTTGCACTGAACCACTACCTTGTTACACAAGTTTACTCAAAGCCCGACAGTTCGAGTCACCGCCATTCACGCAGTTCAAATCAGATTGGGTTATAGACTGACGTACGTGACTGAAATACTCAGGTATGGCTTACACCAATTTACAGGTTCTGCACAGAGCAAATAAACAGTTGCTAGCAATTAAAGTTGGTTCACTGGACGAAATTTTTGTAAATATAAATTCAATTTACAGACCGTGCTGGTTTCAATACTCTAGCGACCGATTGGTTCTATTAAGGTAGGTAATTTCTATCTTCTGTCTAGAGATAAAAGTTGGGATCTCCTTCTCTAGATAAAAGACTGAAACCAGCCTTTTTATACATCATACTTACTGCAAATTGAGTGAGCATTAAGCGTTGGTTATAAGTACATAGTTCATCATGCTAGACCTAATCTTATTTATTGGTGATGTTTTGGATGCATTGAACTAAATTAAAGTGACGTCATTTGAATTTTCTGATTAAATAAAGTTATGTCTCATGTTGCCACTTATCATCAGGTAGTTTACAGTTATTTGCCGAGACTTGTATGACAAAGAGGTTTTATACTTTTCTGTAGATTTTAGTGATCAGTACTTTTTACTATTAAAACAACCCTATTCGGCTTTCCAATGTAATCGAGTAGAACTGTGTTTTTTCTTTTTAATTCGTATGCGGATGTGATTTTTTACTAATATGTTTAGTGTAAATTTTTGATACGCTCTTAGTATGTGTCTTATTTAAATAAATTATGCATGCGAATATAAGACGAAAAATATTTTTCTGCCTTTTCCGGTTCAAACCTGTAAAATTATCCGCAAAAAAAAGATTTTTTATACACTAGCTCACAAACAACCTGACGGCCCACCTAATGGTAAGCGGTGAGGTCTATTGCATAGGTAATAAAAAAGGGACTATTTTTGGAAATTTTATAAAAATTGTTATTTAAATGATTTAAAATTACCATTTCCTCCATTAGAAAAATAAAATATGGCGCTGCGTTACATATACAATAAAACGGTATTTTATGCAGCGGAAAACCATTCAAAGATGCAATTACCTACGCTATATTAAATGTACAATTATCTTATATTAAAATTATATGATAATTATACTTAATATAATCTTTAACAGTACCAAGAGTTGACAAATACCTACTTACAGAGCTGTTGGTGATGTAGTAATAATAAAAACAGTATTTAGATTACCAATGGTTAAGTATATAACAATCACATAATTGATAACAAATTTTGCACGTTTGCACGCAGACATAATAAACGTACTGTAATACATAAACTTAAGATCTTTTAACCGCTGTTCATGCAACGAATCCTTTTGACTTTAAAAGTTTATATAACAATATCTTAAGTAATTGCTGTATATATGAGCAACTATGTTAATAATTGCTACATAATAAACGTTTTCACAGCTATTTCTATATTAGGCAGTTACTAAAAGCATTTCCATAGAAATTATATGCTATAATTCTAATTAGTTTTTTAAAACGCCTTTATCTCAACACAGAACACAGCAAGTTTTATGAATTGCGGCTATATAACTTTTACGTGACTTTGAGTTACTTAACGAAGCTCTTATATTGCGTTTGTGCTAGCTGGGATGACTACCCTCATTCGTCTAAGTAATGTGCACGGATAAATTTAGTAACAAATATAGTAGAGTGTAGATGCGCATAATAAAGGGGCTTTGTTTAAGCTTGTTTTACGACTGAATTCATTTAGTCTTCGTATGGTTTTGAATTAAGAATAAGAAACAAATTCTTATTTTCTTCAATTTATTTTACTAATTATAGCAAATTTTGAAAGATATTTAGTGAAAAAAATATGTGAGAACGGAACCTTTGAATAATCTCTACATTGCAAAGTTAGACGTTAGCTTATATCGCTAAGTCATAGGGTTATCCCTAGTCCTCGGCAGTGGTCAGAGCAATGACCCGGATTGTAAAAGGTCAGGGGTCGATTCCTACCCAAGGACATGAAACTAGTCTAAATATTATTCTACTAATTAATTATTTTATTTGTGTCATGAGGAGTAGAACAGCAATGAAAGTCGTAACACCAAAGATCTGTTCAGTTTCAGAAAAAAATTCTCCCACGTATTGCAGAGGTTTTCTCAAATGAGTACAGCATGGGGTTCTTCAAGAAATGCGTGAAAAGGTTTTTACAGGGTCGGCAACGCGAAAGTGATACCCCTGGTGTTGCAAGCATCTATACGCTACGGTAGCCGCTTACCATCAGGTGGGCCGTACCTATGCTTGATTGCCACCTTAGTGGTATAAAAAAAAATATATTTGACTACGACAGAGAGATGTCGGGGCTTGTGGCGCGTCACAACATAACACAGAGTATGACGGAGTTCGGATCTATATTCAATTGTCAGTAGGTAGTCGTGTCACGTGTACAGTTGAACACAGAAGAAGCTTAACACTTTAGTACCATGTCGCACCGACTATTGCGCTCGTACTATATGCTACCGTACTGTCACAACAACTATGCCGTCAACATAGTTGTTGTGACATGGTACTAAAGTGTTCAGCTACTTCTGTGGTCGACCGTACGTCCATAAATATCCGTTAACATTGATGAGAACTACCTTCATTATTCTTAAATTCGTTTACTAGCAAATAACAATTGCTTAGGCCCCTCTCGGTGTATTCCAGTATTTCACGTACAGTGAACAATTTTTTTTGTTGTAAAAGTAAAGCGTATGCTTACATCAGACAGTTTCCACAAATTTCCTCGAAATTCATCGGTGCAAATAGTCAACGTTGACCCACGTGTGTGAGCTATAGAAGTACAGTAAATATTAAATCAAACCCTGCTGTTTGACCAACATTGCGGAGCTGTGAACGCTGCATATTAATTGTGTTTGAGTTGCACACGACTTCTGTATGATGGCGTTAATACCTTCATTACAAAGTAACCATTTTATTATTAAGTCTACGCATGTTCAAATCATGTTATTTTGTTATTACCTATAAATAAATAAGAAAACTGTTCAAATACTAAATAAGTAATATAGTAAGTATAGATCTTCGAAATAACAAGAAAAAACTCGAGCGCGCTCGATTTATCAATCATAATTTGATAAATTATAAAGATAAATATTAAAAAGAAACAAAACGCTATGTTTTTATTACTTCGAACGATGCTCATGAAGCCTTTAATCGTGACCCCCATCCGCCAATGTAGCAGACCATTGTTGAAATAAAAATTAGCATTTAAATAACAGCAGAGGGTAAAAAAAATCAGACCATAAGTTAAACTACAAAAGTGCGTCTATTAATAACATAAATTTATAAGAAACCAAATGTAATAGTTCAGTAATTAAGAACCCAATGTCAACAATGTAATTAGATCAGAATTAAAATACATTAAGAAAACTATATCAAAATAGAAAATTAGGTAAATATAATTAGCAAAGAAAAGCACACCATGTATAAGTTTATAAAAAAAAGTAGAAAAGAGAACAAAGCTTCTGACATTTATTAGAGGGGAAAAGATAAAAATAAGTGAACGCATTTTCAACAATCTCTATGAAATTACAAAAGTGATATTAGTATGAAGAAAAATCCTCAAATGCATCAAATAGAAATCAAACTAAATTGATTAAAAAACAAACGAGAAGCACGCAATTTATTGAGAAACAAGAAAAACTCACGAGTAATCAAACGTACAGCAAGAAGCAGGAGCAAGTTTATCAGCATTCAGCTTGAGGGTAAAACGAAACAATTCCCAATACCGGCTGAGTAGTGGCATTCAGTAATCTTGG
The DNA here is from genome assembly GCA_947347705.1 of Nymphula nitidulata. NCBI lineage: Eukaryota > Metazoa > Arthropoda > Insecta > Lepidoptera > Crambidae > Nymphula > Nymphula nitidulata. Next base: position 14,713,083 of record OX374626.1, on the reverse strand, counting down.
CCGATACAGATTATATCCGAGATATTTTCCGTTCGTCTTTTCCGAGAATATCGAGGAAGTTTGTAGTTTCATTTTGTTGTGAGGAGCATTAATATAAATTCGGAATGAGTTTAAACGCTTTAGGTTTCTTGCTGAACGTTTATGTTTCATTTTAAGCCTTGGTTATCGATATTACGACCGTAGTCAACTGGGTGTTACATTATACTAATGACGATGGATTTCAATTAGTTAGAAAGGTAGAGCATGCCGCTCAGTCAATTCAGGTAAATGAAATTTCGCATGGAGATAGGTTATATCTAGAGAAAACACTTAGGCTATCTATTGACGCTGTAACCAACATACAAGGGGGAGGAGCCGAGGCCTACTACAAGTAAACTATAAATATAACATGCAGATAGTAAATGTGTGAATTATCATGATACATCACTGCTTGTAGCAGTTTTCTCACTTAAGTAGGGACACAAAATTTGGGTATCGATAAATCATTTGAAGCGTGAAAAACTTTGTTAGAACATTTGTCACTTGTCTCCGGTTTTTTTATCGCCACATTCCTTTGTTGAAGCCTGAAAAGAATAAAAAGTTCAAACACAACTATTTACTTACAGTTATAAAAAAACTTCTTCATTCATAAAACAAACTCACTGAAATGATTTAGCTGAAATATTAATTTCTTTGCTTAATGGTAACTTAACAATATCACTGCTTATAAATTATTAGAATAACATTTCAAAATATGCTTCTGAACATAAGATATTAATTCTAACTATTTAATCTGATAACTAATAGGTAATATTATAAAACTTGATTTGTGTTAAACTTCGAGATTCGAAATATAATGTCAGTTTGTTTTGTTTTTTAAAGTATCTAATATTTAACTTATAAGCCATTATTATTTGAAGCACCTTATTGAGTAAAGAATACCAAAATGAATTACATAAATAGGTAACTAACAGTTTTATAGTTGGTAAGCGAATACTTATTGATACCAAAATTGTGGTACTGGTACTGAGACAAGAAGCTCTTCATAAGCCCTTTAAACATTGTAAACTATGTTATTCGGTAGCACATCAGTTAAATCCGTAGATTTTATGCAGACCTTATGCACCATAAAAACAAAATATTACAAAAGTTACATTATTTAAGTATGTAATCTCTTCGGCTTTCTTCTAAGTTACATCGCATCGGTAATCACCACATTCCGCCTTAAATTAAGTAAATTTTACCGAAAAATTGTTAATAAGCTTCAATTTGAATTTATCGTACCATATTGGAACCTCTCCTTACCCCAGACGAAAATGCGTCGCTTAGACGTGACATTATCGTGATATTTAGTTTGCTGAAATTAGTTTCAGACAACTAAATATCACGATAGTATGAGTAATTAAAATAGAATAAAACTAGAAAAATTTCACGTCCTGAGGCAGGAATCGAACCTGCGACCTTTCGCAATCCGGGCGACTGCTCTGACCACTGAGCCACCCAGGACTTGGGATATCCCTGTGAAATTCTTCTAGTCTATCTACGTAACTCTACGTCCGTCCGTCCGTCCGTCCGTCTCCGTACGTCTATTACTAAGTAATTTTTCAAACATTTATAATAATGTTAAAATCAAAAATTAAGGACGATAGCATGATTTGGAATATTGAGCTATGGATAGTAAGAATAAGTTCATACGCTTCAATGTCTCTTTTTGTCGCATACCATCTGTCTGTGACCGGTCATATTATTGTCAACTTCGCCCTTACTAACAGGCATTAGATGACATTATCAAATACGACTTTAAGTCTCATAAGTATATCATTTTTGCGGAGTCCAACTGGGTTTACTAAGTTGTTATATATTTGTAGATTTTTTTTACAAAAATAAGGAATGATATTTACCATTAGATACACTTGTTAAGTGAAAGAAGGCACCGGAAAATCAAGACCAAGTATCTCAGACCACTGAGAGTAAAAAAAAACAATTATCAAAGACGGTGGTTGGAAGTAATTCTAACTTTTTTTAAAACCCAGAATGCTCGCCTTATATTAGAAATCAATATTATATTTTACTACAGTGATAGAGTACTGCAAAGCAGATTGTTTGTATATTAACCAATTTTTGTGTCAGAAAATCTAATCTACCGTTAAACTCAGTTAACTATGTATAAAGACAAAACGTGTGGAGCTGTGAAGATGTCAAAACATAAGAGACTACATAATTTGCCAACTTAAAATCTCAGTGACTTCTTCCCGCGCAAAATCAATTCAAAATTGGCAAACTACAGCTTAACGTAACTTCGATAGAACTCGGTTTATGTGCAGAACTATTAATCTCTACTGCATAAAGCTGGACCAAACGTTAAGTCCTGGATCCATAACTAAATTGAAACCGAACTTGCTGATATTAAGTTTGAAAAGTTTCCTGCCGATAGATGTTTGTTACGCCATTTATCATGGTTCTATATAATACTACCTCTCGTGTCAGTTATGGCAATACGAATGTCTTGTTTGCGTACTTAGTTAATTAAGTTTAGCGATTTTATGATTCTGGCAAGGGAGTAATGATATTGATCTTATTTAACAAAAGGAAAGTACAGCGTAAATAACTTTGCTCACAGTCCAAAAATTTTGCATGTGGCAAGTTGAGTTTGTTGCGGGGCTTCATGTTTGGACTTGAAATTGCAGATAGCCGATGGTTTCTACTTACCATCAGATAAATTATCTTCTTATTTGACATTCTTTGACATAAAACAAACAACAGGCATTAAAATTTAAAAATTAAAAATTAAAATTAAAAGTAATGATAATTATTTCCCACTCGAGCTATGAGCACCTAAATGGAGTAGCACCTCCTTCTTACAGAGAATTTGAAATAAAACCACTTTACTGGATTCAACTTGCGTTTAATCGGATGTTACATTATTATTCCGACGTTTCAATTACTTTACAGAGATCGTGGTCACGGGAAGACTGAAGTTATCAGTTGTCTTTGATAAGTTTATAAGTTTACTACCGTCACTTTGTGTTATATTTAGAATAGTCCGATTCGAGCATACGGTGACAGTTTGCAGTTGTTTGTTTACAAAAGATTGCAGCTAATTAACACCAATTTGTAATGTTGTGTTGCTGCGGTAGTGAAAGTTACAATTGAGAAAGCATTGTGTTAGGATCAACGGTCTCCTTTTATTTATATAAAGCACGACAACTGACTCAAACCACCTGATGTGAAGCGGTAAGAAGAAGCCTTAAGCAAAGACAGCTACAGCGGTTCAGACACTGCTCTAGCCGCCTCCACCTTGCCGGCCCAAAAGCTGCTCTTTCACGAATCTTTTGAAGGAACCCATGTTATAGGAAGGAGAGAATATATGTCACTATGCTACATGAACCTATGCTGTCAATTCAACGCTTTCTCTTGATTTTTACAAGACAGGTAACGCGTGAGTAGTGCCCGAGGTGCTAGGACTTGACTGTCTAGAGGCTAAGGCAACCGATTACCAAAATACGGAGTTACATATTGCACAGTCGTACAAGCAATTTCAAAGCCGCAATTTGGCGGTTGCTGCACCGAATAATAAAAACTTTTTTATAAAATTTTCACTCAGTTGTATCCTCTTTGGAGCTAAGGGTCGTTCGATCCGGGAATCACTGCTTTTGAAAGAAACTCGCTGGCATTGTGCTACAAAATGGTCCCGGTTGATCCCGAATGGGTCTATGAAATATTGTAATATCGTGCTTCTGTATTTTAGGAGAACGTTATTTTCATCGCTTTCGGTGTCAAATTCTGGTGCTACGGCCCAAACTGGAAGATCTGTTGATTGATATAATACTAGTGGCCGCCCGCGGCTTCGCCCGCGTGGATGTTGGTTATCGCTCCAAAAAGTATCCTTTGTCCTTCGCAATATCTTAAACTACTTATCTCCATCTAAATAAGTTCATCTGTTTAAGCGTGAAGAGGTAAGAGACAGACAGACAGACACACTTTCGCATTTATAATAATGTAGTACGGATTATTTTTTATGAATGCTAATAATTTAAATAGAGGTCAGTAGGGAAATAAATTAAAAAAGAACGAAATGTTATGATACATTTTAATATAATACGCGCAGTCCATCATTGACATGAATTTACAAAACAAGTACATGATTAAATTCAAATCTGAAGAAAAAAGTTCGTGTGACCCTGAAGAAATAAAACATCTTTGATCGAATCGCAGACAAAAGAGACGACTTCGCTGTGGCTTTTGTTGTATCAATTTTTAGGTGATGCGTCACAAATAAACGGACGTTTTCGATTGGTTTTGCGATCGAAAAATTATTTCTCTTTACTGTCTCGAGATCCATTTAAACCTAATAGAATGTCTGAGATTCTCACTTTATCCTTTGTGACTGGCTTAGTTTGATTTAGTGGCGAGTCACATTTTTCCGCTTTTCTACCAGAATGAAAACTCTTTTCGTTCAGCCCCCTTATTCTCAACTGTCGGATAACGGATTCGATTTGAAAAGTCAGATGCCGTCTCGCTTTGACTCATAGCGATAAAAAGTTACAGGTATAGAGTTTCCGAAATTCGAATATTTTCCGACAGTTGAGAATAAGGAGGCAGGTTTACTGCTAATACTACGCCCAGAATGTTTGTGTGACCCTTTGTGGACAACAAAATGAGAATTGTTTACGCAGCCGTTTTAATTTCTTTCTTAGAAAACTCTTGTAACTCCGAAGAGCTTACCTCAAATGGAAAAGGAAAACGCAATGAAAACATGAGTGTGCTTGTTAAAAGTCAAGCACGTTGACTGAAATAAAATAAGATATTTATTAGAAAAAAAGTTAGTATCTACGTCCGCTATTGGATATTTTTTTTGAGAAGTACCCACAAACGAGAGAAAATTAGTTTTGTTTTAGTCATACGATGCCGGATTTGGTCATAAGATGCCCAATTAACCACCTTTCGTTAATTGGTGAAAGGTGGTTAATTTATTCTATTATGTCTTTTCACTGTCGCCAACGGGACTTTTTTAGTTATATTCAAAACACCCACGTAAATGTCTATTATCGGGCCAAAAGTTAGCATATTATGTCCTTTCTCATGATGTAATATATATGCAAAGGTAACATTGCGTACCTAACCCGAAAGTCTGGTCAGTGGGGATGTAAAAATTTTTTGAACAATCTGTGAGTTTAATTGAACTTTGTTGTACGTACCTATGTTTTATTTTAAAATAGTCAAACTCAGCTACTGTTTAGTTTGACGTGGGAAGGTAACTTTTCCTTTGAGTTTTGCTAAAAGAAACCTGTTCTATAAAAATTTTTGCTTTCTTATATAATAATACCTTTAAGTATTATTGTAGCAGTGCTTCGTAAAAATTTCCCTAAAGACTATGATGTTAGTTTGCATTATAATTACCATGGTTCATTCACATCTGTCATTTCTTTTGTTTTTCGCCTTTGCAATTTAAATGAAATTCGCAAAATTATTTCCAAATTAGATTTTCTGCCGTAATAGGATCGCGCCACGCCATGTCTCAATAAAATCCGCTCCGTTTTATTCGTAATGTGATGATTAATCGTAGACCGCTCGGCTTCCACTTTTCACATTCTAATTGGTCTACCGCGAAGGGTCCATACAAATTACTTTTTTTAGATACAAAAGATCCATTATCCACTCAAATTAGTTCAACGTTTGAATCATTAATATTAATCAGTCCTGAAAGGCGTGTACGTGTTTCCGTGAATATGTATGGTTTGATTTCTTCCTTGAAAATAGGCACCTGTTTGATATATTTTTTATACATATAATATAAGTACATGAATGATAAACGAGTTCGATTCATGTACGTGACAAGAGAGGATGACGATGACGTTAAAGAGAGGGACATACCTTGCAATTTCTTGTCCGTTCTCAGAACAAGACTCTCCGGTAGATTTACGAATGGATAGTTTAAAATTGACGTTCATTGGCCAATATGTGCCAAAGTTTAATAAAAAAATAATACTTTACTGTAATAGAAATCACTTATTTTAAGCACTTTTACATTCTGAAAATTAAGAGAAAGCGCAATGCAATCTCTTAATCATCAGGATTGGGAGCGGAAGAGCGTTTCATACTCATTCCTCCTTTCCCCTTCATTTTTCATTAAATTTTAAGAAGCAAATTAGAAATATTATGTTATGTTTTTTAATTATTCTTATAGGTAATTAGACAGTGTAAATCGTTGCATGTAAACCGTGCACAATTTTATACAGAGTGGCACCATCACCTGGGCATACACGTGTTTACCTTACTAACTGTCGAGAACGCGATTTGGAACGACTTGAAATGACGTGTAGTCAGTGCCATTGTGTTGGCAGTATGTAAAAAAAAGTTAGAGATTGGTACTATCTGTGGATGTCATGGAGAGGTAGTGCCCGCCAAAATATGAGTTGGTTATTAATGCTTGTTACCATGAAGGCTAGCATCAAAGATTTGGTGAGTCCTTATAAGATTTTGTTAAGAGATAATAATTATTGACTGTAACCGGTGGACAGGGAATGGCTGTAGGGGTGGTTTGGAGGCCATTTAGGGGCCGTATGATCCCGCCATAATTATTATCGCTTAGAGAGATGGTAATATGAACAAAATAGTAAAATGTATGGTGAATTGGGTAGTACGAAAGTAAATTGTCGTAACTTCTCAGATTCAATAGCAAGATTATGGTAATATGAACAAAAGAGTAAAATGTATGGTGAATTGGGTAGTACGAAAGTAAATTGTCGTACCTACTCAACTCAGATTCAATAGGTAGCAAGATTATTTTCAACTAGGTAAGTGTTTGCACAGATTAATGATAAGTATATGTATCCACGATAGTGTTTGATTCAAGAAATTTATAAACGCGAAGCAGATTAAGTACCCGGCAATTCTTAATTCGCAAAGTCTGGATACCCTATTTGCGACACTTACATGCATGATTTTTACATGATATAGGTAAACCTGGAAGTTAAAAAAATACACGAAACATGAAATGCGACATATACAGAAGTGCTTGATGTATGCAAAAAAAAATATTTATTTATGTTTTAATACTAATTGTACATTTGAGCCCTATAGGTCCAGTAAAATATAACAGTAATAATAATAATTGTAAAATGACGAAAAAAGATGGATGCTACTCTGCTTGCTAGATATCAGAATTCAACCAAGGAGTTTCAAATTACAAGGATAAATAGGCTGAATAATCGAACCTCCTTGGAAGCGCTTTAACTCCAAAGAGAATAAAACACTACGCTTACTCAATACATTTTTCACTCTATACTAGAATAAAGAGAAAATGAGACGAAAGATTCTTAATTTTTGATTTTAACATTATTATAAATGTTTGAAAAATTACTTAGTAATTAAAATATAATAAAACTAGAAAAAATTCACTCCTGAGGCAGGAATCGAACCCGCGACCTTTCGCAATCCGGGCGACTGCTCTGACCACTGAGCCACCCAGGACTTGGGATATCCCTGTGAAATTCTTATTCTTATTCTGTTATTGTATTTGCGTTTATGAGCTAACGTCCACCCTACAATGTCGAAATATTCTATTTCAACATCCGAAACGAGTATTTTTACAAATACCGACGATTCGGTTAAGTTGGGGCAGTGCTTTCAAATATTCTTAATTTTTGATTTTAACATTATTATAAATGTTTAAGAATTTCACAGGGATATCCCAAGTCCTGGGTGGCTCAGTGGTCAGAGCAGTCGCCCGGATTGCGAAAGGTCGCGGGTTCTATTCCTGCCCCAGGACGTGAGATTTTTCTAGTTTTATTATATTTTTTAATTACTGAGACGAAAGATTTCAGTTCAAATGTTCACAACGCGCACGTGCTTCCATTTGTAAATGCGCGCCATTTTCATATTAGAAACGTCAGAGTGTTTGGCGGGAATTGGTGGTGTCAGTCAAGATTTTTATTACAATAATTGAAAATTGTGTCGGAGCGAACTACGTTATAAAATTGGTGTAGTTTTAGCAAACCGTAGTTTTATAAATTTATATTGCAAAAAGTACGACACGGCACCCCAAGAAATTGTGTGGTAATGACTTTTACTACAGAGGCCGACTATATTAATGATCAATGGCATCACTTGAATATTGTATGTTTAACATAATACTTAATTTTGTTTCAATTTTGAGTTTTAACTTTAAAAAACTTTCCATTAACATATTATTTAATTATCATAGTATTTGAAGATTATGCTATTTCACGCCTAAGCATAGCTAGTAATCTATTTAACCCGTTACTAACTTTGTTTCAATCCGAATCTATAGCTCTACTATCGTTTGAAGCCAGCGAAATCCCCAAATGAACCGTGGCTACATTCATAACGTCCACACAAATGGATGCCCCATCGTAAATCAGAGCGAGTTGGTATAAGATAAATCTTGAGTCGCCCGCGCAGATATTTATAACGGTCTACCTAATTTTACGTGAGCGATAATATCTGAGAAGGACTTTACAATTTTGTATGGTTTATTTGTGATATCATCTACAGAATCTACTGTATGTAAAGTTAATCTATTGGAACAAAATAAACAGACAACAGTCTCCAGAAAGTAACAAATTTTTAATAAAAAAAATAATTAATATCATTGGAACAATAAATATTAAAAATGCTATCAAATAATATAGTATCATATTTACCTATAAACATACGTACTTTTTTAATTGAAGACCCGTATATAAAATGTACTCTAAGAATTGAAGTTCTTTTACTGTGAGTTGTTGCACGACCGTTTTAAGCTTCGGTATATTTTATGGTGACCGTTTACCATCAGGCAGACAGTATGCTTGCTTGGCACCCTTGTCGTTCATAAAAAGAGGTCGCATTGTCTTTAAGTTGACTGCTTAGGAACATATCTCCATGACGCTAATCTATAACGCTTCTTCATGTCATTAAGGTACATTAAGGTATAACACTTATGCTACGCTTACTGCAATCCGACTGGTCGTGTGTTTGAAAAATTCCGTACGAGTATAATTTATCATCATGCCATACTTCCCTTGATTTATCTTGATTTAAGAAACATGTCTACTTTGTTATCATCTAAATACATCTCAGTAACTCGGCGCAGAGATTGGGATTAATCGCGTTCCCTTGTGTCACATTCCCCCATAAATGTTGCGTCACGAAATCGTAACGCTTACAACATGTTGCTGTTGATTATCTAATTAGTATTTGTCTCGTTTGATTCGCGACATGGCCAGTTAAATACATAATTTATGCTTGTTATAGGTACCTAATTATTGTAATTATATCAGAATTAGTCGTCCGTGTTCGCAGATTTGATAATTATTCATAGAGGTATTTAAATACGCATATATCCTGCCTTTTTTCTAGAAGGGCATGGACACATGCAACAAAAAAGACAACTCCTCGACAAATGCATCCCCCAAAGATTTCCACGACAATCGGTCCTAGGCTGAACGCTCCAGCGGCGACCTGTGACCTTCACTTGTGCAGCAAGCTTATAATCCCAGCTCTATGTACAGTCGACAGCACATCAAGCATAACAGTTTTACCTTGAGACCGCCCTTATTGCGTTCGTAATAGAACCGGCTTTCGTAGTGCAACTGCTACACTTGGTGTGCTGTCGTCTGTACTAGACATCATAAGCCGGTATCACGTAACATCTATAAGCAGGTTCATCATAACGACATGTCTGAGGGTAAGATGTGAAAAAGCGATTTTTCACAGTCTGGGTGTGACTGTACCATCCTCCGAGCTACCGAGGATTTAGGAGAATTCTTTTTATTTTCGTTTTATGCCTGAAACTAATGTCTACCTTCCCAATGTCGTAAACTATACATTTTAATCTATTTATAAATTTAAATCTTTGGATCAATGACATATTATTATAGTTTACCAGTTTTGGACTCTAAAAGCGTTAACCCTTGGGGTGCCTGGTGGGTCTGACAGACCCGTCACTTCAAGGAATGCCCGATATTTATTTAACTTACCATCAAGCTCGCTGTGGTCCTGAGTAGCTTCACAATACATACTAAACGATATTTTGTCACGCACTCTCATTCGATTAATAAGAGTTTTATGAGTGCTGGGATCTGAGGGACAAGGCACGCGGCGTAACTTTTCACTTTAACTTTTCAGTGAAAAATGGCCGGATGGTCAACAAATTCCAAAATAGGGCAATTTATAGTAAATGTTTTGAAAAAACATTACGATAGTGTAGTTTTTCAAGAGAACTTGTAAATTATAAGACGGTGCTATTTATGCTTTGGCAAAAAAGACCACAAGTGTAAATACACTTGTATTTCCTATACACGTGACTTTTTTCTAGAACACGCAAATTTTATAAGCGAAAATTGTCACACTAATACTGAGTAAATTAAAAGCCTTATTTTCTTTATTTCATTGTAGGTATGAAAGTTAATGCATCTGTACCTTAATATTGGTAATCAAACTATAAGTGCGGTTTTTCGTTTTCGAAAATATTACAAGTTGATCAGTTTATTAATTAAAACATTTTATGATATCCTTAGTTTAAAAATTTTAATTTTTCGTTATTTCGACACATAAAAAAAGAAAAAAAAAACAATTATGTTTACGGGTCCGACTGACCCACCAGGCACGCCATATGGATTTCACCCACCAGGCACCCCAAGGGTTAACACTACCGTGCTAAAAGTGTAAGTGCGAGTATATGGTGCAATTTAATTTAATTCCAATTAGCTAGTCTACCCGCATTCGTCAACTTCACGCGACCCTCACCTGATAGTTGGTCCACCATACGGGGAAATCCTATGCCCAGCGGTGGGCGTCTCTCGGCTGATATCAATGATATCAATAATTACTAGTCTGCCTAGATGGTAGCTGCCTAGATCTGCTTAGACACATTTCATATTGTCGAATCTGAAAAAATATCAGCTTTTGTCTTTTGTTCGTCATATCGATAATCCTTCATTTTCTTTGTCATACAAAAGCCGAAAGTAAAAATTCATTTATTTCACTTCTAACAAATAGGTAGGTATTGAAGGTTCAAAAAAGTCATATATTAAGAAGCAGCAACTTTAAAAATTGCTAGTTACTCACGAGGAATTCTGTAGAGAAGAGACAAGAAAAACCACGCAATGATGACTTATGACTACGGCAGTGTTGGATTTCAACGTAGAGTTTTCACTCGAAGCTACGGCCTGAATTTGAATATAACCAAATCGTCGTTGGAGAGCGTTTTACTCGAACAAAGATCATCCAGATGGAGTACAATTCACTCCAGCTAATTGCCTTTTGAACTGGGTTTATTTTAATTAAAATGGTTGAAGAAGTTATTACAACATAAACACTACAAGATGATTGAAATTTACCAGTTAACGTCAACATAAAGACAATCAAATCTAAATTAACGAACATCTTATATACAGGGTGGTGCTGTCGATACTACACTAAATTGAAACATGAGCTATATTCGTTCATAGGAATGGTTCGCCACTTTTAAAAACATCTTATTCGTTTGATAATTTTAATACATTTGTACGAAAAAATATAACATGGGCCGTATTATTTCATACCAATATCATGAATTTATTAAATGAATAAGATGTTTTTGAAAGTGGAAAACCATTTCTATGTACTTAATTATAGCCCATGTTTTAATTTATTGTCGATTTGCCGGCATGTATATAAAAAAACATGAATCGCCGAAATGTATGTACGCACATATCTTCCAAACGACTGCAGCACATTGGATAATTCTTTTTTAGTTGTGTTCGTTAAAATATAAAATTTTTCATTACGTACACCACCCGTGCGAATATGTCCTGGCAACCAGTAGGATATAAATTTTGAATTATTCCTTAGATACGAACAAACCAAAGAAATGGGGTAGGGCATGATGGCACACTCCTTAACGAGAAACGGTCATGCAAAAGTACAAACAATATTATGTTTTTCACTAGCGACTGACAGACCGACTGCTCGATAATGTTGACAGTTGCCCATCTAGCTTTGAACTTGGAAATTTATCACAAAAAATGAAGAAAAAAATAAATAAATTTCAAACAAAAATTTCAACAAAACACAAAAAAGAAAAATACTTATCGCGTTGTAACTCCCATTAGCATGAGTATGACAACAAATTTGTTTTTGATGAGGTTAGATAAGGACTTAGGTAAGATGTTTCTTTTTAAATTTCTATAAAAATTTCTTTAAAAATTAGTTTCATAAAACCTGATAACATAAAAAAACATATGACCCCAATTCAATAAATAAAACTAAGACCAATACACATTTGAAAGTGAAGTCGGTAGTAAATTTAGCATAGAACAATTTGAAAACTCTCTTCGATTCGAACTGCAAATGTATGAAGCGATCCGCTCCAACGATAAAGGTGCACGCCCTGCGCATTTGGTGATGTTCCAAGATACGTTCGTCAAATTTCTGCGCCTCCATTTGCATCCGAAACGATATCATGTCTCGTTTAGGTAGAATGGAATTTTCGAAGAAGTTATGAAAGCTAAAAACGGTTTTTCGAACGTATTTCTGTTTATTTTTTAATTCAACGCCTATTCTTATATAAAAACTATCGATATCAGCATAATAATATGGAAGATGTGATTATTTTTTTATTTTTTGTAAAATTATGTAGTCTCATAAGCATACATTACAGTATAAGGATATAATCGAATTGTTTTAGATAAACGTATAGTCATCAGCAACAGTTCATGATGCCTCTCAAAACGATGATTCTTGACAGCTCCATAACTCATATCACGAAAACAATTAATAAAGATCAGTCAAAAGTGATATCTTATTCATTCCAATGACTTTACGAGATTACTCTGAATAAATAATAGCGTCAAAATCAGGTGATATTACTACTTTGGGCGTCATTTTTTGAATTGTCATAAGCTCCCAGCAGTCTTACGTGGCTTAACAAATTAAAAGACACATATCCATGATAGATTGGCTGGAAGATATCTACCTATATATGTATAATGGAGATAAGTCCTTCCTTCCATACTACAGTATACATTTATTTTTATTTTGTATGTGATGTAATAAAGAGTTTTAAAAAGAAAGATCTTCAAATAATGCCATATCCATTTGGTTGGTTTCCAAGGCACATTCGTCAAATTACTACTCGAGGCACCAACCGAACAGACATGTCTCGGAGCACTCCAAACAAGTATTGCACGATCCTTGTAGCGTCAGGAGAGCAAGCTGTTCGGCACTATCGAGTTTGCTATTTGGCAAAGGAATTTAACGTCGCTTTGTTTCAATTCCGTACGTTGTAACTTTAAGGAGATGGTGGCATAAATCTTTTTGGGTGCCGAGCTTGTAGTATAATAGCTCTCATAAGAAATCTAAAGGAGTTTTGTATTTTACGCTTTCAACAAGAGATGACTTGGTATTTTTGCTTTTAAAGTTGTAGTTGGTTTTCATAATAAGATTTAAGCACACAATAATACTTTGGATCTTTTCTAGCCCACTCTCCTTTTTTATATAATTTTTCTAATGATCTTTAGCATGTTGAATAAATAAAATAAATTACCAGCGGGCCCGCTGGTAAATAAATAAATGAGTACCATTCACCGTCGGGTAAAACATTTCCTTCTTGACATTAGTCTCACGTAGTTTTCTGGAAAAACGTAGATATCTGTAGAATCGGACTATTGTATTTTTAACCGAGTTCAAAAAGGATGAGGCTCTCAATTCGGTAAGTATGTTTTTTTACAATTAAAATATTCACTTTCATTCCTATTTCGGCCGTAAACCAGTTTGCTGTGTTTCGTATTCAAGGAAAAGGTAGCCAGTGTAATTACTGGGCATGGAAGGCACCAGGATGAACCTGCAATACCAAGTGATATTTACCCTGTTATTGCAGGTGTCTAATAGGCGACGGCAGCTTTTTTCCATCAGGTGGGCCGTCAGCTTGCTTGTCATCTAGGTGTATAAAAATACTCAATATTTATAACACGAAATGTATGAGGAAGGTATTTATATTACAATAATCATGCTAGAATCGTATCTAAAAGCCGGTGTAATATATCCTTACCTATCGTCAGGATTCCCATCTTTTAGTGACAGACGCTGATAAAACGCGGAGTATTCACAGGATCACAGTGGCGCAGATTCCACAACTGCGCCCATTGAAGCTGCCCGAAATTCAGTAGACGAGATTCCACGGAAATGCGTATTTTACTAACTACTTGTGAATATACACAGGGCCTACATTGGGAAACGAAACACGTTATATAAGCATCGGATTTTTACAGTTTTCAAAACAATTTACCTCTATATCTGTATGATTTTCACCCTTTAATTTTGGCTAATAAAGAATATTACTTAATAGGGTTCCCTAACAGAAGGGTTTCAGGAGTTTTCATCAGAAACACCTGAAAACGTTTCATGCCCATTCCGTTTCATGTTCTCTGCCTGCTCATCTGTTATCCAAGCCTACAATTTTCTCTAGCCTTGAATGACATATTCAAGTCTAGGGTAAATACCTTTTAAGGCACCTTTCAGGTAAACACGTTCCAAATTAGTATACCTTTTCCCCCGACCATTGGCAAAATTTTATTTTTTTATTCGGAAATAATTTAATTGGTCATACAAGGTTTTCAAGATAAAGTTTAGTTACGAAGTGAGGAGCGACGCCATGAGCAAATAAGGTAGGTTCATGAACCATCAGCCGCTAGAAATGAATCGACCCCATCACCACAGAGTAGACAATAGTTAAATCACTCTACATTTGCACTTACCTGGCCTCGCTTTGTAGGCAGCTTTTTTACAAAAAGCGATTATTTTATTCGTTAAAGTGTAAAGTGGCTAGCAACACAGTCGACTAACAAAACAGTGACCAACTGAGAAAAAATTTAATCATTCGGTGACAGAAATTGGATAAACATGTTTCGTTATGTATTGCAACAAAGAGTGCCTTTGTGCTCAACTGTGTTTTCCTTTTTTGAGTCTTTTGTGTGTACATATATGAATATATAAATAAACAATAAATAAGAATTTCTTACGTTTCATTTAATGATTCTTCTAGAAGTGGCAAGACTACAGGCTCTATCTGCCCTGAAATAAATCGATGGTAATATTCTTAGGCATCTATCAATTTGGGCTACCATAGTACAAACAACAACATGCACATCATACAACATGTGCTCCTATTCGGGTTTCGGTTACCTCTTGACCAGTAAACAGGGGTAAGTACTCACCACTCGACCAAACGTCAAATCGGATGTGATTTGGCCAATGGCAGCTTTATTCTAGACCCAGGAAAGGTAAAATTGTATTTTACCTGTTACCACTTTATCCCTTTCACTTATTCACTTCGGGGTATTTATAAATACCCCAAAGTGAAAGGGATAAAGCAGAAGGGATGAAGAAAAAATATCAACTTCTATAATTTTCTATGATCTTTCAAATAAAATTATAAAATTTAAGTTCTTTCTTTGAACTATTTAGCAGTGGTGCTTCAGATAATTTGAAAACAACGAGAAAAAGTATCTCCTAATGAAAACAAAAAGATCATCATCATATGGACACCGATAAAACTGATAAAAATACCAAGTTCACTTAGGTACATGGTAATTAGGTTTACTTACAATAATTTCATTAAATTATGACTTCATTACGAACACAAATTCTAATACACTTTTCTTTTTCTTTCTTTCTTTCTTCTTTCTTTTGCTACTGTAAATGTTAAGGTAAACTTACCGTGTTATTATCTCGTTTGGTCTACTCTGTGTCTGATTACTGATTTTAATAATATTTCACATTAATTCAATAAAACATCAATTATGTACCTACATATAATTTAAAAAAATATAAGAATAGGTATACATTTTTATGGGACCAAATGGCAACTATTCCGCATCGAACAAAATAATAATCACATAAATATGATCAGAAATCTCGGCGTAATCGGAATACATACATTAAAAAACCAACAGAATTGAGCTACTCCTCCTTTTTGTAGTCCGTCAAAAAGAGATTTCACATTATGCTTTCGTGCACACGTAACAATACTAGCAAGCTTCAAAGATTTTATTAGTATCATTAGCAAGCATACTGTTTATTACAGGGAATAATGATAGCCCAGTTAAGCTTATATTCGTATATTAGGCATGCACGAAATATGTTGTTGTAACAATTTGCACTAAACTGCTTTGAATAAGTAAAGTTTTAGTTGTAAACTTAACCTATTAGAACCCGGACGTTCGCTTTAAATATGGAACATTCACTCGTATGTTGTATGCGATATAGGCATTCTACTTTTCACTTGGATGTTGTATGCGATGTAGGTATTCCACTTTCATTGATCTGCACTTATTACGGTACAGTAAAGTAGATATTATTATTCGATTTTGTCATTATTTTTATGGTTCTTACGACCATCCTTAAGATGATAAAGGATGTACTTCTGGGAGTCCGTGTTTCGTTCTAGAATAAAGACGCTGTTACAAACTGGCTGCTCAGTGCGCCTTTTTTGTTTTTTTCTTAAAAGTTTTAAACATAGTGTCAGTTCTCTGTCACTGATTGGTTTTTATGCTTGTTTTTTGTATCAGTTTGTTTTTTATTTTATTTACCAATAAACGCATTTTCCCTACGGCCCTTTAAGATTATGTCCACATTTCATCGATAATAGACGAATTTTCTCTAACAATCCAATTCCATTAATTAAAGTGTTTATGTCAATTATTCATGCTGAATCCGAAAGTTAGCAATCAATGTAGTTAAATATGTGTCTTTTGGGTTCGAAGAGGATTGATTCAATCATATTCAGAGTCATATCTACGAAAATTACTGCAATATGAAATGAATCAACAAAACATTCTATTTTATTTTAGTTCTCAAAGCACGGCAAATGACTCAACACCACCTGATGTGACGCGATCAGTAGAGTCCATATTACGAAGACGAATATAGATAGAGCAGCATTGACTCACTGTTCTTGCAGCTATCACCTTCGCCGTGGTAGGGTGGAGGCGTGCAAGCAAAAGAGTCTAACACTTTACTGTACAAAGGCAAAAAATATAAGCCCATAAAAAGACAAACTTTTCTATAGGAAAAATAATCTACAATTTTATAAATGTATACAGTGTGGTGGCGTCCATATGACAATAAATTGAAACATGGCTTTTATTAGTTCATAGAAATGTTTTGCCACTTTCAAAAACATCGTATTCATTTGATAATCTCATGACATTTGTATGAAAAAATATAACATTGGCTGCATTATTTCATAGAAATGTCATGAAATTATCAAATGATTAAGATGTTTTTGAAAGTGGCAAACCATTTCTATGAACTAATATAGCCCATGTTTTAATTTATTGTCGTATTGACGGCACCATCATGCATAATTAAGAAAAATAATGGGGACCTAGAAAAAAAACAAAACACTGAAACTTCTGACTCTGTAATGATATATTTATGTACATCATCATCATCATTTCAGCCGAGAGACGCCCACTGCTGGGCATAGGCCTCCCCCAAAGATCTCCATACCGATCGGTTCTGCGCTGTCCGCATCCATCGGCTTACTGCAGCCCTCACCAGATCGTCGGTCCACCTTGTGGGAGGCCTACCAACGCTGCGTCTCCCGGTACGCGGCCGCCACTCGAGGACTTTTCCGCCCCAACGGCCGTCAGTCTTCCTTGCAATGTGGCCTGCCCACTGCCATGTACATTGTTCTTATATAATTTAATTATTAAAATGAGGTTGCTCTTGATCCCACTCTTGCTGCGAGAGTCGAAGAGTTGAAGTTAAGAAGAGGTCGAAGATGATGTGAGCTTACTCAGAAGGTGCCCATTTAATCCAGTTTTGAAGGAACTCAGGTTGTGAGCAATAGGGATAGTTAATACATATAGTGTGTGAGAGTGTATGTGTGCGGTGTGAGTGTGTGTCTATTTCTATAAATTTCAAGATATACTAGTAACTGCGTGAATCAACTGCTCTAAGTATTCGTTGTAATACTGCTCAAGTATTTTTAAGAATTCTAACTTTTAATACCTGTACTGAGTAATATGCTCATTTTTTTGTCTAAAGTACTTTGTTGTACATATACCATACTTCAAAACATTTACGCTTTGATACCGTACTAAGTTGAGATCCGCTGACATTACACAGAATTACGTTTCAATTTCTCATTAAGCCTGCAGTATAATGTTATCATAGTGATAACTTATACATAATTATAATTTAGCCTAAGGATAAGTCCACAACAAAATATGATTTATTTATTTAGAACAAAAAAAATAAGAGAAATGTACAGACTACAGCACATCAAGTGCAGCATTGCACTACGATAGCCGCCTCTATTACGAATGGAATAAGGGCGGTCTCAAGTCAAACTGTTACGCTTAATGTGCTGTCGGCTGTATAGCCAGCAACAGAAGTCGGTAACACTTTAGTACCTTTTTTACACTAACAAATTGGCATACTCTTAAAAATTTTCATGAAAATGTTCATGAAAATTGTGAATGACGTAGTGTGACATTGTTTTCAATTGCAAATTGACTTCTGTTGCTGACTGTACCTACACAATTTAAGAGAGGTAAGTAGGGCAAAGTGGCATCTACTACTCGAGACCTCCACGTAGGAAACGATCGCAGCTAAATAACTCTACTTTGTTATGTGGCGCGTAAGGTTGCCAGAGCTCGGTAACAAAGCATTAAGTTGGACAGGGGGACTTGTCTCCAATGCTGTCAACATAAAGATTTTCATTGATTTTTACAGGGTCGGCAAAACAAGTAGTCCCCAAGGTACTACCAACGTGTATAGGCCACGGCAACCTTTTAACATAAGGTTTTTTCCATCCTTGTTGTATACAAGGTGATTGGTACTCGGTATAACAAGCGGGCACGTGTTAACATAGTAATATAAATAGGAGTTCTCAAAACTTCAAAATTCTTAAATTAATTTTGATATTTCCCATACATCATGTTTAACTGACCGATCTATTTGTATGAAGAAAGTCGTAATTATTTTTATGACATGTTAACATGGGTTACGGTTCATAAGGTTCCCGCATGTAAGAAGCAAACATTTAAAAAACTCACTCATGACACGTCGTGACTTTGAGGTCACAAGTTAGTTATATTCCTGGACTAAACAATAATTGTATTGTATGACAGTTTACAGCCAAATTCGTGACATGTCAAAAATAATAAACTCATAACATGTCACAGATGTAAACTCACCTTTACGATATATCTTGACTTTTGCCAGTATGTAATTAAATGCTTAAAGACGACGTTAATAACTTCAAAATACACTTACTGTCTTTGATAGGATTACTTTCACTACTTGAACTTTACCGATCTCAGCTCAGTCACAGCTCAGATTCAAATAATACCAAGAATCGTCTCAGTATTTAGTCCTCATTAAATTCAGTTTTGTTATACGAGAAAATATGTTTAAAGGAAAGTCGGTCAATATCAGGGTTATTTAGTATCAGCTGATAATTAGTAGAGCTAGTTTTAAATCTTACTAGAGCAAACGAGAGTATTGCCTTTTGAGAATATTATACAGAATGGTGACATCAATACGACAATAAATTAAAACATGCGAAACATTTAATGACATTATCGATAAATCTCATGTATTATTTTAACCCGATAAGCATGAGATTTACAGACACAATTGATTTTTCAATTGTCATAGCCCTCCGGTGGTATAACGCCGCTTGACATATTAATGTCGTATTGTCCTTACCACCCTGCAAATATATATTGAAGCGCTCTTTGGCGTAGTGGTTTGAGCGCTCTTGAGCTACTTCGTGCCTCGGATGCCACGGGCCCGGTCGAATCGGTCTGTTCGTTTCTAATATTTTTTATTTAAAAATTTGTATGGAAAGCCTTGCGGCGCAAAGGCTCCTAATGAATTTTAATTCGGCAAGAAACAATATCCTCATGTATGTCTCGTGTCGTTGCTGTGCGGTGCCTGCGACTCTTTTGGGTGATGGTTAAAAAATCGGTGTTTTGCCTTGTGTTAAAAATCACACTATGCCCTTACTTGGTGTAAGACATATGCGATTTATTTTCTTGTATGTACTATTTTGTGACTGTAGTAATTTGTATGTAACTTATAGCAAAATAAGCGGTTTATCTATCTGCATTTCGGATTCAAGAATGCATGTATATAGTTATTGTATGTTCTAGTAGCATGATTACAAATTAACATGGATGAACTGCGATAAGTCTTAAATTACGACAGATACTGAAAGAGTTATGTTATGAGGCTACATTATATATGATATAGTATAATTCTTCACAAAAAATACAATAAGTGATTTAAATTATCATTGTTCTTTTTTCTTTTCTTATTCTCTAAATCAGACCCATAAAACTATAGGGTGCTATGAAAACTAAAAGCAGCTTTTCTGGTTTAAATTAACATTGCGTTTCAGTTCCGGAGCCAGCCGGTATCTATAGTATGTTTTGTGGTAACTGGTAGCCAAGAAAAGTTTAGGAGACACAACTTGTATGTGTAGTAGGAATCTAAAAAGAAATGATTTTTCGATAAATATGCTATCAAAATATTGTTTTTCTAAAATTTTCGTAAAGATGAATAGACCTTCATATTTTTAGTTTGCAAGAGGACATCTAACGGAACTGTAGCATCAGATAAATTGAATCGAATCGGAATATACGGAACTGTCAGAACACCGCAAAAGGCACCCCTATAAATTGAGGGAAATATGAGAGAGGCTCGAGATAAGATCTTGGATATTACGTATGGATATTATAGGCTATTGAAACCAATAGCAAGATCTTTATTGAAAGTTTAGTCAATTGAGGTTCCTTTTTAGGGGCTCCGAGGGAAAAGATACTGTTTATGATGAAACTTACTTGTGGAATTTGTAATTTTAGTACGTGGATATCCCTTGCTGGTCTAACACGGCATATGTCATATCAGAGTGACACTTTTTTTTATAAAATATGTACGAGTCCAAAGGTAGAAATTTTCGACAGCCTCATTCTGTAAATGGACCTAAAATTGCAAAGATTTTTTATTTATTTCAAGCACTTTACTAGATTGTTAAATAAAATAAAAACAAGTGATTTTTGCCTATTGGAAAAGCAATTTGTCTTCTCATCTCGGATGTTTTGCTTATAAATTATGTAGTGTTCTAATACCGATGATATTAGTTTGTTTTTCACGTGACAAGAAGCGAAGGAAAAAATAAATAAGACGTGAGAGCAGAAAACTAATACTCCCACTAGGTTCAACTTAGGAATGTTAGTAAATTCTGCTTACACAAAAAATACCACTAGGTGGAAGCCCAGAGCGTGTCGTAATAAATATGAAATTCAGAAAATCCTGTTGGACTAATTTTCTGATGTGAATTTGTTATGGGAATAAGGTAAAAATATTTTTGGCCTTGCCTTCCTGATAAATATGAATTTGTTGATTTAATGTCTTCGTATTTTCCTCTATGTTCGGGAGTATATTTCTTTCAGATTCAGAATTTAGCAGCTTAAAGTCTAAAAATGTCGAATAAATATTTTTCGTATTCGTTATAAGTACTATCCTAATAAAAGCATACCTGATGAGTGATATACAGTCATCATTTGCAAACAGAACAAATAAAAACTGATTTTTAATGGCTTCAATACGTTTTATAGCTTTTAAGGTAACTAAGAACATTATTATGGAATAAACAAATTTCTTAGTAAAAAAAACAAACTAATCCAGTTTACAAAAAAATAATTTATCATGGTTAAACTGTATAATGTGTAGATTTTCCCATCTATATTATTAAAAAGAGGGTCCAATGCGCTGTATTGTGCATATTAATTAATATTCTTAAATCGGCCTTCAAAACACTAAAAAGGCAAAACATAACTAAAAATTACTATCTAATTTAAAGATATATTTTGGAGTTGGTACTACACTGTTTCCAGAAACAATAGAAAGTAAGGCACCAACTACAAAAACACCCTTATTTTTTTAAGTGTTCTGAAGTCAGTTTTCAGTTTTGATTAAAGGATAATGAACACACATTGTACCAATTTGTCTCTTGCCTCGAAATGACACTACTAACAAAATTATTTTCTTAATTTTTACAGCCATGTCGTTTTCAGAAAGCATTTCAAGTTTAATTAGATCTTTTTTGACTAAGAAATATAAAGATATACTTATTTAAAGACTAAATGCCGAAGATTGTCAAACAAACAGATGTTCACCTAATGGTTAGTGGTAACTATTGCCTGTAGACACCATCAATATAAAAGATATCACTTAAAATTGCTGGTAACATTCTGGAGACAATATATGCCCTGTAACTATACTCTTGATTACATAATATATGGTTCTTAAACCAACCAATGTCCATCACAAGTGCATACAACCAATCTATTTCAACTACACTGGGAAAATTTTAATCAAACTGCAGAGCACCGACACCGGATACAGTAATGAATTTGAATACAATCTTTAATGTCCGTTTTTATTAACCATTCCCTAAGCTTAGGTGTCTCTTATTGACATTTGTCTCTTTCTACCTCCGTTAGATACACTGAAATAAAAATCGCTAATCGCTAATAACTCATAAATCTTAACGCTAAGCAAATATTAGTGAAAACGAGTTCAAAAGTAATTCCGTTCTTAAAGGTTTTGTAGTAATTGTGCCAGTGATACTTATAATTGTATCACGTCACCCGCTTACAGTAGTGCACTATAAAAATGTATTTAGCATTTCTAAAAAAAGAAATGCTTTGAACAAATGCAAAATAGAACGAGAAAGGATTGCCAATACATCCGATAGTGTGCTGCGGCCAAACGATTTAATGAAAGCCCCACGGCGAATTTATTCCATTCCGATTTGATAAATCTGTGTTCTATTTCAATATTTTTTAGCTTCTAATCCATACATATGTATGTGGTGAAGCACTAGCCTATCACAATATTTAAATAAAGGCGAAATTTTAAAAATCTACCTTCAGTCACAGATTAGATAATAATGAAACAGATACATCCCTCCTATACAAGAGCTGGAAAATTTACGTTATATTAGCCTACTAGAATTATTATTAGTAACCATTTTAGTAGCCGCAACATTAACGGTACCTACCGTTATAACGCTGCATTGCGCGGGTGTATTTGCATTTGTGTACAAAGTTTTAAAAAATTGTACCATATTATCAACTTCCAAATAATAGTGCGACATAACTTTTGTTATATTCGCTAAACATATCAACAGCGTTTATCGCAGGGATGGATTTAATATACCAACATAATCAAGCTTTATTAAACTGTTGACCTAATCTAACCAACCAAACGAACTGATTGAGCAATAAAAATGGTTAACAGCCGACCAAGTCAATAATTACGAATTGTGCTGAGTGTTTCATTACTTTGCTGTATATTTAGCTTTATAAACTCTATGATTTTCATTTATTTTATTTTAATTATCTATTATAATGAGTTTGACACTTTGATTTCAGAGTCAGCATAAATAATGAGGAATGAACATAATATTTATTGATTATCTGCAATGTAAATTATGGATGCATGATTTTCATCACATTTCGCGTCGTCGGTTCAAAAAAATAAACGAAGACCTAAGTTATTTAGCAAAAATATATTTGGAAATACATGTCGTCATTTTGACGGTCGGTTTAATGGAGCGATAGCTATCTAGGGTTAAGTAACAGCGTGTTGTTACTGATAATAGAAGGTTAGGCTAAGATCCACTATGAAAGCTTTTAACCTAGGCGTGGCGGTGTGTATCCCGCAAATTATCTCTACAAAGCCTTACTCAGACTTATTACGAAGGCCGTATTGTGTAAGGCCACAAAAGCTTCACAATTATAACCTGTTTGACCGTCCTTTTTTCTATTAAATATAAGAAAAAAAAACTGACAAAGTAAATATCATAATCTGAGAGATATGTAGGACGAAGTGGTATATTTAAGTCAAATTCCCTCCGGGGTGTATTGGTCCAAATGTCAATATGTCCAAATGCTAGAACGTCCAAATGTTAAAAACGTCCAAGGACACAATACCCAGTTACCAAAATGTGTGTGTGTCAAAATAACCAAATGAAAAATCGCCCGACTACCGAAATGTCTAACTGCCAAAAAGTCCAGTGAACATAACCTCCAGTTGTCAAAATTCCCAATTGCCGAATCGCTTAATTGTCATAATGTCTAGCGAATATCACGTTCAGTTGCCAATACGTCCGATTGCCGAATCGTCCAATTTCCAAGAAGTCTAATAGGCGGATAAAAATACCTATAAAGATCATAATGGACACGTAATGGTCTTGTTTAGTTCTGCCGCAAAGCAGTAAATCACTATCGCCGTTAATCGAACAACGCTTAAAAAATGTTCAGACATCTTAGTGAACTTTTTTGTATTGCTTCTGGACTGGACATTATCGTTTTTTAGATTTTAACAGTTGTATCTAATTTTATTAGACTAGCGTCCGTAGTGGCATCTGGCTGGACTCTAGGATGCATTGGACATTTTAACTCTCGGGCCAATTTGATCAGTGGTCTTTATGGTATCTGGACCTTACGACATCCCGGACAATTTAACACTCGGGCCAAATTGACCAGTGGTCTTTGTGGCATCTGGACATTATGACCTCCCTACCAATTCAACACACGGGCCAAATTGACATACGTTTTTACTCTTATCACTGAACCATATAGATAAAATTTGGCATGAAGATCCATAACATACTACGAAAGGACAAAAGGTAGCCGCCTTTGGACGCGATGACTGACATCCAGGAGGAGCCACGGGCCGCCACTAGTTTTAATACAGTTGTTAGCGAAGGCGACGATTATCATAAAAACCAGGATATAGAACGATAAAATAGTGCTTAATTCAGTAATTCATATAATACAGATGACGTAAAGACTCTTCTTTACGTTATGTCTCTACAAGAAGACTATGAACTGACAGCAGTTAGAAAAAAATCATACACGAAGTGCTCAGTGTCTCCACCTCAAGATCACCCACAAAGAAGTTAAATAACTCACTTCTTTGTCGTACTGCCAAAACTTGGTATTCTCTGCCAGCCTTGGCTTACTTCTAAAAGAGGCATGAAAAGGTAACTTTTGGGATAGCATGATTTAAGCATGTACTACCTGTCTTTGAAAATGAAAAAAATATGAAAATGAAAATATCTTTATTCAATTAGGCCCCCAAGAAGCACTTTCGAATCGTCAACAAAAAACCCTTAAGTCTATCACATAAAAATAATATTAACTAACTAACAATTTCATAATGTTTGTCTCTCTGTCTTATCTGGATCTACGTAAGCTAAGAATGTTATGTCAGTCTGTCTATCGGTCTGTCTGTCGGTCCGTCTGTCCGTCAGTCAGTCTGTCTGTCTGTCCGTCAGTCAGTCTGTCTGAATTTACACCGGTTCCAAAAGTTGAACTACCGAGAAGATTCCGGCAACAAACTCGTGTAGTCACTCTTTTCAATCATTAAGTTACAATGTTTAATTACACAGTAATAGTATTTAGCAGCGCAGTGTCGCACAGAGTATATAAAAAAAGGTATATTAAAGTACCAATAAGTACCTAATGATAAGAATATTTACTGTATTTAAAGGCTGCCCGACAATGCACTATCACAATATAGGTATTACGATACACAAAGGTCAACAATTAATATACAAAGACCTAATAAAGCTAAACATCTTTCATTAATTTTAAACACTTGTCTGAGGACGTCATTACAATAATAATTGTATTGTTTTATATATAATATCCTAAAATGCCATATACCTCAAAAATCCCTCAAAAATTATACTATTGATGAATATGTAGGTAAATTATTACAAAATCAAGGAAGCTTAGAGATGACCATTTCCACTAGTGGCACCTGTTCACAAGTATGACGCATGTGCCAGCCATCGCTCCGCTCAACCATATCAAAGGGAACGGAGCGACCCGGCACACGACGCCACCACCGCAGAAACTTATAGAGAGCATGACATCCTCCAGCAACCACAAAATCAATGAAATGCTATTGGTGGAAATAACTATATGACATTATAAGTTACAACCAAGCATTTTTGTCATTTATATAATCGTTAATAGTATAGTAACCTTTGGACATTAGAATTTTCTTAATGTGAATTTTAAATTTGTCAAATGGCAAGTCTAGTACATTATTAGGAATCCTGTTATAGTAAAGTATTCTTTGACCCATAAAAGTATTAAAAACTTTATGCAGTCTTAGAGACGGTAAGATCAACTTATTTTTATTTCTTGTATTTAATGCATGTACATCGCTGTGTCTTAAGTAGGAATTTAAATTTTGACGTACGAAAATTATGCAAGCATAAATATATTGAGAAGCCACTGTTAGTATATCCATTTCTTTAAATAAGTCTCTAAGAGATGTTCGAGCAGCAAGGCAGTAGATTGCTCTAATTGCACGTTTTTGCAAGATAAATACTGTTTCAATGTCTGCTGCTTTACCCCACAGAAGAATACCATACGACATAATACTATGGAAGTAACTAAAGTAAACCAAGCGCGCCGTGGCAATATCAGTATATTGCCTTATTTTTCTAATAGCATAAGCCGCGGAGCTAAGTCTAATAAAGAGTGTTGTGATGTGAGGGTTCCACTGGAGTTTCGCATCGATTGTAATGCCTAAAAACGTGGTGGATTGAATTAAATTTAGCGACTGATTATTTAATTTAATGTTTGTATCCACTTCCCTAACATTAGGTAAAATAAATTTAATACATTTAGTTTTCTTTGCATTCCGTTGTAAATTGTTCACAGTAAACCAATTCATTACTTGAGATAGCGCATTGTTTACGTCGTCAAAGTTAATTTTATTTCTATCACATTTTAAAATTAAAGAAGTATCATCTGCAAACAACACAATCTCACAAAATTCCTTAGCAAAGAAAGGCAAGTCGTTTACGTATATTAAAA
The DNA here is from genome assembly GCA_947347705.1 of Nymphula nitidulata. Taxonomy (NCBI): domain Eukaryota; kingdom Metazoa; phylum Arthropoda; class Insecta; order Lepidoptera; family Crambidae; genus Nymphula; species Nymphula nitidulata. The sequence goes on along the minus strand of OX374626.1, from coordinate 14,686,198 downwards.
ATAAAAAAGGCCCTAGAATTGAACCCTGTGGAACTCCCATTTTGACATAAGACCCTGAAGATTTTGTTCCATTGATGTCAACTATTTGAGTTCTAGAACTTAAGTAAGATGTGATTAACTTCAGAGCTGAATTTGTAACCCCATAGTGTTGTAATTTTAAAATTAGCGTCTGATGGTCAACGCAGTCAAATGCCTTTGATAAGTCACAGAATATACCAATAGCATTTTGTGAATTCTCCCATGCATCAAATATGTGCCTTAACAGAGCTACACCAGCATCAGTAGTAGAACGACCCTTTGTAAATCCATATTGCGCACTATGGAAAAGATTATTTAAATTAAAATGCTTAATCAATTGTTCCAAAATATTTTTTTCAAATATTTTACTAAGTGCTGGTAAAATAGAAATTGGACGAAAATTACTAGGATCCTCTCTATCACCTGATTTAAATAGCGGAATAATCTTACTGTATTTCATTAAATTAGGAAAAATACTTTCATCTATACAGTTATTAAAAATTTGCGCGAGATAAGGGGCAATAATATCAATGATATTCTTAACTATTTTCACAGATATATCCCATAAATCCCCTGTATTTTTCAATTTTAGGGATTTAAAAATTTTAATGATTTTTTGAGGAACAACATGGGTAAATTGGAACGTCTCACTACACTCGGGCACACAATGCCTCAGGATGGAACTTGCTTCAAGAGAAGAAGAATCTAAATGCGATGTTGTAATCAAAGGTATTTTTGAAAAGTAGTCTTCAAATATGCTAGCTATTTCGTGGTCAGAATTAATAATTTGATTATCTACATTTATTGTGAACGTGGTGTTTTGTGATTTGATTTTACCAGTTTCACGGTTTATTATATTCCATGTAGTTTTTGTTTTGTTATTAGATTTTTCAATTTTGTCTCGGATGTGTATCGATTTGGCGCGGTTACATATATTTTTGAAAGTCTTGGAATATTTCTTTACATACTCATGAAAGTCCTTATTGTGATTGTATTTCTTTTGTGCGTATAATTCATACATCTTATTTCTACTTTTATATATACCTTTTGTAGCCCTGTGAAATGTGTGAGTGGCAGTGTGGCTACCTTTATAGCCAATTTATTCATAAAAATGTCTTCACGACTCTTCGTAATAGGTCTATATGTTAAATATTTTGGTTCAATTAATAAGTTATCAACAAAAGCAATCAGCAAACCACAATGATCAGACGTAAGATTGGTAATAACAGACTTTGAAACAGGGTCTTTATTTGAAAAAATATTATCAAGACAGGTGGCCGTGGCTTTATTTAGATACTCTTTTTACCGCTTCACATCAGGTGGTGTTGATTCATTTGCCTGCTTTGTAAACAAAAAAAAGTAACGAGGTCGCCGTTTGTCACAAAAGTTTTTATCATAATTACTTCTAACAGCCTAATATCTATATTCTGTGTTGAATAAACATCAGCAGCACGAACAGACCTCCAAACGTAATATGATTTTACTAGTCCAACGTACTGCATAATAAATCCGGCACGAAGAAGTTATTGGGCTGAGGCGGGTGAATTGTACGGGACGTTATTGTATTATTAATGTCGCCAGGGCTCTACTACTGAATTGCCTTCTAGTATTGCTAATATAAAAGATTAAGGGACCAATAAAGAGGAAGGAATTAGAGACCACGTTGCATACTGAACGTGGTTGCTTATTTATTATATTTGCTTCATTGGACGAAGAAAAATATATTGCTTAATATTTTATTCTGACACAATCCTAAGAATTATTCTGATGCAATCCTAGCAACAGTGTTATGAATCGTATTTTAATGTTCATAGATTTTTTATACAATTTTTGAAATATAGCTGTAATTATGCAAAAACAGGAAACATTATGGCCATGACGTAAAAGGAAAAACCACCAGACGGCTTATCTGCAAAAAACAGTTGTCTAATTTCGATTGAAATTACTTTCCTCGAATGAATTTTCGTTTTTGTTTTCTTAATTGAAGGAATATTAATTTATTTTCTTTGTTCTTTGCCCTGAAATATTTTAACTGGTAATTTAATATTAGTTGATGATATCTTTTATCTTGGAAAACCGGGATGAAAACGGGCTATTGATATGTAATGCTACATTTACACGCTTGCCGAGGCTCGGCAAGTGTCTACAAGCTCCAAGCCTTCACAAACGCTTGGATGCCATTTACACGCTTGCGAGTTCATTATTGTGTTCCAGACAGGCAAGCTAAGTAGACGTAAAATTTTCTATCATTGAGTTTGGTTTGAAATTTTTAATTTAAAATATAAATAAAAACAATGACAGCTAAAAGGACGAAAAAGAAGATGACGGATGTTAAAAATCCATAGAAATCATACCAAGTAATTACTAAATTCAATTTTTTATTGGCAATGAACGCGCCAGCAGGCGCCATCGTGTAAACACGTCGCAAGCGGCGAGCGCACGCTTCCTTTCATCTGTGTTCAAAAAACCGACACCGACTCGGGCCGGCAACAAGGCAACAAGCTATCATGAGCTCACGCAAGCCAAGCCAAACAGCCCGTTTACACGCTTGTGTTTGTGAAGGGTTGACGAGGCGTGCCACGCGTCTAAACGCGCTGTAAGAGACATATTATATTTATTCACTAGTGTTCACAAGACTTTATTAATGTGAAACGCTTCGTTGACGAATTTTTCGTCGATCAACGTTTCCCAACGTATTCAAAGTCCATTCCACTACGCCACCAGCTCCTGAGTAAGTATGCCATTATGTACATTGAATTATTTTAAATGGAATTAAATACCTATAATATAGAATTTTAAATAGTTAGGTGCAAAAAGGTCCAGCATGTAAGAGCAACAAATGCTAAATCGTATGGTAGCTTGAACAATGTTGCCAGCGACTTTCTACAAATATTTCATTCAAACTTTTTCAGGAAAATTGCAAAACGAAACTCAGGTTTCGACGGTCATGGCAGATAATGGAACCGGGATAAACAACTCAAAATATGCAAACAGCGCCATCTATGAGCGTCATTTGGCAGTGCCAAAAACCACTTTTTACTGGGGACTGCTTTATTGTAATGTTAATTTTACTCATGCTTCCATGACATAAATAAGGATGTTTTCTACAAATCAAAATGAAGTTTATTTCGAGGGTATGAGTTATATTATAAATAAAAAAATGTAACTATATTTCTTTTGTTATTTTGTTATTCAGTATATTAACATTGATATGAGTATTTATTCCCTTTATTCTCAATAATATTTCCCTCCTGACCATATCATAAAAATGTTAATAATTGACTACGTACATATTTATGAATCCATTTTTTATATAGTTTAGTTAATATTTAAAAAAAAAGCAGCTCAAATTTTCTGATTACTGCTTGTAGAAGCTATGTATGAAACTAAAAATTAGCATACTTGTCAAATAAAATAAGGGTAAACTTTTAAACGTGCCATGACAATCCAAACTTAATATCTTCACCGAATTAACAACAATCTCCTATCATTTTTTAATTTTACCTTAACGAAACACCTGCATATACATATAGGAAGAAAACATTAGTTCAGAAAGTGAAGTAGTCACAGGTGCAGTGATTCTAAATCTCTAATTATTAAGCCGAACTACACAATTAAAGAATGCATGTATTTGTTTCTACGTAGGTACTAATGTGCAGAAATCAGCTAAGTATACTACAAAAAACCATTTCATGAATAACATTGTAGAGCCAGTCTACCTTACTCAATTACCTACTTCTTTACTAGTTTTTCTTGCAACTGCCCACTAATCGGCTGAGATTAAAATATGCATGAGTATAATTTCACTTGGATTTCCAAGTTGTTTGCATTACTTTCCTTAAAGTTTTTTGTTAATTTAGGTAGCATGAAACATGACTCCAATTACCTCTTGAGATTATTCTCTTGCATGCATACTCATTACTTGATATAAAACTTATGCCGAACAGAAACATGCATGAAGTCACATAATTTATTATATTTTAGCTGTGCCGGCGACTTCGTTCGCGTGGAAGTCAGAAAATAACAACATGTACTTAGGTAGGGTAGGTTACATGATTTTACTTGAGTATTTATTTCGTTAACGATTTAAATCATGTTTATAAAACACCTTCGCACTTAATACATTGATCGCCCTGCCTGCGCCCGCCGGCCTTGGAAACCATAAATGCGTGCATGGTACTTGATGATTATTTTGTTGCGGAGTTATTTTAAAACGATCATATATTTATTGGAATCAAATGATGTTATAAACAATTTCGTTCAAAATTAAATATTTGTGGTAAATAATGTATTTATTATGAAAAGGAATAATATCCGAACGCGCGAATAAAGTGTTTTGTTGCCCTCAGACTTATGTAAAAAGAGGTTAACAAAACACATTTTATCAATATGACGTTCTTAAATAAATTTATTAGGTGTTTTCAATTAAGATCGTAAATATTTGAACATTAAAGAAATTAGCATGCATTTAGTATTAATGAACACCCGTTATGAAACTAATCTTTAAAGAAATAAAGTAAAATTAGTAAATGTATAAGGTTAAATATCGGTACCCAAAAAGGGTCCCCCGCTAGACGACCTATTAACCCAGCTATTAAGGAAGTGGAAGATTTATCGCGTTGTACAAATAAAGAATTTTCCTTAAATGAGTTACCTAATAAGCGAGACGCCCATAAGATGGATGGACGACAAGGCTACATAGATGGAAACAGCACAGGATTTGAATTGACCCATAAATTATATATTTAGGCTGAAACTAGGCATTCCATTAAGTTATAATGTATACATTTTTTGTATTAGTTGCGATGAAGTGTCACAGAATTTCAAAAGAATTAATTTTTACATTTGTTACAAATAAATCAAGAATCCAAAAAAGTTTATTTTTAAAGAGCGCTCGAATGAAAATTTGACTGTGTAGGGTGTATCTACAGTTATAAGATGAGTGTGAGATTATAAGGGAAGGTTAATGTACGAAACAAACCCAATGGTAGTTGTTCTAACACTGATATATTTTACAAATAATTATAAAACTGAAACGTAAACAGAAATGCTGCGTGGTATTTATGTGAACAATAATAATTTATAATATTGTTTCTAAGTGACCTAAATTATACAGCGAGTCATTGACATCGTAAGGAACTATTGTGCGGTAACCCGTACATTCTGCCCGCCTAAGAAAGACAAATAAGAAAGAAAGATTAAAATACAAATGAGATACAGTTTAAGCAGGACTTAGTAATTTAAATGACAATTCAAATGGTAAACTTAACTAATTATGTATAAATTGCTTAAATATTTTATCACTGCACTGCACTTGTAAGGGGGTCCGTAGGAATGTCCAGACGCACCGATCGCGGTCGGGTCTTCGGTGGCATAACTGTCACATGGTCGGTATTGACAACAGCTGTCATCGGGATTAAGTGCGTAGGGGCATTCGACGCTACCACGTTGAGGCCTCCCTTGCTTCTACGCCATCTTATGAACAAGTAGGTGCAACCCGCAGTTATTATCAGTCCAAGTATTATGTATAGGACTGAGTACTGATGCACGTCGTGTATGCTGAGCGTTACATTCTCCTGCTCCTTGAGGTTTTTGATCTGTGTGTTGATGCGGTGCCAGTCAGCCTCGTGATCTTCAGGTATATATGGTTCAAACATTGAAGTGTTTAATATGGAGTTTAAAATAGAGGTCTCCGTTAGTATCGGTATGTCTCTTTGAACTTTGGTGTGACTAAGGTAGTTGTTGTGTCCAAGGATAAAGAAAGTGTCACTCTTAATAGTACAGCCTTGTCCAATTTCTATAAGGCCATTACCGATTAATTCCTTTATTATCATTCCTGTGTCGGCGCAAAATATGCGCACGGAGCATTTCTCACAACACGAGAACAGCCACCTGTTATCATGGTGTAACTTGATCCATCGCTCGTGACACGGCGTCTCCTTTGCTTTGTTGCACATTGTTCTATTATGAATATTCAAGTTACAAATTGACTGTCTTATTTGTAACTCATAAATGGGTTTATCTATAGAGCATAGTATTTTGTTTGTCTGTGTGTGGATACAGTTCTGTACATCTGTTTCTGTTAGAGTGAGAATTAGATCCTTTTGAAGATTAAATGCGATATAGGGTGTAATAAATTCTAAAATATAGGACTGCTGAGGAAGACTTATAACTTTGTCCAACTCAAACGCTTCCTTGGTTACGAGTGGAATCTTGACTTCAATTATTAAGAAGGAAGAGCCAACATCCCCACAAATCTTCATCAGTTTATATAATCCCTTAAAGTCATGCTTGTCGGCAGGTAAAGTCAGCTCACTTGGTATGTGGCTGTATATGATGTTCAGTTGCTCTTCTAATTGTTCTGGTGGCAATAAATGTGCGTCCATATGACCATGTGCGAGGTCCGTCACGGTACTTATCACGCTTTCTTGCATGGTCCGAATGTTAGAAATAATAATCATCGCAGAGATGGATGCGGACAAGATATGGAGCTCATTGTTAGTTTCATGTTTCATCCGATTGGTAGTAATTGTAATGTTCTGCAGATAATTTTGTACTAATCCAAATTGCTTATTCATTATAGCTTCGTTTCTCTGAAGGATATTAGATTGAGCTTCTATGACACTAGTCTGATTTTTCAATAGAAGTTGTAAATGTTTTTCGTTTTGAGATATTTTTTCTATGTCCTTTTCATATTTTCTCGCAAAACGCTCGTCTAGGACTCCAAATAATGAGTTCGCCAGGTATCCCACACCGTTAATTAGGCCCCTTTTTTGTCTCCTATGAGCTTGACTCTTGAGTATTTGGTTATAGTGTTCTATTTCCGACAGTTCGTGTTGCAATTGATATATGATACCTTTATACTGTGATGGAAGCGCCGTATCGTGTAGGTACTCATCCAAGTGACCGACGTAACTTTGCACGTGACGTAATGCTGACCAGTATGTGCTCATATTATAGTAAACAATTAAATTCCATTCATCTCGAATAAGATTTAAATCATACATCTTATCGAAATAGATATTTTGGGTCTCATTGAATGTTGATATATTGAATGAGCACTGTATTGGGGTTAAGAGAAACATGAACAGCATCATTGCCATGGAAATAAGTGATCCCGAAGGTTTTTTAGTCGTGTGTCTAAGCCGCTGTTTGCTTGTTTGTGGAGTAGCCTGTGTAACCTTATCACATGTCGATGATGTTACTTCATTTGTTGGTTGTTGTGGTTGTCCATCTTTTACGGGTAAGAGACATAATTTCAAGATCGGCCTCTTCATAATCCCATGCTTGGTTTTCAAGGACACGACTCTCACGTGGCCGTCCTTTCCAGGGTAAACGTTGATGACTCTGCCCATAGCCCATTTGCCAGGGGGTAGGTTTTCATCTTTAATTAGGACAATGTCGTCAACCTCGATATTTTTTGAAGGCGTTCTCCACTTAGTACGAACTTGAAGCTGTTGTAAGTAATCAGATGACCATTTCTTCCAGAATTGCTTGTTCATTGCTTGAATCATATGCCATCGAGTGGTTAAGGGCATGTGATCGGTATCAGTTTGTGGTCTCGATAACAGTGATCCTCCAACCAAGAAGTGTCCCGGAGAGAGGTACTCGTCATCTGGATTTTCACTTAACGTTAATAGAGGCCGTGAGTTAAGGCAAGCCTCTATTTGATGAAGTAAGGTGATGAATTCTTCATACGTTAGATTTTGTTCACCAATAACTCGTCGAAGGTGGTGTTTCATGCTTTTAACGGCTGCTTCCCATAATCCGCCAGCAGAAGGGTAAGCAGGCGCGTTAAAATGCCATTGGATGTCGTAATCATGGATCTTGCTAAATAGTTTGTCGTCGATTGTCCGTAGGATTTCTGTGTACTCTTTCTTCAGTACTTTGTTAGCTCCTATAAAATTTCTTCCCTGATCACTGTATACATGTCTGGGTACTGCTCTTCTAGCGCAAAAACGTCGAAATGCGGCCAGAAACCCAGGTGTACTGAGATCAGACACCAGTTCGAGATGGACTGCCTTTGTTGCTAGGCAGATAAACACTGCAACGTAGCCCTTATGTGTTCGCACACCACGGCCCTTGTTTGCTCTGATGTCAAAGTGCCCGGTAAAATCGACTCCGGTATGAGTGAATGGCCGCGAGGGAGTGACACGAGACTCTGGTAGATCTGCCATAATCTGAGTCCTTTTCTCTTCCTTAAAACGTCGGCATGCCACACATTTACGCAGCTCTCTCTTAACTGTACGAAGCCCGCTGAGTATCCAATATTTTTCCCGGATGTAAGACAGTGTCAAGCTTGGTCCACCATGTATCGTAGACGAGTGAGCATGTTGTATGATGAGCTCAGTAAATTTGCTGTGGCTTGCTAGGATTATAGGATGCTTTGCAGATTGACTGAGCATTGAATTATTCAATCTCCCGCCAACCTTTAGTAATCCATCACGAGCGTCAATATAAGGATTAAGGCTCAATAGTTTGCTGCTATTCCTTAATTTTCCCTGGTTTTGTAGTTGTCGTATTTCATCCTCAAAATCGAGTAATTGTACAGTCTTAATTATTAAATTTAGAGCTTGTTGCATTTCCGTTGTCGATAGGTAACTTTGTCGTGGTATTTGTTTATTGCGTAACCACTGTGTGAAACGTGATAGCCAGCCGATTGTTGTTGTCATGCGCCGCGTCGAGCTGCATTCATTTAATAATTGTATAATTAAATCATTATTGTAAGATACGGCAGCGTTCACACTTGTTTTCTTAGTTTCTAGCGCCGATGGTTTGTATGTATTATTCTTGATCATGTCCGGATCAAATGTAAGTAGCCAATATGGGCCTTGCCACCACAAGGAGTGTTCTAACAATTGTAGCGATGTTAAACCTCTTGTGGCGCAATCTGCTGCATTTTCCTCCGATCGAACATGGTGCCAAGAGGATGGTGGGATAATCTTGAGTATTGTACGCACTCTGTTGGCTACAAACTGTTTCCATCTATTAAGGTCTCCATGAAGCCAACCTAGAACTACCATGGAATCAGTCCATGTATGTACTCCAATATGATTTGGTAGAGTTTCCATGACCTTCTTCATGAGTCGCGATAGCAGGAGTGCACCACAAAGTTCGAGTTTAGGTAGTGATAATTTATTCTTCGAAGGCGCTAACTTTGTTTTTGCAGACACAAGCGTTGACGTGTACTCGCCCTTATAATTTTGTGTGACTACGTAAACAGTGCAGGCGTATGCTTTTTCCGACGCATCGCAAAAGCCATGAAGTCTATAATAATTTTTATCTCCTAAGTATCTAGGGATTGTAAATATCTCAATATTTTGTAAATCGCGTCTCAGTTGTATCCACTCTTGGTTAATCTCTTTTTTCAGACATGTATCCCAATCATCTGCTTCTTCAGACCATGTTCGTTGAAATAAAATCTTTGCGCGTATTGTGAGGGGCGAAAGCCACCCCAGGGGGTCAAAGATCTTAGAAATGTTTGACAACAACTGACGCTTTGTTATAACAGCGTCGTTAATCTCTTCTTGGAATATATTTTTGTAGGTAAAAGTATCAGAAGTTGGATTCCAGCGCAAACCCAAGGTCTTTCTATTCTCGGAGCACTTGAAGTCGAAAGGCGTGTCTAGTTGATCAGGTAATAGGTCTTCTATCAGTTCTAAGTTGTTACTCGACCACTTGCGAATGTTCATGCCAGCGCCCTTCAAAATGTTAATTATTTCTTTTTGCAGCTGTTTAGCTTGGAAGATGTCGTCACAGCCCTCCAGTAGATCATCCATATAGAATGACGTCATCAGTGCTGCAGCAGCCAGAGGGAACTTCTGTGCGTCATCCATGGCTAGCTGTTTCAAAGTGCGCATTGCAAGATAGGGTGCTGCTTTTGTTCCGTAGGTGATAGTAGTTAGCTGATACTCTTTCATGGTCTCATTTGGTGAGCTTCTCCAAATGATGCGTTGGAGGTGTTGATCTGGTTCTCTGATGAATATTTGGCGAAACATCTTCTCGATGTCAGCAGTTATGACGTATTTATGCTGACGCCATACTAAGATAAGATGCTGTAGATCCTTTTGTAGGTTGGGACCGCGCTCCATCAAATCATTGAGACTGTATCCAGTTGAAGTTTTTGAGGATGCATTGAAAACGGTACGCAACTTAGTCGTAGTGGAATCAGATTTCAAAACACCGTGATGAGGAAGATAACACGTGGTTTCAATGTTTTTAGTAACTGGAGACATGTGGCCTTGTTGCTCATATTCCCGTAAAAAATCCTTGTAACTTTCAGAAAATTGTATATTTTTGGACATCTTGTTTTCTAAATTGTATAGCTGTGCAATCGCTTTAGATTTCGATTGACCCAGATCTTGTTCGAACCCGGGTTTCATCGGGATAGCAACTTCGTATCTGCCTGTAGGCAAGCGCTTCGTTGTAGATTGATAGATTTGTTCGCAATACTGTTCATCTTGAGTCAATTCAGGAGTCGAATCACTAATCTCTTCGAGTTCCCAATATTGAGATAACTCAGGTAAGTCGTTTACCACAACGTGGCATTTAAATGTTTTTACGTTGCCTGAGAGTATCCAACCCAGTCTCGTTTGTTGAGCTATGGGTGCCATGTTTGAGCCTTTGATAAGACCGTTCATGATTATATCTGAGTATATGCTAGCGTCAAGTAGCAGATCAATCGGTCTAGAGACGTTGTACTCCGGGTCAGCCAGTTGAATGTTTTGTAGATGTGGCCACAACTGCTTATTAAATGAGATGTTAGGCAAATTGTTGATGACGTTTTTTATTACTAATGCTCGTGTTGTAAGTTCGTAGTCTCCATAAATCGATTGACATTCGAGCGTGACGACTCCCTTGCCTTGTTTCGATCCATTTCCAATGCCGGACACAGATACATGATACTGTTGTCGTGGTAAGCCTAGCATCTGAGCAGCATTTTCAGATATTAATGATATCTGAGAGCCTTGGTCTAGAAGGGCTCTCAAAATAAAGTAGGTGCCATCAACAGCCTTGACCTTGATTGATAAGGTTGTTAGTAGAATCTCCTCATCATCTGTAGCGACGTGATTGACGCATTGTTGGTTATTGTCTTGGCGCGTTGATAGTTGCGATTTTTGCGTAACTGGAGCTGTGGGTACGGGCGATGACGCGTCGGTCTCAGCCGGCTTATTCATAGATCGCTGCATAAGGTTCATATTTGCATAGCCTTCATGTAGCATCGTGTTGTGATTCATTCGACAAACTCGGCATTTTTTAGTCGACGTACACTGATTGTCGTTATGTGTGTATAGACAATTCTGACAAAGATTCAGCTTTATCACGGTCATTAGCCTTTCGGCTGGTGTCATTTTTATGAATTTACTGCATTTATAAAGGTAATGATTATTGTCGCAACTAGGGCAATTCGAAGAGCATGTCGCAATAGCTTGGAATTCTCTGTTCGAAAATTTTCCATAACGATGGCTGCCAAAATATTGAAAATGAGGCTTATGAGGCTTGTTGATAGCCATCTTCTGTAGATAGGGCTTGTTTGATGATGCAGTGATCTCTCTTTCCTTTTTACTTATAGGCTCAAGAGCATTGAATTTGCTTTCTAAAAAATCCATAAGTTCGGAAAGCAATGGTAAATCTCGGGGCGATTTCCGAGCTTGTTTGTAGTCGCTATACGTCTCTGCATCCAGCTTCTTAGCAATGAGATGAACTAGTAGCGGATCCCAAGTACTTGTATCGATACCTAGGTTCTGTATAGCACGAATGCACTCCATAGATGTGTCATAGAGACGTCGAATCTCAAATGCCGACTGTTTGTGTGTGGCCGGTTGATTAATAAAGATCTCGATCTGCTTTGTGAACAACAGTTGAGGGTTGTTATATCTGTGAGTTAAGAGTTCCCATGCAGTCTCATAGTTATCTGCCGAGATGTGTAGATGTTGAATAAGTCTTTCAGCATCTCCTCGCAATTTTCCTTTTAAATGCTGCATCTTTTGTGACTTAGTGAGAAGATTATTTTTATGGATACTCTCCATGTAAAGATCGTAAAAGGTTGGCCACTGTGTGTATTTTCCTGTAAAGATAGGAATGTCGATTTGAGGTGTCGATTGTTGGAGATGCATAGTGGATGCTAATTTGAGATTCAAAGCTTTCTTAATGCTTTTGTATGAGCTCTCATAGCCATAAAACTCGTCATCATACTGCACGTTAGAACCTTGAAGGATGTTGTCAATTTTTAGGTGCAAAGCGTCGATTGCATTCCAGCGTGTCTGAATGTTACGTAGCTCGTCTTCTAATTCCCACTTATCTCTTATCTCGTCAATTTGCAGATTATTCACTTGTCTGTGAAATGCCCTAAAGTTGGTTTGCTGTAAGGACAGTAGCTCAGCTGCTTGATCTTGATCAGATGGTGAGGTCGTCGCCGCAGTCGACGTAGACGGCATAGTAAGCCTTGGTTGTAGCTTAGGTGGGACCGGTAACGTGACTGATTCCGCTTGCACGAACTTGGGTAGCTCAGCTGATGTCGGGGACTTCGGGGTGATGAATTCACTTGCAGGAGGAAACGCCGCTATCTTGCTACGTACAGAATCAAAATATGTTCTTGCTTGTTGGAATTGATCTTCCGAAAAATAAGGCTCATCGCCGTTTCTATAATCAGCCAACTTGTGGTTATTCTCTTGAAACTCGGCCCAAAGTCTGTCAAGGATATCAAGTCGTTCATTCAAATACTTACGGGTCTTACGGTTAGCAGAATCCTTGTTAAAGTTTCTTTCTAGCTTCTTTATTGCTTCAACAATGTCGTGTTGGCGTTGAAGTAGAGACTCCATGTTTTAACGAGTTTGAAATAGCTCACTAGATGTGTAAGCTTACTATGTGATACTTCTGAATACAAGGAAGGCTAACTTCTTGTAACTCCTCTAACGTCGAAGAGAAGGTAGGTGTTCAGTGTTGATCAGCTCTACTTGAACTGTGGTCACGTGGTCAAGGCCACTTTATGTCCTTGCGAACCTAGCACGACCTTATGCGCCTTCTCAATTAAACTGGTGGAACCCGCTTCTGGGAAGCCAGTCAACCGATTCGCAGTCGCACAAATTCACAAAGAGCACGAAGTGCCTATAATTATGTTTACCTTAGTGTACGTTCCAAATGTCGTCAGAACTCCACAGGATCGAGAATGCAGGTCACAGTATCTCCCGAAAGTCGACGAAAGACCGTGATCCACAAAACTGTTACTCGAAGGACCAAAAAAACTGTAGGGTGTATCTACAGTTATAAGATGAGTGTGAGATTATAAGGGAAGGTTAATGTACGAAACAAACCCAATGGTAGTTGTTCTAACACTGATATATTTTACAAATAATTATAAAACTGAAACGTAAACAGAAATGCTGCGTGGTATTTATGTGAACAATAATAATTTATAATATTGTTTCTAAGTGACCTAAATTATACAGCGAGTCATTGACATCGTAAGGAACTATTGTGCGGTAACCCGTACAGACTGAATCTGAATAAATTTACTTATAATTAAATGCTTTGCCTATACTGTATTTCTTTAAATTTGTAGCAATAAAATACCAGTTGTTTGGGATAAAAAGTACAAAAACAAAAAAGAAATCTTCGCGCAAAACTTTTGGTAACAGCCACATAATCCCGCACGAAGCGAGGATACTCTCAACCCCTTTTTGTCATTAAATTTTCTGAAGGAACTTAATGTACTAGATTCTCTAAAGAGTAAAACAAAATACTTTATTAGTTTGTTATCTTTATGTCGATGTTTAGTGAAATTTCACATCTATTTTTTATTAAATATTTTACCTAACATTCTTAATATCTTGGAAAGATATAAATGCTTAAATAAAAACATTTAGTGTTAATTTTAAAACCAAAAAGTTATACCTAAAATGTCCACTGATCAGCTGAAGATTTATCATTATCACTTCTCAGCCCTAAATCTGGGTAATGGTCAGTTAACAATAGCCTCACAGGCGAAAGGATCCATAAAACCGCTTCTTCAATTTTGAAACTCGCTATTAAGGAACAAGAGGATTTATGGAAGCCACCGGAACATTATTTACTTGCCGGATATTACCAGTCAGTCGCCGTAAGATTTACATAAACTGAATATTGTTATTCTGGGGCCAAACGCTTCGCATTTTTATTGAAACGGGTTCGTAATCAATCTCCTTGACAGTTTTATTTTTATTTGTTCCTAGGTGCCTTGGTGGAGACGAGAGGAATTTAAATATTGCTGCATTAGTAGCGTTTTAATGGCTATAAATTTTTTATTTATGTTGCTAAGTGGCCTTAAAATTTATGTTTTTTTGTAACCATTGTATTGTGAACAACCTTTGTCAAACCGCGTAAGACCCCCAACAGCATAACGACACTTAAAACCCAATTTTGTCAGGAAAATGTGGCTTCATACTTTCTATGATCTGAGGGCTTTATAGGATAATATTATTATTGAACAAGAGTGCCACAACGGATCCGGTGAGGACGTCGCTGTTGTTGAATTTGGTGTTGTCGCTAAAAAAACTTACCGATTTTGGGAGTAAAAATAAAAATAAAATCACAAGAAAAATCGAAATAAATAATTACTAACACATGATTTAGCATTATACTTTAATATTACCTTGTGTTTTACGACTTGCTTTGAAATTGATTTCTCCTTGTAAAACATCGAAATTTCTGCCCCCACGGGAATCGAACCCCGGACCTCTAGATCTGAGGTAGATGACCTCAACCACTAGACCAGAGAGGCGGTGCGAATGTAAAATGTACATACATACTAAAACAACATTTTACTATCAGGTATTATAACACCAATAGCAGTATATTAGTTGATACAAACTAGTCAATCCATAAACCAGTTGAATTACGTTTAAAACTCCCTTTTGGCAGTTTTTTCCTGCAGTACGTTTAATAAGGGGTCCTATCAATTTTGGTAATATAAATGCTGCGTGCTAGAGAATTGGGATCGAATCAGTTATCGCTTCTTTTGTTATGAATTTTCTTTGCTTCCTAGCTTCAGTAAAAAAGTTTCGAGTCACCCCAACCTTTATGTGCACGCGGTGCCACTGGGGAAAGTGGTTTGAAATATCAATTCGCCTCTAGAACTAAATCCTTTACATGAAATAACTTTTTAATGCCGTAAAATGAATGCAGTTTTTCTAAGCTGGTGGCAAACAAGCGTATGGCCCGCCTGATGGTAAGCGGTTACCATAGCCTATTAGAATAGAATAGAATAGAATAAAACTTTATTCAGCATCACAACATAAAAGACTTAATTCTAATACAAAATAAATTATAAATTATCATTGAGTGATTAAGCTGAAATGGTATCCACTCAGCATTTGTCGCAGCTGCTACCAACCTCGACGCTGATTTTCAGTGGAGCCTTTTGTAGGATGAGATTGTGAAAGAGGTAGCCAAGACAGGGTTAAATAAAAAACAAAACAAGCTCGAAAAGCAATCCAATTTGAATAAAAAAAAAATTAAATAAACGGGGTACATACATGACTTATATATATATAAAACACACACATATATATACATACAAGACATATATTCATACATAAATACACACATACAACATATTTAAATATATTAGTAACGGTATATACTTTTATATGTTAATATCAATAATTTTATAGAAAATACTATATACTTATAAAAGAGTTATATAAATCAGCTGATATGAGATACTGATAAGTTTAATATGCCAATTCTTTTTGCTGGTTAAGTAAAAATCTCCGAAGATTTTTCTTAAAAGACCTAACACCGGAACAGTTTCTTATCGGAGGAGGTATATTGTTCCAGCATTTTGTTGCGGCATATCTAAAACTCCCACGAAAAGCTGACGATTTATATCTAGGACAGGTAAGTCGAGAAGCCAATCTTATTTTACGACTAGAGAAAGTAAGTTTCTCATACAGATACTGAGGTTGGCGAGTTTTGATAATTCCAAAAAGTAGAGTAGCAAAATGCAGGGCTCGTCGACCATCCATTTTCATCAGGTTGTTAGAATTAAGATACGGAGTCACATGCGTTCGGTAGGGAACAGGGAAGCAGAAACGTACGCATGCGTTTTGTACACGCTGTATTAGTACTGTTTAGAAGACATTCACCAATCACAGTATCTGCATCATTTAACTTAGACAAAATTAACGCATCGCATAACTTAATTCGTAACTCGACACAGAGATGTACACGTACCTGGTATAAAACCTTCAGTCTATAAAAGCAGTATTAGGGCCAAACCACACGGGCGCGGGTGGTGCGGCACCGCCCCGCAAGTCATTTCGCCGCATTGGCGACCACACGGGCAGTGCGACGTCGTAACGTTCTACGTAACACCGCGGCGCCGCAGCGACCTAATCAAGCTTAAATCCTTCCCAATGCTGCGTTACAAACAACTGAACGGTGCCACTCCAGCGCCGCACAGCACAGCCGCTCACCCCTCCCCGCCTCGTCTTGATTCAGTTGCGCGTGCGGTGCGGCGCCGGAGCGCACCAGACGGCGCCGTGTGGCATAGTGGCATACAATACATTTTTGTATGTAGATAACCGCTGCGGTACCACTCAGGCGCCGCACCGGAGCCACACTGCACAATGTGGGCGCGTCCCTATGGATTAGTATGAGGCTCGTAGTACTTTGGGCACTACTCACTCACGCGCTGCTTACACAAATAAGAAAGGCGTTATGTTGACAGCATAGGATAAAAGTCCCCTGCTCCCAACATCACGCTTTCTTTACTCACCACAGCGACACATCACTACAACGTAGTGTTATTTAGCTGCAATCATCATCATCACCAGCCTACATACGTTATATGGAAGAAACACATGAGGAGTTTGGGCCACAACACCACGAGTACGAATTGGTGTTGAAAAAACAACCGGGACCAACGGCTCAACGTGCCTTCCGAAGCACGGAGGAGCTCGAAGATTCGAAACTTTGTGGTTGACCCATCCGGGATCGACCATGGTGAAAGTTGCTTTGTTTTCGTAAACGAAACCTGAGCGCTCAAACCACCACGCCACCGAATTCCTCATCTGCTTCAACCATCTTTAAGGAAATACTTATTTCCTATACTACACCAGTCAGGCGTTTAAAATTGGAGTGGTGTATACCAATATACCTCAGCAGTCATTTCGAAAGATTACTAGCATTTGCACTAATCTGTGAAGTAAGTACCTACCCGAATATCAATTACGATTAGCTACTTCATGGTTTGTTAATTTTTTTCTTTTATATGGTTTATCTAAATGGCTTATATATGATTAAACGAATTTACCAAGAGAAGTTCGATCATTATTATATGGGTTTTTGTTGAAATTTCGAATCGCCATCGTATCGAGTAGATACGTTAGCTTTTGTCTGTCTTTTGTTTGAAATTATAAGCGTACGTAAACGATACGATTACAATTCGAAATTTAAAATGTTCGTGCTAGGAGAACATACCCATATAATAATGATCGAACTTCACTTGGTAAGTTATATGGCTGGTTATATCTATATCTGAAGAATGAAGCAACGAAATATAATTATTGTCAAAGGATTCAATTGGACCACTTTTCAGAAAAGGGTAAACAGCTAATATTTAAACATATAAAAGAGACATTTAGTAATTTTATAAGCCTGCGTAAACCGTTCTATACCCACAGGCGATGTTTTGAGTGTAGGTATGTCTTTAAAAATCCTTTTTAATCCAATTAAATAGACAAGTGATTGTATTGAGATCACAGCAGTATGTATTGGTTCCAATTGCTCTTCTGCCCTTTTTCTTTCACAAAAAACGTTCTCTTTTCCACCAAAACTTTGAACGTTTGTTTCGACCCATTTGGTGATGTTCTAATAAAAGGGTCAGCCTTTATTTGACGGGGGTAGCACTTTGGCATTCCCCACACGAAGCTTTATTGCTTGAATTCATCATTTTTATCTTACATCGCTATTGTACGTACGAAGTGCTTATGGACATAACTTTTCATACTGTTATTGATCAATTTTGTTTAACTTTCAATTACAAAGAAGGTAAGACCCTTTTAAAAGGAGTAACTTTATGACAATTTACTAGGTGGTAGACCCATATGTAGGGTCGCCTGGGTAGGTACCACCGCCTTTCTTATTTCAGCCGTGAAACAGTTCGCTGTGTTTCGGATTGAAGGGAAAGGTAGCCAGTGTAATTACTGGGCATGGACGGCATTTCATCTTAGGCCTCAGGATGACAACGCACCTGCAATATCAAGTACTTTTACCTGTTATTGCAGGTGTCTATAGGCGGCAGTAACCGCTTACCACCAGGTGGGCCGTCAGCTTGTTTGTCATCTAGTTGTATAAAAAAAATGTTTCCAACACTTTCAGTTTAATTGACTTTTGTTATAAAGAAATGAGATCAGAGTATTTATTGCTTTTAGGTACTTACGTACATATTTAGATAATATTTACAATTTAACTTTATTAACAAATCACTAATAAATAAATAAATAAAAATAAAATAAAATAACTTTTATTTCAGGCACAGTTAAAGTGATTCTACTGGATTCTACAAACTAGACCCATAGAATACAATTAAACATAAATTATGACAAATTATTTTCATGCAATATATATTACAATCGTCAGTGAATAAAGCAGTACACATTCAGCATAGTCACGAGCTTTTTTTACTTTTGAGGTAAACGTCATTATGCACAGTTTTAATTAATGCATTGTCACTGTCACTAATATCTGCATGCATTGTCACTAATATCTGATATCAGCTTACTTCAATGTCTTGTACAAACGACAGGTGATCAAGTTTCACTACGAAATATGCCTCTATTACAAATCGAGTAAGGGCGATCTAAGGTCAAACTATTCCGCTTGGTGTGCTGTCGACTGCACTTTGTAAAACTCTCGGAAGAATTAGTAATTAACAATTAAAACCCCATTCTATCTATATGGAAGTTTTGGCTTGTCAAGTTAAAGTGTACCTAGCGAGCTTAATCGAGCCATAAAGTAAAAAAAGAACATCTATAAAATAACGTTGAAACTACTTATTAGGATATAATAATTATTATTATTATATTATTATTATTATTATTACTGGTATCTATAAATGTAATAGTACGTATATCTGTTATGGAAAATTTTCTTGTATGATTTTTTTTCCTAATATACTTATAATCTAACTTTTTCTGCACATTTTAATCTGACAAGTCTTTATCCCAGCGGATCTTGTTTTCGATTCCTCCATAGTCAAAGCAATATTTAGCAGTGTCTCGTAAAAATAACGTTTATTGGTAACGTAGTAACGAAATATTTAAGTTTTTTTTACGTCGCCGCCATCTGGTTGAATTCACCGATTAATTGGCCGTTCATTGAACGCCGGTGTCCAATTAAATGGCTAGGCTGATAGTTAATTGAACTAGACTCACTCTAAGTTCATAAGACAGCTTTAATAGATGAAAAGGCGGATCGTCTTGTACTGAAGAAATTTGGTGTTATTAATAGGTTCAAGGTTGTTGTTTCATAACCTATAACCAAAACGATTTCAGTTTTAAGTGGTCATAAAAAATGACCTTTGAACCTGCCAATCACTCAAACAATCACAGAAAAGCTCTTTGATTTAAACGACCTGCATATGCATCCAATTGAATAGCTAATTTCACCAGACAGCTGACATGAGGTTCAGCCATCTGGTTAAACGTTGCACATCTGGTGCGACTTGGCTAGTTGTCCTTCAGCCGGTTCATTGGATGCTGGCGTTCAATCAACGTCCTAGGCGTCCATTTAAGTGGCTGTGTAAACCAGACGGCTGCCACATTTCTACTAAATGGTTTTGGAAGTTGTACATATTCATAATTTGTAAGGTTACTATACCGGTTACTCTTTTTATGCATCGCTTGGCTCTTTCCTTTGGAAAAAAGTACGTTAATACTACCCGCGGTGCTTGGATTGGCCTCACCCTAATTCATATCGGGTCAAAATATATTGCAGATTAATATGCATCGGGACTCTAGGTAGCTAAATTGCAACAACTCATTTTGCGCTGCGTAAAATTTTTAAGTGAATGCTCGAAATAAGATAAGTAGGTACAATTATAGTTAATATGTCATTGTATTTAATGGCGCAAAAAGGAAACTAAATCAAATCTCCTGAAGCTTCTTATTGTATATGTTTAATAAAGAGCTCTAAGAAGCGGTTACAGTACAAAACACAGCAAACGATGAAATAAATCTCCATTCACTGAACAAATTCCTCCTTTCATTCAATTAACATTCCGTTTTACAGTGACCCTTTTTTCTGCGCCAGTGGCAATTATACCATTATTTCATTGCAAGCGAATGTTAATCGCGCTTAGTTAGACGATCTTTTTTAAAAATTGCTTCGTTTCTTTTATTGTTACTTCAAACGATATGGTGTCGGTTATCGCACAGACATTATAATATAATCCTCATTTTTTATACTACATGGTAAAGTAGCTGCATAGGTAAGGAGCTCGGTGGCGTAGTGCTTTGAGCGCTCTGGTTTCGATTACGAAAACAAAGCAACTTTCGCCATGGTCGGTCCCGGGATGGGTCAATCAAATTCAAAATCTCGAACTCCTCCGTGCTTCGGAAGGCACGTTAAGCTTGTGTTCCCGGTTGTTATTGCAACCGCTATAACCCCTCATGTGTTTCTCCCATGTAGCAAGGCTTGTGCCCAACTGCGGGACGTACGTATATAGGCTGCTGCTGGTGATGAAAGTACATAGGTACTTAGTACAAGAGGAGAGAGATATAATTAAAAAAAAAACAGCAGTAGGTACGCTCTACTTGGGTTTCTATGCAGAGTCAAATTCGACTTCGTGTTGAAAGGAAAATCAAAATTAAAAATTGTTGTTAACGTCATCAGTAAGTAATTATTCGGGAGAAATTAAAAGAGCTACAAAATTTTTAGCCCAGTTATCAGAATATCAGTGTGATCAGTTAAATACAAGCCTAATTATTCTACAGCTAATTCGGAAAATGAAAAGGGGTTTAAAACGTAGGGTTTCGTGCCGTATTCTATTATTTTTTATAATAAGTACTAAATTGTATGTCCAATAATAATAGTAGTAATAAAAGATATTATATATGACATATTAACATCTGTCAATTAAAAAAAATAACACATCTATTCTCAGCAACTTGATAGTAATATTGTTCAAAGTTGATTGTAATTAATTGCTTTTATGGCTCACAATTGCATGAAATCTATATCATAACTGCTAAGAGGCAATTTAATATTGTATTTGCAGAGGACACCACATCAAGTGTAACAGTTGTACTACGAAAGCCGCCTCTAATACGAAAGCAGTAAGGGCGGTCTCAAAGTCAAACTGTTACGCTTGATGTGCTGTTGACTGTACAAAGTTGAATGTAATTTATTGCTTCATAAGAGTCATGAAATCTATATAATAATACAATCGAGATACTAAATTTTGAATGTTAAATAGATACCATTATTTTAACTGCAAAATGAGAATTGCACGCTTGAATAAATTTGCAAGCCTCAATTCAAGAAATCGATGAAACATCTACCTCTTGAAATACAAGTGGCTGTGTTCTGCAAAGATAAAGTGCTTACCGAGTCTTGATGATAAATGACCTGAAGAACCTCGAAGAAACCTTTTCCGCTTGGTGGCTATAATCAATTTGTGTGGCACTTTATTTGTAAATACTAAGACGAAATAATACAAAGACAATAACAGGTTAATACTTTTCGTAATAAAATTATAATTTTGGAACTCAGATTTTTCATATTACTAAGTAATCATTATTGAAAAAATATGTGCTCAAGCAAATATTCCTGGCGTAGACGAGGTTTCACAGATAGTTGCAACAAAATAAGATTATCCTGGATTGTCCTGGGTGGCTCAGTGGTCAGAGCAGTCGCCCGGATAGCGAAAGGTCGCGGGTTTGATTCCTGCCTCAGGACGTGAAATTTTTCTAGTTTTATTCTATTTTAATTACAAAATAAGATTACTTACAAAAATATCTAAACTAGAAAAATTTGCGCAACCTGGGTAACTCCTCCGACTACAGGTACCTCTAGCAAGAACACTTTTAAATTTCTAATCGCCATCTTACCGAATAGATTATTTTTCTATTTATTTGAGGACTTTTATCAAAAAAAAAACAAATAGTTACGTTAGCTTTTGTCTGGCTTTTGTTTGAAATTTTAAGCGTGCGTTCGTGATTCGAAATTTAAAAATGCTAGGGGTACGGAGCTATCAGGGACTTGGGATAATCTTATGAAGTGACGTTTGTCAAATCATACTAAAATTTGAAAAGATTCTGTCTAGAAGTTATCAAATACCACTTATCATTAATCAATCCCTGCGAGATAGAATCAGAAATGCTGACATCCGTAAGAGAACCAAAGTCACTGTCATAGCTCATAGGATTTATTAATCCTGAAAGTTGAAGTGGGAGCGTGCAGGGCACATAGCATGCAGAGCAGACGGCCGGTGGAACGTTAAAGTGCTAGAATGGCGACTCCGTACCGGAAAGCGGATAGTAAGACGGCCTTCCACTAGATGGACAGACGACCTCGTCAGGATCGCGGGGAGCCGTTGGATGCAGACTGCGCATTTGGAAATCGATGGGGGGGCCCTTTGTGCAGCAGTGGAGATCATAGGCGGGTATGATGATGATGATTAGTCATTCCTACGCGATTAATACGTTTTCGTAGGAGTCAATGCTCAGCTTTTTTGCGTGGTAAAAGAATAAGCCTAGCGTTTTCCACACAAAACTAGCATTGCAGCTGTAACGCATCAGTAATGTTATGCTCGTATAGACCATTTCAATGTCCAGTTTTGTTGTTTTAGTTATTTTTTATTTTCTATCTTGTTTTTGTCATTGAATAAATATTTCTCTATACCTATTTTATTGAAAATGATAGTGAGTTTTAAGTTTAGAGCGTTATAAATTTTTCATGATCATTGCTGTTTTATGATTTTCCTCTTAACCTATTCAATCTTGCGTGCGTGCGAGCGTGCGTCAAAGGTGTACCTTACAGAGTTACTTGTAGGTCTCGCACATAGAGCGAAAAAGCGGCTTCACTTGATGTCTCGAAACGTTCTGTCTATCTTGTTCTTATGGTCTAAAGTGTAAGCATAACACGATGGACATGTAACATCAGTAGAGTTACTTATTCAATTCATATCTGTTTCTAAGAGTGATTGTCTATTAGCTCGGTATGAAAAGCTTTCCCTACGAATTTTTCGTCGATGAACGTAGTCGGAATAATTCAATAGAAATAATGCCATACCAGTAGCATCATGGTTATTTCTTTAAAACCAAGTTGAGTCAGATTATTTGGTCTGATATCGGTCATTGCTTTTATTCATTGTCACACGCATTGTGATATAACTATAACCACGACACGAATTTAGCTATGTGGTCTTTCCGTATTTGCCACAATGCGTCATGAACGTTTTCATAAAAACCTTAACGCGAATTTCGCGATATGGATATCGCGAAATATCCATATCGTTTTACAGTGACCACAGCGCGTTTTTCGTGCAATCAGCGTTTTCAGTCTTTGAGCGCAGCATTGGCATTCGCACACTTAGACGATGTCGAGCAGCCGATATAAACGTAACATAAATAAATCAAGAGAATTAATTGTCTGTTGTTTGGTACCGGATATTAATTATGTTCCAAGAAGTTCAACCCTCCGAGATGATTACTCACCGGTGGTAACTTAAACGTGGGTGCTTCTATTCTAAAAAGTAAAAGATGTAAAAAATAATAAAATAATCTAAAAATACTTGTACCAAAATCGCATATATATATTTGTTGAAATGCCAAAGAAAATTTCCAGCACTTGTTTTGGGGATGCCTCGCTATTACTCACTAACGCAACAAATTTTATGCAGTAAACGAGATACAGTTATTAATAAAAAAAAAATTATTTATAGAAGCAACATAAACAATCTTCGTAAAAATTCACGGCGCCACAATCATGACGTTATATGTGTAGCAGCGTGAGAGCGTTGAAATGAGTCGCGAACCGACAGCAACGCCCCTGGGGCACTGTAAATACCGTCGGCAAAAATGAAACCAGTTTTCACTTCACGCTGTTTAAAGTCTAGGTAACGGCGTGGAGCACTTTTAATAAAGAATATGTTTCCCGTCAAAATATATTGCAAGATATTTTGATGCCTCGACAGAGTAGTCTTGGAATAGTGTCAAAAGAAGTTCCTAATAAGAAAATGATTTTCTTTGAGAGCACATGAATGAAGAAGTTTTTTGTTTTATTATTCATCGTAGTAAAGTAGATCTACTTTCAAAACACTCAACTCTTATCTCTATGTTGTAGGCTCTTAGTAAGACTAATTTTCTTTGAGTTACACCTAAATGCATGTGGAAGAGGACAAGTCACTATCTTGTCTTTTAAATTTTCGCGTGGATGTCGGTAGCCCACACACACTACAAAATCACTATCTACTTACTTTGTAGTGTTGTAGTCTTGCAGTGAGTTAGTTCACCAGAGCTCATCGAGGATTCGTTATAATGAGACAAGGCGCTTTCTTTTATCAACTGTATGCCTTAACCTGTACTACGATGAAGAAAGAACACGGAAGTCGTATTAGTTTCGACCATCTTCCATCGAGGTGCCCCACATAACCCCCCATTGTTCTTCTCACCAAAATGCAAGGTATTTTATATTTCCCCTCCAAAAAAGGTGTTTTTTTTTACTTGGCGAGCAATGTGATTTTACAAGCATATATAGGCTACACAATAAACGCTTCAAACTCTCGCTTTCCATCAAGCCAGCCGAACGCTTTGCCACCCTTGATGTATTACGAGTAAAAGTATTTTTTTCTACGTTTTATCAGTAAGTTTTTATGCCGGAATCAAATGGTTTATTTAATGTTCAAAAATAAACACAATTTATAATCTAAGCTTTAACATTATTATGTATTAACATTATTTATTTCTTATTTCAGCCGTGAAACAGTTCGCTGTGTTTCGGATTGAAGGGCGTAGCCAGTGTAATTACTGGGCATAGACGGCATTTCATCTTAGGCCTCAGGATGACAACGCACCTGCAATATCAAGTGCTTTTCCTTGTTATTGCAGGTGTCTATAGGCGGCGGTAACCGCTTACCACCAGGTGGGCCGTCAGCTTGTTTGTCATCTAGTTGTATAAAAAAAAAAAAATATATATGAAAAAATATTATTATTCAAAGGCTGGTTTTTATTCTCACAGAAATATTATTAACAAAGTTATGTCACTGTCAATATTGCATTTCAGGGTTTTTCAAGCTAAATGCCCGTAGGAAATATCCTAATATATTTCTTAGTTTGAATATACTCGTATGTATTTTTCATTCAAAATAATTTTATTTGTTGTGTAAAGTCCTAAACATGGTATTGTAGGTCGTTAGTAATTATTCTTACGTAGCTAGCTACGTAAGAATAATACTGGATAATCAAAAGTACAAGAACCTTTACTAGTGAAAATGGAATAGGAAAATAGCCTGTCGCGATCAACAGACTAAGTATATACTTATTTTAGAATTTAATATTTTCCATGGTTTTGATTCTTCTACTCATAAAGTTTATTCATTTATTCTTGGCCTGACAAAAACAAGAGTTTTCTGACAAGTGACCGCCGGTTGTGTTGTCAGTAATGTAAATTCACATATTAAGAAGAAAATTCCGTTTTATAAACGTAATATATTTTACAAAATTAAAGATGATGATTGTAAAAGATAAATTATTTTCATAGTCAAAATAGATGAAGAGTGGTTAAAGGCGACGAACTTCTCGTAAGCAATAAACCTACTAATTACAAATACTTGTTCATTCGCGGAAGCACCATTGTTTACATTTTTCAGTGGGAATACAAATCAGACTATACGATGTCTTCAAGTTCAGTAGTTCTCTTTACTATATAAATAATGAAAAAAATCGGCCTAAGCAACTCATCTGTACAATTATTCCAGGATCCATTATTCTTGATTGTACCATACGAAAGAAATTGGTGAGGAAATCGTAAAAATGCGTAAAACTTTTACCATTTATCTCAATGTATCCCTGACAACGTCACACAGCGTGTTTTTCCTTGTAAAAGTTTGTTCATAATCGTTCTGTCCACAAAAATAAGCCATCTCTCTGAAATCAGTTGGCGATTGACACATTAATACAGTAAAAAGTTGAATGAGATTTGCTGATAGCTTTAAGTTGCTAACAGAGATGAACTGCCCAGTTTCCACCTTATTCGTGTATTAGTTGGACTAGAAAAAGTAATCATAGACTACATACCTATTGTAATTTAAAATGTCATTTAGAGGGTTTTTGGACGATCCCGGATTCAAAGAAGCCTTATATAGATGAAGTGCTAGGGCCTAAAAAAATTTAAACAAAAAATAAAACCGACTCGAAAAAACTGAAAAGGATAAAATAATTAAATTTTAGTAAGTTGGCACTCATCCCCTAGGAACATATATTTGGAGTTGGTGCTAAGTTGTTTTCAGAAACCACAGATAGTGAAGCACCGACTCCAAAAATATTATGTTCCTAGGGGATGCGTGCCTACTTACTAAAATTTAATTATTTTATCCTTTTCAGTTTTTTGGAGTCGGTTTTATTTTTTGTTTAATTTTTTTTTCACAATTTTTAGTGATAACTTTTGAAGATCAAAGCTAGATGGGTGACCGTGAGCTTATATTGTTTTCTAATATCGTATCATTTTACTGAAAAAATTCATAGGAAAGCAAATATCCGCAACTTCGCATATGTAGACGACTTAATTTTTCCAGTTTTTTTTTATTTAAAAACCAAACTAGCCAATGGATTTCCAAAAAGTTATGGGACCAAATAGGAACTATTCCGCATCGAACAAAAAAAGAATCATCAATATCGGTTCACCCAGTCAAAAGTTCTGAGGTAACAAACATAAAAAAAAACATACAGACGAATTGATAACCTCTTCCTTTTTTGAAGTCGGTAAAAAATTTAATAAGTGTAAAAATTAGCGACTGAATCGAAGAATTAATTAAGAAGTAACCTTTAGGCGAAGTATTTAGGGGATTTATCGATATATTTTAGAATTAAATTTGCTACATCAAAATATGATTTGGTATCGACATTAAAATAGGGTTATTTACCTATCAAAATTATTATTATTTTAAAGGCCCAATATTTAGTTCGTATCTTACAACAACCTTGAAGAGTATTTAAGCGAAATAGCCAATGTTCGGCTACTAACCTCAATATTAATAGAGGCTTAATATTAGGGCCTTTTAGGCAACTGTAACAAAATATCACACAAAACAAGTCTCATCATAGGAAACTTCTCGCGTTACCAACAATTTACTGTTGTTGACGTCACAAACCAACTTCGATCTGTTGTGGATGTATTGGTAATATAATAGCTTTTGCTTGGTATCCTTTGTCTTTTGTCGATAGTTTCTGGATTTCCTTACGTTATTACATTATAGGAAGCCATAATGAAGATAAAGGCCAGGTTGGTAAACAAATGATAAGAAAAGGATATGTTAGGGTTCATTTATTGAGAATCGATGTGTCTGTATTAATAAAAGTCAACCTAACATTCAGTGTTACAATAGTTAAATAAACAAAATATATATAACTCAAAGGTGACTGACTGACTGACATAGTGATCTATCAACGCACAGCCCAAACCACTGGACGGATCGGGCTGAAATTTGGCATGCAGGTAGATGTTATGACGTAGGCATCCGCTAAGAAAGGATTTTTTTTTAATTTTTTTTTTATACAACGAGATGACAAACAAGCTGACGGCCCACCTGATGGTAAGCGGTAACCGCCGCCTATAGATACCTGCAATAACAAGGAAAAATCACTTGATATTGCAGGTGCGTTGTCATCCTGGGGCCTAAGATGAAATGCCGTTCATGCCCAGTAATTACACTGGCTACCTTTCCCTTCAAACCGAAACACAGCGAACTGTTTCACGGCTGAAATAAGAAAGGCGGTGGTACCTACCCAGACGACCCTACATACGAGCCTACCACCAATTGATTAATTCTACCCCCAAGGGGTTAAAATAGGGGATGAAAGTTTGTATGGAAAAAGTCAATATTCCACGCGGACGAAGTCGCGGGCACAGCTAGTTAATATATAAACGCTAAAGACTGAATGAAAGTTTCAAAGTGATAGGCACGGTTGAAATTATGTCTGAAGGTAATCGTGTTTCGGATTAAAAAGACTAATACTCAACTGATAAACAATTGAATGAAATCAATCGAAATCTCGGGTATAATAGTAGATTATTAACCAAGGGGATAAAGCAGTGTCTTCTGTCGCGGGTGACGATTTAAATCGC
Organism: Nymphula nitidulata; assembly: GCA_947347705.1. Classification (NCBI taxonomy): domain Eukaryota; kingdom Metazoa; phylum Arthropoda; class Insecta; order Lepidoptera; family Crambidae; genus Nymphula; species Nymphula nitidulata. The sequence continues at coordinate 14,657,854 of OX374626.1, read as the reverse complement.
GAGCGTAACGAAGGACTCGAGGTTTACTTCCGAGCGTAGCGAGGGTGTTAAGAACTTAAATCACGTGCGAAGCGAGGGATTTAAGACGAGTCCTGAGTGTAGCAAGGGATTTAAGTTCACCCAAGACTAAGACAACTTTATCACCGAGGAATACTCTACTTTTCGTACCATTTGCGAAAAAATTAACACAATAATAATATGAGATAAGCATTTATTAAAAATAATGACAATTAAAAGTAAAAGTTAACATTCGAAACATTGGTCCATGGTCCATCATTTTTCAAAAAGATGTATAATGCTTTATATACAAACTCAATGTAAATGTAAACACAGATGTAGTTCAGTATAAATTTCGGTAAGTATTCCAAATTTAAATCACATTCTCCCCCTAGAGGATGAATGAAATTCAGTACAATTTTCTTTCTCTGTTTTTAACAGATTAAAAATGACTATTGTTATGTTCGCTTTTTGTAGCATAGAATGTCACTTTTTTGAGCAAGTGGTACGAAAAATAATAATGTGACATCTACTTAAACGCGAGTTAAATCTGGCACAGTGGTATTTTCAAACTAGTTTCGACCGCGGCTTCGCCCACGTGGATATCGGTTATCGCAACAAAAAGTATCCTATGTCCTTTCCAGAGTCTCAATCTATCGCCATACCAAATTTCTTGTAAATCAGGTTAGTAATTTTGGTGTGAAAGCGTAACAAACCAACAAATAAACACAGTCACTTTCGCATTTATAATATAAGTATGGATAACTTGTAATCGTTTAACTTTAGACATATTAAAAAAACATTAAATATATACAAATCACAAACTGCAACTATTGCTAGATTGTTACTGTTGATCATTGTATCTTCAGCAGCTTGTATACAATATCCAATTGTAAACGGCAAGCTAAGAAAGAAAAGTATACTTATAATGGCCACAATATTTTCTCGTTATGAAACTGTGGTATGCTAGATATTTTTATCTCTGTCATTAGGTCTGATTAATAACCTAGTATGAGCGAGAAATATACAATATTAATGGTGAACCGTTGTTGTGGAATCACAGATACTCAGCAAGTCAGTCGTGACCTACTACGTCTAGGTTCATTTCAGATGCAGTATCGTGGTAAGTATAGTCAATAGCGTATGACAGCATAACTGCAAAATTAGCTTTTATTGACTATGAATAAGGTCCGTCTAAAGTACAGTGTGAATCTTGCCGTGTTGTAAACTGTACAGCAAGACTGACGGGCTAGGTTAACCAAACCGTGAAGAAAGTGGATAATTAAATCCAGGTCATTTACGTTTCAGAATAAAACCCACTTTAAGTCTTCTAGGTGAAGTAACAGTTGGACTAAAAATAAAACCGAGGGTTTAGTTCTTTTATTAGCCAATAAGCGTCAGGGTTGAAGTAAGCCGTGGCCAATCGCAAGGGCCCTATAGGCCTGGTGCTTACAATTGTCACAAAATGGAAAGGGTGCTGAAGGTTGTATATGAAGGTGCTTAATTGTATATTCTGCTACTTCTCGGATTGCTCGAAGTTACGTCACCTTATATTGCCTGTATGGGCTTTAAAAAGTACCCTCTTCCCACCTTCTTTAAATCATTTTGAGGTCTAAGTAACATTGCATTATTCAAAAGTTAGAACCTTCGACTCAAAATAATAAATTATGTTTTCGAATGAAATTTTCAAATTCAAGAAATTAATAACCGTGTCTATTATCTCTAAAACTGGATTTTAAATGAACACTGCTGTGGATAGCTCGTAATAAATTTTAGATCTCTTCAGAGTATGCTAAGAAGAGTGTTTAGCAAATAATAAGCTTTTCATTCAATGTTTCCTTGATTCTTGGCACAGAGCGTGATTTTTTGTAGTTCAGATATTTTTATTATCATTTCAAGTAAACTTTTTATGTAACTGCTTCTTAGACTTCTTCTTAGCTAGAAGGCAGGCAGGCAGGCTGGAAGGCTGGTTAGGCTAAGAAGAAAAAGGAAGCTAAATAAGCGTTGTGAACAAAAAAGAAAATACTGCTCGCCAGATCGCTTTCTAGACCAGTCCATTCTGATGGAAGATTTTTTTATTATCTCCTGTAGCTAACTTTGGCGCTCGCAAAATTTATGTTTTAGCTTTGACGGTAATTTTCCTTAAAAACGAGCTTTTAGAGTGGCGACTTTACAGTAAAAATGGCGTTGCTGTAAGGAATATAATTAACTGGTTTAAAATGGTTAGAAGTTCCTAGCATGATTAAATTACTTTAGAGCGTTGTGTAGAGCAATTTCTGTCATTATTAAGACAGCATCTGAATGCTTCTTCAAATTTCTCAGTTCAACTAAAATATTTTAAAAAATATTTTATATTAACGGAATAATTGAAGAACACAAACTCTGACCATTGATATATTATTAACGCAATTTATAGTTTTTAAGCTATTATCGGATTGGAAGCCGATATAATAATAGTTGTTTACGCCATAAACGTTTTTAATCTAATGGTAAGCGGACAAATGTACATCGTGGAAGCATTAACAAAAAAAAAGTCTCCAAAAAAATTGTCAAAGGTTTTAAAAACGCGAAAAAAAACAAAGCCGTCAGGTAAATCAAACAAATTTATTTAAGATTTACCTGACGGATTTGTATTTTGGCTGGTTAATTCTGGTTAAAAAATAAAATGAATTTAACAACCAACTTCAAAGGACATCGAATAAAATAAAATGAATTCTACATCAATAGCGCATTTATTAAGGTCACACCCTTTTTGCAAAACTTCCTAAGTTATCCTTCAGTCTGTCTCTAAGAAGTACGAGGAAAATATCAAAATTTCGAATAAAGTAAAACTTGCAAGTATCCTCTCAGGTTTTGAGGCTCAAAAATGTTGATCTAAACCCGACTCTATTGTAATGTAGGAAAGGCGGCTAAATGAGCCGATTCAGGGGCCAAAGGAAGTTAGTGCAGTGATATATAGAGGGTCACGAGGGAACACCGGCGTTAAATGCATTGATATATCTTTAGAGACTGCACTCGATCGCTGAACAAATTATAGATTCGGAAAAAGCGCACAAGAAATTTGTGGAATTAGTTTGTTCATTTTATATGTTTGGTCTGGCTTATGTTTTGATAAAATCTTGTTTTATATAAATCCGCTGATTAACAAAGGTCTACAGTACTTAAGTTCTAAACAGACGATACTCTGCCATTCTTTGATATTCCATCTTTATGTGAATATTGGATTTCCGGATTTGATAAAGTAATTTATACTATAGTAAAAGAGGAATCTAAAGTATGACTTTAAATCATCAGTGTTCCTCTGTAATTTAAATTCAGTATAAAACAGCTGGGTCCGTTTTTTACCCGACTGCTAGGTGCTTGGTTGGACAGGAAAAATACCAAATATTTTTTAATTGAATGATCGCGTTACAAAGGACGTTCTTCAAATTTATCGTACACGTCTCATTAATTAAAAAAGTGCTTGGATATTTCTTCTTTGAATGGACTTTTTCAACCTACTTCGAACTAGGTTGATGAACATAATATTATTATGTCAAAGTCAGTCTATTCTAGGTTTCTTGAGTCAAAAAAGAAATTAATAACATTATTACAAAGTTTCCCTGACAGGTTTCAACTCAGTAAAGTAGGTACTATTCTTCAATAATAAAATATAGTTTAATTCCGGTTTAATTATTCGAATATTGTCAAAACAAAACAATGAATTATTGAAACTAGATTTTAATTTATGACCCAAATATTGTACAAAACTTTAAATGAAGAAAAATATTAAATGAATCTTTTCCACTGTTTTATTATTCGTTTTCATTAATTGTCAGATAAACAAATAGCTTAGGTACCTAGCTTTCTTCGCCTTATGTCAACGTTGAAAAAATCGTATAATTTATCCAGAAAACGTAGTTGATTTTGAAGCCAGTGCCCACATAACAATAACTCTTTAGGTCTGTATGAATATCTGTCACTTTAACAAAGAAAATCAATAACGGGTGAGGAAATACAGAATAAATTTTCTTACGGGCGAAAGAAGAATAGTTTGTCAAGCAATGTTTCGTGGAACCGTGCGAGTACATGATTCTGTTAAGGAATTTTAGAATCAAATGTTATGCAAGATCACGGATACACCACTAATAAAATAAGACGTGCCACGACTTTCTATTTATACGACTAGAACAGGGTAATCCGTCTGTGTCGATACACATAAATCTGCCAAAATTGCGTTCGGAACACAAAACCGTAATTGATTTTTATTAGGAATGTTTCATTTTGGCAACAAATTGTAACGAGACGCCACGTTTTATTAGGTTTGCGAAGCATATACTTATACCGACAGTTTTTGCTTGTGTATTCGGATAGCTGGTTAGGTAGTTATTTATGGAACAGTGCATATTGTAATAATTATAACATAAACATTGCAGGAAGAGGTAGGCTAAACGTCCAGACAATTATCGAACACTATGAAATGTAAATCGAGGACATCCCTTTTGTTAACGATAATGAGTAGGGAAACGGCTTCGTCCCGAAACGGAATATTGCTGCGCCAGTTCAGAGAGACCTCCAACTCGACGGGGTCAGAGCAAATTAGGCTACTAAAGAAGTATTTGGTACAGATGTCGCGGGTCGCGGTTAATTGGCTAGTTAACAGCGGTAGTGATTGCACGGAAAACGGAAGGCCTCCAAGTGGTTGTTACTTGTACAATTACAGCAAATGTCATTTACGACTATGTTTGAATATAGTTTTGATTAAACGAATATTGTAACATTTACGTTTAGCTAGCTCTTTCGTTTCGTTTCGTTGTTGTATGTTGCCGATTTCATTCTGTATTTTGCAGATAGGTATCTTATTTACACTATAATATCTATAAATCTGTCAAGTTATATCAAAGTCACTCGTTTGGTTCAGTAATTTTCATTTATATGTTTACACATAGCGAAAATATCAATAAGTAGAATTAGTCAAACGAAGCTAAGTTTACCTACATTTCTGTGGAAAATATCGTTATCAGAGGAATGTTAAATGTAATATTTATTTGGTAAAAGGTTGTTCAAATGAACCCAAAACGTTTACAAATAGCAGCGATGCGCTAAGACTGCCCACAATTTATTATAGAGGAGCAAATCGTGTTTTTCTTATAAAATGGATTTTCGTTTATAACATCGCTCCCTGCCTTTTGCATGAAATGCGGTTATTCCACGATGCTCTTCGTGGGATGCTGAATATTTGATGCGAGCTTTGAAATGCCGAGAAATCCATATACCTAGTTGGTTTCGTAATATCCACATAGGTAATGAGGTGTATTACGTTCATTATTAACGGTATTGATAAATTCAATTTATGGTAATTACTGTCAATTAAAAAGGAAGTCTTTCCGTTTATAAAGATTTTTGGTTTTCCATTCCGCGTACGATGTAGCGATAAAGCGTCTTTTTACGAATTTGAAGGCAATAAAACTAAGCCATATATTAGCTCGATTCGTACAACACATCTAATTTTCATTTATACAGTCGCTAGAAAATCATTTTATATTAAATAAAAAACCGGCTAAGTGCATGCTGGGCCACGTATTAGGAAAAGTACAATTTACAAAAATACGTATGACTATTTACAGTTTTCTAGTATTAAAACTCTTAGAACTAAGCTGACAGACATTCAGACGGACATGGCAAAACTATAAGGGATACTTGTTGACTACGAAACCCCTATTGCTTTCGATAGTGTCTTTTGACTGATAACATAATTTTGTATCCTTGTCTGTGTAAATAGGTAGAAACGTAATCTTCACGCCTGCATGAATTACTTTTGTAACCCCCGACGAAAAAAGAAGGGTGTTATAAGTTTGACGTGTCTGTCTGTGTATCTGTGTGTCTGTCTGTGGCATCGTAGCGCCTAAACATATGGACCGATTTTGATTCGGTTTTTTTTTTGTTTGAAAGTTGATGTGACTACGATGGTTCTTAGCTATAACTTATGAAGATCAGTTCAGGCGTTTGATGACTATCAGCTCATTTTTTACATGATAATAGGGTTTTACTAAGTTTTAGATGGTTTACTGTCACTTCGGTGACATTCCCATGACATACTATCCTTGAGCTGATCCTATACCATCAAAAAGTCTGCGAAATGCTATGAAAAGTCTCAATGAAATGGTGTTAGATAGAAGATTAATGACGCCGGGGGTTACTTAAAATTTTTAATTTTGTATTTTTATAACTTAATAACAGTAGATATGAAATTATCATTCGGAGCGTTAGTATTCTAAACTTTTAGTAATGTACGGGTATCTAATACGCTATTTTATTTACTTTCCATGTATATATAATGGTAACTTAATAACTGTAAATTAGTGGACCAGTGCTATCATTTACTTTAATTACCCAATTAGTGTCGACTAACGTCTGGCCGTAACGTCACGTGACGTCATTCAGTGTGAATAACGCTGAAATATTAGCTTTCATACTAATGTAGCTCTAACATTAATCTAAGTATTTGACATGTTATAAGAAATAAATGCTTAATTATATTTTCACTACGTACCTTGAACACATTTTAATTATATTTTAAAATGAAGATACGACTAACATTTAGACTGATTTATTTGATTGATTTATTTATTTTCATATCAACTGCATAGATATAGCGTACCTATTAGACCAATTACAAATGTAATACAAGGGTCAAAGTGAAGGTTCTTAGAAAATAAAAAACTGAGCAACTAACAAGTTATTAGTTTTATTATATCTTTTCAAAATAATGTCCATTCACATCATTACATAAATCGGATGGAACCACTGAGAAAAGCCTTTGCCCACTGAACCTTAGGGTTCTCTTCGACCGCCTTTGCAGCCACTGCTTCTTCGGCGTCCATAAAACTTTTCGAAGAACAGTCTTAAAGTTCAGTAAGAGCAATTTTTAGCTCTTCATGCAAAGCAAAAATCGCTATTACTTTCTTTATTATAAGAATTTACTTAAAGCCCTCTGACAACTTTTTAGAATTACATAGTCTAATAGCTTGACTTGCTTGTATTGTTGGAATCGCTTTGTTCGTTTTCAATATTATTATTATACTAGGTGGTAGGCCCGTATGCAGGGTCGTCTGGGTAGGTACCACCGCCTTTCTTATTTCAGCCGTGAAACAGTTCGCTGTGTTTCGGATTGAAGGGAAAGGTAGCCAGTGTAATTACTGGGCATGGACGGCATTTCATCTTAGGCCCCAGGATGACAACGCACCTGCAATATCAAGTGATTTTTCCTTGTTATTGCAGGTGTCTATAGGCGGCGGTTACCGCTTTCCATCAGGTGGGCCGTCAGCTGGTTTGTTATTCAGTTGTATAAAAAATATATATATATATATTGTCGGCTTGAAATTTTGTATCAGAAGCCGTGCAGCGTAAACGCTGTTAATTTGAGATCGCAACAAGAAAGTCAAAGTCAAAATATTTTTATTTAAATAGGCAACAAAGAAGCACTTTCAAATCGTCCAAAACTCATTTTTATAACTATCACAAAAATATATTAACTAACAACGCCATAGTGTCTGTCTGTCTGTCATGTCTGAATTTACACGTTCCAAAAGTTGAACTACCGAGAAGATTCAGTTCATTCCGTTCCGAAAATTCACCTCTAGGAGACTGTGCGCTTTTTATAATCCGTTGTATGGAGCCGGCCTTTTGAAGCTATTTGTTCTGTGGTAAAGTACTTAAATTATGTTCTTTTTTATCTTAACGGGGTAACTCTTGGCCTTTATCTCACCTGATGATAAGTAAAGATAAGGCCGACGATGGAAGCGAGCTACACCCGGATCCCTCAACCATAAAGGAACTGTCTAAGTATCTTACCTCTAACTGCCGGAACACCAGGCGGACTTAGAAAAACCCTACCACCAACCAAACCGAGCAGAAAACTTCTACTCCACGGGAATCGAACCTCGGACCTCTAGATCTGAAGTAGGTGGTCTCAACCACTAGACCACAGAGGCGGTTAAATTATCTTTTCATTCCTCATGCTCGGAAAGTAGCGTTTTCTTAATCTGAGTATTGGGAGGAAAACGCTAGTTCCCACCACCAGGCGGGAAAAGCTCACACTAATTGCTTCCTGTCCTAGGGCGGGAATAAAAATTTAAAAATAAAACTGAATTTAGTTACGTACAATCTGTGGTACAATGAAGAAATAAAGTATTCGGCTGAATAGCCAGTAGGCGGTAACGCAATGTGTTCCCAATTTAAAAATACAGTTCTCAAATTGTACTAACGTTACAATTAATTTTAAATAGGTTCTACTTATGTTAGGAGTATTTTTGTTAATCAATTTTATTAGATAAACTATTTTTTATTTTCCTTTTTTTTATACAACTAGATGACAAACAAGCTGACGGCCCACCTGGTGGTAAGCGGTTACCGCCGCCTATAGACACCTGCAATAACAAGGAAAAGCACTTGATATTGCAGGTGCGCTGTCATCCTGAGGCCTAAGATATTTCATCTTTCTTCGCCGTCCATGCCCAGTAATTTTCCTTGCATTTGAAATGAAAAGTAGAGTGCTACACACGGGTAAAAGGAATCAAACCCTACTCGGACTATAGCCGCCCTCACTGCGCTCGGGCGTCTGACAACCTCGTAGGGATTGATTCTTTTCCACCCTTATAAAGCAATCTACTATTATAACACATTTGCTCGTAAAGGTTCTCACCAATTCCAATTTCAATATCGTAATGTATCTCATTACGCAGTTGTGCGGTAATGTGATGTAAAACGCACGGGTTATCAAGATGCACTGTTATTAATCTGTGGCTCCGTCTAAAAACGAACGGTACTTTTTTAAATCTTAGCAAAGAGTTTCTATGGCAGAAAGTGGTCAACATTTTATGAATAAAATTAACTTTGGGAGACAAAATATAATAAATAAACATTTAATTCTTTCATTTAATTATTTTATCAATAAATTACAACCATTTATCTGTAACAAAAACACAAAAATATTAATTTACTTTATTAGTAATACTGGCTGTTTTTTGTGCCTTTGCCCAAAAAAAAGCGATGATGCGCGCGCATCGGTAGTTTGTGAAAAAGTAAAAATTATTCCGCGCGCTGTTTCCTTTCGCTATAATTATTTTTATTTAAAAATGTCGTCAAGTAGTGATAAATATATTATTCGATACCGCCAGAAGTCTCAGAGGTAGCGAAAAAGGCTGCTCTAAGCCTCTTGCCCGAAAAATCGACCGATACATACTTACAAGCGTATCAAAATTTGAAAAACAGGCAATGATGCAAATTTATTTTAAGAGAGTGTGTTTTAGCCTATTTCATGGAACTTTCTCAAAAATATAAGTCAAGCTTATTGTGGTGCTACTATTCAATGCTAAATAATCAATAAATTTCACAAATTGTTTAAATTTTATAACTGCTTTGACAAGTGATTAAATATTTATTCGTTCGAAAAAAGTTTCGAAAGTCCGAGTTTTATTTATTTCCTCGCAAATATGTTATAAAACGTCGTATGACAATCGTGCGCTTTGGTAATTATAGCCTCTCGGCGAACGTAGAGAGCCTAGAAGCATAACTTCATACAAAACTCGTCGCAAAATGGGTACCCTCGGCGGCTAGAAGAGAACGTCGGATAAAATCGGCTAATATCGAAATTGTATAGCGCCCTCTCGGTCTTCTGATTTACACGCGCCGGACGGGTCATATATGCACAATGTAACCATGCAAAATTTTATGACGACTTTCATAATCATATATCCTAATTTTTAATAAATATAGCAATGTTGTAAATCGGTCCACTTATTCAATTTTAGAGTTGAGACGAATAATACTGATTTAAACAGTCAATTTAACGTAATGTCTTAATTATCTATTTTTAAAGATCAGAAATAAAATGGGTTCGCTTCATTCATTTAAATAAAAAAAATCTAAATATCTGTCATGACATTATTTATTTGTATTAAGGACATAAGAAAAAAAAATTGACATCAAGTGGTTTTATTTCTTGAAATAAATTTAATGAAATAAATTATTTCTTGAAATAAAACCACTTTACTGGATTTAACTTGCGTTTAATTAGATGTCTGTCACATTATAATTTTTTATACCCAATGTTTCGATTACTTTATAGCGATCAAGGTCTCGGGAAGACTGAAGTAAAGATGTCAGTTGTCTTTGATAAGTTTAATATTAACTACCGTCATATTTTTTATAGTTATATTTTGAGTGTTCCGATTCACGCCATGGAGCTTACAGTGTCCGAAGCAGTGTTGCCAAAATGTTACTTTTGTAACATTTTATGTTACTTTTGACCCTCTCATGTTACTTTCATGTTACACGACTCAAAATGTTACTTTTACGTTACCTTTAGGATTTACTAAAAAAAGTAGCGAAAAAATCATACTAGGAGTAGTCTTAAAACAACGCTTTGGAATAGCTTATAGTTGCCTCTTTTTATTGAAAAGTAAGTTTTACGATCTTAAAATATTATTACGTTTTTTTCGAAAAATGGAAAAGAAGACTTTTATTTTTTGTCTAAGAAAGTGTCATAGTCATAATAGAGCATTAGCCTTTTTCTACATACAAAACTAATGTTACTTTTCACCTGAAAATGTTGCTTTTGAACTGTCTCATGTTACTTTTGACTATCGGTCACTGGCAACACTGGTCCGAAGGAAGAGTAAATACGGGCTTGAGACTTTGTAATTTGTATAATAAGATCCCAAGCTGGTGTGGTCCAACTATCTTCTCTATTCAAATTATGATGTCGTTTTATTTCAATAACCTCACGAAACTATCTTGCAGTCTACAACTTTACTTACTACGACTTATCCTTAACAGTTTAAAATAGATACCTATACTATTTCCACATCATATTGTAAATGTAAATTATTAAAGTAATAATTAAACATACACATGTTAAATAATAACACCTAAATTTAATTAGAAAGGTGTAGAAAATGGCATCATATTGTAAGGAACTGTGGCAAAATATCCATAAATTGGAGGTTTGTTTATCATTCTTACAAAAATTATATAAGGCAACGATGTATAAAGCCATAATTGATTATTAGTAGGTAAATTAACTATTAAACAAACACAATAACAATAAGTCGTCATAAAAGTTTGCAGAGTTAAAAGTTGAGTTGAAAATAAATAAATACTGTCACACACAAATGACTGCATAACATCATCCACTCGTGTATTTGTTCAAATTGTCCACAAATATTGGCCCAACATGGCGGCCAATATTTTTGTTTATATTTGACTCGATTATAAAGGTTTAGGAGAGACTTACATGTAAAATTTAATTCCAGTGCTCTTATTATGTTCACCTACGCGACTGACACACCATTTTACTTCACTTTTGGACATATTTACTGAGATTTCATTATTTTTTTCGAGTACATCACCGTGACGCAGTCAATGACAAACTAAATCATGGCGCGGAGTCCGATTTAAGCCCCGCCCACTTTGGAGTCTCTTTGGGGGTGTCATTTTGGATGGGCTAGTTACTCGTCTATGTTATTATCGGTCGCCGTAGCCTCTGCTTTCTTGTAGCCCTCGCCTACGGCTCGGGCTAGCAATATCGCCTCGGCTGTAATTTTCAACTTACCGCACTTATATCATAATGGACTATTATTTGATTGTTTGATGTAAACAATACTACATCATGTAATATCTATATGTGTTTCTGTCCTTTCATCTGTAGATCAGGTTAATGAGTCACGCTGTTTACGTAACTCTTAGTTTTATGATTATGATTTAGGTAATCAACGTAACTCATATTGAGGTATAATAAATGCGAAAGAATGTATGTCTGTTTTCCATGCCATCAAACTATTCTATCGAATATATTGAAACATTGTAAAGTGATAGCTTAAATAGACCAGGGTAAAATACAGGTTATTTTTATCCCTGAATAATGGTCCCAAGGGATGGCGAGCGAAGCTAGTAGTTAATAGTGAATAAACGGAGTAAGGAATGCAACAGAATACACAATAGGCTATGCTTTAAAAAACTTTTAATAGCTTTGTGATTTCTTTGTCTAAACTGGGTCCTAGTAATTATTGAAATTGTAGGTTTTTCAAAGTTAGTATAAATAGTAAAGTTTAACGGAGTAAGCGTTTAGTTTTACGGTGTTATACTTTTATAAAATACTAGTGGCTGCCCTCAATGTGAGTGTAAACGGTAGGTATTTAAGTAAAATCCGCGTGCAAGGAATTCGTTGGCACGCGGTGTAATGTCCTTCGGGGTCGACTTCAAAAAGTAAACACCTCAAGAAAACCTTACTTAATTTTTTTTTTGTTGAGGATTCTCCAAAAGATTTTCAACAGTATCTAGTTTCAATGCAACTAGGAAAGACAAAGGTATACCGCCCTGCAAATTTACATAAACAATTCTTAAAAAAAATTAGGTTTAATATACCGATCATTATAATAATATTCTTTCTTATTACTCACACTAAATTAAGCATTAATTAAGAGCTTCCTTGCCAAAAATAGGTAATAATATTATGTATCAACATTTTTAGAAATAAACTCAATTCACAACCATGAGTCGTAAATAAATGTTCGTGGTCACTCTTAATTAAATAAATACAAAAATCTGCCTTTACGGGGAATTGAATCTAATAATAAACCGATAAGTATGTAATTTTGCGTGTCTCTTTTAGATTTTATACTTTTTATATGTAAGTTGGATGATTCGGTCTAATGGTTGTACTGAAATAAATTTATTTTCCTTTAATTTGTTTGTCCAATCGACCCAGTTGTAATATCTCTTACTCCGTTACTATAGAAATGTTTATTTTGAATATTTAGAGAGAAATCTAGCCTCAATTTATCGGTTACACTCGTACCTACTACAACATTGTAAATGACAGTATACATAAATGCTAATAGCTTAGTAGAGCGCTATTTAATTGCAAATGTGAAACGAATCGTACGAAGTCGAAAGTTTTCTATAAAGAATAATCTTGGGATGTTTCTATCTATTCAAACCAAATCTCTAATTCTTAAAAGCTTAGGTATTAGTTCTGGAATGCCTCTAATTGTCTACTAAGCTAAAACTATATTGTTTTATGGATCCCTATTACGTCATTATTACAATAAGCCCCGGCGACACGACGCTTTACTACGGGCTATATGTGATAACTACAAAATTAGTAATAGTCTATTTATATTCTTATAATAATATTAAAACTAAACAAGTAAAAAAAAAATTAAAAAAAATAGGAACCTATATAAAGCACATACTACTTTTTTCTCATTTCTACGAGAATTGTCACGGTTCCCGAAATATCAACAATGCAATATCCTATTAGGTACAAAGGACATAATTCCCTGAAACAAACAGATGGTCCAACAATCGAGCTTTCACTTCCAAGCCGCTGGAAACATGTAAACTGGGCAAACAATCCGCTGACCTGGAAATTAGAACAGTTCCTGCCCAAAGATTAATTACTCAAACATCTCGGCCTAATCTTAAAATCTGTGTGCATCCAACCGAAATTTATAATTACCTCGAAATTAAATGCAACATAATAATTTCTGAGTATAATAATTTTGAAATTTATTTATATTTATTAGTACCTACACTGGGCTCAGTCGCAGGAATACTAGCGTAACTGTAAGTGGTGTAAAGTGTTTGATACACTTGTACTTCTAGCAGATTATGGACGAACAAATCACTAACGGTACTGAGAAGCAAAAAGTAAGTAAAGCTTCTACTTTATCAGTTTTATTGCAGCAATATTATTTAAGCAATTACCTTTCTTATAATTAGCCATTCTAACTTTATCTTATTATCCTCTTGTTTATAATAATGGTTATAATAAATTTGTTGATTTACTGAGTTTTTGTGGTTACAATAAGTATCTAACAAGAAAAGCCTTTTTTACTATAATATCGTTTGGAGTATTCGAAACTGTTGCACCATACAAAATTTGTTTTCATACATGGGCTTATGTCAATTTTACTCTCATTTGAAACTCTGTTCGTCCTCCGTAATACTGAAAAGTAGCAATATTTCACTTACGACGTTATAATTGCTGCAGTCGTTATGTATTATCATTATTTGTAAATTTGTTGACAGACAGTGACAGAATAAGGCTTGAATATAACACCAGAATGCTAGAGCATTCTGGTGTTATATTCAAGCCTTAAAGTAGCTTACTAACTGTTAGTCTAGTATAAATAAATAAAATATATAATATAATAATAAGATATATAATAATAAGAATCAAGTAAGAGACGTGTTGTGTTTTTGCGATAAGTAAGATCGCCAGAGCTAATGAAGATAGCGCAATTTTGTAAGCAGGGGGACTTGTCTCTTTCGTTGTCAACATAACGTTTTATCTTGAATTTAACAGGGCAGGCAACGGATAAGTAGTGCCCAGGGTGCTACGAGCGTCAATAAGATACATTAACTCTACCGTACGCCGTGTTTACCACCCTTGTCATAGAAAATAGTAGTTTATGAAAGTGTTGCTTCGAGGGGTACTCGATTTTTAATCAACACGAGTGTCTGATTAAAAATCGAGTCGTAGGCGAGGTTTTTAATAGTATCACACGAGTGTTTTAATACCTAGTTACGTGCAGTTTCATACACTACTTTACTTTTACTTTTGTTGTAATAAAATTGTCAATATGTGTAAGGTTTTTTTTGAATTTTCTGTGTTAAAAAGTATGTCAATATACAATTACAAATAAAGAAAGAAAATGATGAAAAACATTTTATGCCCAAGGCGGGATTCGAACTCGTGTCTCCTGATTACCGGCCAGACGCGAAAACCACTACGCCACCGGAGCTGTAGGTACAACCTACGAATTTCTTCACCGCTTTCTTTCCCTTTTTCCAACGTTTTTATACCAACGTTTATCTCACCACTCGTTGAAGTTAACACCTCTAATGATCCGAAAGAATATTTTTACAAATATTTTTAAGCTTCCAGTTAAGGTGAGAAAGCTATTTTAATCACATTTTAATGTTTTTCATGCGTTTAAACGCCTACTTTATTGGAACAATTACAAATAAAGAAAGAAAATGATGAAAAAATTTTATGCTCCAGGCGGGATTCGAACCCGCGTTTTTGATGCGTTTAAACGTATCAAAAACATTAAAATGTGATGTCAATATACGTTTATCTTTGAAATCATAATTCAAATTTGAAAACATGAGTGTACATAAAATACTTTAAGATATTCCTGACACGCAAAAGGTGTCTGCAGGTATTTTAAAGTTACAATAAAACTGGAACTAATTGCTACTATAAAGTATGCACATAAAGTTAAAATTCGCCAAGAAATATGTTTAAAGCACCCGTAACAGAAATAAAGGACTAATAAAATTTGTCGACGGTTAAAATCGTGGAAACACATTCTCCAGCAATCTCGGGTTTAATTTTGGAAAACAAAAGATCGTTTATTACGTGACGCCTGCTTTTGCAACCTTTTTCTTGAAAGTTATTAAGTATAAATTCTTGTTATTTCATTGATAATCCATAAGGTACTTTTTGAGAATCAGTTTTATAATTACAGAGCAAGAAAGGAGAACGCCGACGTAGCGGGCCAGAGGTCGATCAAGCGAAAGACGAAATAAAAAAATTCAAGGAAAATCTTCTCCAGTCTGTTTCAACTGGAAAGTAAGTGAATTTTTTCTTTCGTCATTAGCATAAAGGCTTATTGAAATATAAAATGCAAATTATCATATTTAAGTATTTGCTTACTTTTCATTATAACATTATAACAAATCTATCCGTTGAATGCGTGCAGCGCTTAGTTGACAGTCGTAAAAATATTTAGGGTTCCTAGGTCCAGCAGTGAACGTCTTTTGGCTGGAATGATGATGATGATGAGGACAAAGGTTTTAAAGATATTTAGCAAAAATATTCATAAAAAAGGAATTTCTTGCATGAAACAGGACGCGAATAAGAGGGGTGTTATAAGTTTGATGTGTCTGTCTGTGGCATTGTAGCTCCTATGCGAATGGACCAATTTTTATTCAGTTTTTACTGATCCTGTAAGATCAAATTATCTGCAGGATATAAAAATTTTATGTCATATTATTACGTTAAGTATAAGCTACCGTGTGCCTTCAAAATGTCGTTTTTTTTCATATTTATATTGATATTTTTACAAAATACCGAGTATTTTTTACTAAATACATACGTCCGTACATAGGCTCGTCTGGGTATGTACCACCACCTTTTATAATTCAGCAGTGAAATAGTTCGCTGTGTTGCGGATTGAAGGGAAATGTAGACAGGAAAATTACTGGAAATGGAAGGGATTTCATCTTAGGCCTCAGAATGAGAACGCACCTGCAATACCAAATTATTTTCTCTTTGTATTGCCGGTGTCTATAGGCGACAAAAGCCACATATCACCAGGTGGGCCATCAGTTTGCTTGTCATCTGTTTACTAAAAACCTATGATTTATTAAATATTTATTTTAAAGTTGAAATAATATTAAAGAAAATACATATCGTCGGTGGGCGTGCAAGACCGCGCAAGAGCAGATTGTAAATACCGCGTATCAGATTTTTGTTCATTTTACAGGAGGAAGAGACAAGTTAATATCTTTGCTATTTCTACACATTCATTCGACTGACCTTGTTTGGGATTTCTCTGGGTGTTGTCTAATAAGAATCTAGCATAAGCGAATCAGCGCGAAAAAGTTTGCCAATGTGAAAAATTTTATATCAAACTAAATTATTAAATAAAATATCACACTGCTGTAACACTATTCATTAAATACAAGCAACTGCTCGCGGCTTCGCCCATTTAGATGTCGGTTATCGCTCCAAAAAGTATTCTATGCCCTTTCCAGGGTCGCAAACTATATCTGCAAACCAAATTTCATCTAAATCGGTTCAGTGGTTTAGGCGTGAAAGCATAAGGATAAAGGACTTTTTTTACAAATTAAATGACTTGTTAGATCCCCTTGGGACTATGCTTCCTCCTCAGATAAATCGGTCATCGCGTTATTCCATAAATTCCCACCAGAGCATATTGTCATATTTCATTATATGGCTTACATTTTATGAATGTAGGTGGGGTCAAAAACGATTGTGATTGGTTAGATTAGTACTACGACCACGATCATGCCAACGAGTCTAAAACAGTGTTAGTAAGATTAGTGATATACCTATGTACCTAGCCTAGAAAGCGAACCAATAATTACATCTCTCGAATAATTCCCATAAAATATTTGTTTGTTGATTTTACTATATCATCTCATTATAATCATCACCAGCCTATATACGTCCCACTGCTGGACACAGGCCTTTCTACATGGGAGAAACACATGAGGAGTTTGGGCCATAACACCACCACGCGGGCCCAATGCGGGTTCGTGGATTAAAGCGGTTGCAGGAACAACCGGGACCAACGGCTTAACGTGCCTTCCGAAGCACACAGGAGCTCGAGATAACAACTTCGATTGACCCATTCCAGGATCGACCATGGCGAGAGTTGCTTTTTTTTCGTAACGAAACCAGAGCCCTCAAACCAAAACGCCACCGAGCTCCTCGAATTATATGGCTTACATTTTATAAATTTAGGTTGGGTCAAAAAAGGATTATGATAGGTTAGAACTACAACCACGACCCACCAACGAGCCTAGAAAGCGAACCAATAATAACATCTCTCGGATAATTCCCATAAAATATTTGTTTGTTGATTTTTCCATATAAAGTTTTTTTTTATGAATTGCAATAAAAACGCTTAGTGTGTTCTACGCGTGTTTAGTGTCTTTATTCAAACAGCCAATAAATAGCACTAGAAGTAAGCTCCAATTTCACAATTACAGTCTGAATAAGACTGGGAAAGGATTTTGAAAATTCTATAGAAAGTTTTGAAACTTGAATTACAAATAATAGTTTTTTGGAATGTATTTGCTTTATCGATATGGTTATTATACCAAAACATTTCTTTTCTATTGTACAAAATCTTATTACCGAAACGTTTGTGGCAAAAATTTCCCTTGACAAAGGAGGTCTTTATTATGAAACAAATTTTGGTACCTTTTATCTTTATTATTAAAAAATATTTTCATTATTCCTCAACATTACATCTCAACACAGTCATTATTTATCATATTTACCCCCCCCCCCCCCACCCCCCCACCTTCCGGGACTCGCAACATCTCTTTACCAATTTCAGCGGCTTAAGCGTAAAGAGGTAACAGACATACACACTTTCGCATTTATAATGTTAGTATAAATTTTATCTGTAGGTATTTAATTATATCTTGAACCCAAGTGACAATTGAGCGGGGGCAGGTGTATTCTGAATGACGACAGTAGATAGTTAACAAGGTACTAGTAAATTACAAAGATGCTTCATTTTGCTAACATGAAATTAATACGTTCAGACGTTTGTTTACAAGAATAAAATTTGAATTAAAAAAGTTTTAATAAGTAAGAAACAAAAACGGGTATTATAAGCGGATTGCTAGTGAATAAACAGCTATCCCGTGTCACCAACAACAAGACAGGCAAGACGTGACAAAGAGAACGGTCCTTTGCTTCACATAATGTATTTTTACGAAATCGGACACTATCAAATATTTACAATACCTTCCCAAGGCTTCGATCCGGAGATTTAATGGACTCTTTTATTTTTGCAGTAGTTCCATAATTTCTGATAGTACTTCGGAAATCGCCATCCCTCAGGCTGCGAGGTCGCGATCGGCTTCCAGAGCAAGGGAAGCACTCTCCATACCCGCTAATGTATTAGCCGAGCTCGACGAATCGAAGCTATTTGAGTTGAAGGAAGTAAGTCACTCTAATATAGCATATTTTTACTCCTAATCACAGTAGCTTGAAGGTTCACAAACGTTGATATAATTTAATCCTTCAATGCCCGGACGGCATGCCTCTCATTGATAACAGTGTTTTTACATAGCTTTGTTCTTAAGGAGTTCAGTTTCAATTATATTAAAACGGACCGAATATAATTCTATTTTTATTAATATATCTCATTATCCATAGTTAGAACTACACACTGTTTTTGCACGAGATATAGTAAAATTGATCATCTATCTTGTGGGCACAGGCAGAGTAAGAGCAATAATGATATTAAAATATATGTTTATCATATGAACATTTTGATAAGGGCCAGGTATCAATGAAACATTTGTTACGTTCTTGTTGTCCTTGAATGAGTCTTTCAGGATAAGATTAGCGCACTGCTTAAAAGTAAATTTTATAATTATTTCCCATTGTCACCATCATTAAGATTCATAGTGCTGGTGGTTTAAATTCCAAAGACAGAAACCTCCTCACAATATAAGCCGTATCCAGGAGTGCAGGAGTAAAGCTATACCATTCAGAAAGCTGACTTATGCTTTATCTTAATAATGGTCATGATTGAAAACGCATGAGCCTTAAGACGCTCATGTTTTTCGAGGCATTTAGAAAGCAAGGCGCTGTTTCATTCTTTTTTTGTTTTAGGCGTTTTTATTGTTTGATCTGGACGGAGATGGCTGTATCGACCACAATGACTTGAGAGGCACGCTAGTAAGTCTCGGCGAGAAAATTGACGAACAAGCTGTAAGGAATATGCTTTCCGAGGTAAGACTACGAAGTGGCCAATAAGAAAATAATAATATATTGTTACACTCACGCCTAATATCTAGGTATAGCCCCAATTAAGCATCATTAAGACCTCTTGTGTTATGGATTCTAGATAACGGAAAAATATAGATAATGATAATAATCAAATATCGATGAAATATAGATAATAATAAATCACTAATAAATCAAAGTGAAAAATAAAACAAGATTTTTTAGTTTTTCAATGTTTAATCTTATAATTATCATGATCTTATTGGTTCTGAATTTGAAATACTTAATTCTAAATACTTAATTCATATAAGCCAATCTAAGATGATCATATTTTATCAATTTGGATCACCTGATTTGATATTGCAAACAGATACCCTATCATCCAACTCGTCTTCAGCCTCACTTACGATGGCAAATATTTTCCTCTTTACTCGAGTTTGCATCCACGATGGCATTGTTTTTATTGTTATTGCCATGCTTTCTAAAAATAGGTCGATAGGATCTTTTTCTTTATGTGTATTTTTTAGTTCTCGTCTTGCGTCTTCTAAGACCTCTTGCCCTTTTTTATGGCTCTCTACCATTTCTTTTAATAGTTCAAATAAATCACCTTCTATTTTTCTTTTCCTTGTATCAGTTCTATCCATATTTTTCGTACTATCTTCTGTTACAGTGTCATTTGTAGGTACAAATACAAATTGTTCTTCACTTGTATTTTCATCTTCTTGGACATCAAGATTTTGAGTTGATTCTATGTCATCTACATCTAAATACCTAGACCGCTTACGAGTTTTCATGTAAGGAACTAAAAATTCCATCATCTTGGCATACTTCCAAATATTTGTGTTATAACCAGTTTTACAAGATTTCATTCTTTTTAAACTATCTCGGTGGTTGTCTCTTAATTTTTTCCATTCTGCTTTTGCTTGTTGAACTGCAATAATTTAATACATACCGGTTTAAATATATTTAAAAAGAGTTTTATACTGTAACTAGTGCGTAATATATGTGTTTCCTGTATCTTCCTACTCCATTTATTTGTATACTCCCCTGTCATAAATATATCAATAGGCGTACATAAATGTTAATAAATGTTGAATCAGTTGGCTATACCTAGTATTACCAAGTACATAGTGCACATATTTTTAATAAATTCAAATAATTGAGGCTTATTTATCTTCTGAAGGTAAGTGCTATTGCAAATCGTTACCAATTATCATACCACTCTCTTCATTAATTGAATTGAACCGAACTCAAAAATAAAATCATCGGGCGTAGCGTAACGTGAGTGAATATGTAAATAGCATTTTATAAATTTATGAGCGGTTGACTGATTATGATTTTATTTTTAAGTCTGATCAACGCCCAAATTGATGAGGAGAGTGGTGTGACGGTTGGTACCTAAAACTAACCTAATTATTTCTTAGCCTCTAGTAGATACATTATCTACATCATTAACATTTCTTTCAAATGAAATCGGTAAACTTAAAAGTTTTACCATTTTTTATTTTTAAGTCTTTAGTTTTTATTTATGTCTAGATTTCTGTTTTAAAGTTCAGACTAAAATATGCATATAATACCTACCTCAATATATTTAATCTGCTATGCACTGCGTTACACTTGTAATACCCTTTCATTTGATACCCATTACCCATATGAAGAAGATTAAAACAAATATTAAATCCGCCATTTCGTGGCGGTGGCCATCTTGGATTGGCTATGATACCTATTATATTTAATTGTATTGTCTTCAGAACTAAAGGTGTGTACCAAATATCAAATCAATTACTAAATTGCACCCAAACAAACAATTAAATAACAAACAGGGTAAATAAAACTGTACAAAAATGAATACGAGCTAGACAAATATGAGCGATGTTAATGGCTATTCGGAAATCCTTACTTTTACATTTCGTTCAGTGAAAAATTAATGACTTACACTATTGTACTTACCGCTGTTGATTCCGGCCAAATTCAAGTGAACTATATTTCTCCATGCCGCATGCTTCTTATCAAAATTTCTATAATCTTTACTTGATAGATCCCACAAGCACGGGTATCGTCGCACTGCTTTAATAAACACCTCCATTTTTAAATACAGACACGCCCGAATGGCAAAGTGTAGATAGACAGACGCGAAGGGTTAGGGGGAAGGCGGGAGGGGGGCCGCGCGCAGACGCGTAGCGGAGTGCCAACGAACTCGTTCTTGGTTATTATTACTAGCTCTCTCCGTTCCGCTTGTACCGTTGTGAGTCAAATCACTATTATGAAATTCTCGATTGATAGTCGAACTGAGTCCGGAACTGAGGGCAACCGATCCGCTTGATATCAATGGAGTTAACGAAACGTAGTTTAAGCCTTTAAGCAGGTCATATTAATATAAAGATTCATAGACATTCTAATAGTTGTAATAATAAATTATTTTTAAAGTATAATTTAAATAAATTAAAGATTGAAAGGACAAGGGCACATAGCATATATTGTTAAAATAACGCTGTGGAGTATTAAAAAAGTCGACTAGTATAAGTTTAATTTTTTAGAATAAATATTTTCGTCTACACTCACGTCTAAATATACGAATTAAGATCTTAAAGGTTAACAATATTGACATATACCGTTTAATTCAGATAATTTAAAATGAAAATTAAAAAATATCTTGTAACTTATTGACCATGTTTTACTCATTAAATTACAACTATTTTTCTTAAAAAGTAACAAACCTATGGCAAAAGTGTTTCAGACAGCCAAATTGAGTTACTAGGTTACTCGTTGAAAAACCTAATCGACCAACATCTAAACCGTGGTGCGCACGCAGCGCTAACACAGTGAATTGAATGTAGATTTGGCGGCATTATGGCGGCGTAGGTTTAATAACAATATCAATTTCTAAAAAAATCTTATTTTAGTAAGTAGTTACTAATTTGAATGTATGAGTAAGTAATATATGAAACTACTATTTTCACTTCTCACTGTAAAATAACGGACTTTTTAAACAAGAGTGTTTAAAAAGTCCGTTATTTTAAACACACCAGAGCGAGGATAAAAAATGGTATTTTTAAAAATTTGTTGGTCTCTTACCAACTTACCAATTAATGTAACCAAAAAGTAATGTAACTCAGTTTCTGTTTATTTAATTTCTAGCCTCTTGTGTTATTATTCTTAGCCCCTTGTATAACAGTCTACTATTTAACAAGGATAGCAAATAAGTTTACGGCCCGCTGAATGTTCCCAAGGCGATGGCTTAAAAATTAATAATTGATCGCTTACTAAAAAGAAAGAGTACCTAAGTATGTTTGTAACATTACATCGATACGAAAGCCAATGAAGCTAGAGTTTAATAAGTGAATTAAAAATATCATCTACCTTTATAAAATATCTGGCATTTAATCAATCAAACACACTTCACAGCACAAGGACAGATTGTAACAGAAAACACAACAAAATAGAAAATAATACAATAGGCTCACGACACTCATTCTTTCACGGTTTCTCTGCTTTTTATTTTTAAGTCATGGTTTTAAGAAAAATATAAAGTTTTTTTATAAAATACCTTAACAATACTAAAATGTAAATTTTGGATGGCCTGCAAACATTTTGATGTATTTTAAAATAGTTATTTAACTGTGAAAAAATAATTTATGAAGACGGCTCGTTACCGTGACCTAATAACCTGTACGATCTTGGTCCCTACCCACGCGCTGCCTTTAAGTACGTTAGGTACCCCATAAAAATCAAAAGGAAGCATTATGTTATGAAAATATTTATATTATTATAGGAGATAAGTCCCCCCGCTGCCACTAATGCTTTCTCAATGAGCTCTGACTTATAAATAAATAGTAGGATTGACCATCCTACTATTTATTTATAAACCAATATGGCCCATGTTTTAATTTATTGTCGTATTGCCGGCACCAACCTGTATGCCAAACATAATTCGCTCTTGTACTTGTACAATGCCTGTCTGTACAAGCAGACGTTAAAAGTCGCAACTTGATACTAGCTAAATTTAGGATTCTCAGTGTTCGATATCGACCCCTTGGGGTCGAAATCGTATCCCAGAGGTCGACATAACGAAAACTGATTTTGGGGGTCGACGAGGATTACAAATCGACCCCCATTAATTAACACCAGTTCTTATTTAAAACTTTTTAGATCCCTACTGTATATGAGTTATATTTGGGATATTTACATGTATTTTATTTGTAACGAGCTCCCGATATTTCGGCGCAGTTGCATGCGCCATGAGCGTGGTTTTGGATACGGAAATTGAATACGACAACATATTCTTATAAGGATCATGAGTTTTAGCTGAGCAACGCAATTTAATACTTTGGTTACCACCGCTACACTGGTTAACCACTAAAAAAAACTATAGCAGCTACATTATTTACCTTATCTTGCATAACTGTGTACGCCTTAGTTAAAAGTGGGACGCCCTAATAAGTTCGAGCTGAACCAATAAAATAGCACACAGATTTCACTCGGTATAAATCTAGAGTAATGCCATTACATATACTCCGACAGTATGAAGATAGGTAATTATTTGTTACTTTGCTGCCGTTGATTTAATATAAATCAGATCATGACGTTTAGTTTGCCTAATTTGATGCAAAAAGGAACAGTTTCGTTGGTGAAATCAAATAAAATTGGAAATTCGAAAAATCGAATTTCAGAAAATAAATATTTGGGCAAAAGGAAAGCTTTGGGAACAAAATCTTATAACAAATAGGGATTGTAAAATACTTTCATTGTAAATATTGCAAAATAAAATCTAATCTAAAAATAATTAGGTATTGGTTATTTATTAGTTAAGTTTATATGTGCGTGTTCGTGCGTGACGCTGGTGCAAGGCCGCTCATTAATGTTTTGTTGCCTTTGGAACTTATATTGACTAGGCAACAAGAACTTTACAATTATAATAATTATTATTAGGTCTCGTAGATAAAAACACGTTTCCTTTATCTATGCTTCAATTCATTTTACTCAGCGTGCCCAGCAAAAAGAAATTAAGTAAGAAAAATTGTAAATCCAATTTTCTATATATCTCAAGCTTATTCTTGTGAATTTTCCCCGACTTAAGACGGTTTATGAGTTTCATAAACAGTTTTTTATTGTTCTTTACCAGTTTTTTCTCTAATAACTCAATTTAATATAATGATGTTTTACTTGTTGTTATGAAATACGCTATAATGAATCGCTGAGACAGAATCCTATAAAGGCAAAACGAACTTTTACCCTATCTTTATAAAAGGATTTTATCATAAACAGGTACTTACTCTCATAGCCATGAATTTTCATCACGTGAATTTTGTGAAAATTCAAATCACAAACAAAATAATCCAAATTTGTAACAAAAACCAAGTCGAATGTGTGCCATGCACGATACTGCCAGCTTAGTCCAATAGAGGAAGATATTCGAAGACAAACGGTTTATATTACAACAACATGAAATTCTTTTTTTCTTCTTCTAAAACTACAGTAAAATACATGACGAACAAGACTTACGTACAAAATATTATATAATTAATCTGAACAATATTATTTTCAGAGGGTGAATAAAAAAATATTCTTACAGATTTATTTTTTGATATTTATTACAAAAATAATCTTAATTATATAATAGTTTGAACAACATAAATACTGCATAAAGAAAATTAAGACCCACATTATGTTATATTTATGAAGCCTGGGCTTAAAATAATTTTAATTTTGAACAGCAATCCTACTTATGTAGGATGAGTAGGTATAATTATTATTTTATTTTTTTATTTATTATTAATTATATTTATTATTAATTCGTTTATTTTTAAGACAAACATGAAAATGCCATACTATAGTTACTTTTTGCGTATTGTTATTGCATTAATATAACAACCACTACTTTTTTCTTTTAAAATATAGAGCTGGAGCTAAAACTATAGTAAAATCTTAAAATATTTACAACAATAGGTGCATTTGACATGTTTTACGACTTGAAAAACGAGGGAAAAAAGCAAATCTGCGTTTAGTTTCTGCTGGAACATTATTCACATTTTTAGACAAACGGGCGATTCGAAAAATCTGATTGATTTAAAATGAGGTAGCTTATTAAATTACCTTTGTAAAGAGCTATTCGGAATAAAAGCCCAAAAAAGTCCGTGTCCTTTAAATAATACACATTTTAACATGAAAAAAATACTATAGGAACTTACATACCTTTAATATATCTAATATAGGTACTGTTCCTCAACATATTTTAGTCACTAATTTTTAACCCCCGACGAAAAAAGAGGGGTGTCATAAAGTTGACGTGTCGTCTGTTTATCTGTGTGTCTGTCTGTGACATCGTTGCTCCTAAACGAATGGACCGTTTTTTTAGTTTGAAACAGCTTTGATTAAGATGGTTTTTAGCTATAATTTATGAAGATCAGTTCAGGCGTTTGATGACTATCAGCTCTTTTTCTACATAATAAAAGGGTTTCATTAACTTTCACAGATCCGATTAATTTGAAGTTTGGTGTACGCTGTCACTTCGGTGATATTTCCATGACATACTAACCTTGAGTTGATCTTATATTATCAAAAAGTCTGCGGGATGCTAAATTCTTCAGAAACTTACAGCAGATATAGCGTCTTTGGGCTCTTATGAATAGTCTCAATGGAATACCGGCTTTGACAACCGGCTGGCCGAGTGGTCTGTACCCCAGCCCCCTTATTCACAACTGTCGGAAAATATTCGAATTTCGGAAACTCTATGCCTGTCACTTTTTATCGCTATGCGTCAAAGCGAGACGGCATGTGACTTTTCGAATCGAATCCGTGATCCGACAGTTGAGAATAAGGGGGCAGGCTACTCGGTCGAGAGGTCCCGGGTTCGAATCCTGGCAGGAACAAATGTTTGTATGATAAGTACGAGCATTTGTTTACGAGTCATGGATGTTTATATGTTTATTTAGTATATTTCTAATAATAATATATACTCTTTATTGCACTTTAAATATACACAGTAAGTTACATGTAATAGGAAGTTTGCAAGGGTGGACTTATCTCTAAAAGAGATCTCTTCCAGCCAACCCATGGATAAGTGAGATATTTCAGGTGTGACAAGCAGGTACCACAAAGCGCGGAAAAACAAACTACTTACAACAATTTACCTATCATAAACTAGAAAAATAGGTATGTAAATATACAACATAAATATATACATAAATATATACTTACATACATACATTTAAATACTTTACTAAATACATAAATTAAATAATAGTACGTAGATAAGTTTCCTAGAATTATACTACAATTTGGGATAAAAAATGATTTTTTAACCTAACCTTGAAAGACGCAATGGAAGGACTCTCTTGGATAGCTATAGGAAGATTGTTCCAAAATTGAGCAGCTCGAAAAGTAAAAGAGTGGAGAAGAAAATTGGTATTACATCTAGGAAGCTAGAGCCTCTTAGTGAGACACGGCCGCGTAGAGCGAGAAGGAGGTGTAGCGAACTGGAACCGGGAACGAAGGTAGGAGGGGGAATTTGAATCATTCAGGATTTTATAGAGATTGGTAAGGATGTGCACATTACGGCGTTCCCGAAATGGAAGCCATTTAAGCTCTGCCCGAAAATGAGATACATGATCGAACTTCCGCAATCCAAAAATAAACCGAATAGCCAGATCTTGGAGCCGCTCGAGCTTATTGAGAAGCTCTTAGGTCACATCCAAATAACACATATTAATATCATTATTTCTCCGTTATCTAGTATCATAACACAAGCTCTTAATGCTGCTTACTTTGGGCTAGATAATAGGTGTGAGTGTATAAATATTATAAATTATAAATAGATAGATGATTAATGAGGCCGGGGGTTACTTAATATTTTTAATTTTATATTTTTATACGCAAATTTCTTCAATCTTTGTTGTCTAGACTATAAACGTAATTAGTACCTACCTAAATTGTAAAGAGATAGTTATATATATTTTTTGAATCGTCAAATAACCGTTATTTTTGAATGACAATTAAAAAATCTTTATTTTAAAAGCAACAATTTAAAACATAAATTAAAAGTATATTATATTACTTACTTTTATACTTACTTCACTTAATTTATTGACACACAGGGTTAACACCCGCCCGATGGTAAGCGGTTACCGTAGCCTACCGTCTTTTAGACTACGGTTCAGTTACCGCTTATCACATAATGTCATAGTAGCCGCGTCCCCCTATTCTCAACCTAACTCCTTCTTAATGAGCTTTGGCGACCATTTATTTTAAGATAGAATTAAATTTCCAAATATAAATTGCTTGGCTGGTTTCTTTCAGGCTACGAATCCATTGGATTTTGACGCGTTTGTCAATTTGCTTGGCTACAAGACGCTCGAGCTTGACTCTGAGGAGACCTTGGTGGCAGCCCTGTCGCGCTGGGACAAGGATAACTCAGGCTTTATATCTGAGGAACGGTATTATTTTATTTATCTATTTAACAAATAATGTAGGCACACTAGAACTAAACAATGAAAAAGATATTTGAGTAAAAAGTCTACCTACAAAGGTACTTATATGCTTACCTATTTCTAAATGAAATCTCTCACAGTAGTCCTAATTCATTTTGGATAATCAATAGGGTATTGAGGAATTCAGGTATTTTATTTTTAATAATCAGAAATCTGTATATGTCTTTTGCATGACATAAGAAATATGTGGTTAAAATATGTACAGAAACTACAGAAAGTGGCAAAATAAATGTTACAGAATTTGTTCAAATTGATTCTGTTGTTAAGCGACTTCAAAAATAGAAGGAAGTTCTAGGTTCCACTGTGTGTATTTTTTTTTGTAAGTGTATGTTCACCGATGTTTCTGTTAATTGTGTACCGATTTTCAGAATTATTTTATTATTTATTCGATAGAGTATAGTCCTGAGGCGGTCCCATTGTTACCAAGTCAGGATCTGATGATGGAATCCCAGGGAAATCTAGTGCAAACCTCAAAATTTATAGGTGCGCATGATATGTTTTACTTTTTCCAAAGCTTTTCAAGTGTTTGCTTCTGTTAATCATCATCTTATGTTGAAGAGCTGGTGATAGAAAATAGGTACAATTCTTTAACGGTTAGGAGTTGGAAGATAATTCTTTAAATATTATAGGTTCGTATTGACGAATAGTTGTATTTTATCGGGTTATTTGGGTGAACTGAAAATGGAAGGTAAAACTCCGTAACGGTTTGGAGTTAGATAATACTTTATCAGTGGTACGATACAATTATATAAAACAATATTATATATTTAAACCAAAAATTGAGAGGCAGACAAGTCCATTTAAAAATGTAGAAAAAAATATTAAACAAAAATAAAACCGACTTCAAAAAAATTTTAAAATCTAAGTACGTAGGTACTACAAATACATTTTTTTGGAGTATGTGCTAAACGGTTTCCAAATAGAAATAGAAACAATAGAAAATGAAGTACCGACTTTTTTAGTAGATATCCAGGTACTTAAATTCACTTATTTTTTCCTTTTTAGTGTTTTGAAGTCGGTTTTTTATGTTCTAAAGCTGACATGATCGTGATGGTTAACTATAATTTATGAAGATCTATTCAGTTCAACTCATTTCTCACTTTACAAAAAGGTCTGACTAACTTTCACATATTCGATTGATTTGTAATTTGATGTAGCTAAGTTGATTCGGTGGTATTTTCGAGATTAAATACCAGCGAATCAATGTTTTATTTTCATAATTATTGCTTCCGGGAGTCTTACGTGGCTAAGCAAATTATTATTTATAAAGATAATTGTATTTGTATTATCTTGTTCTATGAAGACCGAACTACACACACGATTCACCCACATGATTTACATAGATTGGATCGACTGAATCCGAGTTAGAACAATGTGATTATTAATTGCTTGCAGTAATATTAACGTTGTTGATTTAATTAATTCACGCAATTGTAATTTACGCAATTGCTAAAGTACAGCATTAGCCGCAAATTACGTTCTATATAGGTAAGTGAAAATTTGATTGAAAACAATTTGATTAGCTGAATCGATTCTCGTAATATTTTTTCCTAAAACAGCCAAATTCTAATTACAGTATGCGTTACGTACGATAAATTTGAGCTTTAAAACCATCCCTGTTTATAATTAATGTTGATTTGGTTTTAAAAATAAAATGGCGAAATGCTCTCAATCTCCTGGACTTTCTTTGAAAATAAACAATAAATTTCAACATATTATAATCATGTAATCAACAGTTTATATTTTTTTTATTCGTTTATTCTTATCAAAGGAGCGATGATTTGTTGATCTATACTTACTTAACTTATAATAAAAATGAAACTATCGCGTCTCTGTACGTTACATATTATTATATTTGCACAAATTAAAAATAGTTTGGGGTACTGAGAATAAGTAACAAAACGAATTTCTGTCATTTGTAGAACTTTTGTCTGTCTGTCGGTTTGTCTGTGTGTTTGAAAGAGCATCAAACCAAAACTACTAAATTGAGTTTTAAGATTTCAAAATTATTTTGGTGTCCATATCTTACAGTAATATTTAGTCTTTACTTCATTTAAATTGGCTTGCTTTATCGAAAGTAATTACGATTTGAAGACAGAAAGAAAAAAAAATACCCGCGTGCTAGACACCGCACCATCGGCATCGCAGCTATACGCCCCGCCCTTAGTGAATGGTTAAAGAGACGGAAGGAATCGCTTTCCTTTCGCATGGTGCAGGTCCTCTTGGAACATGGCTGCTTCAGGAGGTATCTGCTCAAAATAGTGATAAAATAGCAAACTCCAATCTCCCGATACAACGTCCCGCACACTCATACTTTGTCCAAGATGATCAAGAGAAATAGATTACGGCAGTAATCACCATCGGTAGTCTCACTTTACCATCCATAATTAAGGCCATAAAGGAGGAGAACGCCTGGAAAGCTTTCCACATATTCTGTGAGGCAGTCATAAGTGAAAAAGAGGAGAAAGAAAAATCTTTAGCACAGAAAACCCGCATCCGTAAACTCGGATGCAGGCGTACAGAATACACCAGCTCGCTTGTTCCTTGAAGTGGGCCCATGGGAGACAGGTGGGGAGCCCCATCAATTTGTTCAACTGCATTATAGTGGCGTCACAAGGGTGCTCCGTGCGGCGACACCATCACAAACTATAAGTGGTAATATCTTTGTTAGAGCAGGGTACATGTACAAACGCATAACAGAAATAGGGATAGGGGAACACTGTTGCCTAAAACTCTGATGACACGAGAAGTTGGAGCACCGGAGTTGTTTTGGTGGTTAGTCTCGACCTATACTATATTTGCTAGTCTATAATACCTTTTTAGTATCGTTCTTCAGAAAGATAGATATTCTTTATTATTGCCAATAAAAAAATAAAAATAAATGTGAGTGTCTAAATGTGCAGCTAAATCCCTTTTCCCTCTTGCGCATTCATATTTCCTCCGCTGCTAGAATAGATTTCCATTGACTTGTGACGCATAATATTGTCTTATATTTTCGCGTGCCACACACATTCTACCTGATTCAACTCGCGTTTAAACTTAACTGGATGTGCGATGCGGAGAAAATGAACATATAAAATTATTGATAGATATATAGTGGACTGTATTTTTGCGTTTGAGAACTACTACAACACGTTCGGAGAAAATAGGAAATAAACTGCCTGCGGTTAGAATAAAGAAAGACAGTTCAATAAGGGAAAGATGCACAATACCTTCTTGAAATGTGATGGTCTTCAGCACACAACCTCGTGGTCGTGGCGGCGGTGGAAGCGGCCGGCTTGCGTTGCCGGTCAGTATTATGAAGAACTGTCTCGTGCACTTGTTTGTAAGACTAGCGGTTCCGAACGCTGGAGCAATACTACTCGCACCACCTCTTGCGGCGGCAAGTATCCTATTCTTCTTATTCGCGGAAGCGGCGCTCTTACTCGCACGTATTAAACACAGGTATGTGCGGGAAAGGGATCACGATATAGGAAGGATGCAGAGGATTGTGAGTAACAATTCTCATTCCAAAAATACAGTATAAGTATATTAAAAATAATATATGATAGGCGCAACCATTTCCCCCCGGCTTGAAGGGATGCCTTCAAAAAAAATCGAACTAAACTAAAACCTTAACCTAAGAAGCGTTATGTATTTAATGAATTATTGCTTAGGCAAAGGACAGAGACGTACAACCGGGCGTAAGTACGATCCAGAAGCGGTTTTTACTCGAACTACGCGTATGACGCCATCTTTAGCTGGAAAAACCTCTTCCACAACACCGAGGGGCCAGTGAAGAGGAGGAGCATTTTCTGTATTTAGAACAACGACAGTACCTACAGTTATTGGGTTAGCTGGCGTGTTCCACTTATCGCGACTCTGTAAGGTGTGCAGATACTCTGCCCTCCATCGTTTCCAGAAAGACTGAATTAATTTATCTAATAAAGCGTGACGAGTAAGAATGTGAAGCCTATCTTCGTCAATGTCTACTGCAGGTAAGTATTTTAAAGGCGTGAGACTTAAAAAGTGTGCGGGAGTCAATGCAAGCGGCTCTGACGGGTCGCTAGAGAGCGTTCTACATAGAGGGCGCGTATTCATTATGGCCTCAACTTGTGTGAGGACGGTACTCATCTCCTCAAACGACAGAATTTGTTCGCCGATTACACGGAATAAGTGCATTTTGAGGCTCTTAATATTCGCCTCCCAATTACCTCCAAAGTGACTAGCGGCAGGAGTATTCAGTAACCAAGTAATGCGGTTTTCAGCGAGCACATGAGAAAAATCAGTGTTAAAATGCTTGGAAATTAAGAACGCGTGCAATTCAGATAGAGCGCGTTTCGCACCGACATAATTAGTCCCGTTATCTGAATACATCCGACCAACAGGACCGCGGCGAGACAAAAACCGTTTGAAAGCTGCCATAAAGCAGTTAGTGCTTAAATCGCCTGCCAGTTCAATATGAACGGCACGCGTGGTCAAACAAACAAATAGGCAAACGTAAGCTTTAGTGGACCGTATACCGCGGCCACGCGATACTGTTACCTTAAAAGGGCCTGCGTAATCTGTACCTGTATGTGTAAAAGGTTTTACAGTTTGTATGACGCGACAAGACCTATGATCTGACATTTCGGGAAATGTTGATTTAGGGCGAAGTTTAAAACATGGAATACATTTATGTACCCGGTTACGAATTAAGTTGCGTGCGGATAGAATCCAATACCTTTGACGTAAGATTGACATCAACAAATCTGGACCAGCATGACAGTGAAGTTTGTGATAATAATCAACTAATAAATTTAAAATATGATCTTTACGCGGTAAAACTATAGGATGTTTTTCATTAAATTTTAAATCAGAGTGAATTAAACGTCCACCGACCCTAACAATACCGTCTTGTAAGAACGGTTTGAGTCGTTGAAATGTGCGATTGCAAGTCTTTCCCGTTTGTAATTTGACAATTTCATCTTGAAAATATAAGCTTTGTAATTCGCGAATAACCATAGCCTCTGCGTGCTCCAGATCTACAGCGGTTATGAATTCTCTCGGTGGTAATAATTTCATAAAGCGACATACGTAAACGACGATGCGCAGAAGTTTTGACCACAAAGAGACACGATTCGCCAACGCGAGGATGGGAGACTCCCTTTGCGATACAGAAGTGACAAATGAATGTTTTTTCCCTTCTGGCGGTTCAGAAACCGTAGAAGGATTGAAAGGGCCAATTGGCCACTCGGACGGAGCAAACTTGATCCAGGCTGGGCCATGGAACCAAAGCGGGTGGTTAATAATTTGTATGGGAGTAAGTCCACGGGATAGACAGTCGGCAGGATTTTCTGTGCCTGGCACGTGATAGAAGTTTTGCGGTGACAATAAAGCCTGAATTTTCGAAACCCTATTCGAAACAAAAGTGTCCCACCTGTGAGGGGACGCGTGAACCCAGCAAAGAGTGACAGTCGAATCAGAGAATGCGTATACCTTATCGATTGGAAAGCGATTATTACATGCGTCAATAATGTTATTTATTAATTTAGCGAGCACAAGAGCTGCACTGAGTTCGAGCCTAGCGAGAGAAATCACTTTTTGAGGAGCAACCTTTGATTTTGCACTAATAAGGTGGACTGAGATATTTTCGCCATTCTTGACGTGAAAATAAACTACAGCTCCATAAGCTTTTTCGCTAGCGTCTGCAAAGCCAACGATGGTCAGGACGCTACCTCTTGTGAAATCAACATGGCGTGGAATCTTTATTTGTTCAAGACTAGGAAGCTCCTTCCTGAAGCGGGACCACAGTTTAACGATATCGTCAGGAGGGGTTTCATCCCAATCACAATTGCGAAGCCAAAGTTCCTTAATGAGGAGTTTGGCGTGTAATATAACAGGGGCAACAAAACCCATAAAATCCCATAACCTTGCAACACAAGATAGTATGGTGCGTTTAGTACAATTTTCAACAGGAGTACAAATTTTAAGACTAAATAAGTCAGAACTGGGAGACCAGCATAAGCCGAGAACCTTATGAGAATCGGAATCATTAAATTCCTTCACTGATGAAAGACGATGCGTTGGCGGAATGTAATCTAACACGGTCTGTGAATTACTCGTCCACTTTACGAGATCGAACTGTCCAGCTTTCAGGAGCGAAATAACCTCAGCAGCTGTGGTAACAGCCTCCGCTTCGCTATCTAGGCAGTAGACAAAATCGTCCATGTACAGGCCAGTCTGTACCGCTTCCTTTGCCATAGGAAAGGAATCACCCTCATCGGACGCGAGCTGTTTGATTGTACGTAATGCGTGAAATGGACTCGACTTGAGGCCGAAACAAACGCGGTTGAACTGATAAACCTTAAGTGGCTTATCAGGTGCGAAGCGATATAAAAAGCGTTGAAATCTACGATCACTCTCACGGATGCCTATACATAAAAACATCTGCCTTATATCGGCGGAGAGTGCTACGGAAAATAATCGAAAATTAACAATTATATTAAATAGATTGCCTTGTAAGTTATGTCCATTATAAAGGATATCATTGAGAGATACAGACGTGCTAGTTTTAGCACTGCCATTGAGCACCATGCGCAACTTTGAAGTCAGTTTATCCTCTCTGATGACTCCGTGATGCGGTATAACATATGACGGTATGTCTTTATTCTCCTCCATATCAGGAGGGGCTGGTGAAATATAACCTTTTTCTAAATATTCGTATATAACTTCATCGTATGCTTTCTTTAATTTAGGTGAAGCCTGCATTTTGCGCTCGAGACATAAAAAACATTTTTCGGCTATTCGATAGGAGTCGCCAAGAGAAGAAACATCACCCTTGAATGGGAGTGCGACAGTATAACGACCATCGACATCGCGTGTGGTAGTGCGAGTGTATATATTCTCACACTCCCTATCATCTGGACTGATAATCGGCAACACAGCAACCTCTTCAATTTCCCAGAACTTGCGGACGACGGACTCTATAGGCTCGACGGCCTCTATAGGCTCGACGGCGCAGCAGTACGAAACGGAAGCGTAAGTATTAAATGCGGGAGCGGAACCAATAATAACGTATCCCAGTACGGTTTCTAAAGCGTGAGGCGCGACGTGTGCGGGTTCGCCCTGAATATGGCGTGACAACAGGAGGTGCGGGAAGATCGAAGCACCGACAAGCATATCGATAGCTCCGGGAACAGAGTAAGTATCATCGGCTAAAGGTAAGTTATTTAAATTAGAAAAAGACGAAATGTCGATACTGACGGTCGGCAGCCGTTCGGTAACTTTATCGACAACCAATGATTCCATATCGAAGTTGACATTGCGATCATAACGCGAAAAGAATTTTACATTTACCGATCCTTGAATAGCTTTAGTGCTACCTCCTATTCCTTTGACAATAGAACACGTCGGTATCTGTAGCGAGTGTAGTCCTAAGCGATTACAACATTCGCGGGTAATAAAATTGCTTTGAGAAGCGCTGTCCAATAAGGCACGAACATAATGTTCATTACCATACGAATCAATCATCATAACTCGCGCGGTGGCAAGTAAAACAGTAGAAGGCGCGTGCGAAATATTTTTATTTAAGTTGTCTGATAACGTGCACAATGCAACGTCATTAGAAGTACCGGGCGCCGCGGATGGGCGCGACACCGTCGCAGAATTACTATTTCTCGGACGGTCCGAGCGTGAATCGTCGCCGGGCGGCGAAGAGTCAGGTGCGTGTGCGTGCGGCGTTGTACTTGTTACCACAAGCGATGCGCCACCGAGTGTGCTTAGCGTGGATGTGGCATTTTTATTTTCAAAATGAAGCATCGTATGATGTTTAAGATTACACTTACGACAATGCGAATTAGAATTACAATCAAACGAGCGGTGATTTTTACTTAAACAATTAACACATTGAGCATTTTGTTTTACAAATCGAAAGCGTTCATTAGGCGTTAATTTTTGAAATCCCGAACAGTTATATAAATGTTCGTGTTTCGTATTACATAAAGAGCAATGACTTTGAGAAGTTGCGGTTGTAGTATTTAAATAAGTATGCGTAGTTTTATGTGGCTTCGATGCCGTATCCGTTTTCCTAGTGACTTCATGTTTACTATTAGAAGTAGCGCGTTGCAATATTTTTATATGATCGCGAATAAAGCACACTAAAGAGTCGAAAGATGGGATGTCGGAACCACGTTTGTCCATTTCGAAAGCGCGAGCGGTTTCTGGGTCCAATTTCTTTAACGCGGTATACAAAAATATAAATTCTGATAAATTATTTATTTTTAAATTATTTAGTGCAGAAACTGATGTTGCAAATTTATCTAAAAATAGCTCGAGGTTACTAACCGTTGCGGAATTTAATGGTTTTAATTCAAATAACTGATCCAAGTAAGAAGAAGCAAGTAGCCGCTTGTCTTCGTACTTATTTATTAAACATTCTATTATAACATCGTAATTTTCGGCACTTGGAGTTATGCCTGCGAATACAGATCGAGCTTTGCCAGAGAGTTTGCCAATTAAATAATGCAATTTTTCCGAATCTGTCAAAACAGGATTGTCGTGAACAGTATTTTTAAAAGAACTATAAAACAAAGGCCAATTTTTAATATCGCCATTAAACTCAGGTAATTCAATAGGCGGCAACCTAGGCCTATCACCTCGAATATACTTCGCATCGGGTTGCGTTATTTGACAAGACTTAGCGGCGCGTTTGACTCGATAATACAAGTCATCAAATGATAAAAGAGGCTGATAATTAACAACGTATTTAGGGTTCGAATCTAATTCGACAGAATTTATTCGATCCAGCACACTTTCGAAATCAGAGCGCAACTTATCAATTGATTCCAGGTCACATAAGAACGATTCTCTTACGTGTTCTCTAGAAAGCTTATCGACCTTATCGGCGATAGCTTGTATGCGTGAGAATATAAGGTCTCTTTTTGCATGTAAAAGTGACAATTTATTTTCAGTAGACATTTGATATAAGTATTTTAACTTATGTAAACAAACAATATAAGCGGAGCGGTAAGGTTATATTACAAACAATGCGGTGCGGTGGAGAACAGAGAAATACACCTACCTACCTAGGATACGTATGGGAGCGCGGTAATAAGAAACGAAATAATAACCCAAACGTAATCACTTAGGTACGAAGAGTATCTGCAATGGAATGCGGTAAACAGACTTAAGTTTTAAGACTTAAGTATGCTATGATAAACAAAGCGCGGTATTACCTATAGTCATAGAAAAAATAAAGCGGTTAGAAACAACTATGATTATAGGATAATCAGTAAAATAGTTACATAAACGAAACTATGGTGCGTGAAAGGGTAAACTACAGTACAAATGCGTTATTTATTAGACTCAAGTAGGTAGGTAACTAGAAATGACGAATACGCTACTTGGACGCGGAGCGTAAGTAATAATAATTACTTAACGAGATTATTTAAGATAAATATACTTGCGTATGCGATTATTTTACATAGGTAAGCTTACGAGCTTTCAATTGAACTATCGTAATAAATGTATTTACGTAGGTATATTGAGAAAAATGCACAAAATGAAATGCGGTTGCGTAATATATTTCTAGAACATTACTTACTTATAATAATTATCGACTCAAATTCGGTTCGTTTGGACCATAAAATGGATGTGCGATGCGGAGAAAATGAACATATAAAATTATTGATAGATATATAGTGGACTGTATTTTTGCGTTTGAGAACTACTACAACACGTTCGGAGAAAATAGGAAATAAACTGCCTGCGGTTAGAATAAAGAAAGACAGTTCAATAAGGGAAAGATGCACAATACCTTCTTGAAATGTGATGGTCTTCAGCACACAACCTCGTGGTCGTGGCGGCGGTGGAAGCGGCCGGCTTGCGTTGCCGGTCAGTATTATGAAGAACTGTCTCGTGCACTTGTTTGTAAGACTAGCGGTTCCGAACGCTGGAGCAATACTACTCGCACCACCTCTTGCGGCGGCAAGTATCCTATTCTTCTTATTCGCGGAAGCGGCGCTCTTACTCGCACGTATTAAACACAGGTATGTGCGGGAAAGGGATCACGATATAGGAAGGATGCAGAGGATTGTGAGTAACAATTCTCATTCCAAAAATACAGTATAAGTATATTAAAAATAATATATGATAGGCGCAACCATAACAAAGACAACTGACTTCTTCAGCGGCCCCGTAACCACGATCGCTGAAAGCAATCGAAACGTCACGTGTAAAATTATAATGTACTTTCTATTCGAACGCCAGTTAAATCCCGTAATGTGATTTTATTAAAAACTTGTAATGCAGTAGGTATTTGACAATGAATTTACTCAGTGATTATTTAGGTATTAATACACCTCTACTGCCCCTACTTCCTATTACATGTAACTTACTGTGTATATCTAAAGGGGAATAATGAGTATATAATATTACTGTTCTAATAAGTAAATAAAAAACTCGCAGGCCATATCTTTCACCGCAGCCACCATAATATGAAATAAACACGTCAACATTCGGATTATGATCTTGTCTTGCTATTAATAAATATAAGCTTACATTTAGCAAAACATGTGTCGTTGACTAATCACAGTTGCCGAATACAGCGTCGAGACTGCTGAAGACTACACTTGATGAAATATTCAATGGCTGCTCGCTTCGTTATAACATCGCGAAATTTTAATGTAATTAATTTACGTAATCACCGAGTAATAACGACCGCAAACTACGTGAATAGGCCAACTTATCTAATCTCCGTGGTATTGGCGCCTAGAAAGTTCCCGTGCAAATTATGGAGAGCTACAACGTTGAGCATGATACCGATTAAAATGAAAGTACTTAGCTGTCTGTTGGCGGAGTTCCGAACATTTCGAATATTTTTCCTTATTGGATGATTTATAGATGATATTTAAAAATGAAAAATATGTGGCAACTGGCACGTCAAAATCCCATTTCAAAATCATACTGAAGGAGATGCCCCAAAAATGAATGGAATGGCCAGGTGTGTGTCCTTAGATATATTAACCGGTCAGTAGGCAAAAAATATGCGGACCGGTTTTTGATAGTCCATTTTTTTAGTTCGCTTTGTTACGTAGTTTTAGACAAAAAATTACAGTAGAAACACCGCAACATCACCCATTTATACATCGTAATTAATTATGTCACTTTGGTGACCTTTGGTGATTTTTTTAGACTGTGTATACACGAGTACACCAGGCCGGATATGAAACATCTCCTTTCAGTACTTAGATAAAACAGTCCATGCAGTGGTAATTTTATCTACAACTTTAAGACAAAAATGAAAGAAACATGTTTCAGATTTATTCAGCCTATCGACATCATAAGCCCAGAATGTATTGTGATTTAATATTTCAACAATAGGCGCCCCAAAAAGAAATGGTCGGTGCTAGCATCTCGTGGGAACCATAAACACTACGGAGCCGAGATTAAATTACATTTTCAGCTATTGTGATGATATATTCGCCGGTTAACCTGAATTGTCATGACTTAAACCGATCCACGACTTTTTCGTTTGACGGTTGTGTTACCGGAAAAAACACATTTTCCCGGCAATACTTTCTCGCATGTACAGTCACCAACAAAAGTCGATTTACACTATAATCTTTCCTTTTACAATGCAATATTTTTATAAAAACATATTGACTTCCAATTAAAAATTTGTAACAACGCTGTGAATGCCGTATTGTGACATGGTACTACATGCTTAACCTTCTTTACGACGTTTTTACTTATCATTTAAATTAAATTATTCTTTCTCTCTTATTACATTAAAAACAATCGATCATCAACGATATTGCATAATGATGTGAATCAATAAGTAAACAATTTTGATCCTTATCGCATTGACATGAGAAACAGAATTTCAACATCATTTTGACGCCGACTGTATTGTAGTGTTTAATATTTTCTGTACCGTACCTACTTAAAACGTGGTTACAATTACATGCTAATCATCATCATCATTTAGCCGAAAGACGTCCACTGCTGGACAAAGGCCTCCCCTAATGATTTCCATGAGGATCTGCGCGACGCTGCACGCAGCCTCCCCTAATGATTTCCACGAAGACCGGTGCAGTTGCGTATCCAGCGTCTACGTGCGACCATCACTAGATTGTCGGTCCACCTACAAGCTACAAGCCACAAGCTAATTATTTAGTAAAAAATACAAAATTAAAAATTTTAAGTAACCCCCGGCGGCGACATCAACCATCTATCTAACACCATCTCATTGATACTATGCATAACAGCCCAAACACAGTATATCTGCTGTAAGTTTCTAAAGAATTAAGCATTTCGCAGACTTTTTGATGGTATAGGATCAGCTCAAGGTTAGTATGTCATGGGAATGTCACCGAAGTGACAGTACACCAAATTTCAAATCAATGGGAAGTGTAAAAGTTAGTAAAACCCTATTATTATGTAGAAAATGAGCTGATAGTCATCAAACCTGAGCCTGAGCCTGAGCTGATCTTCATAAATTATAGCTAAGAACCATCGTAGTTACACCAGCTTTCAAACAAAAAGAAAAAAAAACAAAATCGGTCCATTCGCTTAGGCGCTGCGATGCCAGAGACAGACACACAGATACACAGACAGACACGTTAAACTTATAACACCCCTCTTTTTCGTCGGGGGTTAAAAATATTCATATAATAGGCTAGTAATGCTGGGTGACGCTATACAGTTTGTCGAGGGTAAAAAAACAAGGCAAACATATACGAAAAATTTAAAATGCTCACTTTCTGCATTTTCATTAGAACTACCTATTTTAAAAAGTTTAGGTACCTAACTTGTACGGTCAGCTACGTAAGTCGCTTAACAAACCCAAGCTTACAAAACGACAAAGATCTATGAAATTCTTAGTTAGAATAGAAGTAATATATGTGTGTATAGTATACGTGTATTACTTATTATGTATTCAAATTTTCTTATTAGGTTTATACGTATATATTTTTTGTGAGATTTCATTAGAAATAAGCAGTGCCTTTGTACTCAACTGTGTTTTATGTTTTATCTTTTGAATCTTTTGTGTGTACATAAATAAACAATAATATAAGATACTCAACATCAAAGATTCACAAATATCAGTGAATTATTCCACAGTTATATTTATCCGCTTATTTAAGCGGAACCTCTAAAATTATAAAAAACAATACATATTGTTTTTTATAATACCTCTTTTTTTGTTACCTCTAAAATTACAAAAAACAATACATATTGTTTTTTGTAATTTTAGAGGTGCTAACCAACTTTGGTTGCTTGCTGTGCCGTTTAAGTAATAGTTGTTAAAGGAGATTTATTTATCAGTAAGTCAAAGGTAGTTGAGGCTTGTAAAGATGATATAATTCTAATAATACCGGTTGGATAAATATTGGTATAACAAGAGTTTTGGGCCATTTTTAAATAATTAAGTCGTATTTTTAATCAAGATAGTTTAAAATTGTTTTTTTATGGATTTGTTCCCGCAAAGCTTCTAAATTACGCTCATTTTACGTTGTATTATGTTACTTTGTTTTTACTGTTTCAGTATAGAACAATCAAACATACTTAATTATTTAGTTTTATATTAACAAGACAGATTTTTTAAAAAAACTCTTGTTTTTAAAAAAATTTAAGAACATGAGTCCTCTTTAAAATCAGCTTTATGAGTTAAGTCTTTTTACATAAAAAATAATTAATCAAAACTCGGATCTCGTGAATCATTTAGTTTGTGACCCGTAAGATCGGCCAAAATGAGTCTAGTCCTAAAGATTACAACTTGAAAGACTCCTTTTCAACACAAGTAGGTACTGAAAAGGTAAATTTAATATTATTTTAAAAATAAATACTTGATGGTTTATTTTTCCGAACCGTTTTTTATTACGATTTCCAGTGTAATCTGTTCCCCCACGTCAACGAGGCAGAACCTTAATCCACGGCAAAATTCTTAGAAAGAAAAAAAGATGTGATGAAACAGGATTCATTTATAAAATTTGTAGGTGTTTATATTTGTTTTTGCTACATAAGTACCTAAACCGCAAGTTACACTAGGAGCGAGTGAGCGAGCGAACGGATGGGCGCAGCGGGGCGAGTGAAACTCTGCAAACTAAGCGAAGCATTGGCGAGCTAATGTGGGTTCACATCTAAAATTAACTGTACGACCTACTGGCTCAGCGGGGCTAAATAGCATCGCTTTTAGCTCCTAGTTCGCGGTGTGTGCACCCGCCAACCAGCCTAGAACATATTTATACCATGTTTTTTGTCATCACGAGCTCGCAAGGCAAGCGGGCGGGTGAGCGAGCGAGCGGATGGGCATAGTTCCGAATCTATTCAGATCTGTAGTACACGGTGTGCACCAAACTAAGATTAGATGTGGTTAGCCCGCGCTTGCCCGCCCGCCTCGCCCGCGCTTGCCCGCTCGCATCTCCCGCGCTTGACCGCTCGCCTCGCCCGCGCTTGTCCGCTCGCCTCGCCCACACTTTCACACTCGCGGTGTGGCTAGAGCTAAATATGGCAGGTACCGTCCTTGGAGGAAAGCAAAGCATACATAACCGACTCTTAGTTGTAGAGCCGAAGGTTTTTTTAATTAATTTGTTGATAAAACGCACAGTTAATGCCTAACTAGTGCAGGTTTACGATCTAAAATCGTATCCACTTATTAATATACCACTATAAAATTTTGTTCATGCCGGCTTTCAGTATTTTGTTAAAATGGGTGCACCTGCAGATCAATAATCATATTTGAGTGTACTTACATTCATGTTACTTGTGTTTATGTGTATAAGACATTGAAAAAAGATGTAAAGTAGTATAAAAGTAATAGTAGCATTACACGTTAAAATTTTTAGAACCTACAAACGAATAGTAGTGTGAACGAGACATAGGATATACTTAATATAATACGTTCCTTTTATGTGATAAAATATATCAAAATCCTACGTCTCGAAAGCTAAACCACTCGTAACAGGTTATTGAAACACGGCGTTTCAGAGTGTGGTGCCGTTATAAACAAAAAAGCAGCGACATATAAGTATATTATTTTGTTTAAATTTCATCTGATGCGTAAAATGAGATGTCTTATTATAAACTCTAGTTTTGAGAAATGCTCGCCACTCAAAGTGCTGCAAAATAGGTTGAAATGGAAAGGACATAATGGCAAAGGTGTCTATGAATTACGATGATATAGGTACCAGTTTTCGTTTTGTAACAGGTCTTTGACTTTTCTACAATTGTGAGAGTCATTAAATAAGCTAAAATGTCATCTAAACGTTGAATCTATATCTGTATTTTTCAAATCAAAATTAAATATCTTTAGGAGGTTTCTTACCCGGAGCAGTAATCACAATTTTGAGTACTTTTGACCCAATTCACGCAGCTGAATACTTTAAATATGTATACCTATTCTTATTTCTAACATTTAAAATAAATGTTTGAAAAATATATATATTATATATCTACTTAGAAAAAAAATCTAAACTAGAAAACTATGTTACCTTACAATGCAAGGAACGAAAGACTACAAGAATTTCCGGGTTATCCCAATGGTAGCTCAAGTACAATCCTGAGACTGCTCATCAATCGTTGAGCAGTATCAGGATTGTAAAAGACCGCGGGCCAGTCCCCCGCCCAAGGTTTTTTTTTCAGGTTAGATATTTTTTCGAATTCTTGTTTTTAAATAAATAATTTTCATACAAAATTATTGAGCCTCATTGCTGAGTAAGTCTATTTTAAATCATCTAAATAAACCAAAAAAATCTTGTAAAATTATATACGACTTTATTATATTTTTGAGAG
Source organism: Nymphula nitidulata (assembly GCA_947347705.1). Lineage (NCBI taxonomy): Eukaryota > Metazoa > Arthropoda > Insecta > Lepidoptera > Crambidae > Nymphula > Nymphula nitidulata. The sequence continues at coordinate 14,614,069 of OX374626.1, read as the reverse complement.
TCAAATTACAAAGGACAAAGAATTAAAGTACTTAGTTAATTGATGTCGTTTCATTAGAGCATCGTTTTACAAAGCTTTAGTCGTTTTGTAAACAGGCTTATTATGAATTCAAGCGGGTACTTTAATTACGGCAGTTTCGGTATATTTTGACGCTACTTTAGTCTTATTAACGTCAATCTTGACACAAGAAATCCGTGTTTTACATTTCAAATACTACCTTCATTAAATTTTCAAGGAAATTTCAAAATCATTTTCATAATAGGCACTTATATTCTCATCGTCCTTTGCAGAAGCCGTACATACAATGATACAGTTTTGAATTCTTTGGGATAGCACTGGTCGAATAACTGCACAAGCGAATGCGTTTGGATTGGACGTCCAAATAAGTTGAACTGTTAACCTTTTCCTTTTTGAAATCAGTTGATTTGGATACAATGCTTGTAACAAACATTATTCGTCTCCAGCTATCTTACTTGTTTTTTTCCGTTATGGTGATAATGCCAAATTAAGCTTATATTTTCTTTCTATCTCTTTTCGCGTTCCTTTCCCTTCAATTCGAAACACAGCGAACCGTTTCACGGCTGAAATAAGAAAGGCGGTGGTACCTTACCCAGATGACTCTACATGCGGGTCTACCACCTAGTAAATGGTATTTGGTTAAGTCATTACGATTTCATGAAATACGGTTCAAATCCGTCACAATTCATGCGCCAGAATTCGTCGCATTGCTGTTTAGGCATACTTATGTGACGCTTGATACAAATTGATGATTTAGGCATACACTCTAATTAGGTTAGGTATTAGTTTCCAGATCCCAGTGTTCCCGTTGTATTATCGACGAACACTCCAGATGCAAGTCTGAACTTAGTTGGAAAGTTTTAATGGGTGTATTGATGGAATTAATAGGATCAACTATTTGCATAGTAACGTGTAAACTAATTATGTGCCGAATGTGCTTTTGAGTCGATTGCTATTATTCATTTGAAATTTGATATCTAGTGAGACCAAATTTCTGGACTGAGTGATATGTCTGTCTATTTTCAATCCAGCTTGGCGGCAATTCAGTACATGCGTGATTTTAAACAAGGCACGCCTGTAAACCTAAGATTGGGGCATTATTGTGTGATAGACCAATAAAATCCTATATTGATGTTAGACACAAAATATGTTTTATTATTATCAACTAATAAGCGGTTATATTTAAATGTCCTACCGAACAGCATTAAGGGGATACTTCGGAAACTTGTTTGACCGAAACGGAAAGGGATAGAGACATGACTTATCAGCGTGAGTAATAAAGAGAACAATATTACCTATAGCACACGCGCGCATAATTTAAGCAATAAATTGGAATTGATTTTTAGAGTGAGTTTAGTAGTAGTTTGAGTTTCCAATAGCTAATTGATATTCTAATAAACTTAGTTTGGTTTCTAAATATTCTTCCGTTTGCTTTTAAAACGGAAAAAAGGTAATAAGATGGATCATCTTTGAGTTTTTTATGTTGAAAATTATTTCCATTCTTAATTTGGGTTTTGTAAAATACATAATAATTAAAACCTATCAAAAACATAAATGTGAAATACGAGCTAAGTTCAATATTGAATAATGCGTCGTTCTCGACTTCACTGACAAAAGAATCGAGATCTATGGATGCCAAATTATATGTTAACTCGCGATGTAATTCAAACTTAAGGTTTGACTCAGCCATTTTTTACGTACGGGAAATATTTGCAAGTTAGTGTATATCTTGTTTGCACTGGACTCATACTATTAGGTTGATATAGTTGGTAAAAAATAGCCAAGTCAAATCTTGAGCTATCAAATATTCCAGTGCTGAATTAACTATGCTGTGCGATACACAGTATATAATAAAGGTCATGTATTTTAAACAGATTTTTCACAGTATGTGTTTGTTTTCAGGATCCGACACGATTTGATGACGTTCGGTGATCGTTTCACTGAGAAAGAAGCAGACTACGCTTTAGACGAAGCGCCAATAATACAGAAGAATGGGAATCCTATGATCGATTACATTCGGTTCTGCAGCCAACTCGCTGGTCTTCGAAAAGCTAACAAAAAACAGGAACAATAATAAATTAAATACAGTACAATATTAACTGTTCTTTGATTTACGTGACGATTATTGCACAAACAGGAAAAGGTATTCAATTTGTATATTATAATTTCTATAAATTTGATGTAAACAATGTATGTATGGCTCATTAAATAATTAAGTAATTGAGCTGGTGAAAACTTTCTCGTTAATACCTTACCCGGCTGTCATAGCACCCGAATTTATAATAATGTTATTTAATGAAACAATAAGAGGAGTTGCCAATTTTCTAAAAGCAAAGTTGTGGTACTCAGAAATAGGGCATTTTCAAATGGGCTTTGCGAAATACAGAAGTTTCAACAAGTAATAACGGACTGCCGCGAATACAACTCTGGCTTTCAACCTTCAATTTTATAAACTTTGAAATTTTATTTTCAACTCTATTACTTACAGCAGCGCATAAAATATTTATAAACAGTTTCCTTTTTACAAAGAGTTTCGACAAGTTTCATTGAATTTGACTTTTGAAAGTGGAAGTGAAATTTGAGGCAATATTGAAATGTCGACAGCAATTACTATTTAGTCATGAAAATTTGGTTGGATTGTTCAGAAAATAACACCACGTTAAATCACGACCTAAAACCCTTATTAACTTCTCACTGATCTCCATTTTTTCAATACATTAATAAAGGTGTAGTCACAAGTAACAATATGTATTCACTTGTGACAGTTCGCGACTCCAATTGCAAAGATAATAAGAATACTAAAATCTCCAAAATAAGGTTAAAGTGCCTAAAATGCGGTATCTGCCTAGTGCTAAAGTATATATTGTAAGCAGTCTTCAACGTTAGTTCAAGGTGGTTGGATTATGAGTAGTTCCGTCTCATATTATGCACTAACACTATAAATCACTACAAATATGCAGAGCAGTACTTTATTACTATTCACCGCGTCATTTCACATGTAAAGAAATATAAACACACAGATTAAAAGAAACATAACTATTACAACTATTGTACTCACTCGAGGTGCTCCTTAGAGATGTCGAAGTCAGTGAAAACTAGTTCGACGATCTCGTGTGGTGCGGCTAGGAATGTGTAGAGCAGACAGTCGATGTGGGCCGGGTACGGGCGCGGGTAGTCCGGGCTGCTGAACGTGCCGCGCTCCTTGCCGTACGTCGACGTGAACCGTATACACGTGCAACCTGGAAAGACAAGTCATTATTAATAGTCATCATCAACAGCCTTATGTCCGAATGCAGAATGTTTGGTACAAAGCATACCAAGCGGGGTGTAGCTATCCATTTTAACATAGTCATATATATACTATGGTGTTCATTTCAGTCAAAAATTCAAAATTATAAAATAAATTTCAAATTTCTTCATAAAAATAGTTCGGTCAGTAAAACAAAATGTATAGGAAATTTAAAAATTAGTTTAATAATGAGAATTGAAAAAAATAATTTAATATATACCTAATGTGGTATTTAAAAAAAAACTTACAAATAATAAACAACACCTAAATCTTGCAAAATGGGAAGTGTACCAATAAGACTGGTCGCATTACCTCGCTGAATTGCGAGGCTTAATCTTTGTGCGAAATATATACCAGCCCTAATGTCACTTAAAGCTTCACATAGACGACCTACATGTGCCTAAAAAGTCGGTGTGCTCTCGGTCAAACAGTCTCGTTTAATAATTATGAATTTTTGATAACACCATGGTATTTTATGACTATGTTAACATGGGTAGGTGCTCCCTTGTTATACCATGTACCAAACACCTTGTATACACCAAGGGGAGTCTGTTCCCACACAGGCCTATCCACATGGGAGAAACACGTCAAGAGTTTGAGCCATAACACCACCACGCTGGCCAAATGCGATTTGGTGGATTAAAGCGGTTGTAGTAACAACCGGGACCAATGGCTTAATGTGCCTTCCGAAGGACGGAGGAACTCGAGATTATAAATTTTGATTAAATCATACCGGATCGGTACCTTCGCTGCTTTGGACGTCCCCTCGTAAAGGAAAAGTACCCACCCATCCCTCCGGGAAGAGACAAGGACCAGAGATGGTCGAGCTGCGGGGCCGGATGTGTACGACTACCAAGTTCCTTGGATCCGGTCCTCGCAAGCAGCCTCCTGACGGGAGAAGGATGGTTTTTAGTGGGTAGGGCCGCGGTATCCATTATCTTTGCGGCGGAGGAGTCCCATATAACCTCGGAGCTGCCCACAGGCACTGGGGTGTGCACAAAGCATTTTCCGTCCGAAAAAATAAAAAAAGAACTTGTAACCAGACAATGTTTACCTAGCAACCTAATTCTGTGGCCATTGTATGGCCATGTTTTTGTTCCATGTAGGAAGGTCTACTCGTATTCTCAGCAATAGAACGTATAATAATGATAAAACTAGACCGAAAATAAGTTGAAGTTCATATTTCAATATGAGCTTTTTTTATTACTGCTTTAGTAAATGTTACAGTAAATCCTGTCTTTACTAAGCCGGGGATGGAGATTTAGGATGTGGCATTGAGAGGGTTCAATATTTGGATCAAAGATCAATGTCGCGACATTAAAGATATTATTTAAGAATATATGAGTTCATGATTGTACTTCAGAAAATTAATGATTTTTTATATATCACAAGGGTGGCAAACAAGTGTAGGTATGGCCCACCTGGTGGTAAGTGATTACCGTAGCGCCTATGCTACAGCGTACCGTATTGACGCTCGTAGCGCCTTGGGCACTACTCATGCGATAACTAGATATATAAGGTAATTCCTCAAAATACTAGTTTAACGCTTAAATTATTTCATAGACAGACATGAACAAAACAAATCTATACGAAGTTGGGAAAACCCATATCGTGACTAAACGACGATCGATTCCAATTAGATCAGAGGGCCTAGCTACTACGAAAAGCGTAACACGTCATCGAAGCATTGGTTTTTGACAGTTTCATGGTAGTTTACCTAAGTCACTAGGAAATGATAGGTTTTGGTATTTAGCTGCAGAAAATTTCACATATCCAGATACATACCTATATCACAGAGGAAAGAACTAATATTATAAAAGTAAAAGTAACTCTCTCTAGTTACCTTTTTACGCTTAAACTGCTAAACCTATTTAGATGAAATTTGGTGTAAAAAATTTTTACATCCACGGGTAGTGCCGCGGGCGACCACTAGTGTATTAATATTTTTTTCATGATATTTTTTTTTTTTTTTTTTTTTTTTTATACAAAGCACGGCAATTGACCCAACACCACCTGATGTGAAGCGGTAAGGAGAGTCCATATGCGAAGACAGCTAGTGCAGAAACGGACAATGCACTAGCTGCCTCCACCTTGCCGGCCCAAAAGGTGCTTTTTCACGCCTCTCTTGAAGGACCCCATGTTATAGGAAGGAGGAAACACATGCGCTGGCAAAGAATTCCAAGTTCTGGAAGTACGACAAAGAAACGAAGAACTAAATTTCTTTGTGCGTGATGTTGAGGTGGAGACAGTAAATGGATGACTCCGAAGACCAGCACGCGTGCTCCTGAGCAGAAAGGGGGAAGGTGGGATAAGGTCGAAAAGCTCTTCAGAGCACTCTCCGTGATAAAGCCGATAAAAGGCGCTAAGCGACGCAATGTCTCGACGCAATTGTAGAGGCTCAAGTTTGTTCGTGACCTCTACATCGCCAATGATACGGACAGCACGACGCTGCAATCTGTCCAGTGCATCGAGGAGGTACTTGGCGGAGCCATCCCATAAGTGCGAGCAATATTCCACGCAAGACCGGACCTGAGTTTTGTACAGCAGGCATAGCTGGTCAGGCGTGAAAAATCGACGCACCTTGTTCAGGACACCGAGCTTCCGTGAGGCTGTTTTTATCACGGTTTCGATGTAGTTTCTAGAATTGAGATCGCAGCATATATATCGCAGCATCAATACGCTAGAGGGCGCATACGATATAACATCGCCTCTGTGTTTAATTTCAGTTTAAAAATAAATTAGTGGTAAATAAGCCCAATAATTAGTGACAACATATAAATACTAATGTAATTAGTGCGTGACAGTGTTATCCAACAAAACAAATGTAAAATGTCTAATAATTTGAAGCTATAAAGTTGGGACCAAAATATATCTGACAAGTTATCCAATACGAAGAAATTAAACCAATTGTATAAAAAATTAGTTAAGTGTATAAGTTGGTAGTGAGAATCAGTTCTAATTAAATAGAAATTATCAAAACAAAATTAAAATAGTGATATTGTTGAAAATTGCAAACGAGTGACCGTCATTGACTATTTAATTAAATTAAATACTAATACCCTCTTCAAACCGTATACAAATATTTGAAATCAAAACTTATTGACTATTTTGCTAACCTTGCCAAGTCAACCTTGGTGGAGTGGTACGACCGTCTGACTATCGAGTCGACGGCACAAGTTCGATCCTACGGCTTTGAAACTTTTTTATTTTTTAGTTATTTATATTTTTTAGAGAATTTTTGTCTTTCATTATTTTGTCGCTTGAGGTTTGTATGGTGTTTTTGGGTTCGAAAAAGAGGAGGAAAATGAAAAGTTGATACTTTTATAGGTGACGGCTGCCTGTAAAATTATCAACAAAAAAAGAAACTCTTTTTTGGTTGTATTTTTTTTTTCTTTTTTGGTCTTGTTTGAGATTTTTATGACGATTTATTCTTGTGGTGTTGATGTTTTTTGGTCCTTAAAAAAAGAAACATAAACAGTTGATGCTTTTATAGGTGTATGCTGCCTGTAAAATTATCAACAATTAAAAAAAAAACACTTTTTTGGTTGTTTTTTCCTGCGGGTGTTGTTGTCGTTGTTAACATGGTTGCTTGACTCATATTTTTTTTTTTTTTTTTAAAGGCTACTAGTTTTAAGGTTCAGGTACATTTAAGATTCGTCTGAAAATTAATAACATATTAAAATTAAAAACATATTAAAATTAATAACATATTAAAATTACTCCTGTATTTTTAAATTAAGATTTTCTGGGTTTGACTTCTACGTGAATGATTTAGCTGACTTTGATTCTTGCTTATTTTTGTTTTGGTTTATTATAATGAATTCAAGGCAATAAAGGGGCATACAATACACAATTTTCATTAGGATAAATAATAGATACACAAACAATAGTTTTTTCTTTTTCTTTTACTTGAAAATTTTGTATTAAATTTTAGCACATAAATAGCACATAAATTAAGTACTGCCAAGTATTTTAACACAATGTTGACTCGAAAGGCCACAATTAGGGATACAGAAATGAAGCTACAGCAGGCCCTTTCGGATCTGAAAGCAAGTAGGGAGTTAAATGAACAGTTGCTACAAGAGCGGGAAGACAGTGAAAAAGAAATTATGAAAGTTGTTAATAAAAATTTTAAACTGAAAACCGAGCTTGCCGAATTTCACACCAAATACACAGATATTATAGAACAATTTACACGGTCGCAAGAAATAGTATCTTCATTTGTTGAATGTAGTAACACGCATGAACAAGCCTTGAGACGTATAAATGAGCTCGAAATTAGTTTATCGGAGGCTCAAAACGTTGTTCAGACATTGGAGGAGAGGGAGAAAATTAACTTTGACAAAAATCACTCGTGTAGCTTGTTCGATGAATTTAAAAATATTAATAATGAATACGAAAATAGTATTGACTTTTTGTTAGACAATAACGAGGTTATGAAAAATAAATACTCTAGAACTAAATTTAACAGCGTAAAAAAATTAAAAAAGTATATTAAATTGAATAGGTACATAAGGAAAACACAAAAACTAATAAGCAATCATAAAAACATACAGAAATATAAATTATTTGGGAACGAACGTAAACACTTATTAAATAAACTACACATGGTTAAAACTGACTCACAAAGAAATACAAGTCAATACAAATTGGATATTCAATTCATTAAAGAAAAATTAAATAATTTAGAATTATTTCTCAACAAAATGTATGAGAATATTATAGAACTCTCTAATAAGCAATTAAATTATCAAAAGAGAGCAGCAAATGATGTGGTTGATTTGTGTAGCTACAATATTGATAGATTCGAGTCTTTTGATAGGAGGCAAAGATGTAAATGCATGACACAGAGTTTATTTGAGCAAACGCAAGAGGATAATCAGCCATTAGGGCTGAAAAAAGATGAGAGCTCCTCGTTGTCAGTGAGCAACGCGTCTCTTCATTCCTCCATAGACCCGCTACCTACTGATATTGTATTATCTAACTCCAGACCATGTACTGATGGAGATGGGCCGTCGGTTCAAAGTAGTGAAACAATGCCTAGTACTCTTTTTTATTCAGATGAAGTCGGAATAGGATTTGGCACACCATTAAACTATCACTTTAAAGGGAAGGTATTAAACACGTGTCAGCCTGGGGCTACATTAGATCAACTTATAAGCGCTGCTTGTAAAGCTCCCCTTGACAAAAATACAAATATTGTATTATTTATTGGAAATAGTGCAAATATTCAAAGAAAAGACATAATTAAAGGTTTTACTAAATTACTAGATCTCAAATGTGGAAGAATAACTTGGTTTGCATTTCCATATTGCAAATCGTTTAATACTACTCAAAATGACAAAATTCATAGACTAAATAATACTCTACATCATTTAATCAGTCGTCATAGTGATGACTTCCAATTATTTGACATTAATTTATTTAGAAATAGAATTATGATGACGAAGGACGGTATGTATCTGGATAGACGATCTGTAAATAATTTATCTACATTGTTAGCTCATAATTTAAATAGGTGTTCAAGTGACAATGACAACTCAGTGTCTATTTCAAAAGATAGCTGTAGAACTGAGACTGATAATTTTTTAGTGATCTGAATATGACCGATGAGAAGTGTACAAATTCGTTGACTTTAGTATATCAAAACGTAAATCGCTTCTCTGGTAAAACTCTGGACGTTGAATTGTTATTAGATAAGTTTAGTATAGATGTATTATGCTTAACAGAAACGTGGCTAACACCAGAAAAAATGTGTTTTAGCATAAAAAATTATAAAATTGTTAGTGTCTTTAATAGAGTGTCAGCTATGGGTGGAGGCTGTCTTTTGTTAATCAAAGAATCAGTAATGTGTAAAGAGCGTAGGGATCTTGTCAAATGTTCTGTTGAACGTATATGTGAGGTAGCTGGTGCTGAACTGGAGGGGCTCATTGTAGTTTGCATCTATCGACCGCCATCGGGAAACTTTCATTCATTTCTTGATATTCTAGAGGGTATATTAAACAAGATATCTAGCAGTAGTAAACCACTTGTTATCTGCGGTGATTTCAATGTGGATCTTCTTAGTGACTCCAGTGAAAAGGATAGCTTCATGACTTTGCTAAAATGTTATAACTTAGACTGTCTCTTCAATGAACCTACTAGGATAACTTCCCACTCTGCGACTTGCATTGATAATATTATTAATAATTGTAAAATTAAAAGAAAATCTTTGATAAGTGGAGTGCCATCTGATCACAAAGGGTTAAAAATTGAAATCGAAATAATTGGTAACAAGACACAAAATAAAGTGATTAACTATAGGCCTTTGACAAAAAATAGGTTGGATAGGTTTAGAGAATATATGTCTTCATCCCTAACAGCTATTAATTTAAATAATGATAACCCTGAGGTGTCTTATAATAAATTATTTACAGCTATAAGAAGCGAATTTGATAAAACATTTAGGCTCAAACAAACTATTATAAAAGAAAAAACAGTTTTTAATGAATGGGCCACAAAAGGTATAAGGAAAAGTAGAGAAAACTTATATGACTTGTATGATAAAAAGTCATACATATTTAATTTAGATTTTCAAGAATATGTAAAACAATATTCAAAAATTTTCAAAACTGTATGTAAAAAAGCAAAGTCTGATTATATCAGGGAGAAAATAATTAGAGCTAGAAATAAAATTAAAACGACATGGTCAATTATTAATCAAGAGACTGGCAAAACTAAAAACAAAGAGTCAAATATATCATTAAAAATAGACAACGAATTGATTGTAGATAAAAAAGAAGTGGCTAACTATTTTGATACTTTTTTCAAAACGATTCCCATCGATACTACAAAGTATATAAATTCTTCTTCTGAACTTGCTGAAAGTATGTTACAAGATAATTTTAGTAGCGTAGCAACATATTTTCAATTTCGACATATTAATGACTTAGATATTGTCAAAGCTTATAAGATGTTAAATAAAAAGAAGACGGAGGATATTTGGGGGATATCAGTGGCAGTGTTGGAACCAATAATTGATCTTATAGCACCTTTCCTTACTGTAATATTTAACCGATGTATAGAGACTGGTATTTTTCCTGATTTGATGAAGGAAAGTCGGGTAACTCCAATATTCAAATCTGGAAATACACATGATCCTTCTAATTACCGGCCTGTGTCAGTTTTACCTGCACTGAGTAAAGTATTTGAGAGAATAATTTACACTCAATTAAATGCCTATTTCTGTTTGAATGGAATATTCCACAAAAATCAATTTGGCTTTATGAAGGGACGATCGACTACTGATGCGGGAGCTAAGTTAATAAATAATATTTTAGACATTTGGGAAAAAAAGTGTGACTCTGTTGGCATTTTTTGTGACCTTTCAAAAGCATTTGATTGCGTCAACCATGAAACTTTGATAAGAAAGTTGAATTATTATGGTGTATGTGGTACAGCTTTGGAATTGATAAAATCCTACCTTAAAAATAGAATACAGAAAATAGGTATCAATGGAGTAGTGTCTGATGGTTCATTGATTGAAATAGGTGTACCACAGGGCTCGATACTTGGACCATTTTTATTTCTCGTTTATATAAACGATCTTCCATACATGGTCAAGGATATGTCGGATATAGTGTTGTATGCGGACGACACTTCTTTGATTTTTTCGTTGGACAGAACTGATAGGCATCGTAGTGAGAGTCATATAAATAACACTCTTGAAGAAGTTTCTCGCTGGTTTTCTTTAAATAATTTAGTATTTAATGTAAAAAAAACAAAATGCATTAGATTCCAGCTCCCAAATACAAGAATTCTACCCCTAAATATTAAACTAGACAAAAATAATTTAGAACTTGTTGACAATACTAACTTTTTGGGTATCAATTTAGACTCAAAATTACAATGGAGGACACATTTAGATATCATAGCAAATAGATTATGTTCAGCTGCATATGCAGTAAAGACAATTAGGAACTTAACAGATGAGGTTACTGCAAGATTGGTTTACTTTGCCTATTTTCATAGCGTCATGTCGTACGGCATTTTGTTGTGGGGATCAGCAGCTAATATAGAGAAAATTTTTGTACTACAGAAACGGGCGGTACGGTTTATTTACAAAATGAAGCCCTGTGATTCCTTGAGAAATAAATTCAAAGACATCAGTATTCTGACGCTTCCATCTCTGTACATTTTTGAGAACATTATGTATACGCGCAAAAATATACATAATTTAAAAAAGAAAAGTGACGTTAGGAATTTGAATACCAGGTACAAAAATAAATTAGTAGTTCCAAAGCTCAGACTTGCTAAATCTAGTCATTCATTTGTAGGGAATAGCATAAAGTTTTATAATAAAATACCTGACGACCTATTAACCTTGACGGACACACAATTCAAGGAGAGAATTAAAAGTCAACTGATTGCTAAGGCATACTATAGGGTCAAAGACTTCACCGAAGACAAACATCCATGGCAATAAAAGTTATTTTAGTTTTTAGTTATACTGACGAGGGTAGGTAGGTATGTACCTACTCGATATGTAATAAATACATTACAAGCTAGTAATAATTTATATTTCTAAATTCTACTAAGTAGTTAAATAATATTAAATTTCATGTTTATATTTTGACGTCAATAAGTGCTTTGTTGAAAGCCTACATTGAAAACAATTGACTATGACTATGACTATGACTATATCTCCATACCGAGCAAGTTCAAGGAGGCCTGTGCCGAAAGAGTAGTGCCCTGAAGAGAGGGAAGGGGAAGGAACGGCGACATTTTGGCTGTAAACGCACACACCTGTGTTTTCTTAGCATTGAACTCAACAAGATTGTTAGATCCCCATTCAGATACGAGGTTCAACACCCTGTTGAGCTCAATAGTAAGATTCTCCCTCTCTTTCTCGGTTTCAGCGCGCCCAGCCCCTGGGCGACCGTAATATCCCCCATGCACTGTACTGTCATCCGCATAACAATGAATGCTTCCTAATGGAAGCATATCATTGATATGAAGAAGAAAGAGTGTGGGGGATAAAACAGAGCCTTGTGGTACACCAGCATTCACAGACATGAACCGCGAAGCGCATCCATCTGCGAGGACGCGTATTCTCCGCTCATGTAGGAAGCCGGCGATCCAGTTGCAGAGCTGATCGGGCAGACCGTATGCCGGGAGCTTGGAGAGAAGAGCCTAGTGCCAGACCCGATCAAAAGCTTTGGCAATGTCAAGGCTAACAGCCAGTGACTCACCACGTTTATCAATAGCTTCACCCCAGACATGCATCAAGTACGCTAGAAGATCACCCGTTGACCGGTTCGGCCGAAACCCGTACTGTCGATCATTAATTAATGAGTGACCTTCTAGGTATCGGATCAGCTGGTTATTTATGATCCGCTCCATGACCTTGCAAAGAACTGAGGTGACAGCTATTGGGCGGTAGTTTGCTGGGTCTGATCGGTCTCCCTTTTTGGGGACCGGTTGCACATTGGCCTCTCTCCAAGATTCAGGCACACACCCAGAAGAGAGAGAAAGGCGGTATAGCCGGGTTAAGATAGGAGACAACTCCGCTGCGCATTTATTTAGTACTATCGCTGGGATGCCATCAGGTCCACTAGCTTTCCGGACGTCGATTGACTGCAGCTCCGCACGTACATCACATTGCCTGATACGGATATCAGGCATTGTGTGGCCACAGTGGGAGAGTGTTGGTGGCTGTGAGTTGCAGTCATCGATTCGGGAATGAGCAGCAAAGAGTTTTACCAAAAGATCGGCTTTCTCTTGCGGCTTGTGAGCTAGCGAGCCGTCAGAACATCTCAACGGGGGCAGCGAGGGTTGACAGAAGTTGGACTGCACGGCTTTGGCCAGACGCCAATAGCTACGGCTTCCCGTAGGATGCGTGAGTAGTTCTTGGCCAACTCGTGCAACGCGCTGTGCATCCGCTCTGATGAATGCCCTCTTGCAGGACTTGGTGGCGTTGTTATAAGCTGCTTTCAGCGAGTCAATGTTAGGATCTCCGCAAGCTCGACCCCTGATCCAAGCGCGGTATGCCGACTGTCTGTTCTCAACAGCTATGGCACACTCCCGGTTGAACCAGAGGTTACGCCTACCCCTACTGATGAGATCGGAGTGAGGGATATAGTACTCCATCCCTAACATGATCTCATCAGCAACAGCAGTAGCGCTAGCGCTCGGGTCCAGCTCACTGAAGCAGCGCTGCCTCCAAGGGACAGATGCGAAGTAATCCCGCATACCATCCCAATCTGCCGACGCATAGTGCCAGATGCGGCGTTTGGCAACCATAGGTACCGGTGGCGACGCCCGTGGCACCCCAGCGGATATCAGGCAGTGATCCGATGTTCCCAAAGGAGCACGAACCTCTAGCCGATATCCGTCCGGACGAGACGTCAGCAGAAGGTCCAACAATGAGGGCGCGTGACCGACAATGTCTGGAATCCTGGTGGGCTGGTTTACCAGTTGTGTCAGGTCGTGCGTGAGAGTGAAAGCGTGGGCAGTTCTACCAGCATGGTCAGTTTTAGAGGAACTTAACCACGACTCGTGGTGAGCATTGAAGTCCCCTAAAAACACCAATTCCGCGGTTGGATACTGCTCCAGCGCAACATCTGCCACCCGACTAAGATGTTCGAAAAGTCGAGTTGTCTCCATGTCACCGCTGTGAGATCTATAGAGGCACACGTAGACACGGCTATGTGTGCCCAGGTCCACATGCACCCCAAGAATCGAGTAGGAAGGGTCCTCCAAGCAGCGCAGACGGCGACAGCAAACATCCGCCCGGACAAACAAGCATACCCCGGCCTTCGCTTTGAAGGACTCCTCAAGAGCGTAGCCGGGGTAATCCAAGTAGCTAGTGTCAGCCGGGCGAAGAATTTGCGTCTCCGTCAAAAACAGCATAGCCGGTCGAGCCGTCTCGAGATGTTGGTGGACGGCATTGAGGTTAGCATGGAGCCCACGGATGTTAGTGAGCCCGACCTCAAACAGCGTGGTTGTGGTGGGGGTGTGCACCGCTGATCGACCATTCATGTTCTTGAGCGCTGCCATAGAAGGTGATGTAAGGAGGAGAGGCGTGAATTGAGGGAACGTTGCCGCGATATAGACGGTCAAAGCGTGAGGCCTGTTACCGGAAATGGCCCCAGTTAACAGCCGACAGAAGAGAAGCGCTGACCCGCCGAACGGAAGGGCCCCCGAACCCCCCCGGAAATGGCCGCCGGGACCCCACCACCCGGTCACCAACCGGCACGACGGACCACCCCAAGATTATGCGTGGCATGATAGGGCAGCCTCACGAACTGGTTAGGTTCGCTTGGGCCCCTGTACTGTACCACGGGCGGCCAGCGGAACAGCCGTTTCTTCGGGTCTCCCTGGTCGGCGGGTCAACGCAGTCCACCTGGCTCTGGTTAGACGGAAGCCGTCACTGACCGAATCCATCGCCGCAACGTCTCCCCAAGCTCTGGTTGTACGCTGACTGATCCCGGAACGCGACCACAAGTGGTCACTTGGCGGGTTTTACGCCATGCGCACGGTGGTCACTAACCAGACGGGTGTTCAGACCCTACCACCAGTCGAGCGGTTGGTAGCTCGGTAATCCCTTAGTCGCCTCTTACGACACCCACGGGAAGAAATGGGGCGGTGAATTGTATTCTTAATCCGTCACCGCACGGACTAAAATATCTGAAATCAGTTAAATCTTGCACTAAGTAAAAACATGATACCTACTATAACTAATGGTATTATTATTTTAAAACACTTTAGCTACGTGAGACTTGGTTTAACTAAGTTGAAATGTTATATTGTCAACTTTAATGAAAATAGCGACGAAACATCGCTGGGAGCCGTAGAGAAATATTAAATTATTTTACCAGGCGAAGTCAAACTTTAATAGGCTGTAATAGATTTATCCATTGAATGTTTTCACTAAAGCATAAAGTTGGTTATTAGAAATTTGTTTGACAGTTTCGATAATACCACTTTTAGTATTGTCAGTAACCAATAAATAAAAGTATTTTCTTTTATATGAAATTTCGAAGACAAAGGAAATAGTGAAAAACGAAACACGAAACAACCATGAGGTTCGTTTCTATTTTGAACCTTACGTTTATAGTAATAAAGAACATTAATGTATTAAACAAAAGTAGGTATAGACCTTTTTATGAGATAAGTACCTACCTACTTCATTTTGGTTATTTGTTTCTTTTTAACGTTTTGAAGTCAGTATATTTTTTTAGTCATATTTTTATTTTGTTTAGCTTGAGCCTAATTGTATTCAGCAGTGAGATGTCAATAGGCTTGTGATGATGATGATATTAGACTAATTGTGCAATAGCATGCAACCATTGAAAATACATGCATATACTCTCTGATATATACTTAAGAGGGGGCATGAAGCAAATCACTAATCGTAGATTTAATTTTAATCGTATTAAATCAAATCCAAATGAGCTGTAATTTTAAATATGGTAATTACATTATATTTGTGAGGGTTGTGTCAGAGCAAAAACATGAATTTATAAAATTTTCTCGATAGAAAAAATTCACAAACTTACCTCTAACTTTCAACGAGATTCAATTTATTGTTCAAATCACATTACTTCACCACAGGGAAAATTGATAAATATGTGAGTCACCATGTTTCCGAGGGCTTCTACTAGCGATTTTTCAATATATGTTATGGTTTGCAAGTAATTAATAAAAAACTATATTGGCGCATACTCCATTTTCCTTCCGCGCTAAACGCCATCGTCGGTCTCTGTCAGTCGCATGGTAGGCCGCATGATATTTGTTTTGTTTCACTCGCGGCTGCTCCATTGAGACGGGAAGACTATGTTTCTGCGTTCTCGCGCGCCCTCGTCAACATTCTCGCAAATAATTTGTAGTTTATAACTTAAAAGCCATAATTTAGTACATATATTTTAAGACTATTGCGTAAAAAATTGAATGAAACTTTGTAAATTGAGATTTCACATAATTATTGAAATAAAATGCTATAAAATGAAACTGAAAATTCAAATGACGGCTAGGTGTCAAACTCAAGTCTTTTGTTTACTCACTTTTTAATTATTAATATCAACCTTATTTTTATGTACTTTGAGCAGAAATCGCATTGTTTTTGCAATCTCAGTAGGCGGTAGTATAAGTAAAATAAAATCATGCTTTGTGTTTCTTATTGACTTACTGTACTCGTATTTGATTTATTTGTAATAAAACTTTTTTCGATGGTCGAAATTTTCATATGCATTTATAATACAAAAATCACAATATTATCGGGCAGTTATCAATATGCAGTTGGAGAATCTAACACTTTAGTCTAAACTTTATTGCAATTTAATGATCACAATGTTTTTTCAGATCAGCATCGGATTAATATCACCACAACTACACCTAATTAAAAAATCTTATTAAAATGAAATATGTAGTAAAAAAAATATGGTATCCACTATAAGATATTTAATAACTAAAATACATTATTGATGTTATAATATATGCTAGTTTATTTCTTTTGGATCACTAGAGGTATTAAATTCAATGAGTGGTGAGATAAACCTTGCTATAAAATCGTTAAGAAGGATAGAAAGCGGTGAAGAAATTAGTAGGCTATACCTGTGTGTGGTGGTGCCGTCAATACAACAGTAAATTAAATCACGGGATATATTTGTTCATAGAAATAGTTTGCTACTTTCAAAAACATCTTATTCATTCGATAATTTTATGACATTCGTATTAAATAACACAACATTGGCTGCACTATTTTATAGAAAGGACATGGACTAAGAGTGGTTCCGGTTCACCAGCTGTGTCGAAAGTTGTCGAAAGAATATTACGAGTTCATTTAGCATTTTGCAGTTCAAAATGTATGGAAAATGGTATTAATTTCATTACAGTTAGAATTTTCTTTCATCATTTCGTATACAATTCTTTTACTTTGGGACTTTGTTTCCAATAATTGCTAAATCATCACTGTTGCTGACTGTACTTGTCAATACGATCTTTTTTGTGATGTTTTCGTACTAACTTTTTAATGTCTTTTGATACGTTTTCTGATTGTTTTTTATATATGTAAAAACTGTCAAGTGAGTGGTTGATGAGCATAAACGTATTGAAGAGATTCTGGAGTTTTTGCATTTTATTTAGTATAGAGGTCCGCGTTACGGTCCAGAAAGCCAAAGCGGCGCGGCCTTGCACTGTTAAATATACTCAATGCATGGCGGTGTCGCCAGTATGAGATAATTTTTTGTTGGTACATTTGTGATTGAAAAAAAAATGTCTGATATAATTTTCGCTACTAATATTTCCATTTCCACACCTTCTAGACAGGTTGTAAGAAACTTAGCATCTGTTTCACTCTTCGGTGTAAATTTTAATGTCTCTCTGACCAATATTAGTGAGCATCTCGTTATACATGTGCCCGGCTACATCAATGTGCCAAGCTTACTGATACTTTTTTTTAAATAAACATGACAAATGATTCAACACCACTTCATGTAACGCTTTACAAGAAGTGGTTTTAAATTTAGTGTTTAGTTTTTTTTATTAAATAAATTAGATGAGTATTTAGGCGGAGACAGCCACTAACAATTCCAAGTTTTGGAAGAACGACAAAGAAACGAGTCACAAAACGTCTGTATGAGTTATGTTGGAGTGAAAACAGTGAATTGATGACTCTGAAAACTGGCACGCGTGCACTTAAGTAGGAAAAAGGAAGCTGAGATAAGGCCTAAAAGTGCCTCAATTGTGCTTGTGACCTCTACATCACTAATTATATGTATAGCACGAACACTGCAATCTTTCCAGTGCATATACAGGGTGTACCAAAAATACAAATAAAGTGAAAAGGGTGTAAATGGGTCCCTTGTGTAGAGTTTATTACCAATGTATGACAACTGTAGTATGACATTATTACATGCTGAAAAATTAATTATTTTTGATAAAATAATAAATTAATCGACATTGAAGCGCAGCTCTATTCTAAGTTCGTTCCCCCTAACAGGCGTAATTACCTCCTACTCTTAAAAACTTTTCTACTCCTAGTAGCTAATATTTATTTGATCAAATATTAACCTAAAATAAATAACCTATAATTCCTCAATTCTAGTATTTATTTTACTAGGCTAAGTACAAAAAAGATAAATAGACATTAGATAACTTTATTGAATAATTCACAAGAATATTAAGTGAGTGAGAATCAAGATAGGTATGAGTCAACATAAAAACCACAAATAAATTTTAAAGTTGTATTGAAGTAACAATCTGAGTAGGTAGGTTTTATCTACCTAATAGCTCAGACGAATAAACTAAGGTTTTAAGCCGTAAACCAAAAATAAAAATAATTTTAATTGAGTAGGTATGTATTTATCACACACAAGAACCCGTAAGATCTATAAATGTGGTCAAAACTTTATCACGGATCAATCAATTGGGTACTATGTAATTGTACTAGCACTATCCTACCATTTAAAAATAAAAAACAACTTACCTCGAACTAGAAAAACTTTTTTCATACAACAACGCAAGATGACAAACAAGCTGACGGCTCACCTAACAAGCGGGGGCACTTAACTCAATCAACACAGCTTTACAGTTCACATGAATATCTTACACAACATAACACTTACAACATAGCCCTTAGATTAGAGAAGCAGTTCAAAGTGTACCTACTCCTCCTTGCTGTCTCAACAACGACGGCCGTCGTCGGGACGGACACGGCCTGTGTCGCATTTCGCACCATATTATCGTCATCGTCCTTGTAATCGATGCCAACATACCTACTCATGGCATACACATAGCATTATCTCGCAATATTTAATAAGAATAACGACGATCAGAGATAAAATTATACGCGACTACACTTTATGAACTTATGATCAACTGAACTAAGCTCTGAAACAGATGAGGTGACACTGACGAGTGACGAGCCGACAAAGCGGGAAGCGGCTTTGAAATAGGTAGTCTGCGCGCGCCGCTCTGCGCCGCTATTTTTTCCTTCTGCGCATGCGTACGGGAAATGACAGGGATTGTCAACATTTAACTAGTTTTTTAGTTTAGTAAAATTATTTTAGGTATGGATCGCAATAAGTAATTTAAGTTTTATTGTATTATTGTGCCCAATAAACTTTTTTCTATTCTATTCTATTCTATTCAATAAACAACTTTGACTTTGGTATCCTTATAACTATTGGGTCCCAGCTAAGGCTGGTACCAAAAAATAATAGTTATGACGAGAACAATACAAGGTTTTCGTTTTCGTTAAGAGCGTTATTAGAGCGCTGTTCGACTTGAATTGCATTTAATTATCGTGGCAAGCAAGAGCTATTTAATTAAATGTTAAGATGATTTTCCGGAGTGAATCTTCTGTATTTGTACTATTATGTATCTGTGGTATAAGAAGTAGTGTAACATAATTACGCCAACGACGCAAACAAACCGTTAAATGCTTGTCTTGCATTCGAAGCCCAGTAAGATCCATTTTTTCAACGTTAAAAAAGTAGGTTACAAAATAAGTAAAAACATATGCAAGCGAGCACGGTCGCAAACACTACCTAATCAACAGTTTATAGGCACTTAGTCATAATCCGGCAGTACTCTGCTCTGTTTTTTTTATATCGAGTATTAAAAAAAATCTTTTGAATAAAATGTTGTGAACCAATGACACATTTGGGGGCGTTTAGGGTTTCATCGGAAAAAATGTAAACCAAATTTTTGAATCTCCTCTGAACTCCTAGTACTTACATTATCTTACAATTTAATTTTGACCGACAAACCTTGCTAGATCATGCTCATTTAAAGGAAAAGCTTGTAAAATAAAGGGAAGGCCGGTACATTTTAAATCCAAGTGAAGACTTCGGCCCGCTTTAATGCGTAGGCAATTCCGTCGACAGCACGTTAATAGTACATGCGCGTTCATTGTGACCACTTACTACTACCATATCATCATTAACATCATCATACCAACCTCTGATGTCCACTACTGAACAAAGGCCTCCCCCACCGATTTCCAAATGAAATGGTTCTTGGCAGCTGCATCCAACGTCTCCCCGCGACTCTGACCAGGTCTTCTGTCCATCTAGCTAGTGGGAGGCCGTCCTTCTTTGCACTTCCCGGTATGTGGTCGCCATTTTAAAACTTATTATCGTATTATCAACACTTTGCCAACATAATTATAAGAAATTTCATGACGTTATTCCTTCACTCAACCGCAACCCGACTTTACTGGAGTTTCCTCAGTGGAGGATGAAGCTGTAACTGAACATACCGATTTCAAGGATGTTTTTAAGATTTCCTTGAGGTGACTTCGACTAAGGTCGAGTGGAGGTGGTTTCGAGGAAACGTCTCTGCATATCAGTGTAAAAATCTGAACTTCAATATTGCATTAAGGCCAATAAAATTAATATTATAGATTAGAAACATTTACTCCTAAGAAGCTACTATGTTGCTTTCATGTGAATATTTTGCGTATACTATGTTATGACGTCGGCAGGTGACTAGACGAGCTTGATTGACAACACACTGCAATCGTGCCTCGCGATGCGGGGGGTGCGGGTGAAATTAGATTTTTTTCTAGCTTTAGGCGCACTCTTAACTCTTTGTCTCACAAATTACTGAACTGATTTTAAGGAAAATTACACAGTTCCCTAGATTAGCCTATATCGAATTGAACAAAAAAAGAATTTTTGAAATCCGACTTACAGTTGTTGAGAAATGCGTTGACAAACATACCAATATACAGACATGTATACCTACTCATGAAATTTGGCACCTATGTTCAGAAGTTGGTATAGACTAACATATATAAAAACTGTGCAATTCGGGCATTATTACATGCGTACGGGATGAATTAATAACCTCCTTTTTTTAAAGTCTGTTAAAAATATATTTCTGAAATAAAACCACTTCACCGGATTTAACTCGCGTTTAATTAGATTTTACATTATTTGTTTTGTTAATACTATGATAACTATGTCATTAGATTTTTCTTTTAAATAATGTGTTTAAAGTGTGTCCTCCAACTCTCTCGTTTGTTATCAGGTTTAGCGATATTACAAACAGAGACAATGCTCTTTAAACAACTATAAAAACTAGATGGTTTCCGTTTATTTTCGGGGAGAAATCCGGATACAGACCTGGCTACTCAACGGACATGTGTAGGGGTCGCCCAGCGCTCTTAGGGCACTGGGAATACCTACTAAAATTCCCCGGTAGCTCCACTGCCCTTCGTGGGTGTAGCCTGGGCTCTGCCGAAGCAATTTCGCCAAGCCCCAGGCAACCCGGAATTACGCCAAGTTTCAGAGAAAATTAAGCAAATAATGATTCCCAGTTTGAGACCAAGAAAAATCAAAATCGCACTAGCACCCTTTCTTGATAAGGCATTATTGGAACGGATTCCCGAATTAGGTCTGTATCGTTTATAATAAACGAGAGAGCTGAAAGTTATCCTTTGAAAACAATATTTCAGGTTTAAATAACTCTGAAATATTACCGATTTGCTTGAGAGTTTCTTTATCTGTTGAATGAATTAAACTAATTCATTTGCTAATTGATAGCGAGTTGCCTATTTTATCCGCAGTGAAGATCTTTCAGACATCTATCAGATATCAGTAGCAGAAGTAATTTATTTCGGAGTTAAATGCTTTGGGCAGTAAATTACAAAGTTCAACCAACTATTCTAATTTGACCTGAACGTTTCTCCTTTTGATTACTTGACGGAATTGATGAAAATTAAAGGGTATTTACTTGAACTTAGTTCATTTGTAAGTTGCAAAAGTGCGTAAGAAAATTATGTTGGCACTTATCAATTAATATTCTACATTGGAACTTTATAACTTCACAGCCAAATTGAAAATTATATTAAATATCTTTAGGCAAACCTATCCAATCACAAGACCGTTCTTAATAAATAGGGGATTCTTAATGATATTTCTCTTACTCAAATTTGTATCGAAGACTTAAATTGATTGAGAGTAATGTGTGTCTGTGGCGATTAAGAAACAAGTTTTATCATAATTACATTTTTGTAATGTTTTTCATACGTTAAAACGCCTACTTTAGTATACCTACATATAGAAAAAAGAAAACGATGAAAAAGTAATATGCTTCAAGCGGGAATCTAACTCGCGCCTCCTGATGTTCCGCCAGACGCGATTACCACTACGCCACCGGAGCACTAGTTACGACTAATTTTTACAAGCATTTTTAAGCTTCTAGTTAAGATATGAAAAGTATTCTTTCGGATCACCAGAGGTGCTAACTTCAATGACTGGTGTGATAAACGTAAAAATGGCTAGAAGAAATGGTAAATGAAGAGCGGTGAAGAAATTAGTAGGTTGTACCTAGCTCCGGTAGCGTAGTGGTAATCGTGTCTGGCCGGACATCAGGAGACGCAGGTTCGATTCCCGCTTGATGCATATATTTTTTTCATCGTTTTCTTTCTCTTTTTATAATTGCTACAATAAAGTTTTATCATATTTTTTAATATTTGAAGGATAAGGTATGGTTACAAGATTTACCAGTGTGGCTATATCAGTAGGGACATATGGAATAGGGAGATCCTTAATGACGTTTTTCTCACTCAAATTTGTTTAAGAAACAATTTAATTTTGCAGTCCTTGTTGTGAATAACGTGCCAGATTTATCATATTTACTTTAACAATTGGGTTTATCTGATATTTTGGTTAAAATAAATTTTTCCGAAATTTTCTTAATATGGTATTAACATGTATTGACAAACATTGTAATAATCCTTATCATCAAATCATTTTCGCTCAAATACTGTGGGGGACAGGGCTTCCTATGTGATAAGTTAAAAATTGTAATAAGAGTCATGTTTTAAGGATCGCTTAGTGTGCGGTACATTGAAAGCTAGGTGATAATTTTACAATGTTAACCTGTCAAGCATCACTTTACAGACACAATTGATTTTTGGATAGTCATAACCTGTCGGTGGAATAACGCCGGTTGAGGGATTAATACACTTTCAATTCAACGTCATCATCATTTTAGACGAGAGTTTAATTTAAGGCATAATAAAGGAGGGTTTTCCCAAAACGATTTGTGAAAATCAAACAGCACTGCAATTAGTATGCGATACCCTTTGATACCTAGTATTGGTCTGCAATCGGTCCGGCTCGGAGTTCCGCCGAGATGTCCGGAAATTGAACGCTTCGTCGCCGGACAAGTTGAACTCGGCGACTTAGATAACTAAGACGACGTAAATTTGTGGCAGAAATTCAAACATATTCGATGTTCAACTCAAATTTTCTGTAAATTGCGATTCCAATGAATCTGGTAAATTCTAGTCTAGACAAAATGTACAGAAATATAAAATGTGTAATATTTAAAAAAAGTCTTTATTTTTAATTGAAAACTATTAAATTACTAAGAAACAAACGCTTAAAGCTACTGATAAATAATATAAGTATTATAACTATTAGGCTTTGAAATGAATGAGCATAATTTATATTACTAATTGATATTTTGAGTAACTTATGCCCCTTTATATATTATTCATATGTTTGCTTTATAAATGCCCTTCAATCAGTGCTGCTGTCCCCTTCAATTAGTGTTTTAAAGAAATTTATTGATGTTTGTGAACCATATGTACTGCAGAACCATGGCCAACTCTTGATACAACCCATGTAAGAGCGAGCTGTTTGTAAGATTTAATTTATAAGATTTATTGTCTTTAACTTTTTGTATTTAACAAAAAGTTAAAGACAATAAATCTTATAAATTTCCTCCTGTTAAGCTCAATGGCTCTACTCTTAAGCAAGTGAAGACTTTTAAGTACCTAA
Organism: Nymphula nitidulata; assembly: GCA_947347705.1. NCBI lineage: Eukaryota > Metazoa > Arthropoda > Insecta > Lepidoptera > Crambidae > Nymphula > Nymphula nitidulata. The sequence goes on along the minus strand of OX374626.1, from coordinate 14,589,985 downwards.
TACATTGAGTTACTGAGACACTTAGTGTCATTATGGATATGGAACGAGAGCGCAGGGCGTTGTGTGTAAGGGCTAATATGCTTTCCCGCAGGTTTGCTCGCTGTACAAATACTATTAAAGTCACTCTGCTTAAAACATATTGTCACTCTATGTTGTATAGGCCCCCTACTTTTCGGAATACATCCGTTCCAATTACCGACAGTCTGGAATTTCATGGAATGTCTAACCTCAACTTCTGTGTTACCATTGAGTTCAAAACTCAAAGAGCGGCCATGAATCTGGCATCCTCAATAAGGTGATGCAGTACTTCAGCGCTGGACAGCGTCTAACCCTTAATAAGCACAAGTTCGACCGCATGGAGTACTGTTCTCAGCTGTGGAATGGCTCAGCCATATACCAACTTGCCACTTTGGATTTGGTGGAACGCAGAGCCAGGATACTTATTGGCGAAGAAAGGTTGGTGGAGACTAAGCTGCTTAGCTTGGACAACCGCCGAAAGGTCGCTTGCTTGTCGGTATTCTAAGGTTGCAATTCGGAGAAAGTACTCGGGAGCTTTATGAGCTCATTCTGCCAAACTCATTTCACCCACACCTGGTTCATAAGCCAAACAAGCTCAGCCATCATCAGAAAGCGGATTGCGTCCTTGGTCTATCGCGAGCGCGGCAGCTCCACAAACCTCATACAGTTGGTCGCTGCGAGGTTGGAGGTGGACAGTGCTACTATGCAGCACTGGACACGCGTCTACTTCGTCGAAGATACAAAAATAACTTACAATAATAACTATAATAATTAATTATAGTAATTGTTGTACTTAGTGTTGTAAAAATAATATTATCAATGTAGCGTAGTATTTTTTTTTGTCGAGTACTAACATAGCACTAAGTAAATTGTTACTAACACTATGGACTCAAGTCTAATAATTTTAATTTACTTACTTTATTTATGCCTACGTGCTCAAAAGATACCGTTATTAAAACCTTTGGAAATAAACAAAATCTAGAATGAAGAGAAATGGTTTTAAGTACACGTTAATCATTATTAACAGCTAAGGACCCTAATTAAAAATGTATAATATGATTTTCGCATTCAACCGAAAAAGGTCGGTGTAGACACGCAGACTAAACCTTCATTGTATTATTTTTTATGAATCAAATTTTAATAAATAAAGTATAGACTAAACCTTCATTGTATTATTTTTTATGAAACAAATTTTAATAAATAAAGTATGCATTTATTCGTGATGATATAAAATAAAAGCGCAGAAAGGCAAAGCATGAGTAGCCAAAATATAAAACAATAATAACATTAATAACTTTCATGAAATTCATGCGACTATTCTACGAGAGAAAAAATGTATATCTTTTCAAGGGTTGTCGACATAAAACAACTTATTTCGTTTCAACGTTATTTCCCGTACTATGTTTCCTAACTCCTATTTGTCCTCTTAAATTTATGCTATTCAAAAAGCATGCAGCCGTTGAAGCTTAAAAAACAAACAAGAAAAACAAGAGGTTGCTCATTATGTTCAGCGAAAGCAGTCGTTCATCATGACTAAAGCTCAAACTTCTGTTCAGAAATGTATTTGGATGATCTCTGTTACTAATCCACAAGCGATATTTTTAATTCCACATTATCTGCCTTTAAAAGCCCCATCACTGAACAATTAGCTATTACACATCACGGATAAATAAAAGGTTTCCTTTTTTTAATTTAATTTGTAACTTATTAAAACATTATCTTTTTTGTTAATTATGTACTTAGTGTTGAAATCTATTCTAGATAAGTATTTTTTAAATAAATAGTTCATAAGACGCCATCAGTAAACTGCTGTTGATGTTTTGTGCAGTGTTTGAGTTTAGTTGCTGATAATTGGGAGAACCTGCATTTTTGGAAAAGATAAAACAATATTGTATTCCAATCCATTTTTATTTCTAAAGTAATACAAATAAGCATATCACATGACACAATTCAAATTTATAGTCATTTTCATTTTATTGTCTAACTTTTCGAATGCATATTAATGTTATTTCTTTTCCAATAGAGTATGTAGTATGTAGTTTTGTTTACGATAGATAGAGATATGTCAATTTCTTACCAAATGTTCACAAATAAGTCAATATTTAATATGAATGTTTTAAACATGTATAACGGTTTGTTCTACATATTTTTTTTAAAAAGTGGGTGGGTTAGTAACAGAGATCAGGGACACAGGACTTAATATTAGATATATTAATTGATCCATTCGGAACTAACCGTAGTGAAATATACTTTATTTTCGTAATCGAAACCTGAGCATTTAAATTAAACTACTAATCCAGCGTGATCTTTTAAGCTCGAAATACAATTGATCATTATTTATAAAATTTGAGAAGACTGGAGTTTTTAAAACAAATCAATAAATAAAACACACATTACAAAATTCAGCGGGATCAGAAGTAAATAGAAAACGCTTAAGCAAATAAACTTAAGTGCTAAGTCAAGATCGATTAGCTAAAGCAATTAGATACGAAGGGAAACAAACAAGAGGACGGGTAAAGGTTAGACTGGTTTTGGTAAGTTTTCTGAAATTGAATCAAGTAATTAGAGAAAAACGTTCAAAGATTTTGATATAGTAGAAAACTAATGTGACGATACAATCAAAAAATATTTATCGTTGCTATTATCTGTTTATTATATTTTACGATGAATGAAAATTTCTTTACAATAAATTAACTTTGAATCTATCCTTTAATAGAAGTTATGAACGTTTGTTTTGTTTGCATTATCTGGTCACAATCTTACCAGATATCAAGCAACGATGTGGCCTCAAGTAGAATATGCTTACTTTATTACAATCTACCTACTCTAAGGCTTGATAATTAGATTATCAAGTTAAGGTGGTTCTGGGCTAGATACAAAGCACGCAGAACAGACAGTCGATGGGGCGCTCTATGGACAGATACTGTGAGCAGTTGATTGCAGGCTGCGCAGAACCAATCCATTTGGAATTCGATGGCGGAGGCCTATGTTCAGCAGTGGACATAATAGGCTGATATATGATAACTATGTTTCATTTCATACTATGGAACACATTATGAGGCAGTGTTCCCATTGCAAAATAAATACTTGAGAAATAGTCATTTATAATAAAATAATATTTTTGGACATTTCATTACCCACAAGTGCTTGTTTATATACTCAATGTCCCTTGGTAGGTAAGTATTGTTCTTGGCTATCAATGTATGATTTGGATAGTAATCTATGGCGTGGGCTAATGTCATTAGTAATCATTGTTTCGTTGTAGAAGATATTAATATGTATTTGAACATAGCCGCGCGTAATTAAATCAAATCTGACAAACCTCAAATTCGCACTACCCAATCTCTGCAAATATCGTAAATCTCTATAATAATGTAATACAACATCAAACACAACTCACAATATTGTGTTCGACTGAAGCTAATTGAAACTATTTCTTGAGCACCGCAGTTTTGCTTTTGATCTCTGTTCGAGTGAACTTAAATGGCTGAGCGGATCTGAGGAACGTTGTAACTGAAATTTGAGCTGCTTTAACAATACTGTTGTAGTGCTTTGGAATGATTCAAATTAAAACTATGTTAAATTTATCGTTCATTATAAATGCACCTAAGAGCATATTTACTGTAGTTACAATTATGTCACTGTGTATTTTACAAAAAAAATACCACCACAATATTTCAATTTAGCTTCATAATACTTCAAACAATATGAATTTGCAAATTTGTTGATTTACAAAATTATTAGTAAGTTGGAGAAAATGGAAAACCTTTCCAATGATATATGGTTTGTCGTTATTGGATTCTAGGCCAGAGTTCATACAAATCTGCCCATCCTTCTTTTTGCATTACCTTACCTTACAAAAGAATCACGACCATGTTTTATTTCTTTATACTTTATTACACAGAAAATAAAAGTTACCAAACTGTGCAAATAATGATTGTGTATAGAAAGTAAATAAACTTTTAAAATTATGTGGTTTGTCATATTTAAATTATTTTAAGTTAAAGTATACAAAAATATAACATGATTGCGAACTTGTGATTGGATTGTCAACTGAGAGTGTAAAATAACATTGGTCAATGTCGCTTTGGTAAGGGCTGACTTCCTCCGTGCTTCAGAAGGCACTTTAAGCCGTTGGCCCCGGTTCTTACTGCAATCGCTTTAATCCACTAAGCCACTTATTGGGCCAGCGTGGGGGGGGGGTTATGGCCCAAGCTCTTCATGTAGACACATGTAGGAAAGCCTGGGCCCATAAGTGGGACGTATATGGGCTGGTGATGAAGTGGTCACTTAGAACAAAGCTTGTACAAGGCGTTCAGGATTTCGCTTTAATGTTTCTCCTTTTTACAACTTTTCTAAAATCGTCAATAAAATAATAATTTAACGCCAATCAAATCAATCATTTCTTAATTGTGATCCTAATTAACCTAACCGAATTCCCGTATTTAGACATGAGGGAACAATGTATCGAAGTTGTTTAGCTAATGGACAATAATTAATGAAATGATGTTTGGGCATTTGCAGTTAATGCCACGTTATAATCGGTATTCCTGATAACGAGTATCGCTATAAGTTATCGTGAACTCGAACTGAAGTGACCTCTCTTATCTCTGACGGACGAGAAAAGTTAATGCACAAATATATCTTTTACATTCTCTCGTGGTTTTTTGAGGTGCCAATATGAAACTCGCTATTTTTGTTTCGTTGTTGCTAGTTGCGTTTTGTGAAAGCAGAGTTGCTTCCAGTGAACCTGATATCAGGATTGGAAGTGCAGATGTTGGAAAACAGAAGAATTTAAAACTGCAGTGCATCCTTAGAACATTAAATGGAGGTGACATGTATCCTTCAGTTATTGTACGATGGCGCAACCAAATTCACGCCTTGACCTGGGATTCTGAGAAAAGAGAAGTACTTAAAGAAAATTACAAACACCCTACTGTGTCCCATACGTACCCTGGATCAGAATCAGGTTTATCTGGAAGTGAAACATCAGCGTCTCAGAATCCATTCAGTGACGCAATCGTTATACCAGACAGTTATACACAGGAAGATATTTTGTCAACATTCAGAAACAATTGTGTTAGACCGTATTAAGTGAATTAAGTTTTATAGATTTTTTTATTCCAAACGAATTTTAAATCTACATTTTTTTGTAACTGTAGGTGATGACACAAGAATCCCACTCTAATTGTATAAACTACTTATGTACTTTGTTAGTGAGAAATAATAAAACTAATTCATTCAAAGTCTCACTGCTTTGTGTTTATTATCATTGAGGATATTATATTAACATCTTCTTATCACATAGGGCCATGGCAAACATCACATCGCGCATCGACCATTCGGTATATTGTAAGCCTGACGGTAAGAGATTACCATAGCCTATAGACGCTTGATATTTACAGAATAGATACCGCGTGTGTTGTTGGTTTTACCAACCGCACACTCGGTGCCTATTTTGGAAAAATCAAGAGAAGGCGTTATATTGATATCATGATAGACATATCCACCTGCTAGCAATACAATGCCTCCTATGAGCTCTGGTGAACTTAATTACTACAAAAAACACTGCAAGGTTTTTGCAGTGAGTAAGTTATTGGGCTGAAATCTTCTGTAAGGTATATCACTATGCCCTAGCTCTCTTATTAATGTTTAGTATTAGGAATTTATACTAGTTTCTTTAGTTATTTGTAAATTGTACCATTAATAATTAATAGTTTTAACCTATATTTACATCACTCATTTCATCGTTATCTTGACACAGGGCCCAATATTTATTTGTACAAAGTTTATGGAGCTTAATTAAGCTCCTCTAAGGACAACACACACGACGCTTAAAACTAAGTTATATCAGTAATCTTGGCCCTGAACTATTTTGAGTAGGATTATGGTAGCCCGAATCTCCGCATTATGTATAAGTAGATACCTAAATTTGTACTACTCGGTGTTTGGGTTCATCCAGTTTCAAACAGTATTGTTTTCTGTTTGGTTAACAAGCTTGTTTATTTATAGTGTGGATTTCGGGGCCGAGTCAAATCAGAAACAGCTAATGCCTAGTAATATAATAATAAATTATTAAAGTCAGTTTAAAAAATATAATAGAAGTGACAAATGCCAACAAAATTAACGCCTAAAAGAAATAGAATGGAGTAAAAAACTAATTATTTTCTTATTTGCCTTTCTTTTTTCTCTTTTCTTAAGATTACATCCCTTCTTTGACTTAGAAACCTAATTTATTAGTAATTACTTATGTTTGTTTTGGTTTTAAAAATCCAATAATTGAATAACGATTATGGTTTAAATTCCAGCAAAATTAAAATTCTTCTCCGGCTCTTATCAAATTTAATAACTTCAAAGACATCTCAGGGAATTCCGAGAAAATGTAATTACCACTGATGTCTATCTGCTCACGTAAATAATTAACTCAACGAAGCGCCCATATTGTTTTAATGGTGGCTAGGGCCCTGCTATTGTTAATACCGCGTACTTACTGTCATATTGTCTTTGGCAAACACTGGAAGTTTACTCGTAAACAGCCTCCGTGGCTGAGATTGCTGAGTTTATACCGAGGCTTAGCAAATTCTTATTGGTAAGTTTTCGTAAAGTCAGAACAATTTGCACGTTTAACGTAATTTTACTAATCTGTTATAATTTATGACGCTGGCGAATGCTTCGAGATTATTTAAAAGGAAAGTAGATCCTTATATTTTGGGAAGATAATTAAAATAGGTTAATAATTTACGTGTACAGGGTTAAGCACTATTATTTCTTTTGTAAAGACTAAAGTTGAGTCAAACTATAAGGCATTAAGTTCAAATAGTAATTAATGCTACAGGTTTTAGTCTCTAATGTCTTTTTTATTATATTAATATCGTAGAAGAAATTAAGACCGTAGTAAAACCGTTGACAGTTTAATAATTTAAATTGAAAATGTCAAACGGCCCATACTGATCTTATTTTCTAAAATTTTATTAACATCGCAATCAAAACCAAATACACTTGCAATTTTGAAAAATTAATTTCTTTATTCACGGGTCACTTATTATTTCACTGAATCTAAAATATTTGAATTAAGTTTTGGAAAAGAACACGTTTTAATAATTTATTTTAATTATAATAAAGTGAAACTATATTTTAATTATAATAAAGTAATAAAGTAAAAATAGGGCTATAACGGTTTTAAAAGTCAAGAAATATTTGCTTCTATACGGTCGGTCCAATTATCCACTCAGCACTGGATGGTAATATTGCGTATTTCGAAAAATCTAATCACACAGTGGCATGTATCACAATTATGTTGTCTACATTACACTCACTAGTACTTAGTTTAGTTATGAGCGATTATTGTAAACTTTGCGAGGTTTAATTATAATAATATTTTTTCTACAATACTCCAAGTAAGCTAAATACGAATAATGTAAAAATAAAATCTGAAAGCACTAATACTATGCTCTCAATCAAAGTAGCTCATAAAACCTTAAGCCGCTCAAGTTATGTCATCAGAATGGCATCTTAGTTGAGAACCAAAATAAGTAGCCACTAAACCCCGTTGTAAAGAGGGTCTCGATGAGGCCGGTCTTGAAATTTTCAAAACATCCTCAATGCTGACTTAGCGCTATAAAATTTAAAAGAAAGATGTAAGCCTAGTAGATATAATTTTATACAACAATACAGAGAATAAGGTTAAAATAATTGAGCTTGTAACAACGGATAATGTCAGTTGAAATTTACAAACTGGTCTGAACTTTTTACAAGTGGATTATACTATCAAACGAGTCCGCACATTGGGATCAGACGAAATGTCTAAAAGACAAACTCGCCTGAATAAAGTTAGAAACAAAATCTTACGAGACAGCTTTGAGACTTACTAACAATCAGTACTACAATCGTTCCTATTCGTTATACCTTGGAAGTTTTGTGCTAAGTTGAATTTATTTACATTTTGCTTGAGTCAATTTCTTAGGATTCGGAATTATTTTGGTTTATTCTTACCTTTCGGAGATCAACACTTCTATTTATTTGAAGTCTTATTTACTTCATTCAGCTATTGCTGCTAATGCAGAAACTGTTTTATTTCGGATTAAATCAAGATGTATTCGAAAAGCCGATCTGACCGAACTGCGTGTTAGTTTTAAGTATCTAGATAAGTATTAGTTTCACATTATAAAAATTATTTTGCAAAGGTAGCATTATCACCATTTTTAAAATAACCAACATAATAATAATTATATGAACTAAACACCAATTCCATACATAAATGATTGGTCAATCTCATAAACACAGTTTTTGGTATGGTTTAATAAGCGGGCACCTACACATTATCATGTTAACATAGTCATAATTAATTATGAAGATTATTTTTTTATTTTATTTATTCATTTATTTCAGACTTAAGTCCATAGTTGATTAGTATTTTAGTAACAATATTGTCTTACGTAACTAGGTTAGTAGTGTTAGTAGTGAAATTAATTATTGATAAAATTTAAATCATAAATAAGATAATACATAGCTTCTTAAATTATCTATTAAAGGAGGCGTTTACTAACTGAGCATTGGTCAGTACATGAACCAAACCACAATAGTTTATGTACTGACAATCGAACCTACTTGCAAATACCCTCAGGATGGCGCTGGGGCTGGCTCGGACTCTGCGCATCAAGGATGTGCATCTCTTCCGTATAGTCGTATAGAAACAGTCGACTAACGCTTCTGCGAACATCCCCGACGCACTGCAATACCTTGGCAGCCCCAGCAGCATCCTAAACGCATTATTATATTGCACGCGAAGGGCGTTGTACTGCTTTTGTGTATACGCAATCCATAAGGCGCTCGTGTAAAAGGACGAACAGAACGCCTTAAAAAGGGTAATCTTGACGTTTCTAGAGCAACGTGCAAACCTGCGGGCCACCATATTGGCTCTAACAGACAACGCCCTCCGCTCCCTCTCTATGTCTGCATCATCCTTCAAGTCAGAAGTTACCATATGCCCAAGATACTTAAACTTTTCAACCCTACTAAGTACATTACCGTTTAATCTAATGGGTGGTATGGTATCTGGACACTTTCCCCTGGCTCGAAAGACCATGCATTCACTCTTTTTAGCGTTATAGAGCAAACCGTGACCAAGCGCATATCCTTCACATATGCTCAACAACTTCCTCAAACCACATACTGAGGCACTCAGCAGCACCATATCGTCGGCATAACTAATATTGTTTAGACAGACTCCATCAACATAGCAACCGACACGTGTGCCGCTGAGCTCCCCAATAAGGGCATTCACGTACAAGTTAAAGAGCCTAGGGGAAGTTAACCCCCCCTGCCTCACCCCGCACTCCAACCTATACGGTTCCGACAACGCATTTGACCACCGAACCATATTGACCTGATTTAGATACCAAAACTGAAAGATATGTATTAGTTCCCGTGGCATAGAGATATCACTTAGTTTTTGCCACAGGGTATCATAGCAAACCAGATCAAAGGCCCGAGAGAGGTCCAAGAAACATGCATAAACTGGTGTGCTTCTTTCAGTATAGTACTTGACAGTTTGCTTCAAACACAATATGGCTGTCTCAGTAGAAAGTCCACTTTTGAAACCAAACTGGTTATCATGAATACTTAGGTACTTATCAAGTTGAGTGTTAAGCAAACTGTCTAGCACCTTTGCCATCACAGTGGCCAAAGAAATCGGTCTATAGTTATTAAGGTCACTTATGTCATCGGTTTTGCTCTTTACAATTGGCACCACCACAGTCTTCATCATGTCAGCTGGTAAGTATGAGTGTCCAACGCATAACGTATAGAACATTGCTAGCACCCTAGGCAGATGTACGCCAGCATACCTTAAGTGTTCGACACTAAGACCGTCATGGCCAGGAGATTTGCCCCCCGACATAGACTTTAAAGCTGTTCTAACATCCTTTGCTGTAAACATTGTACTCATCCCCTGCCCATGATATCTGACTCCACCGATGGACCGCGGCGGCCCCAAAAGCGATTTTACAGTAAAGTGGTCCTTAAACATGTTAGCTATACACTTTGGGTCACTCAGACCATTGACGCTCACTGGCAAACCCGGTTTATTAGTTAACTTACTAGTGGTCTTCCAAAATGTGCGAAAGTCATGCTCTGAATGTTGAGATGCGAGAGCATCCATCTTTAATTGTTCACAGTTGTTCTGACACCGCTTTAGGTGAGTCTTAAACACTCTTCGACTCTCACGCATCTCATCCCACGCACGGCCCCCCCTTGGTTTACCACACAATACCCACACCTTAAATTTACCCCTGGCTATCCCGTGAGCCTCCCGGACATGCTTATTCCAGCCGCTAACGGGCTTTTTCTTCGTAGACTGACCAACAACAAAACTACCAAAAGCCGCGCTGGTTAAAGCATTTATAATATCTTCGTACAATTTGTCTATAACGCGTCTATGGTCTAAGTCACAACAATTGTTCTTACTACAGGTTCTAAACTCAGTCGGAAAATCAATTTGCCTCAATAATTCCATACATAATTTATTATATAATTTAACTTGGTCGGGCTTTCGAACACCCCACCGCACATTACAATTGACATTAGAATCATTATTTATTATTTTCGGAACAATAACATTTAAATTACACTGAATTACCACCGGAAAGTGGTCAGATACTACGGGACCATACATAACATATACATTATTAATAGTTAAAAATGCTGACTTTGTAACCACACAGTGGTCAAGCCAGCTCATGCAGCCGTTTATATCACTCACATACGTATAAGTATCAGACAATAAACCCATTTTTACAATATCTGCACATTGCCATTCCAAGTCACTGCAAAAATTATTAAGTTCATGATAAAATTGCTCACCAGGTTGCGCGTTGAAGTCACCAAGCATGTATACAGACTCAATACCTTCATTTCCAACAATAGCGCTAAGGGCACCGAGACACTCCGTAAACTGCAATAGGTTATTTGCACTATCGGTCGGCATGTAAACACTAATCACTAGTATCGATTTTTGGCCTAAAGTTATTCTAATAGCGCACAATCTCGTATTATCACACTGTACTACCGATACATTTTGGAAAACACTTTTCTTCCACAGTATCGCGACGCCACCATAGGGGCGCCCGCGCAGCATACCCGACGATATATCCACCGCCGACGTACCAGTATAGGCAAACTCGTCATCAATGCAACTTAGGAAGTCAATGTCATACGGCAGTAGCCAATGTTCCTGCAGGGCTATGATGTGCGATGTCCGGCACAACTGCCTAATATCCTCCACCGAGCGTTTCACGTTCCTGCAGTTGAAACTTACGAAGTTGTATGAGTCATTATCTAAGGTGTTATTAAGGTGTTATCAATAAAAATACAAAATTAAAAATTTTAAGTAACCTCCGGCGTCATTTATCATCTATCTAACACATCTCATTGAGACTATTCATAAGAGCCCAAACACGCTATATCTGCTGTAAGTTTCTGAAGAATTAAGCATTTCGCAGACTTTTTGATGGTATAGGATCAGCTCAAGGATAGTATGTCATAAGAATGTCACCGAAGTGACAGTACACCAAATTTTAAATCAATCGGATGTGTAAAAGTTAGTAAAACCCTATTATCATGTAGAAAATAATCTGATAGTCATCAAACGCCTGAACTGATCTTCATAAATTATAATTTATGAAGATCAGTTAAGCTAAGAACCATCGTAGGCACATTAGCTTTCAAACACAAAAAACCGAATCAAAATCGGTCCATTCGTTTAGGCGCTACGATGCCACAGACAGACACACAGATACTCAGATACACACACAGACACGTCAAACTTATATCACCCCTCTTTTTTCGTCGGGGGTTAAAAAACCAACCGAAATTGAGAAATTCCTTTTTTAAGTCTTAAATGAGGTCAGTCGGTTAAAATATTATCTAAACTATAAAAATAAAATATGCGAGAATCCTCGAAGAAATACTCGTTGGGGTGTTAAAATAGAAAAGTTTTATTATTGTGACGGTAGACGTCAGCTTATAAATGCAAAAACAGATAGAGTAGGTAGAGAAAATTCACAGGGGTATCCGAAGTCCTAGATAGCTCAGTGATCACACTGAGGACTTGGGATACCCCTCTGAATTTTCTGTCCACTCCTACGGACCGCGAAAGGTCGTGGGTTCGGTTCCCGCCTCAATACTGGATTTGTTTCAAGTTTTGCTATATTTTGTTTTTATCTTTTATTTATTTACTTATGGACGCCAGCGGGTACATGCATTGTTCGCAGAAGCCCATGTGGACTGCTTCCATACCACAATGCGCAAAAGGGCCACCTCGATTGCGCGGAGGGCGCGGGCCAGTAGCAACAGCCTCTTGAATGTGGTCGCGGCTCGCTTAGACGGTCCCTTCATGGGACATTGGATGCTTTTGCACGCACCAGTGCCCCACAACTATTATTCCAGTAACCGGAAATAGGGAGAAAAAAATATTTTTTCTCTTTGTTTCTTGTTTTTATTTATTTATTATTTTTATGGTAATTTTAATTATTTAATTAATTAATAAGTATAATAGTATGTTAGTTTATTATTTGTTTAGCATTATTGTAATTGTAATTTAATTTGATTTATTCTATTTTCATTTAATTTGATTTTAATTTAGTTTAATTTCATTTGATTTAATTTGATTTTGGATTTTATGAATTAATGTAATGTGGACTTTTTATTGTCTGAAATTGAATAAATATATATATTAAAACATTTACAAAACAATAATTAAAACTTAATCTGTAGCCTGATGCATACACCTTTATAGGCATAAACGGCATAAACAAACACAGCATAAACAGCACAGCACAGTAGCTTTTAAATAAGGAACATTAAGTATACCTACCAATTTACTTAGTTACACAAATTGTCACAGATAAAGTCATCATCATCATTTATCCGAAAGACGTCCACTGCCGAACAAAGGATTACCCTAACGGCCTGGCCACGGGAACGGGCGGGGCGGCCGGCGCGACTGCGACTGGTGAGGTTGCCGGTCGCCGCTACGCGTGGTTTGCTTAGTACATTTCCATACATTTGTTACCATCCGGGCGAATAGAAGCGCGAATATTCGCCGCGGCGAATTTCCCGTGGCCAGGCCGTAATGATTTCCACGACAATGTGCTGCGCTACACGCATCCAGCGGCTACCTGCAACCTTCACAAGATCGTTGGTCCACCTTCTTCGAGGCCAGCATTTGTACCGGTAAACCCTCTGCGTTTGCCGGATCGTGGTCGCAGATACAGTAAACAGTAAAAAATAATAACACGAAGAGTATGAAGCAAGCTACAAATAAATACGTGAAATAATTCTTAGCTTAATAATTCTTAGCTTCATCAAAACGTAACCCACCTGCAGCTTCATAAACAGTTTTAATAACGCCGGGGTCGACTCGACCAAGTAATCCCGGCTTGGTCAATTACGCCGTTCTCATAGCATTTTGGGGCATCTAACCCGTGTCATGTCGACTGCTAGCCTGCGGACAGTCGCATTTAATATTCAATTAGGGACTATTCGGCCATTCATCAGTTTGGATGACGCAGTCGCAGGTTGATATGACTGGATGTGGCGCATTAATTTAAATAAATACCTAGTTGTTACATAGCGTATGTTTTTTGTGCATGTACTATTTGTTATATGTTTAAAATAGTAGGAATATTGCCTTATTCTTGTCGAAACCATGGTCCACGTAGTTGGATTGTAATATCGGCTTATATTATCATAGGGATGTTTACTATGTAAAAAAAGTTTTAAGTGGTAAGGCCCGTATGAAGGGTCGTCTGGGTAGGTCTCTAAAAAAATTGTAATTTTAATAATTAGATATAGGTATACGACAAGGGTGTGAAACAAGCGAACGGCTACTGCTTACCATAACGCCTTATGGTAAGGATTTACCGTTGCATATAGGTGTTCGTAGTACCTTGTCACTCTCTCATACATTGCTACAAAATCAAGGGAATACGCAATATTGACAAAGAAGGAGACGACTTCCTCCGCTCCCAAAACAACGCTTTTTCAATGACGTCTAGCTACTGTAGCGATCTTACTCACCGCAGGAACAAAACACTACAGAGCGTTCCAATTGAAGCCCGTAATTAATTGCACAGTCTAAAAACACATGAGATTATGCTGATCATTTCTTTTTTCAATTTAATTGTATGCTACACGCAAGAAACTTGTATCGTGTAAATGGGCCTTAATTTAGCTGCGATCTTCTGTAAGGTAGACATATTACCCTAGTTGAGCGCTCAAAATTAGAATTGGAAATACCAATATGGCCTACCTTGCCCAACATTGGCTGCATTATTCATTGAAATGTCATAAAAAAAAATATTAGCCATTTGTCATTTAGGAATTAAAATTATGTTTTTTAAGATTAGACAATTATTTTCAATAAGTGTAAAATTATTTATCTTATGAGTAGTTTTATTTCAGAGTTGTATTAATTATATTAATAGACACAAATAATTTTTCAACTGTCGTAGCCTTCCGGTGTGGTATAACGCCGCTTGACATATTACGCTATAAATCACAGGAAGCTTGTAACAAAGACGTTGATATGAGATAAATTACCTTGCATAAGTATACGCGGTAAGACGAAATTTGATGGAAAAAACATTGTAAATGAAAACTAGATTTAGTCTAGTCAGTCTTTTGTTTCTAAAGTAATTTTTGAACGCACCCACAGACTACACAATGTACTGTATTCTGTAGTTGCGTTTACATAATAAGAAGCGTCTCCGCTAACTTAATGTTTATAGTTGACGACAAAAAGTGCCCGGCATAGCATGCCTTATCTGGAGCTTCCATACATAATTTGTGTACGAGAGTCGTTACGGGCCGGGAATACGTTTCGTACTTCCGTGTTTTGACACTACCAAAAGATTTAGGTTGAAACATCGAATAAAAAATTCAGCATGCATAAATCAAGCAGGCATCAAGTAAATTGTTTTTGTGGGCAAACATTAATAGCAAACTTTACCAAACATATTTATCAAAATTTACGAAATAAAACACAGTTTTGTGTTAAGCTCACCTTTGAGTTCAGAGAGTGTGATTTTGATATCTAAATCACTTTCTGTAAACTTGTGCATTAAAATGCAAAAAGCAAAAGAGCGATTCTCTTATTAAGTACCTTTACTCTTAGATATTAGTGGGAAACTCTATTATTAATTATGCTTAACTGTATACAACCCGAAAATATAACTCATACTCAATCAAAACCGGGTCTGCGATTCTGAAGAAAAAAACAAAATCTCACCAAGCCAGCTATTTGGTTTTTAAGTGTCAATATCATTATTTTTCAATCATTATCAATAAGATTAGATATTCTTTCAAGCCGAGAAGGTTTCCGTTTTCAAAACTTAGTCAAATATGAAAACTAAGTTGGAAAGTACAGTCGAAAGCACATCAAATGCAACAGTTGCACTACAAACGCCACCTCTATTACGAACGAAATAAGGGCGGTCTCAAGGTCAAACTGTTACGCTTGATGTGCTGTCGACTGTACCTGTACAATTTTCTGATGTTTAGAGTCCCATGAAATGAATCTCAACCTAATAATTAGTTTTTAATTACAGCATTTACATCATAAACTACAGTATTTCAAATTGACCTGGAAATAATAGCACAATTGCTATGCAATATCTAGTTCTGCAAAATCCCTTTCGTAATTTTTGATAAAGCTACAATAAAACCCTAAATAAAATATGTATAAGCATTACAAATAGTGATTAAAAGATTATCCTTGCTTCCTATTAACACTTCAGTCAGTCAGACAGTTTACCTATTAAAATACCGTCGACTCGTATAGGTACGCCTGATTTCCAGGCCATATTATTTTTCAATTACGCTTTTATTTCTAAATATTCTAATTAAGTTATTATTATTATTATTGTATCATGAATTTGTCAAAATTTTACCCATTATTTTTCGCAACAATGAACTTTCTACTGAAACTTCATTTCTGGTGCTGCACATAGAGATGAAATTTTTGTAAAATAAGCCAAGGCAACGTGTGGCGTGTATGGTGCTGGACAGACACTTTTCAGTCAAAGCTCCTGTAAATTTAAAATGTGCAATTGGTTGTTTGATGGTTTGATGGAAGCTTAGTTGTTTATTTTATTTTATTTTTTATTAGGTCCACAAAATAGTTTCAGTTATTTTACTTAAAATTATCAGATAACATTGTTTTGTAGCTAGACAGTAAACATAAGAATGTGCAATCGCAGTACTTTGTAATATAAAGTGACATACATCGATGTTAATTGTCCTACTGTAACGATAACAATCTTGAGAAGAAAAGTTATTGTATAATCTTTTTTTTCTATACAACTAGATGACAAACAAGCTGACGGCCCACCTGGTGGTAAGCGGTTACCGCCGCCTATAGACATCTGCAATAACAAGAAATAAATCACTGGGTATTGCAGGTGCGTTGTCATCCTGAGGCCTAAGATGAAATGCCTTCCATGCCCAATAATTACACTGGCTACCTTTCCCTTCAGTCCGAAACACAGCGAACAGTTTCACGGCTGAAATAAGAAAGGCGGTGGTACATACCCAGGCGGCATACCACCTAGTAAATAAAGTAAACTACCTAATCCACATGTTAAAATGAAATATTACTAGCTTCAAATGAATCTGCTTCTGCTGTGGCTTTCAATTCAGCGCTATCCAGTATCCACTTTCTTTTACCAAATTTTAAAAATTTCCAGTACCATATGTGATTATTTAAGGTATTTGGTCCATGCACGTTATTAATATTTCTTGCACGATCGTGGTGTTGTTTTCCAAATCAGTGAAAAACTAAAACATGCATATAATGATACGACTGTAATAATCAGAAATTAGACTTTATTACTAAAGTTGACGAAAACACTTCTTTTTACGAAAACCAAGTAATTTACCAAATGGGTCAGTCAAAAATTTTTAATCTTGTGCTCCATGCTTCGAAAGGCATGTTGGTTCCGGGGTTGTAACTACCGCTATCACCCATCAACCCGCATTAGGCCAGCGTGGTATTGGTATATCCCAACACTCCGCATGTGATTCTCCGCGTGCAGGAAGGCCTGTCCCAACAGGGGGACGTTTATAGGTTAACTAAAATTAAAATTGTAAGCAATAACAGCCAAATATGTCAGAGATTCATTGATTATATAAGACAAAATTTTAAATTAGGTCTGTAAGCGAAATGTTTTTAATAAAAAGAACAAATTTAAGGGTAACAAAGTAACTAACAAGATCTTGTAAAACAAAGGATAACCGTAACGTTCAGATTTCATATTTAATTATGCGAGCGAAGCTACTTTTACTTATTAACTGTAGGATTTCGGTCTGTCGGTAATTGTAATTTTTGTAACATTGTGTTCTAAGGTGCTCAGTGGAAAATTAAATGTGATTTCGTCTTGGAGATAACTGTTTTCGTTTATTTTCCATGTCAGCATGTGACTTCGAGACGAATCTCAGTTTTGTCGTGATTAAAAATCTTGACATCGACTTGATTAGGTTATAAGCTCTTGTAAAATGCAACAACCGCAAGCGTTCATAGGGTAAATAGCATTTAAAAAATTGAAGATTCTAAGCACAACGCTAAATTATAATGACTTGTCAAAAAATTTCACGACTAGAAAAATAAATATGTCCTATAGCTATGGCGGAAAACGAACCTGCAACCGGATGAATTACCGAGGACTTAGGAAAACCTTCATAATTTCTTTTAACATTTACGATATACATATAGTTAGCCGACATTCAAAGTGTTGAATGGTTATATTTTAACACCAGTATGTAAGTATAATTTTACAAATATTAGGGGTTAAAGTATAAAATTGCCGATTTGTACTAAAAAATTCTCTCGTTCTCGTTCTAATTTTTATTAAAATCTTTTATTTATCGCAATATATTATGTATGTATGTGTACAATGTTTATTCGGGAGGAATCTTGGAACTCAATTTTGAAGCAGATATCTTTCTTATCGGTCAAGTAGGTAGGCGTGTGCTTAAGGTTCGTCTGATTAAGACAAAAGAGTGACCTATCAGCAGATTCGGACAAGCTTAGGCATTAGTGAGTCAATTGCACAAAATCCTCCATCAACAGTTAGCATTTAGGAAGGTTTGTGTTCGGTGGATACATTATAATTTGACCGAGGCCAAAAAACTCAGTCAGTGAAATGGTTCAAAGATTTAACGGTGGTGACTCAAATGCTGATTACTCACGGGTGACGAAAGCTGTATTTACTGTTAGGAACCAGAAACCAAAAGGCAGTCTGCCGTGCTGTCCGTATTATTCACAAAGTATAGGTCACGAACAACCTTCATCCTCTGCAATTGCGTCGAGATATGCGTCGTTTAGCTTTGCAATCATCACACCTTCTCCTTCCTACTCAAGAGCACGCGGGTCGGTCTTCGGAGTCATCAGTTCCCTGTCTCCACTTGAACATCTCGCACAAGGAAGTTTAGTAACTCGTTTCTTTGTCGTATTTACTGAACTTGGAATTATTTGCCAGCACGAGTGTTCCTCCTACACATAACATTGTGGGTTCCTTCCTGGGTTCCTTTAAAAGAGGCGTGAAAAGGCACCTTTTTTTTTTTTTTTTTTTTTTTTTTTTTATACAAAGCACGGCAATTGACCCAACACCACCTGATGTGAAGCGGTAAGGAGAGTCCATATGCGAAGAGAGCTAGTGCAGAAAAGGACAATGCACTAGCTGCCTCCACCTTGCCGGCCCAAAAGGTGCTTTTTCACGCCTCTCTTGAAGGACCCCATGTTATAGGAAGGAGGAAACACATGCGCTGGCAAAGAATTCCAAGTTCTGGAAGTACGACAAAGAAACGAAGAACTAAATTTCTTTGTGCGTGATGTTGAGGTGGAGACAGTAAATGGATGACTCCGAAGACCAGCACGCGTGCTCCTGAGCAGAAAGGGGGAAGGTGGGATAAGGTCGAAAAGCTCTTCAGAGCACTCTCCGTGATAAAGCCGATAAAAGGCGCTAAGCGACGCAATGTCCCGACGCAATTGTAGAGGCTCAAGATTGTTCGTGACCTCTACATCGCCAATGATACGGACAGCACGACGCTGCAATCTGTCCAGTGCATCGAGGAGGTACTTTGCGGAGCCATCCCATAAGTGCGAGCAATATTCCACGCAAGACCGGACCTGAGTTTTGTACAGCAGGCATAGCTGGTCAGGCGTGAAAAATCGACGCACCTTGTTCAGGACACCGAGCTTCCGTGAGGCTGTTTTTATCACGGTTTCGATGTAGTTTCTAGAATTGAGATCGCAGCATATCTCCATACCGAGCAAGTTCAAGGAGGGCTGTGCCGAAAGAGTAGTGCCCTGAAGAGAGGGAAGGGGAAGGAACGGCGACATTTTGGCTGTAAACGCACACACCTGTGTTTTCTTAGCATTGAACTCAACAAGATTGTTAGATCCCCATTCAGATACGAGGTTCAACACCCTGTTGAGCTCAATAGTAAGATTCTCCCTCTCTTTCTCGGTTTCAGCGCGCCCAGCCCCTGGGCGACCGTAATATCCCCCATGCACTGTACTGTCATCCGCATAACAATGAATGCTTCCTAATGGAAGCATATCATTGATATGAAGAAGAAAGAGTGTGGGGGATAAAACAGAGCCTTGTGGTACACCAGCATTCACAGACATGAACCGCGAAGCGCATCCATCTGCAAGGACGCGTATTCTCCGCTCATGTAGGAAGCCGGCGATCCAGTTGCAGAGCTGATCGGGCAGACCATATGCCGGGAGCTTGGAGAGAAGAGCCTTGTGCCAGACCCGATCAAAAGCTTTGGCAATGTCAAGGCTAACAGCCAGTGACTCACCACGTTTATCAATAGCTTCACCCCAGACATGCATTAAGTACGCTAGAAGATCACCCGTTGACCGTTTCGGCCGAAACCCGTACTGTCGATCATTAATTAATGAGTGACCTTCTAGATATCGGATCAGCTGGTTATTTATGATCCGCTCCATGACCTTGCAAAGAACTGAGGTGACAGCTATTGGGCGGTAGTTTGCTGGGTCTGATCGGTCTCCCTTTTTGGGGACCGGTTGCACATTGGCCTCTCTCCAAGATTCAGGCACACACCCAGAAGAGAGAGAAAGGCGGTATAGCCGGGTTAAGATGGGAGACAACTCCGCTGCGCATTTATTTAGTACTATCGCTGGGATGCCATCAGGTCCACTAGCTTTCCGGACGTCGATTGACTGCAGCTCCGCACGTACATCACATTGCCTGACACGGATATTAGGCATAGTGTGGCCACAGTGGGAGAGTGTTGGTGGCTGTGAGTTGCAGTCATCGATTCGGGAATGAGCAGCAAAGAGTTTTACCAAAAGATCGGCTTTCTCTTGCGGCTTGTGAGCTAGCGAGCCGTCAGAACATCTCAACGGGGGCAGCGAGGGTTGACAAAAGTTGGATTGCACGGCTTTGGCCAGACGCCAGTAGCTACGGCTTCCCGTAGGATGCGTGAGTAGTTCTTGGCCAACTCGTGCAACGCGCTGTGCATCCGCTCTGATGAATGCCCTCTTGCAGGACTTGGTGGCGTTGTTATAAGCTGCTTTCAGCGAGTCAATGTTAGGATCTCCGCAAGCTCGACCCCTGATCCAAGCGCGGTATGCCGACTGTCTGTTCTCAACAGCTATGGCACACTCCCGGTTGAACCAGAGGTTACGCCTACCCCTACTGATGAGATCGGAGTGAGGGATATAGTACTCCATCCCTAACATGATCTCATCAGCAACAGCAGTAGCGCTAGCGCTCGGGTCCAGCTCACTGAAGCAGCGCTGCCTCCAAGGGACAGATGCGAAGTAATCCCGCATACCATCCCAATCTGCCGACGCATAGTGCCAGATGCGGCGTTTGGCAACCATAGGTACCGGTGGCGACGCCCGTGGCACCCCAGCGGATATCAGGCAGTGATCCGATGTTCCCAAAGGAGCACGAACCTCTAGCCGATATCCGTCCGGACGAGACGTCAGCAGAAGGTCTAACAATGAGGGCGCGTGACCGACAATGTCTGGAATCCTGGTGGGCTGGTTTACCAGTTGTGTCAGGTCGTGCGTGAGAGCGAAAGCGTGGGCAGTTCTACCAGCATGGTCAGTTTTAGAGGAACTTAACCACGACTCGTGGTGAGCATTAAAGTCCCCTAAAAACACCAATTCCGCGGTTGGATACTGCTCCAGCGCAACATCTGCCACCCGACTAAGATGTTCGAAAAGTCGAGTTGTCTCCATGTCACCGCTGTGAGATCTATAGAGGCACACGTAGACACGGCTATGTGTGCCCAGGTCCACATGCACCCCAAGAATCGAGTAGGAAGGGTCCTCCAAGCAGCGCAGACGGCGACAGCAAACATCCGCCCGGACAAACAAGCATACCCCGGCCTTCGCTTTGAAGGACTCCTCAAGAGCGTAGCCGGGGTAATCCAAGTAGCTAGTGTCAGCCGGGCGAAGTATTTGCGTCTCCGTCAAAAACAGCATAGCCGGTCGAGCCGTCTCGAGATGTTGGTGGACGGCATTGAGGTTAGCATGGAGCCCACGGATGTTAGTGAGCCCGACCTCAAACAGCGTGGTTGTGGTGGGGGTGTGCACCGCTGATCGACCGTTCATGTTCTTGAGCGCTGCCATAGAAGATGATGTAAGGAGGAGAGGCGTGAATTGAGGGAACGTTGCCGCGATGTAGACGGTCAAAGTGTGAGGCCTGTTTCCCCAGTTAACAGCCGACAGAAGAGAAGCGCTGACCCGCCGAACGGAAGGGCCCCCGAACCCCCCCGGAAATGGCCGCCGGGACCCCACCACCCGGTCACCAACCGGCACGACGGACCACCCCAAGATTATGCGTGGCATGATAGGGCAGCCTCACGAACTGGTTAGGTTCGCTTGGGCCCCTGTACTGTACCACGGGCGGCCAGCGGAACAGCCGTTTCTTCGGGTCTCCCTGGTCGGCGGGTCAACGCAGTCCACCTGGCTCTGGTTAGACGGAAGCCGTCACTGACCGAATCCATCGCCGCAACGTCTCCCCAAGCTCTGGTTGTACGCTGACTGATCCCGGAACGCGACCACAAGTGGTCACTTGGCGGGTTTTACGCCATGCGTACGGTGGTCACTAACCAGACGGGTGTTCAGACCCTACCACCAGTCGAGCAGTTGGTAGCTCGGTAATCCCTTAGTCGCCTCTTACGACACCCACGGGAAGAAATGGGGCGGTGAATTGTATTCTTAATCCGTCACCGCACGGAACAAAACCTTATGGGCCTTCAAGGTGGAAGCGGCTAGAACAGTGTGTTTCTAGCTGCACTGGCTGTCTTCTCATATTGACTCTTTTTACCGCTTCATATCAGGTGGTGTTGAGTCATTTTCGATTATGATCTGATTGTGCCAACAAAGACATAACATAAGATATAACTGTTTTTATTGTAAGTTATTTTTTTCTATTTTCTATGGTTTGATATGTTTTACAGATTTTCTGACACACTTAGGGTTTATATAAAATACAGAAATACGTATTTTAAAATCTCTGAATGAACCTTAGAACCTTAGTTGTTTTTGTAGCACGTATGCAGTAATACGTAGTGTTTGTGTGAATTGTAATAAAATTAACAGTAATATCGTTTTAAATATAATAAACTTAATATTAAGATGCAAAATAATAGTTTCTAACAGTAGGTACCTATAATACAATTGTAATCATAGGTTGTATGGTTGTAGGACAACGACCTGTCCAAACAAAATCATGTTAGTGAGAGCCATGACTCGACACGTCCATCAATCAAGGTCCTACTCTGTCCGGATTCGGACGGTTTATAGTGCGGATTCGGAAAATGAAATAGAAAGGTTTGGAACTGACACTTGACCGTATTGGCTTGCGAGTGACGAAGCGTTTATTTTAAGTAGTAAATTCTGATTTTCTTAATTGTTATTTAGCATTATAATATAACGTTGTACTTAACAGCAACCTGTGGAATAAATATTGAATCAAAATAAAATTAAAATAAATAAATTATATTTACAATTTATAATAAAATAAGTAAAGATATAAAATAGAAATTAACATACAGAACATCAAGTTCTATCATTGATAATTCTTGTTTCTATTGCGCTGGCGCATTCCTAAAAGGAGCTCAGTGGCATAGTGATTTGACCGCTCTGGTTTCGATTACGGAAACAAAGCAACTTACAAAGGAACTTACTAGATGGTAGACCCGTATGTAGGGTCGTCTGGGTAGGTACCACCGCCTTTCTTATTTCAGCCGTGAAACAGTTCGCTGTGTTTCGGATTGAAGGGAAAGGTAGCCAGTGCAATTACTGGTCATGGACGACATTTCATCTTAGGCCTCTGGATGACAACGCACCTGCAATTTCAAGTGATTTTTCCTTGTTATTGCAGGTGTCTATAGGCGGCGGTAACCGCTTACCAACAGGTGGGCCGTCAGCTTTTTTTTTTATCTAGTTGTATAAAAAAAATGGATGATCCCGGGATGGGTCAATCTAAAATTTGTTATCTCGAGCTCCGTGCGTCGGAAGGCACGTCAAGCCTTTGGTCCCGGTTAGTTGTTTCTGCAACCGCTTCAACCCACCAACCCCCATTGGGCCGGCGTGGTGGTGCTATGGCCCAAACTCCTCATGTATTTCTCCCAAGTGGGAAAGCCTACGCCCAGCAGTGGGACGTACGAGTATATTGGCTGGTGATGATTCCTAAAAGGCTTGACGTTGTAGATTGAAACGACGCGACTATCTCCGAGCGGGATACGGTTGGCTTCGGAAATTTATGTTTCATACTATTTTACAGCATGGCCACGTGAACGGGCGGCGGCGGCGTCTCGGCAACCTCTGCGCGCTGTCTCGATGTCGGCCTCTCAGCGCGTCGTCGTGACCGCGCAGTGGGTGACGAGACGCCGCCGCCGCACGTTCCCGTGGCCAGGCCGTTAAGTAATTGGACGTGACGGCTGTGAAATGTAGTGAAATCCCGCTGGGGATTTATGTTACGAGGATTACCCTATTTAAATAACTTCTCAAGGATTGACAGTAGACTGATGACCTGAGTTATTGAGGACCCTATATTTTATAAGGACGTGAGGCTAATGGACTACATGAGTGAAGTGGAGCTGCTGAAGGCACCAGCGGTTCAGGCCAATGTCATCCCATACCTATCTGTTATCACGACGTGAGGCGGTTACGGAATTTATAGGCAGAATAACCGATTAACTCAATTCAATCGTTACATTCCGAACACATACCTTCTTCCTGTGACGAGCTGCTCATCCAAATGCCGCAACATTACAAAAAACGTTCGAAAGAAATTAAGACGAATATGACAGCTAGGATGTTCCGGAGAGATACTGTCAGGTCAGTGGATCACATCCTGGTCCAGACATGTCATTTTTCTAGTGTGATGATAGGTGATTAGAATATTATGATGATAGGTACAGGATATACTATTTATTACAATGCCAAATGGAAGGAAGTTTCTACAATTAATGATAGGTATTTAATCTGTGAAGTAGCCACGAACTACATACAATTTATTATACAGGGTGTAAGGGAATACTCTCGTAAACGAAGGTAGATAGTGCTGGTGACCCTAAATATTACCTGTTGAAGAAAAAATTTAAATCGCGAAAAACAAACAGCTGTTTGATACCAAATTAAATGCCTACACGATCCGTTTGTATGGAACAACTGTTTTTTTTGCGGTTTCAAATTCATTTTTTGACAATTCGTATTTAGGATGACCAGCATTGCCATCTGCCTTAGTTTTCGAAAGAGTTCCCCTTACACCCGGTATATTATATGGTTAAATAAAAGTTGGAGGGTTGGAGTGGGTAAAAATCAACGGCAAACATTAACATCTATTAATATTTGCTGGATATTTAAAATTGTAATGAATGGTGTTGGAAAAAGTTAAGCTTGGTCTTCTATTTTAAATGTAATGTGGTGTGTCTTACTATTTAAAAATTAGGAAACGTGAACTATTTATTAAGCAATATTTTAACCTGACAAAAATTATTTTGTCTGAGCTGCAATACTAATAGCAAATAATGGTCGCTATTTAGTAGTGAAATCGTAACAAAGAGACTTAAAGATAAAGTTACTTTTGGATTTATAATTTTAGTATGGATTAGGTCGACATTACTTACAGATTGAAGAATAAAACTACAATAACACTACAACAATAGAGTTTGATGTTCTTAGCGCAAAGGAATATTTAGCGTTTGTTTTATGTAGGTAACGAACAAATTGTAACACGTGAAAATGCTAAAATTTCCTGTACCCGGAAAATATATTCACCTTAGGGTGCTCCCTCAGGGTACATAATAAACAGGATAGTGGCATTCTATGGAGATTAACTCATGGAAAAGTGGTTTAGAGATATTTGTAATGGTGATTCCTGAGATTCACGTATATATTCAGATCTAATATTTGGTACTCTACTCCAGCAAGAAATTCTCACAACAATTAACCTTTACGACGGGAATATGATTAATGAACCTCGTATATCTTTGTCGAATGTTTACACTGTCTGTCATCTAAACTTTGTGAGCTATATAGATTAGATTATCCTTATTTACATAGCAAACATAATTTAATGTGCAAAATGCAACTCCAGGGGTTAAAATTCAATTACAGTTTTCGGAATCCTATCCGTCCTTGAGAAACTTTAGATACAGGAATTTCACGCATCAGTGACGACGATGCTGCGTAGAGACGTAATAAGGGACCCTTAAGTTCCTAATTGGGTTCATTGCCTTTGGAAACGCGAGTATTTCTTTCCCTTGTGTGTTTGTACCCCGAGAAAATGTTTTAAGTTGGGGCTTTATTGGGGCTTTAGTAAGTTATCTGGTTTGATTTTTATGGATTTGACTTTTTAAGCAAAGGTATTGCTTTGATCTTTATTTCGGTGAAATCTGTTTTCTTGGTACTTTGACCTCAAAACTCACAAAAATAATAATATACAAAATATAATCAAAAATATCTAGTCCTTATACATATTCATAGAGCTTCAATACTTCCTATGCAAGATCGATTTAACACACTCAATAAATAGGGGCATGCATTAATTGTTGTTAATACATGCCTCTACGTACGTTGCTTGAAAAAAAAATATAAGCAAGCCGCTTAAATTAATAAACTTTGTGACAGAGAATGGATTGTCTAAAATTTATGACAAGTGTTATTATATTCTGGTGAAGATAGCGCTTTCACATGACTAGCTTTTTGGCATTTAGACTGCGTAGTAGCGCTGAAGTCAAGATTGGATTTCAACTTTACGCAAGGAGCTTCTTATGGTTAGTAACTGGAACGAATTTACCCCATAAAGCAAAGTTTCTATTAAATAGATTCAGTTTTGAATACGCTGAGTATGCATTTTAGAGGTTTTAAAATTATCAAGATTATCGTCACTACAACAGTACAGAAGACTTGAGGCTTAGATTATTTCAGTCTACTAGAATCTTCTAAAGCAACATTTTTACTCAATAGACGTCTAACATAATAATTTAGTTATATAACAACACAGCGAAAGAAAATTACGAGGTTATTTCAGTTGTCACCAAAGCTACTGAAGAACCATGTTTATCAATCTATGTTTAAGCGAAAGTATCAAATATATTAATTGCGGTGACCGAAAAAAAAATTAATTAGAACTTGTCTGAGAATTTTGAGCCACCATTCGATAATGGCTTGATAAAGGTACCAATTCACGTTAATAAGTAAATAACCACACGATGATTCTGTACTGTTTTTCTCTTTTTATCGGGTACTTTAACCCCTGTATATTTTAATATTACAATTTTAAGTATGACTTTAACAATTTTTCAGAATAGCTATTCATAAATTAGATAATTTTTTATTCACGTTTATTTCTTCCTTCATAATCTTGTAATTGTACTCATTGTTATTCTATATATTACTCAAATTGTCTGAAAGAGATTGTTGCTGATTATTATTATTTTGATCTTTTCATTTTATTTTTCATTATTTTTGCGTGAAAGAAAGTGCATTTTCAATATGATTAGCAAAACTTATAACATCCCTATTATAAATAAACTAGTTGATTTCTGAATCACCTTTAACTAGTAGACAAAATAAATATTCTACTATCAAGGACACACTGGTGTGCTGGTAAGAAACAAAAGGATAACTTGCTTTACGTAATTTTAGTAAAAAAAAATTAAATTACTCCTTAACTAAATTATTAATTCAAGATAATATCGTCTTTTATGAAGAATAAACAAACGTGCAAGAATTAGGGCAACTCTCAACCCTTTTGTAATATTGAACAAGGGGAAAAATAGCTTAGGATTCTTTTAAGACGTAATAAATTGGTCGCATAACGCCACCGTTATTTGCTGAGTCATGATTAATCAAGCAGTTATATCAAAATGTCACGTCGACTGTAATTTAGGGCGGAGAAGGTGTTATGTAGTTTTAACTTCGACTTAAACCGAACTGAGGTTAAATTTCATTTTAAATCTATGAGTATGATGCTGATCGCTCGTTACTCATGGTTAGTTATAAATGATTCCAATGTGAATAACAAAAAAATGATTTTTTAAAGCATACTCCAGGTTTCCTTTATAGAAGTAACACAAAGAAAGACTTTTAGAATTTCATGGCATTTGTATGTAATATTATAAAATTGGTTCCATTATTTCATAGAAATGTCATGAAATTATCAAATGAATATGATGTTTTTGAAAGTGGCCAACCATTTCTATGAACTAATATAGCCCGTGTTTTAAATTATTGTCGTATTGACGGCACCACCGTGTATATTGAAAGCTAAGCTATAACAACCCATGCTGGCTTAAAATTATTTTATTACGATTGTGATGGGGTTCGGAACTATAACTATAAGTTTGTATCTATCTTTGTATATAAGTAATAAATTTTTAAACTTTGTGCCTTTTATATCGTAAGTCATAATTTGTTAAGCTGCAAAGACTTTCGGGAGCATTTTGTGTCTGGAATGTGTATTTTTTTATTATTTTTTTGTTTATAGGACTGTAGTTCATTAAAATAATTACAGGATTTCACAGTAAAGCTATGTGATCGGTTCCATTATTAAAATACAAATTTGTTGAAAATTTATTCTTGTACAAGCTATATTGCTTAATTGATGTCTAGTAATAGATGATAACTTTAAATATTTTCTGCCCAATGTAATAAAACTAAAATTTAATTAGAAGAAGATGGCTACTAATTCATGAAGCTTAACATTTGCTGCTATTCTACTTCAGGTAATCAGCATAAAATCCAAAATTCTTATATGCATACTTTACTAATCATGTAAAATTTCGATGCTATGTTTTAACATTTGACGTACAAGCGTTGAAGATTTTTCTTGAAACTATAATGATAATATAGGTATATATAAGTATATTGTATTAGGTATACAAATCACCCGAACTTGTACGATATTCCGATATTGCTGTGTTAGTTTGTTTTGACTTCATGCTACACATGAACCATTTAACTGCCCACCTACTTACTTAACTTACTTAAGTAACTGCAAAAAACCATATGAGTATCTACTTACTTAACTTACTGCAGTCAGTAACTGCACGTATAATGCTGTGATTTGGATACGAGCCATAGGTACTTACTTGATATGATTTTATGATACCTACTACTTTTCTTAAGCCAACAAATAAATTACAAGATTAGCTGAACAAAGTTTGACACACACAACAAATATGTTATATAATACTAGCTGACCCCGCAAACGTTGTTTTGCCATTAAAAAAAATTCCAGAAAATAAATAAATAAATAGATAGCAGCCGATTCTCAGACCTACTGAATACATAAAATACATAAATATACATAAAATTTCATAAAAATCGGTCAACCCGTTTCGGAGGAGTATGGTAACTAAATTTGTGACACGATAATTTTATATATTAGAGATATATAAATATTATCAACTCCGCTAATTGTTAAAGAAATCTTTTTCTGTAGTTTTAGAGCGAAATAACGTGGCACGATAGATATTTATTAGAAATATCTATCGTTTTTGTTTTTTGTTTTAGTTGAACATTTTTTCTATGAGTCAAAATAAAAGATTCTGGATCTAAACAAGCGTTATGTTTCTTAGATTCCCCAAAAAATTTTATGAGCCTACAAATAAAATCAGCAACAATTTAGATAGAATTTGATAAAGATCGGCTTCCGTAGTAGAATACTTCACGTTACCATGATTATTTTTGTGGATCATCTCCTGTACATTCCAAGAATGTATTCTGTTATCAAGTTTATTCATGTATTGCAAGTTTTAAACTTATGATGCTTTCATAAACTGTACTGAAATATGAACGTTGTCCAACTGTGTTCAGAAATGATGTAAAAATATAATAATCTGTAGGTAACCGACAGCAGTGTTCATTGGCCGGGAGTTATTTAAGCGGAATGTGGCAGACCGCCATACATTATTCAACGTCAAGCTTATATCGGGCTTCCACTGTGTCTACAGTTCACATCATATACGTATGAGATTTTCCATTAAAATATTTACCGACAGCCCTCTATTTGGTTACAATGATGCCACAGTAATAGATTTTGTGAGTATATTTAAAGGGATAGCCGGATTGTTTGATAATACTACTCTATAGTCTATAGATAAATGTCTATAGATATTTACTCTTAAAGCTTCTCAACGCTAGCTTGAAGGATACAGTATCTTCAAGTATGTGAAACACTTGAAATTGTAACTGCGTTGACATTCTGGGAGTAATGCATTCCATGGACTCCGTGCCTTGTGATAGCACTGCATTCTAATTCTAATGGTAAGAACCATAAAAGTATTAAGTATTTATTACTCCACGGCCAAAGCAGGAAAGGCCCAGAACACCAACCGAGACGCAGCTTGCAAGAGGGACTTCAACCTACCAAAATGAAAGAGGTTTTTTTCAAGCAACTAGATGATGGTACCTTCACATACACATAAAATTACTAGCAAGACAATGTCAAAGTAGGTCAAAGTGGTATTATCCACCCCAATGTAGTGCGCACTACGGAGGAACATCGATAGAAGAAGCTTATAGTTGACAGAGCTCTTGGAAACAGCATTGTTCTGGAAGCAAGGGACCTTGTCTCCTATAAATGAAGCAACGAGTTATTAACCGCAGAGTGCCGTAAGCTTGTGTGCCACCTCAATTTATAATTTATTTATTAAACACTTTACTGTACAACATATATCACACAAATGAAGAAGCAGACAAAATAAAAATGATAATACTTATATAAAAAAATATAGTTTGTAATTACACTTCTTACACAGGTCTAGTTTTGGATTGTTAAATTTTATATGACCGTGAAACCCTTGGTAGTAGAATATGAGTGCTTTGTTCATGTCCCGTTGTGTGAGCAGGACCCAGGCACTAAGTTTAGATCCTTTTGTACTTCTGCAATACACACACGTAGTTTACTGTGTACGTACCTTCAAATAATAAAATATTATATTCCCAGTCGTAACAGTTTTTGCAAAAAGAATTTATTGTTTATTCAATATATTAAATATGAACTGTTTTAGTTATCAACATTTTACCATCAATGATAATATAATACTTTAGACTTAAATCACGATGGATACAGATACAGTTTTAGTATATCGGCCAATGATCACAAAAGTAAATAAAAACTGAAAACTCGTGTTTAGAAAGCAAATTGATCTCGTTGACAAAACAAATCATATCGGAGACCTGAATAGCGGATAGATACCTAATAAGACATATTTGCTATCTACACTAGATATTCTAGTAATCTTATTTAAAAAGAAACACTCGAAACGACAGTCAAATTGTACCGCATCCACTTCCCACTAAAAACTACGGCACCTAAAAGCAGAACAAAACAACAGCTGTATAAAGCATCCTAGTATATTTACAAAGAGTACTTTCCTTTTTTTCATTCCCCTTGTTTCCTGTGATGAACATTAACCTGTTCAAAAGCTGAAACGGCTCCCTCGCTGAACCACTCGAATAAAAGTTTTGTTTTTTCACCACTGAAAAATGCATTCGACCCATTTCGGTGCGATTCCAACGAGAACAGCACGTGGTTTTGGGCGGAAAGTGTTGGATGTTTTTGTATAATGGCCTAACAGGTATGCCTTTAGGATACATACATTGAATATTATAAATTGCACGAACTTTGTGAAACAGTTATGAAACAAGTTAGACTATAATGTCTTGCATACGTATGTGTACCTTTTTTGGCAAATCTGTTTTGCTTTACGATGGAGTAAAAAGTGTCAATAGTTTTATTTATACCACTAAGGTGGCAATCAAGCATACGGCCCACCTGATGGTAAGTGGTTACCGTAGCCTATGGACGCTTGCAACACCAGAGGTATCACTTGCGCGTTGCCGACCCTGTAAAAACCTTTTCACGCCTTTTTTGAAGAACCCCATGCTGTACTCATTCGAGAAAACCTCTGCAGGGAGCTCATTCCACAACCTGAGCGTACGCGGGAGAAAGTTTCTCTGAAACCGTACAGTACACGACCACTTTGGTTCCAATTTGTGAGGATGAACTCCCTGCCGGTGGCGAGCGGTGCGATGATAGAAAGAAGCCGTGGGCATCATGTCAAATAATTCCTCAGAACACACCCCGTTATACAAACGATAGAACACACACAAGAAGGCAAAATCTCTCCTTAGGCTTAAAGGTTCAATACCGCTTGTGAGCTCAGGATCGTCGAAAATTCTCATGGCGCGTCTTTGGAGCGAGTCAAATGGTCCAAGCTGGTATCTAGGTGCTCCCGCCCATAAATGGCAACAGTACTCCATATGGGGCCTAACTTGAGACTTATACAGTAACAGTCTTTGCCCCGAAGTGAAACACCGCCGCGCTCTATTGAGCACACCAAGCTTCTTGGATGCCAGCTTGACTCTATCCTCCAAATGACTGCGGAACTGCACGTCACTAGAGATATCAACACCAAGGATCCCGATACTCGTAGAGATGAAAAGCGGTGTGTCGAGGAATTGTGGAGCTACAGCAAATGGGGGTTTTTTTAGCGGTGAACGCGCAGACTTGTGTCTTAGTGGGGTTGAATTGGACTAAGTTTAGTCGTCCCCAATCGGAGACTCTGTTTAGAGACCTCTCGATTTCAGACACAAGTCGACCGCGACTTTCCTCCACTGTAGACCAAGGGGTATTAGCACGACTCGTATAGTAAGCGTCACCAGTACTGTCATCTGCATAACAATGCAGTCCGTCAATAGACAGCATATCATTGATATGCAGCAGGAACAATGTTGGAGACAGCACCGAGTCTTGCCGGACGCCAGCATTAATGTCCATGCTATCCGAGCAACTGCCGTCTACGACGGCTCTTATGCATCTGCTGGACAAAAAGCTAGCGACCTATTTGCACAACCCCTCAGGCAGCCTGTAAGTTGGTAACTTCGAAAGAAGACCCCTGTGCCAGACCCGATCGAACGCCTTCGCCACATCTAAGCTAACTGCCAATGCCTCACCATGACTCTCAATGGCAAGAGACCAACGGTGCGTGAGGTACACTAGAAGATTACCCGTCGAGCGACTGTGGCGAAAGCTGTATTGACGGTCGCTGATAAGGTCGTGATCCTCTAGGTACCTGAGGAGTTGCGTATTTATAACGCGCTCCATCACCTTTGGGAGAAGTGAGGCTATAGCGATAGGCCTGTAATTCGATGGGTCTGATCTATTGCCCTTTTTGGGCACCGGGTGCACATGGGCAGTCTTCCACGAAAACGGAACTTGCCTGGTGGAGTATGAAAGCGCGAAAAGACGCGTCAGAATAGGACACAACTCAGGAGCACACTGCTTCAGCACCACTGCCGGTATACCGTCTGGCCCACTCGACTTATGAATAACCAGAGATAACCACTCACGCCGTACCTCCCGTTGCGTAATGGAGATCTCCGGCATAGAGTTGCCGCACCAGGGGATGGTAGGTGGTACAACACCTCCGTCATTCAAAGTCGAGTTCGAGGCAAAGAGAGCACCCAGTAAATCAGCTTTCTCTTTTGCGCTGTGGGCCAAGTTTCCATCAGGCTTACGTAGTGGTGGCAAGGACGACCTACAAAAGTTTCCCTCGGCAGCTTTGGCGAGCGACCAGAAAGCGCGACTCCCAGAGGGGTGTCTTGAAAGTTGATCGCCAGTCCTGCCGACAAAATCGAATTTCGCTCTGGCAATCACTCTTTTACAGGACTTCGAAGCAGCATTTAGCTTCCGCTTCACGTCAGAGATGTTGGGATCCTGATTGTTTTGGGCCGTGGTCCAAGCGTTAAACGCAGCCTGCTTGCTTTCGCGAGCTTCCCTGCATGGCCGATTAAACCACGGTCGCCTCTTAACGCCTGCGGCCACTAGCAGGTTAGGAATGTAACATTCCATACCCGCCAGTATCGTCTCAGAGACTGCAGCCGCACAGGTGTCAGGATTATCTGACGTTAAGCAGAGCTGCTTCCACGGGTACGATGCGTAAAACTCACGCAACCCATCCCAGTCTGCTGACTTGTAGTGCCACACTCGATGCCACCCAGCTAGCCGGGGGGCATCAGGCTGTGCACTGTGCACTTGGGTCCGGACGAGGCAGTGGTCTGATGAGCCTAGAGGCGCATCTACTGAGATGGTATATCCGTCCGGACCTTCCAGAAGGTCCAGTAAAGAGCTCGTATGGCTCTCGATATCTGGTATTCTCGTAGGAGAATTAATCAGTTGCGAGAATCCATAGGCCAGGGCGAATTCGTGAGCAGACCTTCCCGCGTAGTCAGTGGACCGAGAACTGAGCCACTCGACATGGTGGGCATTGAAGTCTCCTAATATCACTTACTCCGCGGAAGGGTACTGCTCGAAAATTTTGTCGGTCGTCGATTGCAGGTGCTCAAAGAGTCGAGTCGTGTCTGAGTCACCGCTATGACATCTGTAAAGACACGCGTAGATGCGGGTATGGCCGCCGTGATCGATGCGAATCCACAAAATCAACAGGTCCCTGTCTTCTAGGCCATGAAGACGGCGACAGCAAACATCCTCCCGGACGTACATGCATACCCCGGCACGACGCACAAATTTGTGCTCGAACTTGTACTCGGGGTAGAGTAAATACGATGAGTCGGCCAGGCAGGAGATTTGGGTCTCCGTTAGGAAAAGTAGGGTCGGCTGCGCAGTCTCAAGGTGTTGGTGGACTGCGTTGATGTTACTGTGAAGTCCCCTGATGTTGCAAAAATCCACTTTCAATTTGGATAGGGAAGCCGCTGAAAGAACGTTTCTCTTTTTTCGTTGCGTGGTCATGTGAAGGTTGAAAAGGCTTTTTAGAAGGAGTCTCTGTATCGGCAGCATGATAGACAAAATGCAGTCATATCCCGCCAAGATACTGCGCGGGGATTGTAGCCTGCTGGCGCGGCGGGCGGAAGGGCCCCCAGTCCCCCCCTGTGGCAGAAGCCGGGTCCACTCCGGTCTCCTACTCCGGCACGGCAACTACTACAGGGATTTTTCACAAACTGGCGGTTCAGCCTCCCAGGGCGGAGATTAGGTAATCCCTGGGTTCGGGAACCCGTTCAGCCTGCGGGCGGCCAGCGGACAGCCGTTTCACTGGATCTCCCTGACCGCCGCGCCAACAGGATGCACCCACACGAGTAAATGGCAGTGCTTAAAGCACCACGGGTCCACCAGCTGCCAATACGGGGACTCCTTAAGGAGCTCTGGCAACCTTACTCACCGCAGGAACACGACACTACAAAAGCAGCGTCATTTGGCTGCGAACTTCTGTAAGGTGGAGGTATTTCACCAGTCGGGCTGCTCCAGTTCGAGCGAATTAATGCTATGCCCTACCTCTCTTCAAAATATAACTTGGGGATTTTTTTACCTAATGGGCTAATGGGCCAAGTCAACATTTTCATTCGTCAACATCATACCAGCCTATGATGTCTACTGCTGAACAACAAAGGCCTCCCCCATCGATTTCCAAATGGAACAGTTCTGCACAGCCTGCATCCAACGGCTCTCCGCTGTGTGCCCTGCCACTTTTACTTGCTAATCCTATGAGCTATGTCAGTGACTTTGATTTCCTTACGGATGTCCTTATTTCTGATTCTATCTCGCAGAGACACACTTAACATAGCTCGTTCCATAGCTTGTTGTACCGCGAACTTGCACAGAAGGCTCTTAGTAAGCGACCACGTTTCACAGCCGTATGTCATCACTGGCAACACACACTGGTCCAAGACTTTCGACTTCAAATATTGAGAAATTTCGGACGAGAAGATCTTACGCATTTTCCCAAACGCTATTAATATTTTCATTATCTTATCATAAGCCACAACCCGCATCTGGCCAGCATAGTGGTCATATTGATCAAAACTCCTTCCTTATTTTTATTGAAGTTATGCGCCCAACAGTGAAACGTTCTATAGGAGTTGACGATGATTATGATAATCATAAAATAAGTTATCTTACTGTTTGATAATCATACTATCTGATTCCACTCAATATTTGAGCGCCTACCAGGTGTCACTAGGATAGCACCACCTTTCAGAATATGGCAACCAAACAGCACTACTTTGTCGTAATGTGTTTCTACGATGAGAGCTCAATGTTACACATGGCAGCGCGTGAGTAGTACAAATGGTGTTACAAGCGTACATTGGTGTAAAGGCTACGGTGACCGCGCACCATCAGGCGGACCTTATGCTTGTTGAAAAAAAGTATAAGTTCATATTACAACTGGTCGTTAACTAAAACGGTCTGAAATTAGGACTCGAAATAAATTTTGTATATTATTTTTCATACACTCACTTATTAATATCTGGCCCAAGAAGCATCATTAAGAGCTTGTGTTATGTTTATTAGACAGATAATGGAGAAATAATGATAATTATATGTATTAAAATATTAGATAAATACTATATAAACATCCACAACTCTTGAACAAATGATCGTACTCATCATAAAAACAGGTCCTACCGGGATTCGAACCCTAAATCAATCCCGTTAATTACCCAGATGATATCCAGACTGTATTGCAAATCGCAAGCAACCTAATTTTGAACCACAGCAATACAATTGCGGGTTTATCCAAATGTAAAGGTGCACCTCAAATTGTATAGTTGTTTGACACCAAAATTTCCGAGGATATTATCCGCATGAACGGCCGACCCTAGTACATAAGCCGGACAAACCTCCAAATAAATGTGACGTTGCAAAGGGTTTCTTTGCTCAAAACGGTACTTCGTAATCATTGTTGTGCCTTTCTGTCACGCGAAAAGGTACTCTCACGCTATTAATGTAAAGAGTGATTTCACTTAGCAATTTATGTGAGATGATGGTGCTAACAAGGGTCGAGACTTCAGTGTGTTTACGCGCCAAACGCTGGCACCATGAAAACAAACATGCAGCAGTCTTTTGGGTCCCGCTCGATAAATGTTTGCAGAATATATCGATAAAATATTTGCTTTGTGCCACATATAAGTGGACACTAGCAAAAATTGACAAATAACCTATATCAAATTAATTTTTATGCTACACACATACACTAATCATATCATTTTCATGATTTAAATAATTAAATTTAAGTACTTAAGTACTTACCTCTTAGAAACATATTTTTGTAGTCGATGCTTAACTTTCTATTGTTTCTGGAAACAACTAAGCACTAACTCCAAAAAATATGTTTCTATGTTTCTTTTGTTTTTTTTTATTTATAGTTAAAAGATTTTTCCACAATTTTTAGTGATAACTTTCTAAAGTCAAAGCTAGAGGGTGACCGTCGGCATATAATCTTTCCTACTATCGCATCGTTTCTCTAATAAGTCATAGGAAAGCAAAAATCCGCAATTTCGCATACATAGGCGACTTAATTATTTCAGTTATTTTGATTTAAAAACTCCGGAACCTGATCTTCTGATCCTGAGGATGAGGACGAGAAAGAGGATGACTATTCCGACAATTGTCAATAAGGGCCCTGGTCAGGGTCGCGTGGAGCTGTTGCATGCAGGCTGCGCAAAAATGATTCCTTTGAAAATTTATTGGAGTTCACTTCATAGATTGATATGATGATGATGATGATTTCAATCCGATAAGAAAAATAATAGTTTATATTTTCTTGAACTGACTATAAGGACTTGTACACAACAGAAACAATAGGATTTATACAAAGAAAAAACTTTCTGTTTATTATATCTGCGTCCTTTTGTGCAATAAAGCTCATTTGATTGATTGATTTTAACGTGCCTCAATAAAATGAACAATAGGACAATAAATACCACATTCAATTACAGAAACGCACACACAGATAAGCTGGACAAAACCCATATCTTTTGTAAGTAGGTATATTCCTCTAATTTTATAACCCAACTGTGTGTGACATTTCTATTATAAGCGTAAATGGATAAAAATGTGTTGGTTTCAAGTAAAAGGAAACGAAATTGCTTTTGGGGATTAAAATCATAACATTGTATTTGTGATCAATGATTCAGGGCCAAATGTGAATGAAGAAGAAAAGAAAAATAATACCAGTTATTTGATTGGTTGATAATTGGTTGATTGGTTGATTTACTAGGTGATAGACCCGTATGTAGGGCCGTGTGGGTAGATGTCGGTTATCAAACCTCACTCTTCGGTACAAGACGATCATTTCAATACGTCAAGTCGTTAAACGTTAAGTCTAGTTCAATTTATTTCGGGCTAGGCATTTGATCAGATATCTGCGTTTAATCAACAGACTAGGCATCCGATTAAAGTATTTATTACTCCACGGCCAAAGCAGGAAAGGCCCAGAACACCAACCGAGACGCAGCTTGCAAGAGGGACTTCAACCTACCAAAATGAAAGAGGTTTTTTTCAAGCAACTAGATGATGGTACCTTCACATACACATAAAATTACTAGCAAGACAATGTCAAAGTAGGTCAAAGTGGTATTATCCACCCCAATGTAGTGCGCACTACGGAGGAACATCGAT
Source organism: Nymphula nitidulata (assembly GCA_947347705.1). Classification (NCBI taxonomy): domain Eukaryota; kingdom Metazoa; phylum Arthropoda; class Insecta; order Lepidoptera; family Crambidae; genus Nymphula; species Nymphula nitidulata. Next base: position 14,551,988 of record OX374626.1, on the reverse strand, counting down.
AGAAGAAGCTTATAGTTGACAGAGCTCTTGGAAACAGCATTGTTCTGGAAGCAAGGGACCTTGTCTCCTATAAATGAAGCAACGAGTTATTAACCGCAGAGTGCCGTAAGCTTGTGTGCCACCTCAATTTATAATTTATTTATTAAACACTTTACTGTACAACATATATCACACAAATGAAGAAGCAGACAAAATAAAAATGATAATACTTATATAAAAAAATATAGTTTGTAATTACACTTCTTACACAGGTCTAGTTTTGGATTGTTAAATTTTATATGACCGTGAAACCCTTGGTAGTAGAATATGAGTGCTTTGTTCATGTCCCGTTGTGTGAGCAGGACCCAGGCACTAAGTTTAGATCCTTTTGTACTTCTGCAATACACACACGTAGTTTACTGTGTACGTACCTTCAAATAATAAAATATTATATTCCCAGTCGTAACAGTTTTTGCAAAAAGAATTTATTGTTTATTCAATATATTAAATATGAACTGTTTTAGTTATCAACATTTTACCATCAATGATAATATAATACTTTAGACTTAAATCACGATGGATACAGATACAGTTTTAGTATATCGGCCAATGATCACAAAAGTAAATAAAAACTGAAAACTCGTGTTTAGAAAGCAAATTGATCTCGTTGACAAAACAAATCATATCGGAGACCTGAATAGCGGATAGATACCTAATAAGACATATTTGCTATCTACACTAGATATTCTAGTAATCTTATTTAAAAAGAAACACTCGAAACGACAGTCAAATTGTACCGCATCCACTTCCCACTAAAAACTACGGCACCTAAAAGCAGAACAAAACAACAGCTGTATAAAGCATCCTAGTATATTTACAAAGAGTACTTTCCTTTTTTTCATTCCCCTTGTTTCCTGTGATGAACATTAACCTGTTCAAAAGCTGAAACGGCTCCCTCGCTGAACCACTCGAATAAAAGTTTTGTTTTTTCACCACTGAAAAATGCATTCGACCCATTTCGGTGCGATTCCAACGAGAACAGCACGTGGTTTTGGGCGGAAAGTGTTGGATGTTTTTGTATAATGGCCTAACAGGTATGCCTTTAGGATACATACATTGAATATTATAAATTGCACGAACTTTGTGAAACAGTTATGAAACAAGTTAGACTATAATGTCTTGCATACGTATGTGTACCTTTTTTGGCAAATCTGTTTTGCTTTACGATGGAGTAAAAAGTGTCAATAGTTTTATTTATACCACTAAGGTGGCAATCAAGCATACGGCCCACCTGATGGTAAGTGGTTACCGTAGCCTATGGACGCTTGCAACACCAGAGGTATCACTTGCGCGTTGCCGACCCTGTAAAAACCTTTTCACGCCTTTTTTGAAGAACCCCATGCTGTACTCATTCGAGAAAACCTCTGCAGGGAGCTCATTCCACAACCTGAGCGTACGCGGGAGAAAGTTTCTCTGAAACCGTACAGTACACGACCACTTTGGTTCCAATTTGTGAGGATGAACTCCCTGCCGGTGGCGAGCGGTGCGATGATAGAAAGAAGCCGTGGGCATCATGTCAAATAATTCCTCAGAACACACCCCGTTATACAAACGATAGAACACACACAAGAAGGCAAAATCTCTCCTTAGGCTTAAAGGTTCAATACCGCTTGTGAGCTCAGGATCGTCGAAAATTCTCATGGCGCGTCTTTGGAGCGAGTCAAATGGTCCAAGCTGGTATCTAGGTGCTCCCGCCCATAAATGGCAACAGTACTCCATATGGGGCCTAACTTGAGACTTATACAGTAACAGTCTTTGCCCCGAAGTGAAACACCGCCGCGCTCTATTGAGCACACCAAGCTTCTTGGATGCCAGCTTGACTCTATCCTCCAAATGACTGCGGAACTGCACGTCACTAGAGATATCAACACCAAGGATCCCGATACTCGTAGAGATGAAAAGCGGTGTGTCGAGGAATTGTGGAGCTACAGCAAATGGGGGTTTTTTTAGCGGTGAACGCGCAGACTTGTGTCTTAGTGGGGTTGAATTGGACTAAGTTTAGTCGTCCCCAATCGGAGACTCTGTTTAGAGACCTCTCGATTTCAGACACAAGTCGACCGCGACTTTCCTCCACTGTAGACCAAGGGGTATTAGCACGACTCGTATAGTAAGCGTCACCAGTACTGTCATCTGCATAACAATGCAGTCCGTCAATAGACAGCATATCATTGATATGCAGCAGGAACAATGTTGGAGACAGCACCGAGTCTTGCCGGACGCCAGCATTAATGTCCATGCTATCCGAGCAACTGCCGTCTACGACGGCTCTTATGCATCTGCTGGACAAAAAGCTAGCGACCTATTTGCACAACCCCTCAGGCAGCCTGTAAGTTGGTAACTTCGAAAGAAGACCCCTGTGCCAGACCCGATCGAACGCCTTCGCCACATCTAAGCTAACTGCCAATGCCTCACCATGACTCTCAATGGCAAGAGACCAACGGTGCGTGAGGTACACTAGAAGATTACCCGTCGAGCGACTGTGGCGAAAGCTGTATTGACGGTCGCTGATAAGGTCGTGATCCTCTAGGTACCTGAGGAGTTGCGTATTTATAACGCGCTCCATCACCTTTGGGAGAAGTGAGGCTATAGCGATAGGCCTGTAATTCGATGGGTCTGATCTATTGCCCTTTTTGGGCACCGGGTGCACATGGGCAGTCTTCCACGAAAACGGAACTTGCCTGGTGGAGTATGAAAGCGCGAAAAGACGCGTCAGAATAGGACACAACTCAGGAGCACACTGCTTCAGCACCACTGCCGGTATACCGTCTGGCCCACTCGACTTATGAATAACCAGAGATAACCACTCACGCCGTACCTCCCGTTGCGTAATGGAGATCTCCGGCATAGAGTTGCCGCACCAGGGGATGGTAGGTGGTACAACACCTCCGTCATTCAAAGTCGAGTTCGAGGCAAAGAGAGCACCCAGTAAATCAGCTTTCTCTTTTGCGCTGTGGGCCAAGTTTCCATCAGGCTTACGTAGTGGTGGCAAGGACGACCTACAAAAGTTTCCCTCGGCAGCTTTGGCGAGCGACCAGAAAGCGCGACTCCCAGAGGGGTGTCTTGAAAGTTGATCGCCAGTCCTGCCGACAAAATCGAATTTCGCTCTGGCAATCACTCTTTTACAGGACTTCGAAGCAGCATTTAGCTTCCGCTTCACGTCAGAGATGTTGGGATCCTGATTGTTTTGGGCCGTGGTCCAAGCGTTAAACGCAGCCTGCTTGCTTTCGCGAGCTTCCCTGCATGGCCGATTAAACCACGGTCGCCTCTTAACGCCTGCGGCCACTAGCAGGTTAGGAATGTAACATTCCATACCCGCCAGTATCGTCTCAGAGACTGCAGCCGCACAGGTGTCAGGATTATCTGACGTTAAGCAGAGCTGCTTCCACGGGTACGATGCGTAAAACTCACGCAACCCATCCCAGTCTGCTGACTTGTAGTGCCACACTCGATGCCACCCAGCTAGCCGGGGGGCATCAGGCTGTGCACTGTGCACTTGGGTCCGGACGAGGCAGTGGTCTGATGAGCCTAGAGGCGCATCTACTGAGATGGTATATCCGTCCGGACCTTCCAGAAGGTCCAGTAAAGAGCTCGTATGGCTCTCGATATCTGGTATTCTCGTAGGAGAATTAATCAGTTGCGAGAATCCATAGGCCAGGGCGAATTCGTGAGCAGACCTTCCCGCGTAGTCAGTGGACCGAGAACTGAGCCACTCGACATGGTGGGCATTGAAGTCTCCTAATATCACTTACTCCGCGGAAGGGTACTGCTCGAAAATTTTGTCGGTCGTCGATTGCAGGTGCTCAAAGAGTCGAGTCGTGTCTGAGTCACCGCTATGACATCTGTAAAGACACGCGTAGATGCGGGTATGGCCGCCGTGATCGATGCGAATCCACAAAATCAACAGGTCCCTGTCTTCTAGGCCATGAAGACGGCGACAGCAAACATCCTCCCGGACGTACATGCATACCCCGGCACGACGCACAAATTTGTGCTCGAACTTGTACTCGGGGTAGAGTAAATACGATGAGTCGGCCAGGCAGGAGATTTGGGTCTCCGTTAGGAAAAGTAGGGTCGGCTGCGCAGTCTCAAGGTGTTGGTGGACTGCGTTGATGTTACTGTGAAGTCCCCTGATGTTGCAAAAATCCACTTTCAATTTGGATAGGGAAGCCGCTGAAAGAACGTTTCTCTTTTTTCGTTGCGTGGTCATGTGAAGGTTGAAAAGGCTTTTTAGAAGGAGTCTCTGTATCGGCAGCATGATAGACAAAATGCAGTCATATCCCGCCAAGATACTGCGCGGGGATTGTAGCCTGCTGGCGCGGCGGGCGGAAGGGCCCCCAGTCCCCCCCTGTGGCAGAAGCCGGGTCCACTCCGGTCTCCTACTCCGGCACGGCAACTACTACAGGGATTTTTCACAAACTGGCGGTTCAGCCTCCCAGGGCGGAGATTAGGTAATCCCTGGGTTCGGGAACCCGTTCAGCCTGCGGGCGGCCAGCGGACAGCCGTTTCACTGGATCTCCCTGACCGCCGCGCCAACAGGATGCACCCACACGAGTAAATGGCAGTGCTTAAAGCACCACGGGTCCACCAGCTGCCAATACGGGGACTCCTTAAGGAGCTCTGGCAACCTTACTCACCGCAGGAACACGACACTACAAAAGCAGCGTCATTTGGCTGCGAACTTCTGTAAGGTGGAGGTATTTCACCAGTCGGGCTGCTCCAGTTCGAGCGAATTAATGCTATGCCCTACCTCTCTTCAAAATATAACTTGGGGATTTTTTTACCTAATGGGCTAATGGGCCAAGTCAACATTTTCATTCGTCAACATCATACCAGCCTATGATGTCTACTGCTGAACAACAAAGGCCTCCCCCATCGATTTCCAAATGGAACAGTTCTGCACAGCCTGCATCCAACGGCTCTCCGCTGTGTGCCCTGCCACTTTTACTTGCTAATCCTATGAGCTATGTCAGTGACTTTGATTTCCTTACGGATGTCCTTATTTCTGATTCTATCTCGCAGAGACACACTTAACATAGCTCGTTCCATAGCTTGTTGTACCGCGAACTTGCACAGAAGGCTCTTAGTAAGCGACCACGTTTCACAGCCGTATGTCATCACTGGCAACACACACTGGTCCAAGACTTTCGACTTCAAATATTGAGAAATTTCGGACGAGAAGATCTTACGCATTTTCCCAAACGCTATTAATATTTTCATTATCTTATCATAAGCCACAACCCGCATCTGGCCAGCATAGTGGTCATATTGATCAAAACTCCTTCCTTATTTTTATTGAAGTTATGCGCCCAACAGTGAAACGTTCTATAGGAGTTGACGATGATTATGATAATCATAAAATAAGTTATCTTACTGTTTGATAATCATACTATCTGATTCCACTCAATATTTGAGCGCCTACCAGGTGTCACTAGGATAGCACCACCTTTCAGAATATGGCAACCAAACAGCACTACTTTGTCGTAATGTGTTTCTACGATGAGAGCTCAATGTTACACATGGCAGCGCGTGAGTAGTACAAATGGTGTTACAAGCGTACATTGGTGTAAAGGCTACGGTGACCGCGCACCATCAGGCGGACCTTATGCTTGTTGAAAAAAAGTATAAGTTCATATTACAACTGGTCGTTAACTAAAACGGTCTGAAATTAGGACTCGAAATAAATTTTGTATATTATTTTTCATACACTCACTTATTAATATCTGGCCCAAGAAGCATCATTAAGAGCTTGTGTTATGTTTATTAGACAGATAATGGAGAAATAATGATAATTATATGTATTAAAATATTAGATAAATACTATATAAACATCCACAACTCTTGAACAAATGATCGTACTCATCATAAAAACAGGTCCTACCGGGATTCGAACCCTAAATCAATCCCGTTAATTACCCAGATGATATCCAGACTGTATTGCAAATCGCAAGCAACCTAATTTTGAACCACAGCAATACAATTGCGGGTTTATCCAAATGTAAAGGTGCACCTCAAATTGTATAGTTGTTTGACACCAAAATTTCCGAGGATATTATCCGCATGAACGGCCGACCCTAGTACATAAGCCGGACAAACCTCCAAATAAATGTGACGTTGCAAAGGGTTTCTTTGCTCAAAACGGTACTTCGTAATCATTGTTGTGCCTTTCTGTCACGCGAAAAGGTACTCTCACGCTATTAATGTAAAGAGTGATTTCACTTAGCAATTTATGTGAGATGATGGTGCTAACAAGGGTCGAGACTTCAGTGTGTTTACGCGCCAAACGCTGGCACCATGAAAACAAACATGCAGCAGTCTTTTGGGTCCCGCTCGATAAATGTTTGCAGAATATATCGATAAAATATTTGCTTTGTGCCACATATAAGTGGACACTAGCAAAAATTGACAAATAACCTATATCAAATTAATTTTTATGCTACACACATACACTAATCATATCATTTTCATGATTTAAATAATTAAATTTAAGTACTTAAGTACTTACCTCTTAGAAACATATTTTTGTAGTCGATGCTTAACTTTCTATTGTTTCTGGAAACAACTAAGCACTAACTCCAAAAAATATGTTTCTATGTTTCTTTTGTTTTTTTTTATTTATAGTTAAAAGATTTTTCCACAATTTTTAGTGATAACTTTCTAAAGTCAAAGCTAGAGGGTGACCGTCGGCATATAATCTTTCCTACTATCGCATCGTTTCTCTAATAAGTCATAGGAAAGCAAAAATCCGCAATTTCGCATACATAGGCGACTTAATTATTTCAGTTATTTTGATTTAAAAACTCCGGAACCTGATCTTCTGATCCTGAGGATGAGGACGAGAAAGAGGATGACTATTCCGACAATTGTCAATAAGGGCCCTGGTCAGGGTCGCGTGGAGCTGTTGCATGCAGGCTGCGCAAAAATGATTCCTTTGAAAATTTATTGGAGTTCACTTCATAGATTGATATGATGATGATGATGATTTCAATCCGATAAGAAAAATAATAGTTTATATTTTCTTGAACTGACTATAAGGACTTGTACACAACAGAAACAATAGGATTTATACAAAGAAAAAACTTTCTGTTTATTATATCTGCGTCCTTTTGTGCAATAAAGCTCATTTGATTGATTGATTTTAACGTGCCTCAATAAAATGAACAATAGGACAATAAATACCACATTCAATTACAGAAACGCACACACAGATAAGCTGGACAAAACCCATATCTTTTGTAAGTAGGTATATTCCTCTAATTTTATAACCCAACTGTGTGTGACATTTCTATTATAAGCGTAAATGGATAAAAATGTGTTGGTTTCAAGTAAAAGGAAACGAAATTGCTTTTGGGGATTAAAATCATAACATTGTATTTGTGATCAATGATTCAGGGCCAAATGTGAATGAAGAAGAAAAGAAAAATAATACCAGTTATTTGATTGGTTGATAATTGGTTGATTGGTTGATTTACTAGGTGATAGACCCGTATGTAGGGCCGTGTGGGTAGATGTCGGTTATCAAACCTCACTCTTCGGTACAAGACGATCATTTCAATACGTCAAGTCGTTAAACGTTAAGTCTAGTTTAATTTATTTCGGGCTAGGCATTTGATCAGATATCTGCGTTTAATCAACAGACTAGGCATCCGTACCCCAAGCACGAAACATTCTCGTAATCGTATAGTAATCGTATTTTCTTACTATTCGATAACGATCACGATACTAAGGTGACAGCATGAAACAATGCTCCGTAACTATCGTCAACACGATAGTAATACGATACAATAGGTAAACTTAGGCCGTCCACAACCGTACAAAGTAGACACGAAGTGCGTTCAAAAATCGCTGCAGCAACATTGTGTGTTACAAATCAATGAAAAACCTACTCAATCTTTTTGATATTTATTGAAAAAATGACAACTTATTCACTTTTCTACTAATGCAAAGCAAATCTTCCAGTTAAATTTATAATTAGGGCATAATAATAAGGTTTCTTGTTTTATTTGGTACAAACTTAGAAACAGTTTCTGAACGTACCAATTCCTCAATGCCAACTATATGTAAACAAAACCTCTCAAAACAAAAACTCGTCGAGTCAATTGGAATATTTCGACCTTAATAGTTGAAAAAGAAGTGTTATTTATTGGTTTTAATGTGCATACATGTGCAAGCAATTCAATTATGGTCCAAGATAAAAGAAGCGTATATAAATTTTTCATGAAGAAATAAGTTAGGAGACACAATATTTATTGTTTGTAAACCTTGTCACGATATAGTCCAACAGTTTGTAGGTAATATGATGGATTTCATGAAGAGGTGAGTTCGTTTTATTTGTATATTACTCTCTAAATACTTCCAATTGTGTGTGACTATCAAAACTTATTCTTGTATTATGTGAACGCAAGAAAAGTAACGAAAGGTTAGCTTTGAATGACCCCTTATTTATTCTGTAGATAAGTATTTTTTATATAAAATTGCTGTAAGCCAAACATTTTAATAAAATTTGCTTCAATAATGTTGGGTTACATATTGAAATCCATACTAATATCATTCATAAATGCGAGAATAACTCTGTCTGTCTGTTACCTTTTCACGCTTGAAACCGGTGAACTAATTAAAGTGAAAAAAAAATGAAATGGATGGAGTGACAGGAAATAGGATATTTTTGGAACAATAACCTACATCCACGCGAGCGGACCCGCGAGCTGGCCGTATTTGACTTTAATCCTAACTATTATTATAAATGGGAAAGTGAATTTCTTTGTTCAATCATTACAGTTTCACGCCTAAACCACTAAACTGATTTAGATGAAACTTGGTATGGAAAAACTTTACTTTTTGGAGCAATAACCGACATCCATGTGGATGAAGCCGTGAGCGGTTGCTAGTTGATAAATAAATAATTTCACTTGTGATATGAATAAAAGTTTAGGTGTAAAATCTATGGATATAGATAGATTCTTGTAGATCAATAAATACTGAATACATAGGTAGATGTGATATTAATTTTGTTTTTCATATCCACAGATGAAAAAGAAGTGGAGTTGGTTTATCTAGATGTTGTTTCTAGCCAAATTGAATTCCCTGGAGAAGAGACAGATTTGGGGATGGAACCCACTCCTAATCCTGATTGGGCATGAAGAATCAAACCTTCCTGGCACCAGACAATATCAACCACCTCAAGAACTAACTCCAGCACCAGCTAGGAAATGGATCCTACTATACTATGTATAGCTAAAAAGAACGCGACGCAAGGAGTGAATATATGAAGGATGGATTTTTAAAAGCTGAATGAGATGAGGATAAAATGAATGTTAAACTAAAAAAAGAGAGAATATCGCAAATATATTTTGAACTAGAACTGCAACTGAAAATGGTTTGCATTCATTAGTGAAACATTGAGTGTAGCTATTCAAGAAATTTATGTATAATAAAAGTAGGGATAAAGGATTAGAAGTGATGAAAAAGAAAAATATATTTTTACATTTATTATTAATTTAAGGTAAATAGGTGAAAATTAAAATTAAATTTGTTAAACTAGATTAATGTTCTATATTTAATACTTTAAAAATAGGTTATATAGTGGCAATCAATTATTTTGTGAACCTATAATAAAGTTTTATAAATTATTTTTTTTCTTCCAATTATTACTAGCATTATTATTATTATTATTATTATTATTATAATCTTATGATACAATGCAATTTATGTTATGTTCGATCCTTGCTAAGACACCTCCAGCAGTTTTTTAATCGTTCAAAGGAGTTTTCAATCACCATCCTTGTCCTTCCATGTTCCTTCCATAGGAGATGTATTTATGCCTGCCATAGGACTATTAATTATCGACTGCTTGGGAAGTAGGCGACATCAATTATGGTCTTTCTGAATATCCAGAATCGCCTACAAAAAAAAATATTAAATACATATTATCATATACTTATTATTCATTGTAGCTCAATATTTGTTATTTATTTTAGTGCTGTTGATTTAATTAGAATTTACTGAGGCCGTATCTATTTATAAACTCTCTTTCATTTGAATAGCAACATCACATATTCAACATTTCATCCTTATTTCATCAGTAAAATTCTTTGTTGAATTTCTCTGTTTAAGCAACAAAAATAAAACTATAACTTGGATACATTGTTGTTTATAAAAAGATACCTAATTATTTTGCAAGAGTATGCATAAATTCAATAATTTAACACAATCACCATACCTTCTGATTTCATCGTCTTCTACTCTAAGAGTATTTACTAAACGCCAGTGTAAGTAGTAACTACGTAAAGAATGCCTTCCCACACATAATACACATAATTTTCAGTCACTAAAATTGCTTTATAGCAATAAAACATCAATTTTTTATTTCACAACAATCGTAACGATAGTTCTCTCACTGCAAAATACTCGGTGAGAGGAAATACGATAGCTAGCTGTCGACAAAAACGATACGATCCGTCAAAAATGAGTTCGTGCTGCCGATTTCCATACTTTGACCTTCGGTTACTATACCATTACGATTACGATTACGAGACTAGTTTATTCGTGCTAGTGAATTTTAGTTCTGTAAACGACCGTAGTGGCGCTGCTCTGGTTTTCATACAAAATAATACGATTACCATTACTATAACGAGAACGATAGTGTTTCGTGCTTGGGGTACCGATTAAACGGCGAATTTAACCAAATGGCGGCAACATATATACTAATTGGATTAAAGAGCCAATTAGCGAATAAATAAAAACATCCATATTAATTCACTTACTGGGATTCACAGCATGCCCCTCATCCACGGCGTTCATCGAAAGTTGAAGGAGCACCAGCAACGTTGCTGATAACTGAAACAAAGCATAATTTATTTATGAGATAGGACTTGACAGGGTCAACGAAAATAATTGATGACGTCACACTTTGCCCTTGGTATTTCCTTGTATTTTGTAAAGCGGAATTCGAAACGTGGGGTAGTTTTGAACGAGGCTGGTTAGATCAGGATAAAAAAGGGATGATTGAAAAATCTCTTTTTACTAGCTGAGAGACCCATGTTAAATGCCAGTTACTAAGCACGGGGTCTTTATACTATCCTATCAAGATATGATTCTGTTTTCCTTTCTTTCTGTTCTTACAAAAGTCAGTGATCAGTTTTGACTCTTTTTGAAAGCAAAATCCATTAGTGCAGTCAATAAATTGTCATTTTTTTATTGCAAGAACAAACAAACGAAATCTCAATTGCTATTAAAAGGGTCTCTACTGTTTTTTCCAATGCCTTTTTTTCTAAATCATTTTAATTGAATATAACAGTTTATATTCGAAGTGCAGGGATTTTACGAATGGAATTATTAACTTATTGAAAAACAAAGCAACTTTCGCAATGGTCCATCCTGGGATGGGTCAATCAAAGTTTGTTATTTCGAGCTAAGCCGTTGGTCCCGGTTGTTCCTGCAACCGCTTTAACCCAACAACCCGCATTGGGCCCGTTTGGTGGTGCTATGGCCCAAACTCTTCATGTGTTTCTTCCATGTGGGAAGGCCTGTGCCCAGCAGTGGGACGTATATAGGTTTGTGATGATGATTATTAACTTTATTAGTTGAAAATGAGGGTCAATTGGAGCTTTTAGAATATGTAGCCGATTTGAATATTTAGATTTGTTGTAATTCATCATCATCATTACCAGCCTGTCATACGTCCCACTGCTGGACACAGGCCTTCCTACATGGAAGAAACAAATAAAGAGTTTGGGCCACCACCACGCTGGCACAAATTGAGTTAGTGGGTTAAAAGGGTTACAGTTTTAACCGGGACCAATGGCTTAACGTGCCTTCCGAAGCACGGAGGAGCTCAGGATAACAAATGTTAATTGACCCATCCCGGATCGGCCATGGCGAAAGTTGCTTTGTTTTTGTAATCAATACCTTAGCTCAATCCACTACCCCACCGAGCTCCTCTCTCTTGTTGTAATTATATTCGATTATTTAAAAAATTATTATTTTCCACTGCATTAACATGCCTTAAATTATCCACAAAATTTCATTGACCGATCAAGACAATTTTAGACTTAAAAACCTTTATATTATTTTATGTACCAATTTCAAAAGGACATTTAACCCACCAAAGCCCGATATACCAGACACAATTAAATTTTAATTGTTATGACAACTTAAGTTGCCGTCTGGGCATTAAATTATTAGAATAAATAGTGATTTGATTGGCGGTAAGTAGTTACAAATGCAACCGGCATGTACCATGCAGTCCTGCTGTTACTATGCGAGAGTAGTACCTACAGTAGGTACCTCTAGCACGAACACTTAAATTTCAAATCGCCATCGTACGGAGTAGTTACGTTAGCTTGTCTCGGGCTTTTTTTTTTGAAATTTTAAGCGTGCGTGAACGATAGGATTACGATTCGAAATTTTAAAATGTTCGTGCTAGAGGTACAGATGTCGTTCTTTCGATTGTTTTCTAACAGTTGTGGATAAGATTAGGCTGTAACTGTAGACTTGGACGCTAGCTATTAATACTCTGCACAAGTACAGGAGGATTTAAAACTAATGCTTCCTCGATGAGCTCTCGCGACCTTACTCACCACAGGAACACTACACAACAAACTAGTGTTAATTGGCTCCGTTTTCTATAAAAAATACGAAATATTTTGCGTTGTAACTACCACAGTAATTATGGCAAAAGATTTGCTTCTACAAATTAGCTAAAATGATTTTGAAAGCAGCTAAGCTTGAAACGCGACGAGAATCGCGTGAACAGTTTTATCAAATAAACGTGCTTAGTAAAATTTTCTCTCTCTTTTATTTCGGATAGGATAAGGACATCAGAAATTAAAACTGCCAAGTTACTTAAATTTAGAACAGTATGCAAACCAGAAAAACATAATGTCATGGGCGGGCCTCAAACCGAGGACTTGGGATAACCTTCTGATTTTTAATCTTTCGATTTAGCGTCTTAAGCTAACGTCGATGTACTTAACTTCACTGTGATAGGTCGCGGATTTAGTTCGAGTTAAGATATTGATCTGAATAGATTTCCATCATTTAATTTAATCAAAGCATTTCTAATGATGATAATGTTAAAAAATTAAAACCGGCTTCAAAAAACTGAAGTTTCACTAAAAAGTCATAGGAAAGCAAAAATTCGCAATTTCGCATACGTAGACGACTTAATGATTTCAGCTTTTTTTATTTAAAACCAAACTACCCATTTGATTTTGAAAAATTTTTATAGGATCAAATGGCAACTATTCCGCATTGAACAAAAAAAGAATCACGTAAATCAGATCGGTAATCTCGGCGTTATCGGTGTACATACAAAGAAAAAAAAACATACCGGCCGAATTGAGAACCTCCTCGTTTTTGAAGTCGAATAAAAACTGTGGATGCGCCAATCAGTCGGATGTTTCGAAATTTAATTTCTAAAATACTACGAACTGTCCACAATAAAATATTGTTGTTATATGAAACCACTATCTACCGGTTTATATAATAGACTGTGGCAATGATGGTTGCTTTGAAAATATAGCATTCAGCTAGTGGAGGGTATTGTTGCATAATTATTCAAAAATACTCGAAACGTTTTGGAGGTCCGCAAGTGAACTGAATTTCAATGATCACTGGGCCAATTTGAATCCTAAAAAAAGTTTGCATAGTAGATGAGTTTTTGAAATCATCCAAGTAGAAAATAGAAAAACACAAACAGACATTTTAATGCTTAACCAAGTCGGTAGCGGACTATAAAAATAATGTTATTTTAATAGGAAAGCTCCCCAAAGTGCATTTAAATAAAATACAGTGTAGGTACTACTATTTCACAAAATTTGTGTTCTCCGTTTCATTCTCCGCAGTCACCTTCCATTATTTTAAACATTGTACACTAAAACCTCCTCTCAGGTACAGTGCATCTACTAAATTGCATTAAAATTCCTCTTTGTGCACGGCACACTCGGGGACAATGAAAAATTAAATTTATTTTTCAAAACTCCAACTTAAGCATAGGTTTTTTAATTAATAATCTTGATGTTTATGTATTGTTCGCCGCATTTTAAAGCAGAAACAGGGACGAGGTGTAGAAAATTAATATCGCTTAGCAACTATGTTGCTCTCATACTGTGTTTTTGGTTATAAAAACAAGTTTTTTTCAAACTTGCTTCATAAATTTTCCTGTAAAGGATTTTAATTAGAGGCATTATAGGTAGATACAGGAAACTCTGACAAGATTTAGAATGCTCCAATGTTCTATTTGAAGAAGAGTTTTAGTCTGGTTACATTACATTAATCTTAAATAAAGTTAGATTGTGGTTTCATTATACACAAGGGGATTGATAACAATACTGCCTATTTGCACAACTGAAGCAAACTTTTAACGATTATAGCCTAATACTTACAGAAAATTACCGCAATACCATAATTATATGACCACTCTAAAATTTGTCCAGGCTTTTGATCTCATTCGGATTTGTTGCTCTAGCTTAAGAATAAAGTTGTGAGTCGGCGACGTAGAAATGATAAGAGCCACTAACTGTCTTTGTAAGGGAGCTTACATAAAAGGTTGACAAGAAATGGGACAAAGGATTACAAGTCACACGCCACACCTATCTGATTCAACGCTTTTTGGCGGACTTGAACTTATGAAGACAACAAAAGTTGTATTGAAGAGGTGCATATAGTGGCAAAAAGAACGAAATATCATGGAATGTTAGGGTCGACCGTGTTTTAAGCGTAAAATAAGTCGATCATCCAGCTCGATGGAAAGAGTGACAAATTCTAGTCCTCCGTGCCTAATACCCACGATGGTCGATCTTTGCTATAGTTTTTAGTTTAAGTAACATCATGAAAAATAAAAAAGGTTAATCAATACTATTTACATCCGTAATATTTTTCCACTTTTAACGGAAAATGTATTTTTAATTCGGGTACCTACAGTTTCCTTCCGTTTGATACCATATAATTGAATAATTTTAAAAACCTTTGATTAAAATTACAACTACAAAGGCAATTTTTTGAGTTGAAAGTGGCAATTATTAGAAATTGCGTGGACGTTGACTGCCATTCATTATGTTGAATGATTAATTGCAAATGCCTGTTCATTAAAATGTCGTTCCACTGTATAAATAGTTCAACGAAGAAATTATTCCATTTTAATATAAAATAACGCCGTGTTAATCACTTGGCTAGTAATAAAGTTGCTTCATAATGAAATTTTATCATGAAACATTCCCACCACAGGTAGTGGTAGCTTTTTATTTATGAATAATTTTTTAACCGACTTCATTAGTTTTTTAGTGCTTCTTTCCAACGGACTTCAAAAAAGAAGAAAGTTCCTTTTTTGGATATGTTAGCACATTATCTCCATCATTTGATAATTATTTTTGTGTTCATCATTGAAAAAAATATTTGAGCGAACTACTTCGGTAACATTAGTTAAGTATAACCAAAATTTTGCGGGGTGTAATTACAGTTTATTCAATTTAACAAAACAGTGCATCTGTATGCAACTTTATTTTTGTCTAGGTGTTACTCAAAGTTTTGTAGTCACTTTTTTTACGCTACAGGTAGTCAAAAGTTCAGTTGTCCTCTTTTTCAGTGAAATAAGAATCTTTACTACCAGGTAGGTCCCATATAAATATCGCCTGGACCTGATGACCATTTTCGGAGATGGAAGACGATTCTTCTCAACAAACAATAGTCAAATTGAATGGCAAGTCAATGATTCCACCAAATTGTGACGATATAATGAAGATATTGTCATAACCAAATTATACCCTTTCGAATAATCTGATTAGTTGATATCGACGCAACAACTTTTTTAAAGTCGTAAGGTACGCCAAACTTAAGCATTAGTGTATTTTTTTTACGAATTAAGTATTAGTCAGCTATTTCACTTAAATAACATATTATATTTTATACAAAGTTATAAGATACACAAAAAAACTTATTTATCTTACATCCGTATCCTTTTGCACATATTTCGTTATGTAATTATCATGAGTTGAATCTAGTAGCGTTGAGGGGTAAAACCTAATAATCCCTTTTCCCAGCTTTCCCACATCCGTGATTGTTATAACCGCTTCATCGAACTAGCCTAGGGCCTTCGTTTGTCAACCTGCAGTCTAACCAATAAAATCAAAATGGAATAAAATAAAACTCCACATAAAGTTCCAGAAAAAGTCTTGAATGTATTATGTAAAGCTTTTTGCGTACAATAAATAATAAGAATATATTAGAATGTAATTTCTGACTAGTATTTTATACCATCCTATCTGCAAGTGTAGCGGCAGTTGGAGGTAAGATAGCCAGTTCCTCTATAGTTGAGGAATCGGGGTAGGGCTCGCTTCTATCTTTGGTCTTATCACCACTTACCATCAGGTGACTGATGAAGGCCATGAGCCACAACAAAAGCTTTAAGAATTTAAAAATAATATATTTAAATAAGGAGCTTTAAATAGTTTCGTCATTGTGAGGGTAGACGGAAAAACAGAACGACTAACAGATATAAATAGTCTTACCTTAAGTCCTTGGTCGCTCAGTAGTCAGAGAAATCATCTGCATTGTGAAAGGTCACGGGTTCGGATAATTAGAAAAATAGAAATCACGAAAGAGTTCAGTTTGCAATAACGAAACGCAACCGGACCGCACCATCGCCTAAATGACTTGTATCCGGGCTACAATAGATTTTTTTTTAAATTTACTTATTAAAGTAGAGTAAAAGATAGATAAATTATTTTAAAAAATCATACAATCTAAAATTTATATTTATCTACTTAGGTGATATAAGCAATCCACCGAGTACTTAATTTAGATAGAATGCAATCAAAGGGTAGAATGTAAATATGTTTTTGAAATAGCATAAAAGGTCGTTGACATTTGTAGGTTAATAATATATTTCTGTTTATCTCAGAAACCCCATTTAGAAAATATATGCTGTAATTACCTTTTTTTAACCGACTTCAAAAACGAGGAGGTTCTCAATTCGGCCGGTATGTTTTTTTTTTTTTATAATTAGACTTTGATCTATTGCGACACTGAAATTGCATGGATCGTTACTATTCTTCTTTCGTGTATTTTTTCAAGATTGTAGGTTGGTAAATGTTTTCATCTGCATCGGAGTTTTCTGATTAGCGCTTAGTTAGGGTATGCCATTACGACCATTACGCATTAAGTCCGACATTTGTTTACTATTTTGACTAGAACAAGTTAGTTCCTGAGTAAACTTTAGGACGCACAACAAAAGTGTGCTGAAAATTTAGCGCAGCTGGTAGCTTATTGTAGCTGTATTATAAACTGTGCGAATCTAGTTCTATTTGATAGCGAAAACACAAAGTTTACGGATTACGAAACTTCTAGTCTTTTCGACGATGCCCCTCATAATGGTGGATTGTGGCAAAACATAGCGAATGAATTACCACATGCAACCACAACGTCCAACTTCAGAATAATCAATAATCATGATTCGAAAACGTAATCCGGAGTTTTGGAGTTTATTGAATAGTAAACCCCTGCCAAAGATTAAAATACACTAAGCCCTTGCTTTATTTTTCGAAATTTTAGTGATAACGTCAGAGAGTTCGTTGTAAATATTTAAATCATATTTGAAAGGGAAAGGGATAAAGGGTGCTACTGCAGTCCATGTGGCCCATAAAATATAATTCACCCGAGACTGAATGTTTAGAATAAAACCTTCGTGCAAAATAACAACATAACTCGTGCGACTAAATAGTGTTCGAAGGTTAAAAAGATTTTTTTAAATGTCGTTGTCATATACTTTTTATTACAATTTTCTATCTCACGATCTGAACAAGTTTTAATTTTCTCTCCATATTATTATCTCAACACTGAACATTCCATACCAAATCTGAAAAGTCGTAGTAGTCGTAGACGAGATAATGTTAAATCCCTAGCCCAAATAATATACCTACTGGATAGTATTTGTAAGAAACGAATCGCTGTTATCTATCTTATTAGACATGATCGGTCTGAATTTACTAGGTAATATCACTATCTTTATCTTTAAGCTAAGCTAGTGATATAACGAAAAATCCCCAAGCCCATAAGATATATAGTTTCAGAGAACTATAGAAGAGAAAGTATAGTTTCAGTCTCTAATCTTAAGAGACGAATATGCTGATAACTACGCTTTACCGCTGTATTAAACCACAAACGTCCTTCAAAGTAGTAGTTATCTAATTTAATTCTTAGACTCTAACCCGCCATCCACCCATCTCTTTATGTTCAGTTGATAATTATTTCACGAAATTAATCTAGCAATATACTTAGCTAGACTAGGGCTGTGCTATATTTATATACTGATAATGATAAAAATAATAATAATCATACACTCACACCTATTATCTAGCCTAAATCAAGGTTCATTTCGAAAGTATACGCCACCCGGATTTTCATAGAAATTTAAGTCGATAGTATTGGAAATGAACACACCGATTCGATTCTAACAAAACTTACCATACATAAGCAAATCACACTAATGTAAAAATATAAGAGCATTTTTTGAAAAGTCTACTAATAAAGAAATTATTGACCATCTTGCTATATTGCTTTTAGTCATCAGTATTTCGAAAAATCCTTTGACGACTATTTAGACTATCTTGAGTTACTACTTATGCATGTAAAGTTTTATTAAATCGGTTTGTTATATAGTTTCCAATATTTTCGACTTGAAATCCTTGTATGAAAACCCGTGCGGCGTAAACCCTTTTAACTGCTTTTGTTATGGATACTTACTAAAATGACGTAGAAATTAAAATAATAAGATATCTTTTTTTTTTTATATACTACTAAGGTGGCAATCAAGCATACGGCCCACCTGATGGTAAGCGGTTACCGTAGCCTATGGACGCTTGCAACACCAGGGGTGTCACTTGCGCGTTGCCGACCCTGTAAAAACCTTTTCACGCCTTTTTTGAAGAACCCCATGCTGTACTCATTCGAGAAAACCTCTGCAGGGAGCTCATTCCACAACTTGAGCGTACGCGGGAGAAAGTTTCTCTGAAACCGTACAGTACGCGACCACTTTGGTTCCAATTTGTGAGGATGAATTCCCCGCCGGTGGCGAGCGGT
Organism: Nymphula nitidulata; assembly: GCA_947347705.1. Taxonomy (NCBI): domain Eukaryota; kingdom Metazoa; phylum Arthropoda; class Insecta; order Lepidoptera; family Crambidae; genus Nymphula; species Nymphula nitidulata. The sequence continues at coordinate 14,532,878 of OX374626.1, read as the reverse complement.
GCGATGATAGAAAGAAGCCGTGGGCATCATGTCAAATAATTCCTCAGAACACGCCCCGTTATACAAACGGTAGAACACACACAAGGAGGCAAAATCTCTCCTTAGGCTTAAAGGTTCAATACCGCTGGTGAGCTCAGGATCGTCGACAATTCTCATAGCGCGTCTTTACTATATATGTCTATTACTATATATTAGAAATATTCTAAACTTATTAATTGCCATAACTCATGAAAAAATGTTCTCACTCTTCATGCAGACATCTTTCATGTAGTAATGATATGACTTCGTGCAACTAAGTATTCGTACCTATATTATGATAGCCTATATTATTATCAATATGGATAGATATTATTAAATCACGGCTACAACTATTGTCGCGTACCTCCTAGCAGTCTATTGTTAGTCGTTTTTAGGTTTTGACTAAATCAGCCTAAATCCTAGTGACTTTTTCAGCCATTAAAATTGTGATTTTGGGGCTACATTTTGTCATCAGCTTTACCAGCAATAATTTCATTATGTATATTGTTTTTTTATCAATTTCATTAGTTATTTCTTTTTATAGTCGACATCCAAAAAGCTCACCTACAACTATCTTACTGAGACATATGCTCCGATCATTCGCACCTACGTCAAAAAACAGTCATATTTCTATAAACTGTCATAGTATAACTGAACGTACACAGTTCAAGCTATGCTGGGCACATTTATTTGGTGACATATGGCGTCGTCGCAATCTAGTACGGGCCGGGTGCATCCACAACGTATAGGTGTGTCAACTAAACGACAGTTTGATTTACGGTACAATGGATTCTCTGCGGCTTACTTGTTCAAAGTAGCTTATGACATTTGACGTCAGTGTAGGAAACATCCGCATATGTATTTGGATTTTCAGGCATTCTCACGGATATAATATATTATCCGTATACGGATGGCTACGCTTTTCGTTGTGCCAACCATTGTTTACATGATTATTCCCGTGAAAGCTATACATTCATATCTTTTGGGAATATGTTTGTACTTGAACGAATATATTTGTACTTCTCAGGATATAACCCTGCAAAAGAACAGTGTTTCATTACGTACACAATTTGAATGGTAAAGACTGGTCATGGAATATCGTCTAGCAATGTATTTGTATCAATTGGTACGTTCGAAATTTTGAAAACCATCTAGAGACTGAAGTAAAAACTTGACAAACAAGTAATTATTCCAACCCCTCTGTGTTTATCTAGCACCCTATAATCATAACGTAACTTGGATCAAGATTTATGATAAACTACCAAATAAATGGTGTTATGAAAAATATTATGAAATATTCCAATGTAATTTCCAATATAAAATAATTTTAATACTCACATAAATGCTATTGTAATCTTCAAGAGTAATAAATGAAGTATAAATTTAGAGGAGTACGAGTATCTATATATTTATCTATTTACTTTAGGTATGCCTACGTACATGCATACCTACGCCTAAATTAGTAATTGTTAAAAAAGTTTCCTTTTCCTTTAAAAAGCTATCTTTGGCCGACAGGGTCAATAATTTGATCTTTTTATCCATAGTTATTTGATATTGGTACTATATTACTGTCATTAAAGAATGTTTGAGTGTAAAACAGTTTTACAACCAGCATTAAGATTTAGATAAGAAGAATACAACTCAGTAAAAAGTAACTAAAAAATTGAAACAACGACTGCATCAAAGTAATCATCTGAATACGAAATCTTCTAATTAGTCCACTACAATTGATCCTGATTAAGAGGGCAAGAGTATCAGCACTGGCAGTCTTCCCATTAATCCTCGGACTTATACTGAGACAAAGTTAAATGGGGGATTTAAATGCGAGGAAGAGCTTTATTAAACTTTCTAGACTTAAACCGATAATATTCTGTGGTATGTACGTTAAAGCTTCCAATTTGTGTTTAAATGATTTCATATTGTTCAAAAGCAGTGTGTTAATTACAGGATTTCTAGTTCTAGCAGTAAGGATGTTTGAAATAAAAATAAGAACCCAGTATACTTCTTCTTTTATTGGTCACTTACTTCACTGTTAAGCAAATGTTTGAACCTCATGACTCAAACACCTCGTGATTCGCGAGTATGTTCTGGTGTAATGTTGCTAAGCAAAGATTAATTTGTTAAGCTGCGTAATACGTCAGAGAGTATATAACTATATGACAATTATTATTTTCCCTTATTAAAATCGTGGACTAAAGGAAACCTAGTTTAAACCTGACTCTGTTTTGCACGAGTCAGCATCAGTTTTAAACTTTGTGTTGATTTCCAAGTAAAAAATATTATTGATCATAAATTCCAGTTGTTGCCTTTTACTGAAATCGTAAAGAGAACACACAAACTACTAAACTATGGAGCAGTGCGATTATTATTTACATTCACGACTCTATGCCTTTTTGAGCATACATTACATCACAACAAAATCAGCACAGGTATTTATTTTACAGGTTTGCGGTTACGTCTAATATGAGTTGATGTTGATTACAGATGTCGCATTTAACTCTCCAGAGACTGAAACATATATATTTGCTGAATGATGTATAAGTTCCAGACTCCGAAGGCAATACGTCAATCTACAACTAATTGAGACGTAGCGTTGTAGACTCGCGACGTAATCGATTGCTCGATACTAAATCCATATTATCATTTAATTAATTGGAATAAGTACGTCTCTGCGTATTTCTATTGACGCTCTAGCCAGCAGCACCAAAGGAGCTTCTATGTCTGACTTATGCGTGAACAGCGGCCTTAATTAGATTCTATAATATATACCTTACGAGAATGGCAATCAACGTGTGAATTGTCTCAAGTAATTTGATAGTTTTCACTTTGATTTGTTTAGTGATTTCACTATCGACAAGTATGTGACATTTAGGTACTTATCACAAAACGCTATTTACCAAGCTATGGCAAATGTCATTAGTCAGTTTCATTAATATGGGTAACTACATATCCTAGCCCCCAATCATAACCTCCGGTATCGGTGTGATGCTGTTTGAATATCCAGTTACGGTGACTTATCTGCTACTTAGGGAATCTATTCTCACTTGACTCAAAAACTTAAAATAGGCTTTTGTCTTAGAGTAACTTTGTCTGATATATAAAGCTACAGTAACTTTACCTAATGATACCAAGACATTCTACCATTCGTTTCTGCGCATAGTATTCTTACTTACTACCCACTATTAAATACTTTATTATGAAATTGTTATGTTCTCGTGGTAAGAGAATTTATAAATTCTTATTATTATTATACTTGATTGCACTTTAAAATTACAAAATATAATGAATGTGACATAAGTTAGCAAAGGTGGTGGTGGATTTCTTCAAGTCAACACATAAATGTGTGAGACATATACTGGAGGAATGCAGGTGTCAGAAATAGGTGTGGAATATATGGGGAAGTATATATAGATCTATATGAGTAGCAATCTAAGTACGTGGAACAAATAAAATCAAAGTATAAAAGAAAACTCATTTATTTGACAGTGATCACCATTTAATAAAGCATTAATGTATTAATATATAATAAAACTATTCTTAATTTTTGATTTTAACATTATTATAAATGTTTGAAAAATTACTTAGTAATTAAAATAGAATAAAACTAGAAAAATTTCCCGTCCTGAGGCAGGAATCGAACCCGCGACCTTTCGCAATCCGGGCGACTGCTCTGACCACTGATCCACCCAGGACTTGGGATATCCCTGTGAAATTCTTCTAGCCTATCTGTATTTGCGTTTATGAGCTAACGTCCACCCTACAATGTCGAAATATTCTATTTCAGGACGGGAAAATTTTTCTAGTTTTATTATATTTTAATTACAAAATAATTTTTCAAAACATTTTTAATAATGTTAAAACCAAAAATTAAGAATGCATTAATGTATTTTTATATTATTCAATAATAATACCACAGAATAAACACTATTTTTACTTCACAAAGCATATAGAAAGGAAACAATATAATTTATATTCTTACTGTCACAAATTCACATTTTAAACAAAATACAGGTAGTCCTTAACTGGCGCTGTGCTCGGTCCAAGGGTTCGAAAAAGAATGTCCCGACTAGGCCGGAGCTCACGCTTTTATAAACAGTGACAAATAAGTAACGTCATCGAACGATCACCGACCACGTGTACAAAAACGAAACAACTCTTTTCTTTATTCAAATAATTTGAGACATGAAAATGTGTCCTAAAATCGTAATACCTTATAAGATTAAACATTGTAACAATTAAATTGTTTATGTCTTGTTGTAACAAACAATAATCATGATTGAAGTACTTACTACCAATACAAGAATAATGCCAATAAATTAAGTCAATCTCAATATTATTTAAACAACTAAAAATATGACGCTGAAACTTTTATAATTCGCTTAAAGACTGTTTAACGTATGATACAGGCAACACGAAGTGCGATTAAAAACCATCAAAAGAGGGAACTTAAATCTTAGTGAGAATTTAAGATCTCAAACCTCACATTAACCTCACATTAAATAATTCAGTAAAACAACTAGAATTTAAATAATAATATTACCTCAGTTAATTTAAAAGCTAATAAGTCTGAGTTTGATTATAACCAAAATGCTGTTTAAAATGTGTGTGTTCACACACAATTTAAACCTACGTAACTATATCTTGGAATGAGTAAATAAACCACTACAATATTTATATTAGATGTCCACAATACTTTACTAAACAGTAAGACTACTGTCTAACTCTATATGCCTGAGTGATGCTCTTTACAGCATACGTCTTGCACTACGATACAATATCTAGGGATCGGTAAATAAGCTACTAGAAATCATGTCAAAAGCTTACAATACAAATTTGAATAGTAGGTAAGTTCTTTGTCTCACACTAAGTGTGACGCTTGGATACTGTGAGCTGTGACACAAGTCCTATCCAACGTATTCTCACATTCGTGTCGTACTTATTCGTTTCATTGAATTTTGTACATATTAAAATATTTTCACTTTTTTTATTATAAAATCTAGTGGTTTTTTAGGGGCATACCAAAGCATACCGGGTGCAGCTAGTTAAATAATAAAAAAACTTGTTTGTAAGCCGCTCCGTCTAGGTCGCAAAACTTAAAGCAATAGTTCCTCCGAAACTCAAACACGATTTACCTCGAAATATTCTCAAGCTCCTCTAAAATAATAAAATTGTCTTAGCTACGAACTTGTCAAGTTGTTAAGTAGTTTCATGTTGGATAGCCGGGATGCTGGAAAATCTACCGGCTTTAATAATTACGTTGGGACTTGTATGAGACAGACATTATTCACTTGACACTTTGAGAAGCCCTCTGTGCGAGCATCAGCTATATTTAATGATATTAAGATATATTACCATTTTATATTTCAGGTTTGTAGCTAGTATCTCTGTACATACAAGTTGCTATTACTTCTTGACCAGATCTTAAGATCTTAACTGCTGTAGAGGTAAATTCCAATTTGGAAGACTAAAGTGTGTCTTCAAAACACTTCAACCTTTAGACTGCCCTTATTCTGATCGTAATAGAGGCGGCTTTCGTGGTGCAACTGTTACTCTTGATGTGCTGTCGTCTGTACGTACCGTTACAGAAAAAAATAAAAAATAAACCTAGTTCAAAGCACTTAAAAGGTAAAAATAATTTAATTTAATGCCCTACTTGTCTAATAAAGAGGTATTTTTTGGAGTCGGTGCTTCATTTTCTATTGTATCTGGAAACAGCCTAGCACCAACTCCAAAAACTACCTTTTTATTAGACAAGCAGTGCAATAAATTAAATTATTTTTGCTTTTAGTTTTCTGAACTCGGTTATTATTTTACTTTCTAAGTTTTTGATTTCACACCTTTTTAGTGTTAAATTATCCAAGGTCAAACCTAATGGGTGACCGTTAATATAGCATTATCGACTTGTCTGTCTCTCAGTCTGGTTGAAATGCATATAAGTTTTTTTTATAACCTTCGTTTGCCGCTTGACTGTTGTTCAATGAAGAGTTTGGTTCTCTATCCATAAACATTTTCATCAGATCTAGATGAACTTTATAAGGGTATACTAATATCAAAATCAATTTACATTTGACAAACCGAAAAAAAAGAAACTGGTTGAATTGATAACCTCCGCCTTTTTTGAAAACGGCTATAAATAGTCTAGCTAGGTGAAAACGTTAATTAAAGAAAATTACTACTAAAATGACGCCGTAAAAGAGCAATTGTCAAGGAATCTGAGCAAAGCAGTGATGAGATAGACCCTCCGAATGAGGGGAAAAGGTTGCTTGCTTATCTGAACAATTGATAAAGCGGACTGTGAATGGGCACTACTAGAATGATAGTGGCTATTTGTTAAATTCAACAAGGCAACGCGTGAAAGGCGGGTACATGCCTGGTTAGTTAAGGGATATCTAAACAAATGATTTTGAGTAAGAGTTCGTTAAGATTTTTCAATAATACTTTTTTCTGATGGAGTATCCGTAAAGTATCCATATAAATGTCAAAAAAATGTATTGGCAAATATCAAATATAATATGAACTACTCCTGAAAATTTAAGCGGACTTCAAATTTTGTGTAGTTTGTAATTTTTAGGTATTTTTTTATATTTTGTTACAAATTACACCTTTCAAGACAGCATAAAATTTTTAAATTTGAATATCATCATCATCATCATCATCACCAGCCTAAATACGTGGGCTGCTGGGCACAGGCTTTTCTAAATGGAAGAAACACATGAGGAATTTGGGTCATTGCACCACCACGCTAGCCCAATGCGGCTTGGTGGGTTAAAGCGGTTTTTTATTTTATTTTATTTGGAAAGCTTATAGCATTATTCACAAAATAAATTTTACATTGGTTAAGTATAAGCTAATTACAATCTTCCACATATAGCTGAAGTTGCAGATACAGTATATTAGTACTAGTTAAAGAGCTGTAGACTAATGCAAAAACCAAACTATTAAAACTGAATGAGATTCAAATTTTCAATCCATATAACATTTTGCACTGTCAACTGAATATATACTTATTAACAAATATGTACTTACTTAGTTGTAAAGTAAATAGCAAAATAACTTTAACAAAAATGATATATGCAAAACCAGCGATTAATTTAGTACAAAGTAAAGCATATTTAATTAAAAAGCAGTTTAGATCTGATATACGTAAATAAAGTGCAAGCTTAAATCTAGCATGATCGTGTCTGTTCTGTGGCATACACCAGCGTAAGTAGCTAAGTGAATTGGGTCAGGGAAACTCATCCTGCTGAGTTTACGATATGGAAATACTGGATTTAAGCATTTTGTATTAAGTGCACAAGTGAATTTCAAAACACGACACATCTTAATATACAATAGTTTTTTAAAATGGAATATTTTATTTAAACAAGTGACAACCAGAGCTAAAGTTTTAATGGGGGTTTAGAACTTTTTTTAAACTACTAAGGTGGCAATTAAGCATACGGCCCACCTGATGGTAAGATACTTGCGCGTTGCCGAACCTATAAAAACCTTTTCTTTAACATTATTATAAATGTTTGAAAAATTACTTAGTAATTAAAATAATATAAAACTAGAAAGTTAAACTATAAAACTTTTCAAGCTCTTTTTGCTGCTGCTACTGCTGCGGACCCCATGCTGTACTCGACAAAGAAATACGACAAAATTTTGGATTTTGGTTATTTTTATTCACACATCCACTATACACTATATTGGTGACGACAACATGACAATAAATTAAAACATAGGCTATATTAGTTCATATAAATGTTTTGCATCTTTCAAATACATCTTAATTGTTTGATAATTTTATGACATTTCTGTGAAATAATATAAAATTGAATGCCATGACATTATCAAATGAATAAGATGTTTTTTAAAAGTTGCCGTATTGTCGTCACCACCCTGTTTATTGCATAGTATTCAAAGCGAAATGACATAAATGAAAAAAAAAATTCTAGATGTAAAATGTGATTAATTATTTTTTTCTTTTATTAAGTACGTAAACAATATCAACTTTTAAATATAACATTTGTTATCCGCCCTGAAATATAATTGGACACTTGAAACATTGTAAGACTCTATACCTCCGCCATTTCGGATTAACTATGGTAATTGCGACTATCATTGGGGACAGGAAACCGTACTTATTTAAAACACAAAGCTAGCGTTTACTACCTGTTGAGATTAGGACCCGTTGCTGTGGTAGCATGGGGCACGACCCCCCTGTTCCCATCACACTCCTGCGAACTCCACTTACCACCCTGCTCAAGTCAGGAGAACAACACTACGAAAACATAATGCTCTTTAAAATAGGTACTAAAGCATTGCTAGAGTAACACGAACATTTTTAATCGAATACAGGTCTTGTATTAAATTCACGATTAAGGATTTGAAAGTTAGTTTTTGATAAAATTAAGTTAAAAGCTATTGCATGGCATTCAGTACAAGAAAGAAACATTTTCTTAATAACTGTAGTTGAATAGAGTATGATACGACGCTTTTTTATGAAATTTCGAGCAAAGCCCCTAGAGGGCGATAAGACAATGATTTGAAGGTCAGGTTCATGGGTGGTTTAAAATAAAATTAGAGGTGTATTATAACGGCACCATTTTTTTAAAAATAATACGTACATTTATAAGGTATTGGTATTCACCAATTGCGTATCGACTTAATAAAATTCTACAGAACTAAACAAGTTGACGCTGGGGCGGCAATCGGTAAATGTAAATCTTCGTTAGGTCACCCCACGTCACAGTACAGTGCTCCGAGGTACTAAACTAATACCTGTCACTCCGAAGGTAGGGTTGGGGCTTATTGGAAATAATATAATCACTGAACAAATGATAAGAGTTATTACTTAACCGAATACCCTATTCCCTGCAGTCCAAAACACAGCGAACTGTTTCACGGCTGAAATAAGAAGGGCGGTGGTACCTACCCAGGCGAAAAGCTACATATGGGCATACCACCTACTATTCTTTTCTGTCATGATAATAAGTCGCCTTTTGAATAAGCTTAAACGGGTAAGCCCCACATTCGTAACTACCCCGCTCTACCCTACATCACTAATCACTTGTAAATCATTTACCACCTTATTTCAAAACGCCGTCTAAAGAAAGACCAACCAGGTCTTTCTTTAGACGGCGTTTTGAAATAAACCTCATTGTTGTCTCTTTTTGCCTTTCAAACTATTATTTCTTCATTATACTTTCCGATCTATTTATATAGGTACGTAATATAGCAGATATTTGAATTTCTGGGGCCGTTAGGTCCTCGTGCCGAATTCCCTAATAATTTGTTTCATTTATTGTGGGGTTCTCAGATAACAAACAAAGAAGTACATAAATTGTCCCTCGCGAAGCTGCATTGTAAGAATTTAGCTATTTTTAACAAAGGTCCCTCCTCTCATAAATTAAGTGCGAATATCAGGACATTACTAAATAATGACTATATCTCGGGAGAACTTTGTCGAAATAAACACAGTTATTCAAATTATTTCCATAGTATTTTCACGAAATAAGTCTACTTACTGTTGTGGCAAATACTAAAAGTTTTAGTTATCATAAAAATTCTTTGAATAAAATCGTATGAATGCGTGGAAGCGAAAAGGGAATAGTGAATAACATAATCAATTCTATGAATTTCACCATCTCGATGTTTTACTAAGAGATTTCTTCTGATTTTTATAATAGACAAACCAAAGGCTACCAATATTTTCCAATATTTAACAATTTCCACATCAAAACACGATGGTTGCTCATAAAATTTGCTATAAGCTGTCAATATATTTGCAGCCAATACTAAAATGAGCCTGTAAGCACGACCTCACATATCTTCACGAGTACAGCAGTCAATTTATCATGGTCGTGAAGAGACGGTGACCAAACACGGCTATAAGCTGGGGTAATGGCTTATGGCGCGAACGGTAGAGGATTTAGAGGCTCGCGAACAACTAAAATAGGGATCATATTTGATTATTAACGTAAGATACGGGTCACCTTATTTCTGCTCATAACTGCAAAAAGCTTTAGCTTAGAACTCTTGAATTGTATTTTTGTACCCTATAGTAGATTTTGGAACACTGGGGCACGCAACAACGACAGAGACACATTCCGAACGCCGATTGTCGCGTGTAATTTGCCGCTTCATTGTTTTTTTTAAGCATATTTCTGTTATATAAAGGAATTAAAACTGTTTTTATATTATTTTGCACACATCCGACTATTTTCAAATAGAATGATCGACACTGACGGCGGTACTTTTGCCGCGCGGCCAGCCCATGGAATCAACGATACAATGGCCTCTGTGTTAGTCAGTGACAGCTAAAAGCAAGACCAAGTGATAGTCTATCTGTAGTTTTTTTAAAAATATCCGCCATTTTCGTTTGTAAGTCAGATGCAAATGTCAGACTGACATGACACTCGTCATGACGGTTATTTTTACAATTTTTCTTTGTTGTATTTTGAAGTTTTCACAATTTTCTTAGTATTTTGTTGCTGTTTTTCTGGACTGTGTCGAGCAATTGCAAACAACACCTATCTAGTATAGTTTGGGCAGACAACAAGTGCGACGGACGATAAGTTTAATACGAAATCCACCTTGTTCTTACAACTGGTTTGTGCAGATTTATATTTTAATAAAATATATAATTCGTTATTACCATTAATATGTCAATCTAGGACATAGTCGCTTACTTGGTCTATTTATTGCTCACAGGTCATGGTCAATCCGAAACGCTGTTGCATCCCTTTAGACAAATCGACTATAACAATGATGTTCCCTAATCAGAAAGGCGATGAAAATAAATTACGCAAAATTTACCGCAACATAAAATTGACACGCGTCATTCATTTATCGGCCTCTGCCAGCAATGGTGTTGCATCCTTCATTTTGAGGTTAAATATGTGTGTTTGTCGCAAGCTCTTCATGTAAAGTAAGTTGTTATAATATAATATAAAGTACTTGTGCTAACAATCACACCATTAATTTTAAGTCTTTACTTTGCAGCCAGCGAAAACATAGAAGACAATAATTCTCAAGGTCAACATGAATGTAACTGCACTGCAAGCGGGCTTTTGTGTCAAGTAAGTATCAAAAACATATAATGTCAATAATAATATTTTATTGTTTGCATAGTCTCAATAATAATGTTGTATATCTGTAGGTTTGCATAGTCTGCATCCAACGGTTTGCTATTGGATGCAGACTATGCAAAATCCATGAGAAAATCAATAGGGGAGGCCTTTGTTCAGCAGTGAACTTCATAGCCTGATATATATGCTGATGATGATGACATATCTTGTAGTGAAATAATGTGGTTAATTTATCAACACTAAATTAAATTAACACAATGCAGAGATTCCTAATTTTAAAGATTCACATTTATACTAGGTTTTTTGTAGTAATCTATATTTATGCAACTAATATATTATGTGTTTCATTACACAACCTTAGGAGATATCTCCTAAATAGATCCTAGATCTACCTAGGCTACCCTTTCGGAGATCTTTATCTTCTTATAATATTAGTGTAAATGATAACTAGGTTTAGCACTTTTATATTTTACAGAATAATTAAGTTGTTGTCGGTTTATCATTCAATGCATGCCATCGAAAGTAACATCCTGTTAAGTTTATTCATCAAACATAGCAAGTTTTGCAAAATGACTTTTATACCTGCCAACCTCTTCCACAATAGTGTTTTGTTGAAGACAAAACATTGTAATACAGTCTTCAAATACAAAACAATACAAAACAGCCTTCAGTAAAAAATTTGATGGCACACATTGACTCAAACTGAATGTCGGTTATTGTTCCAATAGCTTTTATTTTCCTCAGAATGTAATCTATCTGTATACCGAATTTTATCTAAATCGCTTTAGTGGATTAGAACTGAAAACATAACTGACAAAGAGAGTTACTTCAACATTTATCATATTAGTATGGATATTAGGATGTAAAATTCCATTGACGTACCTGTTCCAGTGGCCTAGATTTAGGTATATATTATACCTATCTAAGTTTTGAAGTGTAATAGAAAATAAAATATTCCAAAAAACCCAATCTAATTTTATGTATTCACAAAATTTCAGGTGAAACTACTGATGCTTTAGAGTCGTCAGACATACAAACTAGTGTGATCTCTCCAACAACCTTGAAGGTAATAAAAATATTTTTGCAATTTTAATTATTATCGTGACTAGAAGGTTAATTCTGTTAACTGATTTATCGTAATTAAATAAGAAACATTCAAGTCTAAGTTTCTGTATCGAAATGTCCTAAACCGTAAGTTATGGGCTGTCCTGTCTGTATGTCCCGAAAGTGATGTACAGTCAACAGCACATCAAACGTAACAGTTTGTTCTGTAAACCGCCCTTACTTCGTTAGTCATAGAGGCGGCTTTCGTAGTGCAACTGCTACGGCCTGGCCACGAACTCACTGCACGCGCGACCTGCGTCTCGCGAATCGGCAACCACAGCGCGCTGTCTCGATGTCGGCCTCGCAACGCGTCGTCGTAACCGCGCAGTGATTGACGAGTCGTCACCGCCGCCGCCGCCCGTCCCGTGGCCAGCCGTTACACTTGATGTGCTGTCGTCTGTACTAAATAAATACTTTCAATTAAAATTGGTTTGAACAATATATTTTCAGTACTTATGATATGACAATAAATAAAAGATAACATAAAGAAATCATAAAAATATAAACATTTTGATTTATTATTGATAAGATAAAATTGTTGTAAATTTCCAGAAATAGTAGGAGCAACTGCACCTACCAGATTCTCTTCGCCCACATTCTGCAACTACTCCGTTGTCACACCTAGTTTGTCAAGGTATAAATTTATTTTGTATAATGGTTTAAGTTAATTGAACTAAAATCACTCAACTTTTACCAACTAAACTTGTTAATTAAATGTCAGCTCAATTGAACGCGTAGGCAGATCGTCTTGTACTGAAGAGTTGGTGTGATTGGTAGGTTTAAGGTAATTTTTTATGATGACATATAACCATAACGATTTCGGTTACAAGTAGTCATAAAATAAGTAACCTTAAACATACCAATTTTACAAAAAGTCACATAAAAGCTCCTTGTACTAAAAGATCTGTCTAAGCGTCCAATAGGTCCAATTAACTGGCTAATTAAATCAGATGAATGGCACGACATTCAGCCATCCACTTACACATAGTCATATAATTGAATGCCGGTGTTTAATGTGATATTATTTCAATAACCACCAGTGCCTCGTTTCAATAAAACCAATTTTAACTTAGAGATAAACACAGTTTATTGTTACTAAGACGTACTTAGTCTTAGTAGTAGAGAGAAATCATAGATTGCTCAACCACAGACTACAAAAATATTATTATTTATTATTTTCCGCTTAGCGATAGCGATTATCGAAAACCATCTTGTCTAAGCCCTCATATCAGAAAGGCAGATGTTTGCAACATCTGCCCTACCGGGATTCGAACCCGTGACCCCTGACTAAGTAGTCTGTATAAAATGTATTTCTTTCTTTCTTTTTTCTTTCTAATAAGCGACAAATTCTTGTTATTGTACTGTATAATTTGAAAACATTATTATTTTGGAATTGGATTATTACCTTGAAAAATTTTATGAATTTTTGGAATTATTTAAATCACGAGTCTAACCAGGAGGATATGCACTAATAACAATGTTCATTCGAATAAAATCTAAGGAGGATATGAGTGCCTTACTTTTACTCCGCAAAAAGGTAGTACCTAATCCCTCCGTATTTCTGTTGCAGGTTGTTCACGAGGTGCGATTGCCGCAGCAAGCAATGCGGTGGCGGGCGAAGGCGCAAACTGGACCATCCGCTTTCTCATCCAGACTTGGCGGAACAGAGGGCCTAGACAAGATGCCATTCGATAATCGCTATCGCAATCGCTTATCGGAAAATGTATGGGATTTGACATAAGACATCGAACGACTTTCGATAGTTAATGTCAAATCCCATACATTTTTCATTTAGCGATAGCGATAGCGATTGTCAAATGGCATCTTGTCTAGGCCCTCAGATCTTTTCCAGCAAGTTCAGATAGAGAAGACCAGCATACAAGCGTCTACATTTACGGCTGGTTATGTCACCAGAAATCTTTTTGCTAAAATTAACTGCCAAGCTTGCCGGCGCTCTTTCTTAACTGACGAGATTTCCAAATTTCATACTTTGGATTACTCTTAGAGAACGTGTAAATTTGCTAAGACGTAATCTCAAATATTGCCCACTGCCTCATATTAATACATTACAGGCCAAGCAACTCTTGGCACTTAAAAGCGGAAAAGTTTTGTCGAATATGTAACAATAAATTCACAAAGTGTACACTTGTGATAAATACTGACCAATATTAATATTTGGACTCTTTTTTATGCATGTGGTTATAAAAAGAAGAATTCTTGTGTAAAAATTATATTAATAATGAAGAAAAACGGATTAATAGCAATACTTTACTACAAATCCGTTTTCTATAAAAAAATGAAGATATTTAATATCAGTAAAATACAAATATTTAAATTTTTAAAAATCGTCTTAATGTTTGTACTAATTGAATTCCTCATTTTGTAACCCCCTACATAAAAATGTCCAAATAGTCATATATGTGAAAGATATGAATTGCATTATGCTACATATACTGACAAGCCACAGATTTCAGACACAATTGGTTTTTAATTGTCATGAGCGTCCTGAAGGTATTCTGCGACTTGACTGAATTTATAGGTTTTTAATTATGAAATTGCCAATTTATGTGAACACCACTGAGAAATATATTTCCATACAAATATTTTTTAATGTTAATGAAAAATGTTTGAACTGATTTTAAAATAGTTCTCAAAAACAGAGTTTATACTATAAATATATACCCAGTTGATTAGTTCATTAACATTTTCTCACTTGTCAATACGATTGAAATATCTTTTAGCACAGTAAAGATCCTAGGGGAATTCTTAAAAAAAAAGTTATTGGTTTATAATCAATTTGTCACGATTGAATACGATTGAAATATATTAAAAATGTCTCAAATCAAAACCAACAGTATTAGTTCATCATCGCCACAGTATGGAAACTGCACATTTTTTATATCAGAAAAAGTATGAAAAAAACTAAAATTTACTATATACATAATCATTCCTTTTTGATTTTATAGATAATGCTACAGGTTGATAAGAACATCGTTGTAATTGAGATTTAAAATGAATAATGAATCTAAATATTAGGTTAGTGTTATAAAGATAAGTTTTTTTTATACTTAATGTTGCTTCAGTTGATTTATTGCAAATAACATCTAAACTAATATATTTAAACTTACTAAAAAGTTATGTATTGTATAAGGTTTATTGTTGCTATGTATTAGGTTATTGTTATGTATTAGGTTTAATAACTAATTTCATATTTTCAATTACGATTAGGTATAATTACTTATAAACTGGTAGTATTGCTTGTATTTTACACTGTTTGTTTTTCGTTAACTAGTTTGTTAATATAAAGTTCCTTGAATTAAAATAAACCACTTCGAAATATCTCCAGTGTTTTTTTTTACTTTTTCATTAGCCAATTCAGCCATAGTAATTAAAATAATATTAGTGCTGTACTATTAATATCGACAATTCCATATTTATCGATGTCGATACTTACAAGTCGATAGTTTACGCACATTACTACGAATGTTCCCCTGTCATTTCACTAACGCTTGCTCTCTCCAAGGCGTGTTTCCCATCTGTCTTTAGACATACTCTTTCTAATCTGTGCGCGCGGCGGCGTGACATCTTTTTTTTTATTAATTCTCCATGTAATGGGAAGGCAGAGGGTGCTAATGCCCATACAGCCATGTCTTCAGTATTTGTTATTTCTTCATTTATTGCATTAAAATGCTGGCGTAACACATTTTAATGCATCTTGGGAGTATTTTTATGAGCCTTACTTGATGAGGTGTATAACCACAAAAAATTCTCATCGTATTTCACACCATGATCACTTTTATTATTATAATCTTTTAGTTGCGCGTTTACAAAAACACTTATTTTATAAAACTACGCCACTTTTATAACATAAAGTTCGCTCCGACACAATTTTCAATTATTATAATAAAAATCTTGGCTGACACCACAAAATCCCGCCAAACACCGGCGTGACATCTACCACTGCAGCATATTATGGTTCCAAAGTTAACATTTAAGCTGCAAAGAAAATTCAAGTAATCCTAAAGCAAAACCTATAGGTAAAATTAAATTTCATGGATCTATTGTAACAGTTTTTTAGACTCGGCAATGCGTGAATGATACCCCTAATATTACAGCGTCCGGCTACGGTAATTAATCCAAGTTAGCAGTACGAAAAATAAATGTTTTTATTTTCTAATAGGTAGCTACGTCTGAAAAAATAAGTAGTTAGTGTTTGCTAGTTATACCAGCTCTGTCTGTTAATACTCTAGTAGTAATTCAATTCCCTATAACTGCCTGCTACCTATTCCATTAGAATGATAGTAAAATTAAGGCCGGAGTAATAAAATAATGGAAAATAAAAAGTATGTTTGGTAAAAAAAGTCCTGCATATTTAAACTAGTCTTAAGTTGGGCAACGTTTTAAATTAGGCTATTCCGGTCTGCAGCTCGGTTTTCCTTCCTGGAAACGAAAGCAGATTCCAGCGTGGATATCATGCAAGCAATCCTCATTACGTAATCATGATTTCATTCAGAATCGCTTTGGAACGTTCTATATACGAGTATGTCTGACAATTTTGGACCTGTATGGCATGGTTTTTAGGCAGAAGAACCAATTCTAAGCTACAGTTTTTACAATAAATTATTCAATGTAAATGCGCTGTAGTATATTCCATGTTTATTCTGCTAGTTAGGTGCGCGGTTAAAGATTATTTAAATAATTCCCCGAATATAAGACGTGATGCCCCTGATATTTCCAGCTTTTTTCCGAACGCCAATAGATTTTTCAATGAAAACCGGACCACTCTGAGAGCTCTTTCGCACGAGACCCATAGATTTGGATTAAAACTACTCTTAGTTTGTAAGCCGTATCATCTACAGCTGGATACATGTGGTGTTCAGCCACTAAATCTTCGTTAAGCTTCGGACGACATACGGCGACCCCGACAGCGTTGTACAACACGGTATATAGATGTAAGAGAACCTGTTTGGTGTAAATTGGGATGTTGCCTAAGTTTGAATATGGCGCTATTTTTCACAAATTCGAAAAATATTCGCAAATTTTACCTATAAAAACAATTCAAACTTAAAAGATATGGAATATTGTTGAAATTGTACTGTTTTGAAAATTAAAAAATGATTTTTTTTTTTAATATTTATTAAAATATGTTTATCATATTAGATTGCTGACATCAATTAAAACAACTAATATTATATCAACTATTAATAAAAACATACTTAATACATAGCTATTTTTAATTTTGTCAGTACGCCCATACAGTTCTTAGTACTATGGGAACATGTGACGTCACTTGTTCCGTAGATTTTCTATGGAGCGTTTTTGGACGATGCGCCGCATCACATCAAACATACCACTATATCTGTGAAACTATTAATCTTAGACATACTATTTCTTTTGCAATATTTCTTTATGAGCTATAAACTTCTTATTTATGAAATAAAAAAAAAGTTGTCAACTACCCTATTGTGAAAATCATGGTCAAAACTTGAATGGAATTTGGCGAAAATTTTAAAATGTTCATAAAAACATAGATCATAAAATTGTTATGTTTATAAAATAAATAACAATAACAGATAGAAAGTAGCATGGGAGGCTTAACTTGAATCATGTGTAAATTTTCAAAGCTTATATAAAAATATTTGATACTAATAAATTTTATCTAAATAAATCGATTGACTATATAACCTCATTGCCTTTCGATTTTTGAATCCTAAACTTGAACTTGAAGTGTACTTATATATATTATGTACAAACTGTAGCAGATCAAGTGTAACAGTTGAACTACGAAAGCCATCTCTATCACGAACGCAGTAAAGGCGGCCTCAAGGTCAAACTATAACGCTTGATATGCTGCCGTCTGTACCAAAGTTGAATATGACATTGTTTTTTAATTTGATTTTTGAAATCTATAGTCGTAATCACTGATTTTATTGCCTATCCAATCCTATTACAAGGTATAACGATACAATGACTTAATAGTCAATTAGCCGTGAATCTGCAAATATCAGCTTATCAATTTAGTCGTCAAATTAGTTAGCAGATAGGCCCGCTGATCTCCATTTGCAGATATAACGGTAACCGCCTGTTATACCAGAAGCCTGTGATTACAAGCTAAGGTAATTCCAGAGCTAATATTTATATTACGATAACGAAATCAATACGAAACTACAAAAACGAAAACAATACGAAACATGAGGCTACCATGAATTTTACTTCGATTTTCAAGCTTTCATTTGGACCAATAGACAACATTCGGTGGCAAAAGAAAGAACGGAGTTTCTTAATGAGTATAAATGATGGCACTATATTAACCCCCTAGCTCCTTTGGCGGTGGACTTCATGTGAAGATACTTTAAAGTCGATTACTGCTTTACTATGACGTCACTGTGATATCTTACAATAGAACGCAGCAATATACAGCCATTATAAAAAGCTCTTTACCAATATCATTGATATTAGACGTAATTAAGAGTCGGAAAAGATCCGAATATCGGAAATGTCGGGTCCTGTCACTTTTTGTCGCGATGTATCAAAGCGAGACGGGATGTGACTAATCTCTATTTTTATTGGTTACGGAAGCTTTAGAAATAGTTGTCTTAAGAAAGACATTAGTATTGGGCCTTTTATAAAAAGAATTATTAATTGGCCATGTTCCAAATGAGCGGAAAATGCTTCGCTCTACCAATTCTACCCGTTTTTGAGATTAAAACAAGACGGTTCAGACCATTACGCTGTCATCCACCACCAACAAATTCAGTTAAGATTATTGTACCGTTAACGACTTTGTTTTCATAAATTACACTCTTTTATTACAGCCGGAGTTACTTCAGTTTACATTTTACCTCATCTCGGTTGAAAAGGCTCTTTTGAGTTGATTTATAATACCAAAGGAAAAAATTAACAAGGAATTTCTATTAAAGACGTAGATAAAAAATGGGTATTCTGGAAAATAGGTCAGCTCTTGTCGCATAAACATAAATTTGTAAAAAACTAAAATGAATAACATAATTATTTAAATTATTAGGTATAACTTTAGGAATTTTAAGGTACTGTTATCATTTATCAAATAAAACAGAAAGGCCGTTTAGCGTCCAGTTGGTTGGCCTAAATACCGCTAGGCTGATGAAACCTAGAAGGATTCCTAGAAGGATACGAGCTTCAACCTAAGGACAGGTCAGGCGTAGCGCAAGAAATATAGAAATTGTGACTCTTAAGATCGGTGATTATGACTCATTCTCGGATCTCATCATACCTAGGAGTATTTAAGCAGTGTGTCCGGGCTGAAGCATTAACTATATTAAATATGGATTGACTCTACAATCTTTACGTGATGTTGGACACCATATTATTTTTAATGATCAACTTTGAAATTAAAAACGAAGAAATGTTAGCTGCTTCATACAAATATACAGTCTGGGTGTATAGCTTTATAAAGTATTTGTCTACTACGCTACTGAATAAAAATAGCCAAACAAATATGTATGGTCCAACAAACGAACGATTGCTCACGTAGAGGTATATTGATCTGAAAATAAAACAAACAATATAATCTGCGGAAATATGCAAGCGGCACTCTCTCAGTTTTCATACAAACGTTCAGTATATCAAATATGTGAGCTATTCATCATCACCTGCCTATATACGTCCCACTGCTGGGCACAGGCCTCCCTACATGGAAGAAACACATGAAGAGTTTGGGCCATAACACCACCACGCTGGCCCAACGCGGGTTGGTGGACTAAAGCGGTTGCAGGAACAACTTTGACCAACGGCTTAACGTGCCTTTCGAAGCACGGAGGAGCTCGAGATAACAAACTTTGATTGATCCATCCCAGGTGCAACCATGGCAAAAGTTGCTTTGTTTTTCGCCAATACGCCACCGAGCTCCTCGTGTGAGCTATTCAAATGGCTGCTACGAATAAATATATTTTAACGACTATCATGTAAAGTTCTACTTTGATTTCGTATTAAAACTTAATTATTAGGTGTTTGTCGTGAACAATATATTTTAAAGGGGGCAAAAGTTCCGTGTTTCACTTTTGGAAAGTTATCCTTGTCTCTTGAGGTTTAACGAGCAAACTTAACAAATAATTCTGGGGCCTTGTAGTCTTGAAAACTTTGGCTAAAAGGAATAGTGGGATTTGAACGGACATTTTGTTAAGAGTAACATATTAGCAGTATCTAAACAAATACAAATGGAAAATTGTGCCATTTGTTGTGGTTGAATTATAAACGAGAACTTTGCTTCGAATGTCATTTAGAGAAATACATTAGAAAGTAAGATGGATATTGTATGGAACTCTGACAGTTACTTATGTCTAAACAACAATACCTTCTTTTACATGCCTGGCAGTTGACAATACTAAACACTCTACAAAAAAATTATTATTTCAATTAAATGATTACCTAATTATCTTAGATTCGTGCTCTTTTATAATAATTTTATTAGTAATATTACATGCAATTCGATAAACACAATGATGATAACAGCAATTAATAAAATGTTTAATAATTAATTGATTAAATATACTATAACAGGTTCATAAAGTATTGTACGTCTAAAATGGGCATCTGGTCGATATAAATATTTTAAAATATGTAAGATCTTGTACCTACACAGAAATGACAATAAAAGCTTATATTATCTTATCTTAATAGTTAATCTATTGTTTGCTAAAGTATATTATTAAAAATACAGCTTATCAATATTAATATTTAAGAAACGAAGATAGTTAAATATGTTAGCTTAGTACCTACTTGAATTCCGACTTCACCATAAGAAATACTTGACTTTAATATATTTGAATCCAAATAGTACCCCATAAATTAAATATGCAAATAGAACTTCGAGATTGTTTTATCGAGAACGAGCAGCCTGTTGAAATTGTTACCTAACCTGCACCACAAACAATAGATTTGAAAATAATTAAACCACAAACGTTCGATCTAAGACCGGTTTTTGTGCCGCAAACCGAATTGGACCGTTAATTCAATCATAACAAATATTTAATAATTCGGAAAAGGAAATCAATTTCATAAAATTTTCACTTCTGTCTTACTTTATAAAAACAATTTTATTTTACATTTTTATGTGGCTTTGAGATTGATTGACTAAATAATTACTAAAACTGGAATTTATTTTTTTGCGTATAAAACATTTGTTTTTCATTCGAAATTTAGTGTACACCTAAAATAAAGTTAACTGACATACAATTTTGTTTAACAACGGAGTTTTGCAATGAAACATATTCACCACTGGTCAAAATAGGTCAAACGGCTGAAATACTATCCAGGTATAATATTTTTTTTTTTAGTTTATTTGTTCACAATTCTATAGTTATACACTCATACATTATATACAGCCGTACACGGAAACCTTTAAAGGTTTTGTCTGTGAGGGTGAGCCGTTCATGTATCAAGATGTTACTTAATTTTACATAGAAACATTACACAGTGTCCAGATGCGAGTTTTTTAAAAAATAACCCTTAAGTAGATTTCTGGATGCGGGCAGCGCAGAACCGATCGCCGTGAAGCATTTCGATATGACATCCTAGTTAATTAGTTGTACAAAATACACTATTACACCTTTCCAGGTCTGGAAAGCAGTAGTTCTAAAAGTACTTTTCGATTGCAGTTAACTTCGCCTGTGATATAATTTTCCTTCCAGAAAGTTCTGTACAAACTACCATGCTCTCAAGTGCTTGTCACACAACCTTAAGTTTCATTGAGAAGTTGTTTCTTGGCGTTTCAAGCTAAATTTGTCGTTATTGAACTCATTTCGCAGTTATTTCTTCAGAGAAGATTTATTTCAGTGTAAGCCTAGATTTATTTCAGTGTAGTATAAGCCTAGATTTATTTCAGTGTAGTGTAAAGCAAATCAGGAATTACATTACTGAAAAATATTGAATGTAGGTATTTTATTACATACTACATAGATAAGCGCTATAATTATGTGGAAGCTTGTAATTAGCTCATAGTTAACCATTGTAAAATTTATTTTGTAAATAATGCTGTAAGCTTTTCAAATAAAATAAAATAAAATAAATAAAAATAATATTTCAGTTATATCGTAACAGCAGAACCACATTATCGCTATTGTGATATCTATGGCTTGCGAGAATATCGGCGTAACTCAAAATTTATATAAAATTGAACAGTGTGGTAGCCAGTGTAATTACTGGGCATCACAAATACAGACTCATCTCAGCCGTAATTAGAGTTAGGTTGCATAGGTAAAGATTTAGGAATGAAATACATTATCAATTCTAGCAGCCTTTTAGCCTCGCCGTTTTCTATTTATACTTGAGCTAGGCTGACACAAAAGCTGTCACATTTGCAGCAAGCTTTTAGTAGATATGTAGAAAAATGAAAAAGTAAAATAAGTTAGCAAACAAATCGCGAAGGAAAAAAAGAGATTGAAAGAATTTGACATGCCAGATTTTATTTCGGGATATTTCGGCATTATTTTAAGTTTGTCAGATTCGCCGGGTCCCGGAGTTTTTGGCTGAATGACGTGTTTATTCGGTAGGTACTCTTCAGAGACACATGTGTTTAGGAAACTGATATAACGCTTTCAGGCCAGTCAACCATAAATACATGCATCGTGCTAAACATGTTAGTCACACGTGAAAGGAAAAATTCTTTCATTAAAGCTAATTATTTTATTTTTACTTTCTAGTAAACAAGACTACAAATTAAAGCTAGGACATACATGAATTCATTTACTTCTGGTTTAAACAGCTTTTTCAATATCACAATCGTGAGCCTCGACCAATTGTAGACTTTTTGTGTAACCAATAATTTAAAATAACAAAATTAAATTTGATAAAGTGCCAATGTTGCTAATTAATTATGAAAAAATATTGCCAATTGTAATATGAACGGCATCATGGAAAGTAGTACCTACTCCTAAAAATTATTCGTGTAAAAACATACTTCGGAGATATACAGTGACGAGGTCGGGCTGAAAGTATTGACAACTTTAACAGGAAACAAAATCAACTAATAAATACACTCCAGCTAAACTCTTCTAGACACACATTAAAAATACAGTGGATGGAAACACCCCTTATTTCTTAATTAGTGTGTAGCTAATTGATAAGTTTTAACATACTAAATCCTCTCCATATGTTTCACTTCGGTATTTTTATTTTCATGCTATTTCTATTTCAGTAACGTTATACAAGCTCAGTTGAAACAAACTATTGCTAGCATTTTAATGCACTTTAAATAAGTTTAATGCATTAGAGGAATATCACCTAAATCACTTATTATGATGCTTGACAGGCGTGTGAGTTTACTAGATAACAGAAAAATACAGAAATAAATAAATAAAAAAATCAATATTTCGCCGTCCCCGCACAATAAAATGATAACTGCCATTATCTTACTTTTAGTGTTATGCTACTTTTGGAATCTGTGGGTGATAATACATATGCTCAATTATTTGGAGTTTTTATAGAGTTATTTCACAAAGTTACAAGATGTTATAACAGTATTCATAGGTTTAACACAGTAAAAATATTCCTACTAAACAATGATGAATGCGGCTATCATTTTAATATTAAAGTATTATCATCATCACCTGTACCCTAAAACCCGTAGAATAAAATGACAAGTAACAGTGCAATATTTGACGGCTCATGCTGTATGAAGAATAAAATGATAATGGACATTAAAGAACAAAAACCATTGTTTTTCAAAATTTATTGACTGTTAATCAAATAAAGTCGTTACTTATTTTGATTATATTTTATTTCCTGAATACTATCTGCATTTTAACAATCAGGCATATTTCAATAAATCATATTTCACATACAAAAAATAACCTTTATTCAAAGCTATCAATCATAAGCCTGCGTCCAGTATTTAAGGAGCAAAAGACAAAAACACGTATTCTCTTTATTTAATTTTTCCTGAAAAGTAGCATTTTGTAATTATCATTTTATTCTCCGGGGACGGCGATTTACTTCTTATTATTAAATATCAATACTTATATTATAAATGCGAAAGTATCTATGTCTGTCGTCTATTTATTATTTTTTCACGCTTAAACTGCTAAACCGATTTAGATAAAAGTTGGTATGAAGATAGTTTGAGACACTGGTAAGGACAACGGATACTTGTAGGAGTGATGGCTGACAGACAGGGAGCCACGTGCGGCTCCTATAGTATTAAATAAACCTAAAAACATATATGACTCGTGAACAAAACATTCGTGCTCACTATATAGTATGTATTCGTATTACCAGGGATGCCGGGATTTGAACCTACGACCTCTGGTTTGGTACACACCCCTGACCACTGAATTAGATGGCAGTCGCCGCAAATGTATAAGATGTATAGTTTGTGACTATTTTTTCAAGAAGAATTTTATTATACTTATAAGGCTGGGTCCACATTATGTACCATTATGTCGTATCTAGATCAGATACTATACCTATCGAGTACTCGTACTTGTATCCTAAGCTCATTTTGGTATCATTTAGCGTCCAAGCTAGCCATTATAATACTCGTCAGTGGCATGCGATTAAAATACGATACACCAATAGGCTACCAGTGTGAACCCAGGCTTAGATGTTAAAAGTGTAAACATCCTATTGTACGTGACTGTGCAGAGAACAGTTCCTAGGTGTAATAAAATTTATTAGAGACCTCAACACCACAGCAATATAACGAAACTTTTCAAATGAAAGAAATGCCAATATAAATTCCCGATTTCGCTTAGCGCTAAACTTTCTTTACAAAGTTGCTTGGTGGCTATACTTAAGCGTCTGGTTTCTGCGGAAACCGCGTACCGTGATTTAATAGAGTTCTAAAGAGAAGGCTAAGACAGCGGCACATCATTAGGCATGAGTTAATGAGTCCGCTCTCCCTCTCACCGAGTAGAGATAGGGCTGTCAACCACTCTTCGGCACAAAATAGCATGTTTATATCAAAACTTGCGGTGATTTTGTAAAAATGGACTGTACAGAAGAAACCTGAACTGAAGCTGGTTTTTCTGTCTCCCCCTCATTCGAGGGTGGTTTTTTCACTCATTTGAGCTTCAATTGTGTATTGCACGCGGGAGAGATTGATATTTTTTGTGGATTCCCCTTAAATAATTTCCAACCCTTTAATCAACTCTGCCCCGTAATTGTGACATAATAAAAATTCAGCAGCGATTTAATTTAGTTTTTTGCCTAGTCATCATAATCATCGTCATCGCAAGTCTTTATATGTCCCACTGCTGGGCACAGGCCTTTCAATATGTGAGAAACATATCAGGAGTTTGGGCCATAACACGCTGGACCAACGCACGGAGTCCAATAGCCTAACGTGGCTTCCGAAGCACGGAGGATCTCGAGATCTTGTTTGAAAATTGTTTTGTTTTTGTAATCGAAACTACTACGTCCAAACCGCTACGCCACTGAGCTTTTTATATTGTTCTATCTACTCTTTTGTTTTGATAAATAATTCATAACAGCGGCGCTGTTAAATTTCATATTTTTTCAATTTTATTTCACATATAAGTAGGTATACGAAGAAAGAGATGGTTGCATTGACGTAAAGCACATTTAGCCTACTATTAACAATCGAATTTGACGACCGGCTGGTCGAGTGGTCTGTACCCCTTGCTATACGGGCTGCACGATCAAGAGGTCCCAGGTTCGAATCCCGGTAGGGGAAAATGTTTGTGTGATGAATACGAGCATTTGTTCACGAGTCATGGATGTTTATATGTTTATTTAGTATATTTCTAATATTTATATACATATTATCATCAATATTGATCCGTTATCTAGAATCCATAACACAAGCTCTTAATGATGCTTACTTTGGGGTAGATAATAGGTGTGAGTGTTTAAAAAAAAATCAATAATGCGTCACAGAGCTCCTCGAGCTTTTACCTACCACGGTAAGCTAAAATATGGTGATGAAGGTATTTAAAAAAAAATTGTCTACATCAATATAAAAAACCGTTCAAAAAGAATCAACATCACTAAGAAATTATATTTTACTGTAGAGAAGATTAAATAAAAATATATTAATATTTCCATAAACATTAACCGCATGAGACAACCCTACCAAGAAAGATGCCTACGGGCTGAACGCGTACTTTCGCATAATGCTGTTCACTTAGCACCAATGCAAAGTACTTATGTTGTGCTAAGGTTATTACATTTATATATCGTGTCAGTTTAAGTTAAGTAAAATGTACATACACTCGTGGAATTCAATTGTTTAGTAGGTTGACATACAACTTTAATTTGTCGTTCTACTATACAGGATGTTTGGTACATGGTATAACAAGCGGGCACCTACCCATGTTAACATAGTCATATAAATACTATGGCGTTATCAAAAATTCGAAATAATAAAACTTCATACAAAAAGTTCGGTCAGTAAAACAAAATGTATGGGAAATTTTAAAATTAATTTTACAATTTTAAATTTTTGATCACGCCATAGTATCTAAATGACTACGTTAACATGGGTAGGTGCCCGCTTGTTATACCGTGTACCAAACACCTTGTACAATCATAAAAGGAATAATAATTATTTTTTTTATACTACTAAGGTGGCAATCAAGCACTATTCTTAATAAACTATTTTTATGAGCCCAAATATGCTATATCTGCTGTAAGTTTCTGAAGAATTAATTATCCCGCCGACTATTTGATGACACAGGATTAGCTAAAGGTTACCATGTCTTGCAAATACCACCGAAGTAACAGTGAACCAAATTTCAAACATATTGAAAGTTAGTAAATCCCTTTTTTAAGTAAGAAATGAGCTGTTAGTCGTCAGACGACTGAACTGATCTTTATAAATTATAACTAAGAACGATTCTGATCACGTCAACTTTAAAAAAAAAACCGAATCGAAATGTGCCCATTCGTTTAGGAGCTACGATGCCACAAACAGACACACAGATACACAGACTTACACGTCAAACATATATAACACTCCTGTTGTTGCGTCGGGGGTTAAAAAGAATGAAAAATAAAAATTTAAAATTTTTTTGACAGTTCGGTGTAGTAGGTAAACTAGTTATGGGTTGGCGACTCCGCAATATTGTTCCGGTATTGTAACAATTACAAATAAAGAAAGAAAATGATGAAAAAATTATATGCTCCAGGCGGGAATCACACCCGCGTCGCCTGATTTCCGGCTTTAAAACGTATCAAAAACATTAAAATTTGATTTTTCCTACAGTTTCCTATTTACTGGTCCGTGGATTTTGTATTTATCAGTTTAAATTATATTTTCTTTTACTTCAGCACGTAAATTTATACCACCACAGCATTCTGTAATTTTATTTCCTACTATAAAACGGCAATCAAAAACATTGTTGAAATGATATTCAACTACACAAAACAATAAAAGTGGGACGATGACTATAATGCAACACTTTAAGTATGATGCCGTTAAAAGTAATAAAATGTATCCAATACTAGTTATTTATACTAGTTTCCGCCTATGCCCACCTTGAAGGTCCATTATTAATATTGAAAAATAATTTTTCAAATCGTATGAGTAGTTTAGGAGATTAGCTCCTCTACCTAAACTAACAAACTTTAATTCATACAATCATATTCAATTCATTTAAATAAAGTGCCCGCCGAGGAGTAATGGGGAGCTCGGTGGCGTAGGACTTTAAGCGCTCAAGTTTCGATAAGAAAACAAAGCAACTTTCGCCGTGGTCGATCCCGGAATGGGTCAATCAAAGTTTGCTATCTCGAGCTCCCCCGCGCTTAGGAAGGCACGTTAAGCCATTGGTCCCGGTTGTTCCCGCAATCGCTTTCACTCACCCACCAACCCGCATTGGGCCAGCGTGGTGTTGTTATGGCCCAAACTCCTCATGTCCTTGTTCCATGTAGTTAAGCATGTGCCCAGTAGTGGGAAGTATTTAGGCTTGCGATGAATGATGATGAAAGTTCATGCCATCTTTAAAATAAGTGTAAGTAACTACAATACCAACTAACTGACATCAAGCTCCAATCCAATCCAATCAATTCATTTGTTCCTATAGAACAAGGCGTACAAAAGGGATTCTCAAATGAAAATTACTGCAGCGTTGAATTTGTTGTAACAGAGTGAAATAGTAGACATAGATAATCCAGAACTCAATATCTCCTCAGCCATTGCGTTGAAGACAAGAGAAAATTGCGGATCCGAAGCAACTGTCACAGTTGCATCGGGAAGTTCATTACAGCTCTTTGTTAACTAGACGATAATATTGCTTAAGCTATTATGCTTCCCTTTGTCCCTTACAAAGTAAATGAGAATGCTCTTCCACACAATACAGCTCACTCTATTGTTGAATGTTTTATAACTGCAGTAAAAACTGCTACACTGAAACTGGGATCAACCAATAAAACTTCGGAATCGCCACTGGCGCTTTCAGTTACACTTGATTAAATGTAATTTAGTTTTAAGTTACGGCCAGTGTTGGAGGCGGCTGTAATGATGGTTATTATGCAGATTTAATTGAATTTAAACGGGTTTAAATTTTGTACAATCCGTTTCAATTCCACAGATTGATAATTTTAATAGTACACACTACTAATAATGAATGTTTGTGGTATTTCATTTGCACAAAAATATTTAAAAACACAATAGATATTCCATCCAGATTATTATGTCATTCAGACACTATTTACTTAGTCAAAATAGTAGCTTTTATAGCCCAAATACTAAATAGAGAGCACACCTACAATTATAAAATGTCAAAGTTGTTGTATACAATGCAATCATTGTATTCAGAGGTTTGCCATCAAAGATATTTATCGCGTTGGTCGTATAGACTCCATATTAAAAAGTGGTTTCCAATAATTAATAACGCTGATTTTGTTTGCGTGACAAATAGCTACTAAGGCCGGACTACTACTTAGTGTATATATTCGTTGCTACTACTACAGAATAACTAGGCTAACCGAAATTAATGACATTAACATGGTATATTAAACAAAGAAAATAAGTGTATACTTCTGACAACAACTGAACAAAATAATAGAGATACATTAGCCCTGTGACGATCAATTGGCAAGAAAATTGGTACTGATTTCGTGATAAAAGAATTCACATATTTCATAATGTCAGCTATTTCGTCAGTCCTTATAAAACTTTTAAAGAATATTTATTTTGACAAGCCTACTTTTAGTAACAAAATGTTTTGAAAAGTTTAATTTATGTATCAAAACACGTGTTTGTCAAACTTATTTAGTTTTGCAAATTCTGAACAGATATTTAATGAGTATAAAATAAAACCAAAATGCCAATATTATTATACATATATGCTGTGCAAGTAAGTGCAACAGCCAAGGTGGCCGCGATACTGGGATTTTAGAAACAACAAGAAGTTTGTAAAAAGAATGACTTACAGTTAGAAAATTTGTCAGCGACAAACCCAGAGTGCTTTTCCTTCTATCACAGTTCTCACAGTAACACAAAACCGCACTTCTACGACCTCATTTAGGTACATATTGCATCACGTTTACAGTTCTTTAAAGTCACGATAATCATTTCCGATAATTCATTGTTTGTGTATGCACATTGAAACAGTATGGTGATAAAACAAACGACCGGCTGGCCGAGTGGTCTGTGCCCCTTGCTATACAGGCTACTTGGTCGGGAGGTCCCGGTAAGAGCAAATGTTTGTGTGATGAATACGAGCATTTGTTCACGAGTCATGGATGTTTATATGTTTATTTAGTATATTTCTAATATTTATATATATATTATCATCAATATTGATCCGTTATCTAGAATCCATAACACAAGCTCTTAATGATGCTTACTTTGGGGTAGATAATAGGTGTGAGTGTTTAAAAAAAAATCAATAATGCGTCACAGAGCTCCTCGAGCTTTTACCTACCACGGTAAGCTAAAATATGGTGATGAAGGTATTTAAAAAAAAATTGTCTACATCAATATAAAAAACCGTTCAAAAAGAATCAACATCACTAAGAAATTATATTTTACTGTAGAGAAGATTAAATAAAAATATATTAATATTTCCATAAACATTAACCGCATGAGACAACCCTACCAAGAAAGATGCCTACGGGCTGAACGCGTACTTTCGCATAATGCTGTTCACTTAGCACCAATGCAAAGTACTTATGTTGTGCTAAGGTTATTACATTTATATATCGTGTCAGTTTAAGTTAAGTAAAATGTACATACACTCGTGGAATTCAATTGTTTAGTAGGTTGACATACAACTTTAATTTGTCGTTCTACTATACAGGATGTTTGGTACATGGTATAACAAGCGGGCACCTACCCATGTTAACATAGTCATATAAATACTATGGCGTTATCAAAAATTCGAAATAATAAAACTTCATACAAAAAGTTCGGTCAGTAAAACAAAATGTATGGGAAATTTTAAAATTAATTTTACAATTTTAAATTTTTGATCACGCCATAGTATCTAAATGACTACGTTAACATGGGTAGGTGCCCGCTTGTTATACCGTGTACCAAACACCTTGTACAATCATAAAAGGAATAATAATTATTATTTTTATACTACTAAGGTGGCAATCAAGCACTATTCTTAATAAACTATTTTTATGAGCCCAAATATGCTATATCTGCTGTAAGTTTCTGAAGAATTAATTATCCCGCCGACTATTTGATGACACAGGATTAGCTAAAGGTTACCATGTCTTGCAAATACCACCGAAGTAACAGTGAACCAAATTTCAAACATATTGAAAGTTAGTAAATCCCTTTTTTAAGTAAGAAATGAGCTGTTAGTCGTCAGACGACTGAACTGATCTTCATAAATTATAACTAAGAACGATTCTGATCACGTCAACTTTAAAAAAAAAACCGAATCGAAATGTGCCCATTCGTTTAGGAGCTACGATGCCACAAACAGACACACAGATACACAGACTTACACGTCAAACATATATAACACTCCTGTTGTTGCGTCGGGGGTTAAAAAGAATGAAAAATAAAAATTTAAAATTTTTTTGACAGTTCGGTGTAGTAGGTAAACTAGTTATGGGTTGGCGACTCCGCAATATTGTTCCTGTATTGTAACAATTACAAATAAAGAAAGAAAATGATGAAAAAATTATATGCTCCAGGCGGGAATCACACCCGCGTCGCCTGATTTCCGGCTTTAAAACGTATCAAAAACATTAAAATTTGATTTTTCCTACAGTTTCCTATTTACTGGTCCGTGGATTTTGTATTTATCAGTTTAAATTATATTTTCTTTTACTTCAGCACGTAAATTTATACCACCACAGCATTCTGTAATTTTATTTCCTACTATAAAACGGCAATCAAAAACATTGTTGAAATGATATTCAACTACACAAAACAATAAAAGTGGGACGATGACTATAATGCAACACTTTAAGTATGATGCCGTTAAAAGTAATAAAATGTATCCAATACTAGTTATTTATACTAGTTTCCGCCTATGCCCACCTTGAAGGTCCATTATTAATATTGAAAAATAATTTTTCAAATCGTATGAGTAGTTTAGGAGATTAGCTCCTCTACCTAAACTAACAAACTTTAATTCATACAATCATATTCAATTCATTTAAATAAAGTGCCCGCCGAGGAGTAATGGGGAGCTCGGTGGCGTAGGACTTTAAGCGCTCAAGTTTCGATAAGAAAACAAAGCAACTTTCGCCGTGGTCGATCCCGGAATGGGTCAATCAAAGTTTGCTATCTCGAGCTCCCCCGCGCTTAGGAAGGCACGTTAAGCCATTGGTCCCGGTTGTTCCCGCAATCGCTTTCACTCACCCACCAACCCGCATTGGGCCAGCGTGGTGTTGTTATGGCCCAAACTCCTCATGTCCTTGTTCCATGTAGTTAAGCATGTGCCCAGTAGTGGGAAGTATTTAGGCTTGCGATGAATGATGATGAAAGTTCATGCCATCTTTAAAATAAGTGTAAGTAACTACAATACCAACTAACTGACATCAAGCTCCAATCCAATCCAATCAATTCATTTGTTCCTATAGAACAAGGCGTACAAAAGGGATTCTCAAATGAAAATTACTGCAGCGTTGAATTTGTTGTAACAGAGTGAAATAGTAGACATAGATAATCCAGAACTCAATATCTCCTCAGCCATTGCGTTGAAGACAAGAGAAAATTGCGGATCCGAAGCAACTGTCACAGTTGCATCGGGAAGTTCATTACAGCTCTTTGTTAACTAGACGATAATATTGCTTAAGCTATTATGCTTCCCTTTGTCCCTTACAAAGTAAATGAGGATGCTCTTCCACACAATACAGCTCACTCTATTGTTGAATGTTTTATAACTGCAGTAAAAACTGCTACACTGAAACTGGGATCAACCAATAAAACTTCGGAATCGCCACTGGCGCTTTCAGTTACACTTGATTAAATGTAATTTAGTTTTAAGTTACGGCCAGTGTTGGAGGCGGCTGTAATGATGGTTATTATGCAGATTTAATTGAATTTAAACGGGTTTAAATTTTGTACAATCCGTTTCAATTCCACAGATTGATAATTTTAATAGTACACACTACTAATAATGAATGTTTGTGGTATTTCATTTGCACAAAAATATTTAAAAACACAATAGATATTCCATCCAGATTATTATGTCATTCAGACACTATTTACTTAGTCAAAATAGTAGCTTTTATAGCCCAAATACTAAATAGAGAGCACACCTACAATTATAAAATGTCAAAGTTGTTGTATACAATGCAATCATTGTATTCAGAGGTTTGCCATCAAAGATATTTATCGCGTTGGTCGTATAGACTCCATATTAAAAAGTGGTTTCCAATAATTAATAACGCTGATTTTGTTTGCGTGACAAATAGCTACTAAGGCCGGACTACTACTTAGTGTATATATTCGTTGCTACTACTACAGAATAACTAGGCTAACCGAAATTAATGACATTAACATGGTATATTAAACAAAGAAAATAAGTGTATACTTCTGACAACAACTGAACAAAATAATAGAGATACATTAGCCCTGTGACGATCAATTGGCAAGAAAATTGGTACTGATTTCGTGATAAAAGAATTCACATATTTCATAATGTCAGCTATTTCGTCAGTCCTTATAAAACTTTTAAAGAATATTTATTTTGACAAGCCTACTTTTAGTAACAAAATGTTTTGAAAAGTTTAATTTATGTATCAAAACACGTGTTTGTCAAACTTATTTAGTTTTGCAAATTCTGAACAGATATTTAATGAGTATAAAATAAAACCAAAATGCCAATATTATTATACATATATGCTGTGCAAGTAAGTGCAACAGCCAAGGTGGCCGCGATACTGGGATTTTAGAAACAACAAGAAGTTTGTAAAAAGAATGACTTACAGTTAGAAAATTTGTCAGCGACAAACCCAGAGTGCTTTTCCTTCTATCACAGTTCTCACAGTAACACAAAACCGCACTTCTACGACCTCATTTAGGTACATATTGCATCACGTTTACAGTTCTTTAAAGTCACGATAATCATTTCCGATAATTCATTGTTTGTGTATGCACATTGAAACAGTATGGTGATAAAACAAACGACCGGCTGGCCGAGTGGTCTGTGCCCCTTGCTATACAGGCTACTTGGTCGGGAGGTCCCGGTAAGAGCAAATGTTTGTATGATGAGTACGAGCATTTGTTCACGAGTCATGTATGTTTATATGTTTATTTAGTATATTTCTAATATTTATATACATATTATTATCATCATTTATCCGTTATCTAGTATCCATAACACAAGCTCTTAATGATGCTTACTTTGGGCTAGGTAATGTGAGTAAAAATATAAAAATATAAAAATAAACATACACAATATAACAATATTGTTGTCTTATCGCTAGAATCTGTGAAGTACCAGATACAATTCACTTTCTCGCAATATGGATTGAAAAATAATGAATCACTTACGGTATCCATAACGAAACAAATAATAACAGACAATACGGTAATTGACAAATTTTCAAGGTTGGATCACGTTGAAATAAGTAATAACTACGTATTGTATTATATTAAAATACTTTCATGATTGCAATAACATTTACATTAGATTTTCTCTTAATCTAGTTATTTGAAGCTGTTTCTTTTTCTTTTTTTTATATATCGGTAAAGAGAGAAAGATATAATATATTGTACTGAAATTTGGTGAATGTCTAAATCAAGCTTGGTATAATTTTACTAAAGGTAATTTCAAATAAGTTGTCTGTAAAAAGTTGGAGTTGAAATAAAGAATGACGTTAATTAAATTGATACTTATAAAAGACAGCCCCTTAATCCGGATAACATAAATCAGGTCGCTGTCCCAGTCGTCATAATTCGGGGTTTTAGAAAACTTGGAACTTTTAAGGATTCAACGCGTACCAAGATCCGAACTTGGTCGTAATCCGTATTATAAAGTCTGCTAATCTTGTTCACAGGCTTTTAGTTAGTAAAAAATACAAGCAAATCTTTCCTCAAGACTCTGTCTAAGCTGGCGTGTTTCTGCTTATATTTTACTTTTTAATTTAAGTAGGTACATGGTGATATTCACTATGTAGTATTCTTTTTTTATTTGCAGTTGTTTTATGGATGTTTTTTAAACGTTATTTTTTATCTATATTTAACTTAACAACCTAATGGATTTGACCTTGGAGGTTTTCGTAATAGCATTGTATTCCCCACCAATGAACACGATTCATTTTTTACCTGGGGCTTAAGCTTAATTTAGCAGAGGCACAAGTCAACAGGTTCAATCAGGTGCATGAAAATAAACGTATTTTTTCCACAACATAAGCCTTATTATCTCATACATAGAAGTGTGAAAAGCTGTAAATATAAATTGTGTGGTACGACAAGGAGGCAGCACGCCAATGAACCGTGGCCACGATATACATTACATAATGTTGCTTATTTAATAAATTACTTCTCTCAATATATTTACTGCTGCATCAGAAGCTTTTAAAATAACAGGTGTATGTAATATTTTGATTAAATTCATGATAGGTATATCACTTGTATAACAAATTGAAATACCTATCTTCTTATTCCCAAAACTGCTGTCTTAATTTGATATACTTTGTTTTTTTACATCAAACGAAATTTTCAAACCTTTGTATTGTTATTGATATTACTTTCAGATCCGCCAAGACGTTTTCTTTGATCTTCAATAATGTGCCACGGTTCGATAAAAATAGAGCTCTTGTAAACAATACTTTCTCCAAGAAATGTTTTTTTTTTTAATTTTGTTTTTTTTATTTTTATATCGACTTACAATATGTACACAATTTACACAAAATTGAAATGCTGTTTAATTAAAGTCCTCAGCAGTCAATCAATCATAAACAATTTATAAACTGAGCCCGCACTGCAGTGAAATTAATAAATCACGATGAAAGTCCCACGGCAAACAACATGGTGGTGGTACAGTTTGTTAATTTATGAATTTATGAGGTGGGGACGTCTACAATAATGGCTGAAAGCGTGTCATTAATTATATAGATACCGTCGATAAGTATTCTTTTTATACAAAGAAGGGCGAATGACTTAACACCACCTCATGTGAAGCGGTAAGAAGAGTCCATCTGTGAAGACAGCTAGTGCAGTTATGTCACTCCTCTAGCCGCCTCCACCTTGCCGGCTTTTTTACGACTTTTTCAAAGGAGGAACGTTGTGATAAGGAGGAACTTGTAAAATAGAGGGATAGGACTAGGGTTGCCAGATGGTATCCAAAAGGAGGATATGTCCTCTGTTCCATGTTTTGTCCTCCCTTACCTACTACAAGTCCTCCTTTTTGCTAAACATCGGGCGGGACTTACTCAGTGGAGCAAAGAGAGGAATAGACTAAGTGTGCAGTCAGTTAAATCTTTAAAAATATGTATATGGATAAAATGTAGATATGCATGGTCATTGTTTGTCATCTAGTTGTATAAAAAAAAATAAGTAAGGGCGAGAACTACTGCCGACAAACTGCTACGCAGTTTAGGACGCTTAAGGACTGGCAACCCGCATCTCCTACTTATCTCTCTCTGTCTTTCTCCTAATTCTCTATTTTATAATCACATCACTGTCGTACTACTAAAGTATGAAACCGCGGTGAACTGGTTAATGTGTAAGCCCCCAATGCAATAACAGTCATAAGCTAAACGGGAGCGTGCTTTACCTGTCCTCTATTACTTCCTGCTTTAAGTGTTGACATTAATCCATAATTTATTTGTTATATTAAAAAATAGGTAATTATGCATATTAGTGAAATAAAATGAGAAATAAAACCAATTTACCGGATTTAACTCGCGTTTAATTAGATGTTACATTATTATTATTCACCCGACGTTTCGATTACTTTACAGCGATCGTGGTCACGGGAAGACTGAAGATGTCAGTTGTCTTTGATAAGTTTTAAGTTAACTACCGTCACTTTGTGTTATATTTTGAGCGGTCCGAATTACGCATACGGAGCTCACGGTGTCAGTTTTTTGGGCAGTGTGAGGACGGGCTTGGGACTTTATTATTCGCATGATGGGATCCCAAGCTGGTGGTACACTCCAACCATCTTCTCTATTGAAATTAGGATGTACGGATTAGGATGTTACGTGAGGCTATTGAAATCAAAAAACATCCTAATTTCAATAGAGAAGATGGTTGGAGTGTACCACCAGCTTGGGATCCCATCATGCGAATAATAAAGTCCTAAGCCCGTCCTCACACTGGCCAAAAAACTGACACCGTGAGCTCCGTATGCGTAATTCGGACCGCTCAAAATATAACACAAAGTGACGGTAGTTAACTTAAAACTTATCAAAGACAACTGACATCTTCAGTCTTCCCGTGACCACGATCGCTGTAAAGTAATCGAAACGTCGGGTGAATAATAATAATGTAACATCTAATTAAACGCGAGTTAAATCCGGTAAATTGGTTTTATTTCAAATGTGTAGTGCTCGCGAAAATGTAAGACAATACTATAAAATGAGAAATAAAAAACAGCAATGAGATCTTGTAGTGCCTGTGTAGGGCCTGACTTTTTTGTTCTTTAGGGTTCCGTATCTCTAATAGTAAAAATCAGAAGTCTCTCCGCCTGTCCATCTGTCTGTCAAGATCTAGGGATCTCGTGGAGGTTTGGAGTTGAAATTTAAACCATATAAATAATGACATATACTCATATATACTCAGGATTAAAGTCTCTTTAAGCTGTGAAAAAATCAAACTTCTAAGATAACATAAAAAAAGATAAGGCCGTTTCTGTCACAAAAAACGTACATTTCGACACATTCAAGTGCGCTCTCAAGTAAATCAAAATCTATCGGGTAATTTCCGTTGACCTAGGACTATTAAAATTGGGCAAGTAATATCGTCTTAAACTTTAAGTACAGGGAAAAATCTGAAAAGTATATAAGCAACGGTATGTCATAATTTTATGAGTGGCCAGATCTTTCTGATTTTTTTTTTAACTTTTACTAATTTTTACAAAAGAAAATAAACTGATAACCGTATAATTTTAATTATATCAAAAAAACAGAGTTACGCAAGGAACGAGGTCCTTGCGTAACTCTGGAGGAATTTTGAATTAAGTAAACCGTGTCATGGGCTTCATTGGCACAAACTTAAACAGATTATGAATTATTTTCATTATGTTATAGTTTTCGATTTATGTCGAAGAATAAAAAAAAACCTTTTGCCTCTTTTATATGGATAGGTTTACCTAATAACTTTGGTAGTAACCTAACAGTTTGCACTGCTATGCGTACCTGCCAACTTTAGTGTCTTGTACCTGCAGAATTATACATATTACTAGCTGACCCAGCAAACGTTGTTTTGCCATAAAAAAAATACATTTTAATGTTTTTGATGCGTTTGAACGCCTACTTTATTGTAAGATGAAAAAATTTTATGCTCCAGGTGGGATTTTTTTTGTAGCATTTGTAATTGTTACAAAAAAAAAATTGTCCAAAAAAAATAGATAGTAGCCGATTCTCAGACCTACTGAATCTTATATATAAAATTCTCGACTCACAGTTTTAGTTACCATACTCCTCCGAAACGGCTTGACCGATTCTCATGAAATTTTTTACGTATATTCAGTAGGTCTGAGAATCGGCTACTATGTATTTATTTTTTATTTTTTGAACAATTTTTTTATGGCAAAACAAAGTTTGCGGGGTCAGCTAGTATACATATAAAATTTCATGAAAATCGGTCAAGCCGTTTCGGAGGACTATGGTAACTAAAACTGTGAGTATTGAATTTTATATATGTGATATTCTAATAGGATCTTAAATAATCATAGGTCACATTCAGTTTAGTTTAGGTCATGGTCCGGTTAATTCGTTACTAACTACTGAGGATAATGTAGGCTGTTTTGTTTTATACACTATAACGTATTAATGATAAATCTACTACATTTTTTTTGCAAGTTAGTCTGAAATAAAGAAGAATTGTAACTCAGGTAGGTACGTACTCCTAGCGACTTATGAGTAGAAACATATTTTATAAGTATGAATATATTTTTACAGATTTTGTCAAATAAAAATGTTCTCCGCCTCAAAGGCTTAACCAACTCAAGGAAATGAAATTCACGTAATGTTACGTTATAAATTTATCGTTTACGGGAAATAAATGATTTAAAACTGAATAAAAAATAACACAAATGCTTCTTCAAAATTTAAGTTAAATTTTATTGCAAATAACAATATTAGTGTTTTCACCTAACAAATATTTGGGGGAGGCCTTCATCCGTCTTTCAAATATAAATTCTTTTTGTCTCCAAATTCGTGTTTCAAGTTTGAGGGTACAGATAATGTACCTACTAAAGATGAATGAAACATTTTTAGTTTTCGGCTGAAAAGATGATGGATTAGAACAAATTCATTTCAACCGAAAGACGTCCACTGCAGGACAAAGGCCGCCCCTACTGATTTCCATGATGGTCTGTACTTCGCTACACACATCCAGCAGCTACTTGCGACCTTCACCAGATCGTCGTCGGTCCACATTGTTGAGGTTATTGCCCGCGCTGCGTTTAAGACTTGAATCTACCTAATCCCAGTTTCCTTTCAACTTTATTTTATTCCTTTTAAATAGCTTACAAACAATGTACTGTTATTTAGATTTTTATAAAAATTAATAAAGCCCTTGTAAGATTTTCTTCAAGAAACATCCTGAAATATACGCTATACAATATTTACCGACTCTAGCTAGAGTAAATCTAATTTCCGTGGCGGTGAGGGAACAACACCTGCGATGACAGAATACATAAACTAAGCTAGATAAGGACAGAAAATCTTGCGGTAGCTTACGGTAAGACACGCTTTTACCTACGACCGTTGTTAAATCTCTGTTTTAGTATGTTGTAATGTGCTATTACCTAGTTTCACACTTACTAATGGCTTAAGTATTACAGATAAATTTCCGTCTTGAAATTAACAAAACTTCTTCAGTAGTAGAAAAGTTGTAACTAAAAGACTAATAGAGACGTAACTAGGAAACATGTAGAAATTTATTTAAAATTCAATTATTTATTTTAAATAAATTTAGCTTTTTATAATATTTTGATAAAATTTGTGGTATTACTGTCAAAAAAAACAAGCATTAGTCCAGTCTGGAAGAATAGCTGCATTTATGTCAAGATTTAAAGAGTAGATCATGACGATGGGATTTCACAAAGAAACTTTCGAAAATATATGTCCGATTCATAAAACCTTTATGAAAATATCAGCTACAAGATGCTTGGTACTGGTATAACTAGTAGGCACCTAAACCATGTTGACATAGTCATATACTTAAACAGTAAGGTGTTATCAAAAACTCTAAATTGTAAAATTAATTTTTAAATTTACTCAAAGTTTTGTTTTACCGACCGAAATATTTGTATCTTCATACACATATATATACAATTACATACAATTTTGAATTTCTTCAAATTTAAAATTCATTACACAATTTTTTTTAATAACACCATGGTATTTATAGGTGCCCGCTTATTATGCCATGTACCAAACATACTGTATATAAAATTTACTCCAGTAACGCACGCACCATTCGAGGTGGTGGCCCAAACTCTTCATGTATTTGTCACGGGTAGGAAGGCCTATACGGGTATAGGCCCAGCAGTGGGACGTATGTAGGCTACCTGATGATGTGATGAACGCTTGACTGCCGCTGACAAAATTTAAACTCAAAACACTTTAAAATGCTGTTTAGTCTGTGAAGCACACATTGGTACTTTACAGATTGAGGAAGTGCCGAAGTTGCGAAATATAACTATTGGCAAGGATGATATGTATTACTTGGTCCATGCTATTGGTAAATTTAAACCTAAGTACCTACATTGAAATTGCAATACAAGACACAATCGATTCTCTACTATGTGTGAGAGCCGCCGTGCTTGTAAAGGTCAGAAAGTTAACATTTCAAACGATATAAAGGCTTCGTACTCCGTTTCTAATAGAGACGTCATCTGCCCCTAAATTTTCGCAAAACTTAACTCAGACTTACAGCTAATATACTCTTTTATGGGTGTGAGCCTTTTATGATTACTTATGCTCAGCTTTGTTCTTTGTGTGAGTGCTTGGATATCAACAACAAGATCAGAACGAAAACCTTTTACAGAGATTAGCTAAAATGTAGATTCTATATTCCAGGTTATTCGAGATAAGCTCTTTATATCCCACCTTAATGACAGCATATCCCATAGGAGACGTTACAGTCATAACATTTAGCTTTACTTGCGACATATCGTTAAATCTTCGTTTTACAACTTGATCATTTTATGTAAAGGTTAGGGTTAGAGAATTTATAGAGGGTTGAGTCAATTTATTTAATAGACCTTGCTTGAATAATATTCTTGAGCAACGAAAAATATTTGTTTTACTTTGAATGCGTATTTTTATTGGTTTAGACACATGTTAACCAAAATATTTTATTTTAAGATGTTAGAAAGTAGTTTTTTAAAGAGAATAATTTTATTATAACGACATTCGTCGTTCCTCTCACTCCTAAGCATGTGGAAAAAGATGAACTATGATGAGGTAATGGTTGCTTGTTTGACATTTAATTGAATAAAAAAAAGCTTAAAATAATGACTAAAATTGTTAGACAGTCTAATAAAAACCTAAAAAAACTTTTGATTTTCTGTCTCATGAAAAAATTACTTAATTGATAATAAGTAAGTTATGTATTATTATTTTGTAAGACAGCGATAATTTCTATGCAATTTTTACGCCTTACATAAACTGGGACTGTTGTTTTCTTGCTTAAGAGTTTGATTGATTTGTTCGATAATATCTACGTCTATAATCGTATATTTGTATACAGTGCCTTATTCATAATATTTTGAAATAAATAAATTTGCATATAACAAACACGCCAGCGAATACTATCAACCGGAAACATTAAATCGTAACTTTCCCCGATACTCATTTTAACGTAACTACCAACGAAATCTTTACACGAATACGCCCGTATTTTACATTTCACACACGTCGCAAAGCAGAACTTAAATTATTTCCGTAACATACGGCGAAAGAAAATCAGGGGAGAACGTCGGCGAATGCAAACGGGATTTCGCGTCCCCGCATATTACCGACAGCGCTTTCAATAAATTAATTGCCTCGCCATTCGTATCGAAACGTTTGGAATGACAAGATCGATCTCCATCTGCTTCCGATTCAATTTGTTTGCTGTGAGTAGTTGGAACTTCACACTTGGTAGCGGATTCGCTCAA
The DNA here is from genome assembly GCA_947347705.1 of Nymphula nitidulata. Taxonomy (NCBI): domain Eukaryota; kingdom Metazoa; phylum Arthropoda; class Insecta; order Lepidoptera; family Crambidae; genus Nymphula; species Nymphula nitidulata. The sequence goes on along the minus strand of OX374626.1, from coordinate 14,490,997 downwards.
AGTTTACTAGCTATCGCGTTACAATATAATCATTTCATACACACTCCTATATAGGACTTACATACGCGATATTTACAAACCTTTCTCATTATTGTTTGCCATAAACACGAGCGTAGTGCAGCAGATTTTAGAAATAAAACGACGTGGCTACATTTTTTACAACTTTGACATTTCTTTCAAAATGTAAATTCTACTCTAGGTTTTTTTTCAATTTGTAGCTTATGAGAGAGTTTTCGTATCCGGCAGAGGTACATGTATGTACACTATCTCAAAAAATCAGTAAATGTCTCCTGAATCCGGGAAAAATACTGATACTAATACGTTGTCATACATAGTTTGTCACGATTTCACCATTATTCAAAATGGCAATATGGCGGGCGACAAAGAAGTCAAGTAAACGTCACCAAAGTGACACAGGCGCCATGATGAATTTTTGGCTGTGTTGCAGTTCTATTAATCAATCAAAAAGTTCTTTATTTAAATTGCCTTATGGCTAAGTTCTTTCAAATCATCATAATGGGAATATGCATAAAAATAAAATGATAAAAAAATATATAGATACTTAGTTATAATTAGTTTTTAGGTTATATTTAATTGTGAATGTTTATATTATATTTAATTGTGAAAATAGAACGCGACTTTATTTATTTATCGAGAAAAAAATGGTTAAATTATTTTTTACTATTCTAAATTTAAAACTTCTGCTAATATGCAACTTAACGCTTCCCTATTAGCCCTACTACCGCTTCGACGAATATGTTATAGCTGTGAAGAAGAAACGGCGCAAGAAACTCCCAGCGTTTGATTGGTTGTACAGACATAATTACAAATTTCTTATGTCATTACGTGTCAACATTATAGTAAATACGTAAACACTAAATATTATTCTGGAAAATAAATTTCAGAATAATATTTACCCGATTGTAAAAAAAAAATTATTTTTGTTATTGCCAGATATTTTGTTTACAATGATTTGTATTTCCAAGTATAATAGATAAAGTATGTTTTCCTGTTACGGTTAGGTTGAGTTAGAACTAAAGGCGCGAATTGAGCTAGGAGGTGGGCGTGCCGCAGCGTCTGGTGAAACGCAATTAATCTACTTTGTTAGCTTCTAAATTGTTATTTAGTTTAGAATTTGTTCAATTTTCAAAAAACTGTATCATCTAGCAACAATATTTTCGTTCAAACGATGAGTGGGATTTCAAAACGTATGAACGTTAATTATAATTATTTTAGAACTTGGTCCATTGTTATGTATTTTCGGTAAAATTAAAATTATTTAAAACAAAAGAGGGCAAAAAATTTTAGAAAATAAGATTCATATTAAAAATTTAGAGTTTAAGAGTAACGTTGATACCGTTTATGTAAAAGTGACACTTGGTTTGTTATTGTCGATTTCGCCCGTCATCCTGACCAATCTACCTAACAACGACGTATCTCTAAGTGGATCTCCGTGATACAATACGACGCTTATGTCACTGCTCCAACGTCTCATCAATATTAATTCAATTACGTCATTAAGCTACTGAACCAGATGCTAAGCAATAGACGAGTGTACAGTAAACTAATTGGACCACAGGAACCCTGGACTGATCCTAATCCGTTTGAAGTTGTTTTGGGAGATTAAGTAGTTTCTAAATTAACGCTAGACCGGAAATCAACTAAGCAACGCATAGATTTTCTTCCTCGTTTAACTTTGGCCTTCTCCACGATGGCTTGAGATAAGTAAGGCTTCGGATATAAATACGGCAAGTTTTGGGACGCTCACTAACGACTCGCTTGTTACGTTCCTACTTCTGTAACTACTTGTAAGTGAAGTTTTATTGCTTTGCAATTTTCTTTATTTAAATTCAAATAAGTATGAACTCACAATGATCCTGTCACTTAAAGTGTTTGTAAAAATTCCTAACCAAAAAAGACATTGTCAATCCAGCAGTGTGATTAACAGAAATATTCGACATCGAGGTCGCTGGTTCAGATATACGACATGAGTTCAATCCATATTTCTTGATTTCGTTTTTCTTGTATTTAAAATGTATCGCAATGACTGCATACAATATTTGTGTAACTTTTACATAATTATGATAATAAACAACTTTTTAGTTCCGGCTCACGCCGTGCTAGTCGGAACGCTAGTGTCACGAACGGTTGTCAAATGGTTGTCAAAAATATGACAGCGTTGCCCACAGCCACGAACTCAAAGCTGCGACGTTTTATGATTGTTGTCAAGTAAATTGTACATTCAAAAAGTATTACATTTAAAAAAGTAGGCCTATATAAAAGTTCTAGTCGATTAGTTGCTGCTCAATTTATATAGCTGTGTTACTTAAATAATATAAAATTTAGAATTTTATGCAACTTCCGGCTTCATTAATCATATGTCTTACACCATCTCATTGAGACTATTCTTATGAGCCCAAACACACTATATCTGCTGTAAGTTTTTGAAGAATTGAGCATCCCGCAGATTATTTGATGATACCAGCAAAGTAACAGTAAACCAAATTTCCAATCAATCGGATCCATGAAATTTAGTAAGACACTTTTGTAAAGTAGGAAATGAGCTGATAGTTATCAAACGTCTGAACAGATCCTCATAAATTATAGCTAATTACAATCAAGACCACGTCGGCTTTTAAAAAAAAACAAATCAAATCGTTTTGGAGCTACGATACCACAGACAGAGATACAGATACACAGACAGAAACGTCAAACTTATAACACCCCTTTTTTGCGTCAGGGGTTGGTAAAAAAAATAAAATTAGGTATTTATTTAAATGAAATAGATCATAGATCATACAATCTAATTACACAAAGACACATTACCATAAAACAGGAAATTCGGATCGTCTTATAATTAAACACAAGCATAAAATAATCATAATTTACATAAGAAATTTACTCAAACATATATAAATTAATTTAACCTAACTTCTACACTGAATTTAACTGCGGTGGACTTAAATGATCGCCATTATAAATTAACTCCCACCCCTACGACCGGAGTCTGCTAACGGTAAGTTTTGGCTTAAGACTAGTGTTAATTAAACTTTTCCGATGCAACTTTTTGCAAAGTTTATTTGATCTGTCGTAGCAGTAATAATATATTATACTATTTTTAACTATTTTCTGAGGGCTGTATTTTTCTGAGTTATCGATTCTTCTGATTTCACCCCTGCGAAAAAATCACAGTCTCCTTGCACGCGAATTTCACATGCGATCAATAAAAGGTATTTCAGATTTTTATTTTATTTTATTTAATAAATTCGGTTAAACTTTCCGCATAAGTTCAACAAATGCTGTAAACTTATATCTGTTACTCGCATACAAACCCACAGAGAAAATATGGCAGTTGTTATCGCCTTAGTAGCAGAAATAATATTCTTCCCTCTCGGGCACTAATCTTTCGGCACAGGGTTTCATCAACTTTCTCTTTAGGGAGATATGCTGCGAAATGATTCAAAATAACAACATCAAAACCGTGATCAAAACAGCCTCACGGAAGCTCGGCATCCTGAACAAGGTGCGTCGATTTTATAAGCCTGACGAATTGTGCCTGCTGTACAAAAGTCAGGTCCAGTCTTGCGTTGAATATTGCTCGCACCCGTAGGATGGCTCCGCCCAGTACCTCCTCGATGCACTGGACAGATTGCAGCGTCATGCTGTCCGTATTATTGACGATGTAGGGGGCACAAGCAACCTCGACCCTTTGCAATTGCGTCGCTTAGCGCTTTCTATCGGCTACATCACAGAGAGTGCCCTGAAGAGCTTAAAACCTCATCACACCTTCTCTTTCCTACTCAGCAGCACGCGTGCCGGTCTTTGGAGTCATCACTGCCTCCACTTTAACATCACGTTCAAAGACGTTTAATAACTCGTTTCTTTGTCGTACTTCCAAAACGTATTTTTCTTCTTTTCTTCTTCTTCTTCTTTCTTTGCCAGCAAATGTGTTTCCTCCTTCTTATAACATGGGTTCCTACAAAAGAGGCGTGAAAAATCACTTTATGGGCTGCCAAGGTGGAGGCGGCTAGATGTGAGTATGAGAGTGTTTCAAGCTGCACTAGCTGTCTTCGTATATTGAATTTTTTTTAACGCTTCTCGCATATTTCATATTTCACATCAGGCGCATAATCGTCGCGAATATTTCACATCAGGTGGTGTTGAGTCATTTGCCTTAAGTCATTGTGTGTTGAGTCATTTGCATAAAAAAATCTTTGTATCCAATTTTTCAAGCATTTTCCTCATTCAAACTTTTCTCTTTTGAGTAACCTCTTCTTACTAAGTATTCGAAAAATATCCTGAAAACTTTAATACCACTGTGAATTTTTCATTTAGTCCGCAAATTTCGCTCGAAAATCTTAAATTCATAGGTACCTAAATGCTGCTATGCAACGACCACAAAGGAACGTCATTAATTTTAAATATCACCACGTAACAAAAGTATCCCAGACATTGTTTTCGCTAAATTCCATATTTCTTATGTCTCCTTGTCTCCCGGTTCCATATCTCACGTTTTAAAATTCTACCACAGTGTGAATGAACAAAAGATGAAAATAATGTTTGGGAATTTGGTTTCAACTGTTTGTTTTATTGTAAGAATAATCTTTCTTATTTAAATATCATCATAAATGTTATTACTGGGCATAGATGGCATTTCTTCTTAGGCCTTAAGATGACAACGCACCTGCAATATTAAGTGATTTTTCCTTGTTGTTACAGGTGTCTATAGGCGGCGGTGACCACGGCGGTTTTACCACTGTTTTATCCATGTTTATGTAATTGTTCAAAGTAAATAATTTCTGTCTACTATTTAGCCCAAAGTAAATATCATTAAGAGCCTGTGTTAAAGGTTTTCTAGTAGAAAACGAAAATCAATTATGTTCATCGTGATAACATCTGCCGCTGCTGGGTCTCGAAACCGGGACCGGGCCGAGTAGTCTGCAGTTAGTTATTTATAATATATACCTTAGTTGTTTGTGATAAAATGTAAAAATAAACTGTTATTAAAATAAATCTTCATGACTAGATTTAACGGAAGAAAAAATAATAAAAGATGAAGAATCAAAAGGATTTTATCCAATCACATTAAAATCGGAGTGCTCCAAAATAAACTTTCTAAGCAATGCCAAAATTATGTTAAGGGTGCTAAGTACTACTTAGACGTAATAGAGCAAAAGGAAGGGCGCCTCGTAGTTGGATGGAACACAGAAACGCTATTTGCATTAGTGGTGTTAGAAGCCGCTTTAGTCGAATCCTATTTATAGCGCTTTATGCTTTCATGATCACTGACACCTTCTAGTATATTACGTCATCATTACTTTACAGCAACAACAACAGCATGTAAACGTTCCACTGGCCTTGTAACGGCAATAATAATAATTATAATAATTATACATTCACACCTATTATCTAGCCTAAAGTAAGCATCATTACGGCCAGCAGTGTGATTCACAAACAAAGATATTCGACATCGAACTTGACGTCTGACAAAGACGACGAGCTGCCATTGGTTTTGACGTTTGCGCACTGCGCTGCGTGAATCCGTATTCACTAATCTCTACGTCGGTCTCTTGGCTATGTACGATTGTCTCTGTTTTGGTTATACGACATGAAATACAATCGATATTTTTTGATTTCTTTTTTGTTGTGTTAAAATTGTATCGCAATGACTTCATACAATATTTGATAAATTTTTTACATAAAGATATAAAAATCAACCACTTTTTAGTTCCGGTTCACGCCGTGCTCGACGTCGGATCGCTGGTGTCGCCAACGGTTGTCAAACAAACGCCAAAAGTATGACGGCGCTGCCGACAGCCACGAATTCATGGCGGCTGAATTTAGAGAATCGCATAGCTGGCCACGATATCACCGCACGCGGGTCCTGCGTCACTCGTCTAGGCAACCACTGCGCGCTGTCTCGATGTCGGCCTCGCAGCGCGTCGTCGTTAGTATGACAGAGCTTGTGTTATGGATACTAGATAATGGATAAATAATAATAATAATTATGTTTATAAATATTAGAAATAAACTAAATAAAAATATAAACATCCATGACTCGTAAACAAATGCTCATACTCATCATACAAACATTTGCTCCTACTGGGATTCGAACCCGGGACCTATTGACTGAGTAGCCTGTATAGCCCCTTGCTATACAGTCTAAAGTGGTACAGACCACTCGGCCAGCCGGTGGTCAATATTTAAATGTAATATTTAAATGTTCCAAAAAAAACCCCATGAATGAGCTCTGCCGACATTACTCGCGGAAAGAAACACGATAGGTACTACAAAGTAGTGTTATTTAGCTGCAATATTCAGTAAGCTGCACGCGTAGCACAAGGAACACGAGAAGCTCGAGAAACGGTTTTGTCTACACCGTAATGTCATTTTTGTAGGGCTGAGGTCGACTAAGGTCGTAATGTCATTTTTGTAGGGTCGACAAAGGTCGTAATGTCATTAATGTAGGGCTAAGGTCGACAAAAATGACATTACGGTGCAGACAAAACCGTTTCTCGAGCTTCTCGTGTTCCTTGTGCTACGCGTGCTGGAGGTGGATGTGTCTGCTAGAGTACATAGAGCTGCAGATTACAAATTTTGATAGACTGGTCCTTTTGGTTTGTTTCCGTTACTCACATTCTCAACATGGTAAATGAAAACACGCTCTTTATTTACGAATACCTACATTGTGATGTTAACCGCCTCTGTGGTCTAGAGGTTAAGACCACCTAATTCAGAACTAGAGAACCGGGGTTCAATGTCCGTGAGGGCAAAAATTTTCTACCTGGTGATGTTCATTATAGAAATATAGCAACTATTTACTTATTGTACGAACACAATAGTCGCCGTGATATGGTACTAATGTGCTGTCTGATTTCAATTTTCAACTGTACATAGAAAATACAATAGAACACCAGAAGTAAACACACACCAATAGTGGTGTCTGTTTACTTCTGGTGTCATCATCATCATCATCACCAGCCTATATACGTCCCACTGTTTGTCACAGGCCTTGATACATTGGAGAAACACATGAGGAGTTTGGGCTATAACACCACCACGCTGGCCCAATGCGGGTTGGTACTTCTGGTGTAGGTCATTGATATTTTTCCACTCACACCTCTTTCTCAATTATGCAACGTATCGTCTCATTAACCGCAAAATTAGCAGCTGGCACATTTTACTTAAACTTGTCAACTCTTGGCAACCAGAGTTTAGTACTACCATTATATAAGCCATTCTTATTCATTAAGGGAAAAATCGTAATGGCAACATATAAATGCTATTGCATCAAGCACTCCGAGCGATTAGATTAAGTAAGTTTGTGTAATGAAGCACATTACACTATGAAATGTTCATTAAGCTATATCCATTTGGCACAAAGTTAAGAACTATTTTTCATCATTATAGTCGTTGAACTAACAATGCTAACAAAAAAGTTTAAGTCCTTGACGAAAAATATCCGTCCGCGTCGTCACTAATCCCAAACAATTCCAGTTCCTAATTAAGTAGGTACAGAAATATATAAGCAAGCAACTTATTTAATCTATTACTTTAGCAAAGTTATTTTCATTCTGTGCCTACCATTGTTAATACAAGAAAGTCGTTAATTTGTATAATTAAATATGCCTTTAGTTCCTAAGATTCCAGACGTATGGCGTCAAATTCCAATTATTTTAGTTAAGGTGAAATTAGTCAGTGCCGTCAGTTAAACAATTTTAATAAATTTCCATATTCACATGTGGCTCATCTAAAACTTTATTTTGATCATAACTGTCGCGTCACAAAATCACAAGAATAATTTATTTTATTCATACGCGGCGAAAGTTGTATTTACAGGTTGTATGTATTTCACTTTCCAGAACGTCAATTAAGTTTTCCATTTTTTGTTTTTTATGAAGTGTATGTATTTATTAAGAAAGGGTTCTTCGAAAATCCATTCCTCAGAAGGTGAAATAGAGGGTTGAATTTTCTATGAAAATTTTATATTTTTTCGTCGATTGATTCGAAAATTAAAAAAAATGGGGTAAAATACGTACGCGGGTAGGGATACCCGGTACTTCAATTTAAATCATGAGACAAAAGTGTCATAGTTTTTCCAAAATCATCCCCTAAGAGAGTCAAATAGAGCTTCGAAAAGCATAATAAAGAATTGCTTAAATCAGTTTTTTAGAAGCACACTTAGTATTTTTGTTGGTTGGGTTAGGTAAAGGTCAAGGGAAGAGTTTCGGGGAGGCCACAATCCTGGCGACTGCGAGAGTCGCGCAAGTGATGGCGCGGATCAGACGGCTCGGGTTGGAAGTAGCCCTTGAAAAATCGGAAGCCTTATGCTTCCTCGGCCGCCGCAGACCTCCACCGAATGGCTCCGGAATTGTGGTTGGTGGTGTCCGCATCGAGATGAGGTCATCATTAAGATATTTGGGGCTCCAGATAACTGGACTTCCTGGGGGTGGAACTTCCGCGTCCATTTCGAGAAACTGGTCCCCAAACTGTTGAAGGCGGCAGAAGCGCTAGGGTGGCTTTTGCCAAATATTGCTAGTCCAGGCGTAGCGTGCCGGAAACTTCGTTCGATCAATGGCCATTTTCGGCATCCCTGTATGGGCTGACACCCTCAAAGACCGGGAAATCGCCCTCTTGCGTAAACCGCAGAGAGCGAGGGCCACGAGGGTAATACGAGGGTACCGAAAGATATCGGGTGAAGCGGCGGCGGTTCTTGCGGGCTCTGTCCCCTGTAATTTAGAGGCGAGGGCCCTTGCGTCAATATATTTCTGGCGCGTGCCTGGGGACAAGACCCAGCGCCGTATGAGGTGGAGGCTGGACGTGACGAGCTGCATCAGGCGGCACTTGAGGTGTGGGTGCGGAGACTCGCGCGGGTCATCGCTGGAGTCCGAACGATCGGAGCGGTCAGTCAAATCTTAAGGCAGTGGGTGGATAGGCAGCACGGAGTCCTGACCTTCCGCATGACACAGGTCCTCACGGGGCATGGATGCTTCGGGGAATACCTGTGTTGGATCGCCGGAAGGGAACCGACTGCCACCTGCCACCACTGCGACGGCTGCCCTGACGAGGAAGCGCAACACGCGCTAGAGGTGTGCACAGCATGGGTGGAGGAGAGGCGGGCGTTGGCCGCGGTGGTTGGGGAGAACCTCTCCCTCCCGACCGTCGTCTTAAAGATGGTCAAGAGCGATAGGTCGTGGCAGGCGGTCCTCACTTTTTGCGAGAAGGTAATAAGTAGGAAGGTGGAGGCCGAACGTGTGCGGGAAGCAGCCGCCACTTCCGCGAACTTTAAAGAAGAAAGTCGGATAGGGGGGGCTTTACGTCGGTAGGAAGCAGATAACGAGGTGCATTGCTGAGGCGTTTAGTGGGTGAGAGCTCCACACAGCCGCCCTCTTCCCCACAAGGATGAGGAGGATAGGCTGGAAGGGCTTCCCCTCAGCGTATCAAAAAGTAGGTTGGAGATCCCAGTCTATGGCCACTGAACTATTACGGAAATAACGCCAAGCCGTGTCTGGCAAAGTAGGTGGATCGGGGGGAGGCACGGCTCCTCCGGCACACTGACGAACGCCGTGTCATGATCGCCTCAGTGGGTACGAGTTCTCGCTCTCGACGTTGATTAGGTCAATTATCGGCAGCGCGACGAGTTGGGAGGCGGTTGCCCCCTTCTGCGAGCAAGTCATGCTTCAGAAGGAGGCCGTAGAGCTGGCTAGAGAGAAGGAACCTCTCGCAGGAAGCGTACGGACTGAGATGGAGGCTCTTTGCCAGGCTCCATCCGCCGTAGCCAGGGATGCAGGCAATGAAATAGGGCTCCATCCACCGCATCATACACCTGGCGTGGTAGGGATATCCTAAACCTTCCAGAGATATCCCTCACCCTCGTTGGGATCTGTTGAAGCGCGCTGCAACCCGACTACACGGATGACTACCATGTTCCCTGTGTAGTTGTGTCAATATGCAGCGGGGTTGGTAACGTTGATGGTTCAAGGGCAAGTATTCAAGTCAGCATCATACTAGATGCATAAGCATCTAGCCAGTACCTCTAGCACGAACATTTTAAAATTTCGAATCGCCTTCGTATCGAGTTACGTTAGCTTTTGTCTGGCTTTTGTTTGAAATTTCAAGCGTGCGCGAACTGTTATAAATTGTATTTGCACCCCTTTCTGCTTTCTAAGCATTCTCTGTTTGTCGACTCATCATCACATGGCGTCCCGTGCCATCACCGCGTTCCTGCCCGGTCCGCCAGTCTGATTCCATCATCCATATCCGACGGTCGTCTCATTCTACTATTATTTCGTATTTTTATTTTTTAAAAAGACTTTCAAAAAGTCCCTCCTAACATTAATGGTGGCAGCGTAAAGGGATTTGAAAAGTCCCAGGTACCGTCTCCGTCGCGAAAAACGGTCAAAAACTCTGTGAACTCGTCGTGTGTGCTATACGTGTATGTGCGTGTGTGTGTGTGCACCAAATCCTGACCGAGATCGACGTATAAGGCCCACTGCTTCGCACTGCTCGTGCTGAAGCCGGTCTTCAAGTTCCTGAGTTCCTGTGTATCCAGCTACAATACCCACTGTCACGCACTGCTCGTGCTGTGACCGGTATTGCCCATCCAGCGAGTACCCATCAGTCATCCTAATAAGCTCAACGAATAAGACTCGGCGTGCGACATTATAAGCGCGTCTCATCTACATCCAGACACCGTGATAACGAAGCTATGCTCACCGTCATCCTTTTGTTAGCGACCAAGTAAGTTGTCTTGGTTATTGCGATTCTCAAACTGTTTTATATCGTGTCCATTGTTCATAATTGTCTTTGTTCTCTTTTTATATTCTGTGTGTAAAACATCCTCGTAACGTAAATAGATAATAAATATTAACCTATTAAATAACATATATATCCTAATATAAAGTAATTTCTATCAAAAAATAAATAAATTATAATAATGTCTGAATCCAGAGCTCAAAGTCCCAAATTAGAAAGACCCGAAATCGCGGTCACAGATACAGATGATGATGCTTTCTGCCATCCGTCTGGTCCAGCTACAAGGTCGAAAAAGAAGACCACTGCTATAAATAAAATAGAAATAGATCTTACGACACTACTTAAATTCATAAAGCCATATGATGGCTGTAGGGAAACACTAAGTTCATTCTTAGTGAATTGTAGCAACGCATACGAGCTTGCATCAGAGGCCCAAAGAGATATTCTATTCAAATACATACTTTGCCAATTACAAGGTAAAGCCCAAATTGCATGTTCAGTTAAAGAGTTCACTAATTGGATACAACTTAAAGAATTTTTGAAAACCCAATTTTCAGAGAGGAAACATTACACACATCTACTTACAGACCTTCAAGAGTGTAAGCAACAAATTAACGAGCCTGTTAGCCAGTACGCTTTAAGAATAGAAACGTGTTTATCGCAATTGCTATCCGAAATATCCATTACACACGGTCATAAAAGCAGGGAAATGATAGGCCGTACAGCAGCTATGGAGGAGTTAGCCCTTCATCATTTCCAGATGGGGCTTACACCACGAATTTCAACTGTAGTTAGATGCAAATCTCCAAAATCCTTAAACGAAGCCGTGAACATAGCAATATCGGAAGAGAAAATACAACATTTCCTATTCAAACAAAATCCAACTAGCTCGCGCCCTGAAAAGCCAAACATGAGACCGACATTTATCAGACCAAACATCCCTAGGCCGAATTTTTCTCATCCAAATTATCAAAACTTTCGCCGCGACACAAATCCAAGTCAACCGAGGCCTAATTTAAATACCAATTTCGAAAATTCGTCGTTTCCCAGATGCAGATATTGCAAATCACCCGGGCACACTCTAGAACAGTGTAAAAAACGCGAATTTTACAATAATCGTTATAGATCTGGCCAAAATCAATCATACCGTAACGTCCATTTTGTCTCAAGCGTCCCTGAAACTGAATATACGGAAGAGGAGCCGAGCTACGAAACCGTTGATCCGACAAAAAACGAATAAATGCTCCTAGTCCGTGTCGTATCGGACATAAGTATTCTGAAACCGGCACATCCAATTTGGCACCGCTACATGGTAGTCAATATGATAAGTTAAAGTTCACTGTATCGCCCACTGTATCGTCCACTGTATCGTCCACTGTATCGTCCACTGTATCGTCCACTGTATCGTCCACTGTATCACCCACTGTATCGTCCACTGTATCCGTGTTGCAACCCACTGTATCGTCTTCTATATCTATGTTGCAACCTTCTAAATCAAAAACCAATGTGTCATCGAAATCCACAGAACACTCAATATCCAACAATTCTAATCCACTAAAACCAGAAAAATCTAAGGTTTACGAAATAATTAATAATCCTGAAAAAACTTTACTACCTCATGTCCTCGTAAAATCTTCCGTCTCAGATATCCCTCTATCTTTGTTGGTTGACTCAGGATCCTCTGTAAGCCTACTAAAGCAGTCATGTATACAAAAAAATCCTAAACTCGTTAAAGAATCCATCCAATTGAAGGGCATTGACCCCGCTGAAGAAACAATCAGCACTAGAGGTCATTTTCAATTACAATTACAAATTTCTAAATTCAAAATATCTTATTCATTCCACGTCATTGATGAAATTCACTTACCGTATGATGGAATAATTGGCTCCGACATGCTCAATGCTCACAACTGCAGTATAAACTATAATGATAATCTTCTTCGCATCGGTAAAACATCACTAAAATTATATTTCCACGAACCTGCTTACATAATCCCTGCTAGAACTGAAACAATTATTGAATGTTCAGTTTCTAACCCTGAAATTAAAGAAGGACTTATCCTCGATCAACATATCACTGAATCCCTGCTGATTGCTAACTGCTTAGTAAAAGTTAAAGATAATAATAGACCTTAGCGTGGTTAATACTTCTGAAAATCCTGTTACATTAAATTCAAATCTCCAACTTACTTTATGTCCTATAGAATATGATCCATCATTATCTGAAACAAAAATGGAAAATAAATCTAGTCTAACTCGAACTCGTGAAGTCTTGAACCTTCTTCGAACTTCTCACCTAAATCCAGAAGAATCCGAAGCCCTTACTGATCTATGCTCACAATTCTCAGATATCTTTCACTTACCTGGTGACCAATTAACTTCGACAGATGCTATCCAACACCAAATACGCACCACTTCCGATCAACCTATAAACGTCAAATCGTATCGTTTTCCTGAAGTCCACAAAAAAGAAGTGCGTTCTCAAAACCAAAAAATGCTTGACCAGAATATTATAGAGCCTTCTGATTCCCCCTGGTCATCCCCTATTTGGGTAGTACCAAAAAAACTTGATGCTTCCAATGTCCAAAAATGGCGTGTAGTCATAGATTATCGGAAACTCAATGATATCACAATCGGTGACACATATCCAATCCCTCAAATTACTGAAATCTTAGACCAACTCGGTAACAGCAGCTATTTTTCTACCCTAGACCTGGCATCTGGATTTCATCAAATCGAGCTAAACGAAGCCGATAAACCAAAAACAGCTTTCACAGTCCCTGAAGGACATTTTCAATTCACCAGAATGCCAGTTGGACTCAAAAACGCACCTTCCACCTTTCAACGATTAATGAATTCTGTCCTATCTGGCCTCCAAGGTATACGATGTTTTGTTTATTTAGACGACGTGGTCTCCTATGGCCATAACCTAAATGATAGCATCAGCAATTTAACCGCTGTCTTCCAAAGAATCCGTAAATTCAACTTGAAACTGCAGCCCGACAAGTGCGAGTTCCTAAGACATGAAGTCTGTTATCTTGGACATATCATCACTGAACAAGGCGTCAAGCCAAATCCAGAAAAAATCAAAGCCGTAACCGAATTTCCAGTTCCTAAAACTCCGAAGGACATTAAATCATTCCTTGGCCTCGTTTCATACTATCGCCGCTTCATTCCTGATTTTTCTAAAACTGCAAAATCCTTAACCAGCCTCCTGAAAAAGGACACTGTATTTAAATGGGAAAACCAACAACAGCTTGCCTTCGACACCCTGAAACATAAACTAACCACTGCACCTTTACTTGTATATCCTGACTTCACGCAGTCATTTATCCTCACCTGCGATGCCTCAAACTATGCTGTCGGTGCCGTACTCTCCCAGGGGTCCATTGGTAAAGAACATCCAATAGCTTTTGCTTCTCGTACCCTTAATAAAAGCGAATCCAACTATAGCACCACTGAGAAAGAGTTTTTGTCTATCTTATACGGTTGTAAAACGTTCCGTCCTTACTTATACGGCCGCAAGTTCGTAATTGTCACAGATCACAGGCCTTTGAAGTGGCTATTCAATCACAAAGATCCCAGTAGCAAACTCCAAAGATGGAGATTAAAGCTCGAAGAATTTGACTATGAAATAGTCTACCGTAAAGGAGTATTAAACTCTGCCGCTGACGCTCTGTCGCGATATCCGGTGAATCCTATTCTGCCTAATACAAATTCTCCCGAAATCCGCAATGACGAATCCGCACCTGAAACAGAAGAGAATATAATTAGTAATGAAAATACAGAAAATTCTATACCATTCAGTCCACTTACCTTAACAGACTTTGATATCCGCCTTCCAAGTGGCTTGAATGCTGATAGTAGCGATATGCCTACAATTGACTTACTCGACCGCGAAAGTCTACTAGATCATACCAGCTTATTTGGTGATGCTTACAGTCCTATTAGGTCTACTGAAGCAAACCCTCCTTTAACTAATGAAAATCATGCTAACTTATCCTCATCCAATAGTCCAAATACTGCTCCTGAAAAAGTTACAAATGATCAAGAATTATCCAATTCGACATCTGATCCTCAGCCGTCCACAAGTCATCAAAATCCTGAAACTTTACCTGAAAATATGTCCGCGTATCATGAACCTGAAAGTCCTTTATCAGGATCAGAAATTTTATCATGCACTGATGAAACTTATAGTAAGTTCTTGAAATCATCTACTAAAATATTTAATACTCATATCACAGAACATAATCAATACTTACTAAAAGGAACACAAAACTTTATCTTAATACCAACCTCAATTGATATGGACGAGTCCATGCCATATGTTCAAGAAGTTCTTCAGAATTGTCCAAGCCCAGAGCGCGAAGAGATCCTAGAAAAAGAAAGAACTTTAAACACTTTCTTACCTATTATTATCGAAAATAAAACTTACCTGCTTCTATTTACTAAAGTCCACTATTTTGATGACCACTCGTATCAGAACATATTTAAAGGTTTAAAATTTACTCGCGATGAAATAATGATTTCTTATCCTACAATTAACGAAATAAGCATATCAGATTTTAGAGATCCTTATGACAAACATTCGTATATAAAAATCTATAATATGTTAGCTTACCTATTTGATGGGACAAACATCCGAATCCACATATACAAAAATAATATTATTTATCCATCTCCAAGTGAAATCCCGAAACTCCTAAAAGAAAACCATGATATCCCAATAGCGGGACATTTAGGAACTAATCGTATGTTTAACAGAATTAAAGAAAGATTTTCCTGGAAAAATATGCGCAGCGACATCGAAAACTATGTCAAAAACTGCACATCATGTCAAAGCAATAAGGCATTTCGCAAAATTAATAGAGCTCCCATGGTCATAACATCCACTTCTACTTTTCCTTTTGAAAGGCTTGCCTTAGATATCGTAGGACCTCTTCCCGAAGCCGGCACTACGAAATTAAAATACATCCTGACGATGCAGGATGATCTCACAAAATTCTCTCTCGCTTACCCTATCCGTAGTAACACAGCAGCCGAGGCCAGTGATTGCCTTTTACACTTTGTCTCTCTCTTCGGAATACCAAAACATATATTAACTGATCAGGGTACTAACTTTACAGCAGACCTTTTTAAGAAGACATGCGATTTCCTAAAAATAAAGCAGTTATAGTCATCGCCTTATCATCCGCAGACTCAAGGTGCCTTAGAGAGATCACATTCCACTCTCAAGGAGTACCTCAAATCGTATTTCAACGCCAACCAAGATAACTGGCCCCAATATGTTTATACTTCTATGCTTGCATACAACACTGCTGTTCACTCTACTACCCATTATTCGCCTTACGAACTATTGTTTGGACATAAGCCTCATATCCCAGATTCCATATATGAAGACAGGTCCAATGCAACTTATCCTGAGTATGTAAGACTCTTGCAACACCGAATGAAGCATGCTCGAGACCAAGCTCTAGAGTATATATATAAATCTAAAATAAATTCAAAAAACTATTACGATTCGCGCACTCGTCCTGTTGAATATAAAGTTGGCGATTATGTGTTGTTAAAGAACCACATGAGATTAAGAAAGGCTCTATCGCCAGTATGGAAAGGCCCGTACAAAGTTGTAAAGATTCACGGGAACCATAAATTATCCTTGTTAATAAATAGACGTCATGTGAGACATCACTATGACGAAGTCAAGCATGTTGAAGTCCCTTCTACATGAATCTAATCTCTTATAAATTTTCTTATACACAATTTCCATTTACATCGATTATACACATTAAGTATTATTTTATACAAACATCATAGTAGCTATAAGAATTATTCGTTTTATACACAGTTAAAGTTAAGTATACATATCATTTTATTACAGAGCCCTGGCACAGGACTTTGTTCAACCTATCAAATCAAGTTCCGGCATTTACTTTGATCCAATCGGTGAACTCAACATTAATACTGGGTATTTAGATGTAGTTGCACCATTCGACATCTCTCATATCGGTCCTCATATTCAGAACTTAAATTCCGTATTTGGAACATTACGTTTTTTGTGTAGTCAAATCACAATAGAAACAACTAGCAAGTTAGAATGTCATAATATATTAGAACCTCTCGTTGTTAGATATCACGATATAGTTTCAGAATATTCTACGATTGCACATCTCGTTAGCAATAGTAGATCCAAGCGTAGCGCATGGATAGGTGGCATAGGTGTCTTATCTAAAACAATCTTTGGGACTTTGAATGAAGAGGATGCTATCAAATATGACAGTGCCATATCAAATGTTCAAGATAATGAAAAAAGATTAAATTCATTGATGAAAGAAAATATTTTAATTACGACTTCTGTTCTTTCCAAATTTAATGAAACTTTGTATAAAATAAAATTTAATGAAGATAAACTATATGAAGGCATTGACAAGCTATCACTAAAATTAAAAAATATTTCTTCAAATTACGATGAAATAAGAATAAAACTAAATATTAATTCAATTTTAAACAGTTTGGAAGCCGCTGTACTTACCTTATCATTCCAGTTGAACGACATAACAAATGCAATTATGTTCAGTAGCCGAGACATATTGCACCCAGCCGTCTTAACGCCTACGCAGCTTTATCAAGAGCTTGTCGATAACTCCATATACTTATCTACTAATTATAAGTTACCAGTAAGTTTAGAATTAAATAATATGTATATCTTAATGAAGATATCTAACATTGTTTGTTATAGTTTTAAGAATAAAATCGTTTTTATTTTAAGAATACCGTTAGTGTCGTCAAAGGATTTTATCCTTTATCATAATATAGCATTACTGACCCCACATAATGTTTCTAATCCATATTCATTTAGTTTTATAATTCCTAGTAGTAAATACATCGCAATAACCAAGGACAAATCCGAATACTGTAACCCCGAATCTTTGGAAGAGTGCAAAGTGATAAGACCGCGTGAATATATCTGTGACGTCATGTCTGTTTATCCGACTAGTGCGAATCCAACCTGTGAAAGTGAACTAATATCTAACGTTATAAGTGTTTTACCGACGCAGTGTCAAACGGACTTCATATTCGGACATTTAGATTTATGGAAACCTTTATGTAATAATAATTGGATTTATATACAGTCGCAAAAGAATATATTATATATTGAATGTCAAAATAAGAAAACTTTTGAAATAAATATCATCAGAATCGGCATTGTAAGTATTCCAAATAATTGTATCGCGTATTGTAGAAGTACTAAATTAGTACCTAAATATAATAATATTAAAATAAATGTATCCATAGTTCACTCTGATTTTAGTATAATAAATGACTCATGTTGTTCTTTAGATAAGTTTGAAAAGGTGATAAGTAGAGAACCTCGTATGAAATTACAGAATATTGACTTAGATATTTTCACTCCGGAAACTAAATTACAATTAAAATCTATATCCGATAGAACTAATGAAATTATCGATCAACACCCAATAATCAAATACGAGACTCACTACTCCATCATAGTAATTTTAATTATATGTCTAATATCACTATTTGTAGTTGTAAAGATATTTTTATACATTAAATCGAGAGGCCGTCTGTCCTTCCCACAGATTCCTGTAGTCTCCAGGTCTACTCCACCTGACTCTTCTATTGTAGTCCAACCAGATAATTGATAAATTAACCTATCAATCATGCTAAAGTTAATAAGAATCTTTCGCGTCCCGAAGATGTCCCTGCTCCTAGCATTAGAATAAATATATAGACTTCAATTTTCAAGTTTTCCTAAACTTCGTAATTTCAACCCCGAAGTTTAGTCTACCCCGGGGAGGTGTTATAAATTGTATTTGCACCCCTTTCTGCTTTCTAAGCATTCTCTGTTTGTCGACTCATCATCACATGGCGTCCCGTGCCATCACCGCGTTCCTGCCCGGTCCGCCAGTCTGATTCCATCATCCACATCCGACGGTCGTCTCATTCTACTATTATTTCGTATTTTTATTTTTTAAAAAGACTTTCAAAAAGTCCCTCCTAACAGAACGATACGATTAAGATTCGAAATTTAAAAATGTTCGTGCCAGGGGTACAGATCCAGCCAGCATCAATTGCCAAGTCGTTTTTTATATTTGAAATTAGACAAGTCGAGGGAATATGAGTTCTATGGACATCCCCGGCACTGACTAAAATAAACCGACTTGGTTTAACATTACATCTCAAAACTTTATAAGAACTGCGTTGCGAGACGCAATTTCTTTTCATGTAATGTTTTTGTAGGCAGTCTTTCTTTTTGGGTACTTCTTTTTGTACAGTCGATATCACATAAATCGTAACAGTTAGACCTTGAGACCGGCCTTAATCCGTTCTTAACAGAGGCGGCTTTCGTAGTGCAACTGTTACACTTGAGTTGCTGTCGTCTGTACGTCAGCTACCACTGTTTTCAAAGTCCACTCCTAGCCTTTTTGGGTTTTCTCCGAGACTTTGATGTGACAATTTTTGACAAGACTGGACGATGAATACTTCTAAGTCTATGTATTCTGTAAACTTACTTATGCAGTTTGTATATCTCTGAAACTTGATCGAAGTTCGTAGGTAGGTACAGTACCTACCTTTCAAAAGTATGACTTTGTCATCGCATGTATTTGTGTGTTATACGTTTAGGATTACAAACATATCTATGCACTTTGTATATCCCTGAAACGTGACTGAAATTGAGATATTTTCAGGTTTTTTACTACCATAGAATTATGTTGATCAGTCAGTCAGTCAGTGTGTCGGTGACAAAACTAAGAAACTTTGACGGGCAATAGTTCTTAAATTAAATGTTCAAATTGAATGAAATTGAGAAAATATCTTTCGCAGCCGTCTGGTTAAATCAGCCACCCAATTGGACGGCTAGGCAGGTCATTTAAATCGAAGAGCTGTTGTGTGACTGTTTGAGTGATTGGTAAGTCAAGGTTATGTTTTTTATGAATACATAGAACCAAAACGATGTCGGTTATAAGTGGTCATAAAAAAATAACCTTGAACTTACGAATGAAACCAAATTTTTCAGTACAAGACAATCCATTCAATACGTCAAGTCTTTAAACGTTAAGTAAGTCTAGTTCAACTAACCATCGGGTTAGGCATTCTATTGGATGCCGGCGTTTAATCAACTGGCTAGCCGTCCAATTGGGTGGCTAATTTAACCAGACGGTTGCGACATATCTAAGCCATATTATGCCCTATATTTTACTGACCGTTCAGAGTTTAAGCTTTGGCCAGTACAAAATAATAGGATGTTGAAAATAGTCTGAATTGTTTCAAGAAAAGGTACCATCATTAGCCTCCGTGCGTCTTTGTTTTGCTCGACTTGGCGGGGCACTGCCGTGTCCCCAGATAGGTTAACATAGACAATAATCTACAAGCTTCTGAACCTGAGATTTATTTATAAAACACTTTTCGCTGCTGAGTTTGGAAATAGCTATATTTAAAACACACTTCATAACCCTTCTCAGCCCATATGCAGACTCCTACACGATAAAACTTATATAATAATATGGGTTCTACGAAGATTAACATAATCTATCCGCTTCTGTATAAACATGATGCTACTAAAAGCATTTTATTTTAACAAGCGCAGTCATAATCCCGCCTCAAAGTTAAAACTAATGCTTTGTGTATTAAAAACTGGGGACTTTTAAGTAATTATAATAGATTTATGTTAAATTGTGTTGACAGTAATATAGCTTTGTGATGTGAGTAATAGTTTGATTGATACCGAGTTTTGTTGTGGTTAGAATCAGATTGGTAATACTATAACACTGGCTCTTAACGTATTAATTTAGGAACACAAGTATATCTCTTAGGTATGAAATATTACAGAATAATAAGGTTGTTTCTATAAAAGTTTATACAAATAGTAGACTATCCAACACAAAACATGCAGCACGGTCTGCAAAGTGCTTCAAAGTTTCTGTTAGTAAAATATTTGGAACATAAAATACTTTTTACAGTACACATTTACGACGCAGCAGAGTGACACAATGTGTCCCGGAATATTATTACAAAGTAGTACAGAATATACGTGTCAAATAATATTTCACAAAATTATGACACTAAAGGGAAATCAAACTGTATATGAAAGCAAATAAAAGTAATAAAATGTAGCACGGTGGCAAGGTAAATGACTCGAAACCACCTGATTAGAAGCGATAAGAAGAGTCCATCTGCGAATGCAGAATGAATACACTCCACCTCCATCTTACCGGCCCATACAGTGCTTTTTCACGTTTTTTGAAGGAATAAGTGAGCACATGTGCTGGCAAAGAATTCCATGTTTTGAAAGTTCGACAAAGAAACGAGTTACTTAATTTTTTGAACGTGATGTTGAGGTTGAGGATAAATTGATATCTCCCGAAGACTAGTACGCGTTCTTCTGAGAAGGAGGAGGGAAGATGGGTAATGAGACTCCATTAAACACTGGGTCGGAAACCACATGATGATTTTCACACAAGGCAATTCGTGTAAACGCAGTAGTGAAGCCTAATAAACTTAAGCATGATTTTTATTTAGACTCTAACGGCTAACTTAAGCTTAAAATACACTTGTTTAACATCAAAATGCAACCCCTGTTTGATTGTGGATCCTCATCCACAAACGAAGTGTCTATTTGGAGAGAAACAATATCGACCCACATAACCCTTGAAGTTGGGAAAATCCTGGAATTTCTGGAAAATGCCCAACTCAATGATAAACAATAGCCTCTATTGGCGAGTCACAATAGATCTTTAAGATCGCAGTGACGTAGTGAATTGGACTAAATAGACTTAAATCTTAAATTACTACAATAATAACAAGAAAGCGATGCACTTATCTTAATTTTATTTTTAGAAAACGAATAAAGAATCAGACAAGACCACTGTCTCCCATACTATCACAAGGTGTGAAACGCGTGGATAAGCAACGCTTGGGGTAATCATCCTACGACTTACATATTGGATATGATGTTAGGCTGTTTTTTTTATATATAAACAACAGTTTTTATACAAAAAAAAACAGTCAATATGTATATTTCATTGGTAATCCGAGCAGTTTAGAATTAAAGTGAATAAAGATATTTTTCAAGGAGTCTACACACCTTACGATTATAACTTCATAATAGCATCCCTGAAAAGTCCTGGAAGATAGTTTAACAATAACTAGTTTATATGCAGCCGTGATGAGATTCCAACTGAACTCTCAAACTCTCTCGTCTGAGTGTTTTAAAATAGCACTTTCTGGTGGTATTAACTTAACATTTCCTATTTGAGTTATAAAACTTTATATTAGCTAAGTTACGATTTCGTGATTCTGAAAATTCAAAAGATAGAGGAATTTTATTACAACTACCTACATAACTAATTTCTGTCCAGTTATTTTGTTAATAATTTATTATTGTTTAATTAAACTAGAAATTCGATTGATAGATGCTGTGATCAAGTAATATTCTATAGTTATTTTCTTTTGTTATTAAAAATATCAAATGACAGACTATGACCACTAGCTACTAACAAAAAGGATAGAATCACTATGATTATAAGAGGAGGTAGGCACTTTCGTAGTGGCCCTAAACCAAATTATACACCTATTTTGTGCAAACATCAGAAATATTTAATAGTACCAACATAATGAAAAACAACTACGTTTTAACAATATACTAGGATTTGACACACCTAAATCAAACTTGTTTATCCATATCGATAAATCACCAATTACAGCTGTTTACAGGCTTACCTTTGGAACAGTGCGCAAATTTTACGTAAGTATAATATGAAGTTCTTTAAAAATAATTAAAAATAAAAAAAAACGTATTTTTTTATGTTACCATGATAAAAAAATAATAAACAAGCAACAACAGTAGTAATAAGCAAGCTTCACTCGAAAATACCCACATCACCAACAGTAATCATAGTTACCCTGTTCGGTACTTAACTACTTTTCCTTGTTCTTGTTACAACACTATTTCATGAGTAATTATTAAGAGGAAATTTCTTGATAGAAACAGACCCTTGTTTGACATCAAATGTCATCGGTCAGTTTTCGTGACATTAGGCTTCTGGACTCCATTTGATTTGTTCATGTGTCAAAAAACGTAGCAAGAGGCTACGTTTTCTGAACTGTGATAGTGACGTCTAGAAAAAATTTTCTTATAAGTGTTATGACCCAAATTGTGTGAATTCTGTGTAAGTTGAAACCGTCAAGCATGAGATTACAGACACAATTAATTTTTCAATTGTCATAGCCCTCCGGTCGTATATCGCCACTTGACAGATTACTAATAATAATACCAGCCACATGAATTTTGTTATGAATTATTTAAATTACCTATTTTAAAAGAACACTAAAGTTTATTAAAAAAATAAGTATTATATTTATGACTAAAACTTTTAATTTTTTTTGGGATTTTTGTGAAACGCTGAATAAAATGATTTCATTCCATCATGTCACAAAGATAACTGAACTCACAAGTTACAAATCTTATCTGGGGATAAACTTTTCTATCCCCTGATAATATTTAACTTTGCCAAGAGAATAACTTTGACATGTTGACAGTTAATCTATAAATGACGTGTCAAAATGTCAAAATTATTCTGTAGATAAAAATTGTCTGACGATTGGAAAATCAGCCCTAAATTTAACTGACTGAGAAACTGGAACAAAGTCAAGAAAAATAATATTGTGAGAAAAGTTTACCATTTCGTAATCTGGTCAAAATATGTGAGAATATCTTCATACACGTTTGCGTCGTCATATTTCAGTTTTCCTTAAAGATTTGCCACATATAGTACTAACACTATGCCTGAGAAGGTTATTTCGAGCACAAATTAAAGCAAATAAATAATTTCAATTTCAAATTTAAGACGATTTTATGACGAGAACTTTCAAACAAGTCAGTACCGTAGGTGCTCTTTATAATTTGAGTTCATTTTTTAATGTTGGTACAATATACTTACATAATTTATATTACTTAGTAGTGTCGATGGCCTGGCCACGCCAGAGTGGCTACAGAGATAAATTACAATCTGGATTAAAATAAATTTCTCTTTTTCTCTCGAAAGGTTATATAATATATAAATTAACAGTATGTCGAACCGCAAAATCTTTTATAGGCCACAGTCAACAGCCACTTACTAAAGACAGAGTACTATGCCAAGTTAAGTATCATCCAAGAGATATGAGGTTAATCTCTCAAGTGGATTTAATGCATCTTACTGAACGGAACAATGTGTGATGTCAGCCTTGGATCCGATTTCATTCCTTTTACTATTTTTTACTGACTAAGTAATTAGTATTGATTCGTATTTAATTTAAATACGTGTATTCGTATATTTCGAAATAAGGAGTTCTTTTATCAGTAGTTGAGTATGTGCTGCTATCTTGCTTTCTCTGAAGTTTCTTCATCTTTAGGTAACTTTCTAACAAATGACACTTATACGTCGTATTTGCCGTTCCGGTCACTTTTTACTGCATTCATCACAAATCAAACCTCTTAGTCTGTATAATCTTTCTCTTTTAAAGTTGTTAAAGAGCTAAAAATTATAAACATAATAAGCATAAATTTTAATTAGACTAGCAAGTATATGCTGCAAGTTTTGAGACGGTGCTATATGCACGAGCGAGTGGCAAATAATTACCTCTCTCTCTCACGCATAACTCTCACTCAAATCTTGCAGCAAAGAACTTGCTAGTCAAAACCTCGCTTTAGATAAGGAACTAAAAATAAATGTAAATTTTTTTTGCCGCTCCATCATTTTTACCATAGTTTGATTTGTCAATTATTAAAACAAATAATTTAACTTAAAAAAACCTTTTCATCTTAAATTGGTCTTGACCTGTTACTCTTAAATACGAATGGAAAATATCTCTTTAAGTCCTGTTATCTTATAAAATAAACAGCTCTATTAAAAATTTTACAGTTTAGAAAGTGATACTATGGTGATAGTCATGCTGACGTTCAAACTTAAATGCAACCGCTTATCCCACTAATATGATAAATCGTTTATTCATCAAACGATAGGTCACTATTCTTTGTCATATTTTTATTGCAGTAACAGCTAGCTCCATGCTATTTTTGTCCACTTACAACAGTGGCTCTACAAGTTCTGAAAAAAGAACTTTACTTGGACGCTCCAAAGTTTTGAAAGGAAACAAATAAAATAGTCCCGTGGAGAGCGCTTGTCAGCACAATATCTCCGATCCTAGTTAAAAAAGTGTACGGAGACAAGGAACACAGATACTACGGAGCTTCAACAATAGCATGGTCTGAGTAAACAATAAAAAAATAGTTACTAAAAAACGTAAAAAGATATGTCAGAAAACACCTGAAGTCCCCGTCGAATGTATGATAAAATTACGACGCTTTAAAAGATTTCAGCATGAGTTTATTTATACAAAGTGCTTTCCAACTTTTATCTAGTTTATAAAATTACAAACACAATAAGAACGCCTGTGTTAACATCCTGGGTTATTATAATGCACTATGAAGAGGTATCAGTTTTTTTTACCAAGGAAAAGCAAATTAGCTACTAGGTGGTAGGCCCGTATTTATAGGGTCGTCTAGGTAGGTACCACCGCCTTTCTTATTTCAGCCGTGAAACAGTTCGCTGTGTTTCGGATTGAAGGGAAAGGTAGCCAGTGTAATTACTGGGCATGGACGGCATTTCATCTTAGGCCTCAGGATGACAACGCACCTGCAATATCAAGTGATTTTTCCTTGTTATTGCAGGTGTCTATAGGCGGCGGTAACCGCTTACCATCAGGTGGGCCGTCAGCTTGTTTGTCATCTAGTTGTAAAATATAAATAAACAAAAAAATACTCAACAGCACCTGATGTGAAGCAGTAAGAAGAGTACATATGCGAAGACAGCTAATGCAGCTTGAAACACACTGTTCTAGCCGCCTTCAATCAGCCGGCCTATAAGGTGACTTTTCACGCCTCTTTTGAAGGAACTCATGCTATAGGTAGAAAGGGACACATGTACTTGCAAAGAATTAGACGACCGCCTGGCCGAGTGGTCTGTACCCCAGGCTACTCGGTCAAGAGGTCCCGGGTTCGAATCCCGGTAGGAACGAATGTTTGTATGATGAGTACGAACATTTGTTTACGAGTCATGGATGTTTATATGTTTATTTAGTATATTTCTAATATTTATATACATATTATTATCATTATTTCTCCGTTATCTAGTATCCATAACACAAGCTCTTAATGATGCTTACTTTGGGCTAGATAATAGGTGTGAGTGTATAAATATTATTATATAATAATATTATTATTATTATTAATTTCAAGTTTTGTAAGTACGACAAAGAAACGAGTTACTAAACTTCATTATGCGGGATGTTGAGGTGGAGACAGTGAATTGTTGACTCCGAAGACCGGCACGAATCCTCTTGTAGGTACGGGGAAAGTGGGATAACGTCGAAAAGCTCCTCAAAACACTTTTTCGTGATAAAGCCGATAGAAGGCGCTAAGCGACACAATGTCTCGACGCAATTGCAGAGGCTCAAAGTTGTTCGTGACCTCATTCGTCGTCATTAATATGGACAGTATGACGCTGTACTCTATCCAGTGCATTGAGGAGGTACTTGGCGGCGCCATACCACAAATGCAAGCAATATTCTACGCAAGACCAGACCTGAGTTTGAAAGAGAGTGAGGGATAGAAGAGAGCCTCGTGGTACACCAGCGTTCACTGACATGCTCTTTGCATGTCAGTGAACGCTGGTGGTTGTGATTGTTGGGCGTTTTATGATTATTAGTAATAATAAGAAACAACTAATAACATTTCTTAAATAATTTAGTTTTCTAACTGTTTTACATTTACATACCTCCATTGCGCTACCTTGACGTCCCATAGTGAGTCCACATCACTCAGTTTTTTATTACCTGTAATTAAAATAAACTTTTTTTTAAATTCCGCAACGCACCTTTTTTCTATAGGTAAACAATTATTTTGACAAAAATTGTTGCGATTACTCATATGCGCTGTAAAGACACGAATGCAGGTTTTTGTTGTCTATAAAAAAATACAGGTTTTGTGAACTCTCCAATTATGCGTGTAGGCTTGGTATGGCATAATATATTCCATTTCTGAGTGCAAAAGGCTCCTTGCTTAACATTTTATCTTAGTGATATCAACTGCAATATAATCAAATGCTAACTACTTAATATCAATTATGATATTAAGTATTTTAACATTTTTAAAATACACTGACCCCTTTAGCATAGATATTCAAAACCAGGGATGTTGCGAATATTCGCATCCGCATCCGCAAATGCGAATCTTCCGCATGAATTTGGACATCTGCATCAGCATCCGCATCCGCAACAATCAATGCGGATGATCATGCGGATGCGGATGTAAGACAAGTTGCTACAAGAAAGAAATTGGGCTGGGCCGCGAATAGCGCGTGCCGTTCGCACTTGACATTAACCAATGGGAATGAAAAAATTGAAGACAAGATCCGACGCGTTTGTTGTGGTGCATTATTTGTTTATTGTAAATATATCATTACGTGTTTGTTTGCGCTGTGCAATACTTATCGTATAGATAGATATTTTGAGTGTTGTTGTGATAGAGTGAGCTTTATGTGTAAATAATTGTTTATGAGGAAATCTTTCAATTGGGATGTTGCCTAAGTTTGAACTTGGCGCTATTTTTCACAAATTCTGAAAATATACGCTACTGTTACCCATAAAAACAATTAAAACATAAAAGATATGGAATATTGTTGAAGTTATACTGTTTTGAAAATTTTAAAAAAATCATATTTTTTTTCCAAATTTATAAAAAATGATAATGATATTAGATTGGTGACATCAATTAAAACAACTAATATTACATCAACTATGAATAAAAACATACATAATAGATAGTTATTATCAATTTTGTCACTATGCCCATACATTTCTTAGTAATATGGGAACATGTGACGTCACCTGTTCCGTAGATTTTCTATGGAGCGTTTTTGGACGATGCGCCGCAACACGGCAAACATACCACTATATCTGTAAAACTATTGATCTTAGACTTACTATTTCTTTTGCAATATTTCTTTATGAGTTATAAACTTCTTATTAATGAAATAAAAAAAAGTAGTCAACTACCCTATTGGTCTTAAGTTAGCTTATTAACCAACAAACTTTGCTCTAAGAGCAAAATGTTACTAACAAACTAACCTAAAATATGGATCACAGAAATCTGAAATAAATGTATTATTATTATTAAAATCGCCAGGTAAATGCCATTATGAAACACCGGTAATATTTTTCATTTTATATAATGTTAATCGTTTTATAACAAAATTCTTCATTTTATTCATTATTAAAAATGTTAATAATTACGATAAAATATTTTTAATTCTTAATTTATATACTTTTTTCTATAACATCTTTAACATCCGCATCCGCATCCGCATCCGCGGATGTGAACCTTCAAAAATCCGCATCCGCATTCACATCCGCGGATGTGAAAAAATCAGCATCCGCAACATCCCTGTTCAAAACCCATGATGCGGTGATTTGATTTTGTTTGTTTATTTGAAATCATAATTATGATAACGATACTGCTTCTAATCGACGATTTAAGCATATTTTATTGAGTCGGCTACACCCATAACAATATAAAATACAGATCAATAGAGTTGATACGAAATCCAATTCGCATTACATTGCCAATAAACAGACATGTGCCGGTGATTAGGGAAAATGAACTTAGAAATAATACAAAGTTATAGTAATACACATAGCGAAAACAAAGCAGAGCTTGTAAATTATTTATTGAACACAAGATAATAATGTAGTATTACGGACAATGTTCACAAAGGATTTGCTTATTTGGTAGCGAAATTACTTCCAGCAGACCGGCAAAAGCCCAGTTTGAAGAGCTCGGTGGCGTAGTAGTTTAAGGGGTTTTGTTTTAAATTACGAAAACAAAGCAACTTTCGCCATGGTTGATCCCGAGATAGGCCAGTAAAAAAATTTGTTATCTCGAGCTCCTCCGTGCTTCAGAAAGCATGCTAAGCCGTTGGTCCTGGTTGTTACAGCTACCGCTCTAACCCACCAACTTGCATTGGGCCAGCGTGGTGGTGTTATGGGTCAAACTCCTAATGTGTTTTTCTATGTACGATGTCCTGTGCTCAGCAGTGGGACGTATTCCTGGTGAAGATGAGAGCCGAAGATGAGAGCCGCAAAAGTAGAAATAGAAATGTAAGAACAGCAGGGAAGTAATATTGGTTATTGTGGTGTTTTGGTTTATTGTCGGGGTGTCAAATAAAACTCACACAGCAGTTTTACCAAGCAGAGCGTCCGCACGTCTGCACCGGTCGGTAGTGGAGCCAATAATGCCTCCTATAGTTTGCCGTGTACGAGCGTGCGCCGCTTATGTCACAGTTATACTCGTAGCGTATTTTTTTAGCTTTCTACCTAATATTTAACCCCCGACGAAAAACGAGGGGTGTTGTAAGTTTTGTGTACCAGTTCATCTGTGTGTCTGTCTGTGGTGGCTCCTAAACAAATGGACCG
Organism: Nymphula nitidulata; assembly: GCA_947347705.1. NCBI lineage: Eukaryota > Metazoa > Arthropoda > Insecta > Lepidoptera > Crambidae > Nymphula > Nymphula nitidulata. Next base: position 14,461,708 of record OX374626.1, on the reverse strand, counting down.
ATTTTGTTATGTTTTTTTTATGTTCTAAAGCTATCGTGATCGGAATGGTTCTTAGCTATAATTTATGAAGATCAGTTCAGGCATTTGATGACTATCAGCTCATTTAATACATAATAAAAGGGTTTTACTAACTTTTAGCGATCCAATTGATTCAAATTTTGGTATCAGTGGTGCTTCCAAGACATGCTAACCTTGAGCTGATCTTGTACCATTAAAATAGTCTGCTGGATACTCAATTCTTCAGAAACTTACAGTAGATATAGCGTGTTTGGGCTGATAAGAATAGTCTCAATGAGATGATGTTAGATCGATGATTAATGACGGCGGGGGTTACTTATAATTCTCAATTTTGTATGTTTTAGATTTGAAATTAAGCTGATTTGTTACGCTTTATCGCCTAAACCACTGAACCGATAAAGATGTATTTGGTATGGAGATAGTTTGACACTCTGGGAAAAACATAGGATACGTTTTGGAGCTACAACCGACATTTACGCGGTTAAAGCCGCGAGCAAAAGAAAGTTGGTAATAAAGCTAAGGCATTGTAAAATAAATCACGTTTTAAAATCTACGAAGATATCTTTATTGATGGTAGAAAAAACAAGCAAAGTAAGCATGTTAAGTCCCGTCAAATCTCATTTCAAGCAAGATGTTTTCCAAATAAAACACTATACAAAGTACTCTGTCAGAGTACTTTGCGAAGACTACCAAGATAAATTTTATTTGTTTTCGAAGGGTGAATCTAAAAAAATACTATCACACACGTAACAATGACAACTGACAGACTCACGTAGGTATGCTTTCACAGTTTTCCGCTCATATAAAAGGCCTTTATATAGGAGCCAGGTGTTATTTTATTTATTTTTCAGGTTTTAATATGAAACTTGTTGTTCCTTCATCACCAGCCTATATACGTCCCACTGCTATACACAGGCCTTCCTACATGGGAGAAACACATGAGGAGTTTTCTTAAATAAAAGAAATAAGGACCAGCAAGAAGAAATCGACTTAGTATGGGACTCAAAATCCTCCTCGTGCGATACCGACCGAGATATTAACAAAAGACAAAATAATATTTCGTAAATTTTCGCATTATCTTAGAAACATGAAAACTTACTTCAACATTGGCCTTTAATTTTCACAAGCTTTTTTTAGCTTTACAGACTGACAATTTTGTTTGTAACCATGTTTAGATTGGATATCGACGGCGTTCAGTTTGATATTCCGGCAAAGAACCGCAGCACCAATACCAATACTTTCTTTAGTTACTCACGAGAGAACGCTCTAGAATCAACACCATTATCAGTCATAATATACCGGTACCTTTTATACAGACGATTACAATAATAAATAAGTTTATATTGCGACTAGCGACCGCCCACGGCTTAGATGTCTTTCCCATATATTTCAATTTCAACCTATATCAATACCAAATTTCATCTGAATAGGTTCAGTCGATTTGGATTTAAATTTTAGTTAGACAGATAGGTTTACTTTCGCACTTATAATATAAGTACGGGTGAAAGTTTACTATAATTATAATTGCCGCTTCCCTTATTGTGGCAAGGGTCTTTTAGGCATCATTGTAATTTAAATACAATTACGGTACGTCCAACCGATGATTGTTTTCATAGACGTTATCTTACTATCCCGCATTGTTTTAATATTTCATGTACAAACTATAAATTTAGTTTCTATTATACTATTTATGAAATGCTGTCAATGCCCAGTAATTCACATTGCATGCATTGTGATCGCTTGCCATGAAAACCATGGCAAGCGGTCACAATGCAAAGTCCCATGCAAGGTATTGCTTTCTATTTACGACTATGTTTGTAATTACTGGACATGGACGGCATTTCATCTTAGGCCCCAGGATGACAACACACCTGCAATATCAAGTAATTTTTTCTTGTTATTGCAGGCGGCGGTAACCGCTTACCATCAGGTGGGACATCAGTTTGTTTGTCATCTAATTTGTATAAAAAAAAATTACAATTAAGTGATTAAAAGTGACTGTAATAAATCACACCAAGATAATACTCCTCATGTGTTTCTCCCATGTAAGAAGTCCAGCCCAGCAGTGGAACGTATAAGGGCTGGTGATGATAATGAGGATGCTTGGTGTCATCCTTATAAGAAAAGTATTAAAATTGGACCGAACCCGCGATCTTTCACAATCCGGGGGACTTGCGGGGCCGTGGACAGGAGGAAATCCACAGGGTCCCAAGTCCTTGGTGTTAGGTCCTTGATAGGTCGCGGGTTAGGTCTTCGCCTGAGGACATGAATATTTCCTCTAGTTTAAATACTTTTGGCATATTTCATGTATTTATTATATAACGTTAAAAATAAAATCGAAAACACTCTAAAATTGATAAAATGAAACGCAGGGATAATCATCAAATTTTCGTAAGACATCAAACGAAACCGTACTTCATCAGGTTCGGTTAGATTGTAAAAGGAAATTAATATCTCATCATTTTGGTATTTTATGTGCGTCTGTCCTTTTTTATATTTTTTTTATTATTATTCATCTCTGATATTTTATACTTGATAAAAATAATTATTTTGTTTTTACACTCGTACCTATTATCTAGCCCAAAGTAAGCATCAATAAGAGCTTGTGTTATGGATTCTAGATAACGGAGAAATATTGATAATAATTCGTTGATGAATATCAGAAAAATACTAAATAAACATATTATATATAAACATTCATGACTCGTGAACAAATACTCGTACTCATCACACAAACATTTGCTCGTACCGGAATTCCAACCCGGGACAGGGGTCTCGGATTTGAATTCCGGTATAGCAAGGTACCGAGTAGTCTGTATGGCAAGGGATACAGAACACTCGGCCGGTCGTCAAACAAAATGGAACGGTCTGTTGTATAAACAAAATAAGTTTATAAAAAAGACCCTAGCTCCTGGAGTCTAATAATAGTCTTGCATACGTTGTAAGTAATGTAAGTGGCCTAAGCAAACCACTAGCACACAGCCTCCAACCTACTCATGTAGGCAGTCACTCGTAGTGTAAAAGCCAATTTCCTTGCGAATATCATTGTTTTTAAACTTCCGTATGCAGCGATCGGAAAAATAGGCAAATATCCCGGAGAATAAATGTATAGAGGATGTTTAAATTTGCCTCAACTATAAGTAATAGTAGTTTATTGTACCTTTACGAAAATTATAAAACTTATTTTTTAAAAACTCTTCACTTAAATTCTTCAAAATTAAAAGAGGTTCTCAATTAGAAGAGTTTTTAACTGACTTCAAAAAGTAGGCTGTGCCTCACAACAATAACTGCTTTATTGTTCTGAGGGCTGTGCTTACGTAAGTTACCTCAAATCTCCGTCAAAGTAGAATTTTTCACCAATTTTAAATTAAGAAGGCATGACAGATGAACATAACTATAAAACACAGATTAATGATTCATGTATCTACGATACTTCAAAACACTTAAATAAATAATTGAAAGCTTAGTACTTCAATTTTATTATACAATGTTCGAACGAACTTACCAAGTCAAGTTGGATCAGTATTATACGTGTATGAGTTGCTTCATTCTTCAGATATAGACAACACAATAGACAAGGCAACGTCGCTAACTTAAGAGTTACTAAACGTAAAGGAAAAAAGAAAAGTCGACCTTGACACAGGCAACCCCTACTTCCGCGCTCCCGTGCATCGTCATTCTTCTCAAAGCCTCTATAATCTTTCCTGGGAATTCTGGGTGGGATGGGTGAATCTAAGTCTATATCTTCAAATGAAGTTACTCATATAATACCGACAGAAGTTCACTTGGTAAGTTCGTTTGATCATTATATTATGCTAGCATTTGACCGCGGTTTCGGTTGCGTCAAATCCGCGGTAATTTCAAATTTAAATAATTTCTTTTTCCCAAAGCAATGAGTACTTACAATTCAAGATCCAAATGAATTTTAAGGATATACATATTCAGACGTTGCTTATAAATTGGTAGGCTTCAGAGCGGAACAGTGGAACCTTGCAGAAAAATTATGTAAAATCTAAAATTATTGTCTTGGATGAAAGTAGCATATAGCCGGTAAAAAGATTACTTTCATCGTTAGGAATTAAGTATGCTCTGGTGAGTTTGATCAGTGTTAATAGTAATATAATAATAATAATCATGCACTCTCACCTATTATCTAGCCCAAAGTAAGCATCATTAAGAGCTTGTGTTATGGATACTAGATAACGGAGAAATTAATATTAGAAATATACTAAATAAATATATAAACATCCATGACTCGTAAACAAATGCTCATACTCATTATACATATTTACAAACATTTGCTCCAACCGGGATTTGACTACCCGGGACCTCTTCACCGAGTAGCCTGTATAGTAAGGGGGTACAGACCTCTCGACCAGCCGGTCTTCTATATATTATATTCAGATTTATTAACAGATGAACAAAAACCGAATGGAATGGACCGTCAAAACTATTAAATTTTCATTGATTGTGGTTAAAATAAGGATCGAAGACTTTCATCATACTTTTAAAGGCCCAATAGTAAACATGCCTTAGCTTTATCGCTCCGTAATGGCTCGAGCGCCCTGGAGACTCTAAGAGTCAGCGGGACACCTCCCCCGGAGGTGACGCCTGGCGATTAGAAATCCTACAGAGGCGAATTTGCCCCTCGAGACTTGAACACTCACCAAGCTCGCTCGCCTCCTTAAAACGCTAGTTACGCTGTTAAGGCCATCTGTGGCTAACAGCAAAAGTCATTCAAAAAAAAGAACATGCCGTTCAGATAAAAGCATGACTTTTTGCATTTTTGGTAGAATACAAGCTTAAACTTATAAAAAGCAAGCAGGCACAGTCACCTTCCTGCAGCACCTTGAATTCTACTAATTACAGATACAGCAAAGGTTTCCCGATGGCTACTCCTCCTATCTCCCCGCGCCGCCCGCGCTAGCCTAGATACCGATTGACGACGATCGAGTAGATGGCACCAAATACAAATTTAAAAACCTTTTATGATAACGCGAGTCTCGTGTCATACCTCAAAATGGAACCCTTATAGGGGATAATGGTACTTCACGTCTGCCACGTTGGATTCAATAATTGTTGTTTCCGTAATCAGCGACCCGATAAACCACACAAAAATACTCGTTTGAATTGTCACCCCATTTCCCTTTCGGTGGGGTGTAATTCTGAAAAAAGCTGAAATACTTACATTTTAATGATTGATTTTGTGCATTAAAGTAGGCGTTGTTGTTACAATAAAGTAGGCGTTTATAACGCCTACTTTACTTTACTTTAATTACAAATATAGAAAAAAACCGATGAAAAAATTATATGCTCCAGGGAATCGAACCCGCGTCTCCTGGGGTCTGGTCAGACGCAGCGACGCGTAGTGGTAATTGCGTCTGGCCGGACCCCATGAGACGCGGGTTTTAAAATTTAATATTTTAATGAATAACTTCTTAGTAATATAGGAACATGTGACGTCACCTGTTCCGTAGATTTTCTATGTAGCGTTTTTGGACGATGCGCCGCAACACATAAACTATTGATATTAGACATACTGTTTCTTTTGCAATATTTCTTTTCGAGTTCTAAGCTTCTTCTTAAAGAAATAAAAAAATTGTCCACTACCCTATTGTAGAACATTTGAAGATAAAAATACTAACGTCAGTAAATAGAAGACAGAACAATAAACCGGAGTGGCTAAAATGAGATATAGGAAGACTGACACAAATAAAAAAACGGAAATAATTCAAATAAATTGAATAACAAGATTCAGCAAATCTTCAAAACATTTTCAATATACAAACATCTGTCCCAACCGGGATTCGAACCCGAGACCCGATGGCCGAGTAGCCTGTAAGTATAGAAAGGGGAACAGACCACTCGACCAGCCGGTGGTCTATTTTAAAAGTAATGAAAGATCATAACAAAGATTAGAATGCTACCCTAGCACTCGAAACGAAACAAAATATAAAAAATCAACGATCCTTTTACACTGAAAAATAACTCTCAAGACTCGAGAGTCGCTGACCGCAGCGGCTGCTCTTAGACCCTGATTGATTTCAGCTCCAAGAATAATACAAGAGAAAATTCCTGCCTACCATCAAAGTAAACAATAGAGAAGTACGTCAACTCCGGATCCGCGTAGCAGATAAAAGTTGTCCCTCGCTCTGACATACGGGCATAGAATACTTAATAAACAGAGATAGAATGGCCACTCTCCGTCCCGCAACAATCTCAGTTTCCTCAATCTCCGTTGATTCTATTTTTGGACATAAATTGCGATACATAAAAATTTTAACATTATTGTTTGAAAAATTGAGCCTTGGGTAGCTCAGATGGTTAGAGCAGTCGCCCGGATTGTGAAAGGTCGCGGGCTCGATCCCCGCCTCAGGACGTGAAATTTTTCTAGTTTAGATATTTTGTTTTGTTACATAATGTTGTTTTTTTTTTACAAATAGTGCAACATTCAAATATAAGCGCTACAGAAGTAGGGATTATATTTGCCGACAGCATTCTATAAGTTTGCCTGAAGATTGGTGTACCAACAACTCTATCACTCATCACGCAGTAATAATAGATTGAAGGAGTTTTTGGAGCTCCATATTCTTGACACTATATAAGTTTATTGCTTTACTATTGAAAACTTCTTACACCGAGGGTACTAGCTGGATCAAATGGAGGACTTGTCAACAAAGTATCTCTAGATGTATAAGATATCTGTTATTCCAACTTGTAGAAAGTTTTGGTTTGTATTGCGTATTATTTTGGCCAAGACGAACACAGAAGTACATCATCGAAATTCTTAGAAAAAGTACGGTATATACGGTCTCTGCTGGGTCCCTTAGCTGATACCCTAGAAATGAATACAATTAATTGAAATTTACTGTAGGTAATTGCTAAAATAAATAATGCATACCTAAAATAATGTCAAAAGCAATGAAATAAACAAACTTGAAAGATTTTGCAATTAATTATAAATTCTTCGTCGCATAACCTTAATCTTTTAATTCGGGTGATTTTGTTTTTTAGTGAAAAAAATATAATTTCTCTAATCAATTCGTCTTCGAAATTTATACCTTTATAGTAATTCGTCCATGATCCCGTTCAGTTTCAAGGGCTATTTTTACAATGATTTAAATTCCATGGGTCGTAAACGCCAAATTAAATGCAGTAAGGTTCATACCCTTTAACAGTTATTTATTTTATTTTAATTCTTAAAATAACTTGAGTCGTAAACGCCACTGTTAAACATATCAGTCCTATACGCCGAAGTCTATAGTCAGTATTTTTCACGTCATTATAATTTTAACTGGTGTATCGACCGAAATCTTAATAATTCCTTTTTTAAAGGTATTTACGACTAAAAAATAAGATAATTCTTGTTTATCGACGCTAAACACGTAGGCTGTAATCACCACTTTTTTGCGAATTTTAAAACTCTGATAAGACAGATCGATAAAGAAAAAAAATGGAGTAAGACAGCATTCAAAAGTCATTTTGGCCAAAATGGTGATTACGCCATTTGAGATTTAAGGTATCGATATTATACTAGCTATTCTTTACGGAAGTCCACTTTACTGTTCATTATTACGATAATATACAAAAACTTACCTTTTTGAGGCCATGTCTGGAATAAAATATACCGATAATTTTCAAACACAAAAAACTTCCACAACACCACATTCACTTTATCAAATTGAACGCCACTTGCTAAACTACTGTTTCTGATTACAGAAGACAATCTTCGCTTTAACAATGGCATACATAAAAATAGCGCATTATTTCTATTGCCTTTTTTGAGGCGTTGTAAAGGTCGATAGTAACAAGTAGGTAAATGTTTCATCATCATCATCATCATTTCAGCCGAGAGACGCCCACTGCTGGGCATAGGCCTCCCCCAAAGATCTCCATACCGATCGGTTCTGCGCTGTCCGCATCCATCGGCTTCCCGCGACCCTCACCAGATCGTCGGTCCACCTTGTGGGAGGCCTACCAACGCTGCGTCTTCCGGTACGCGGCCGCCACTCGAGGACCTTTCCGCCCCAACGGCCGTCAGTCCTTCTTGCAATGTGGCCTGCCCACTGCCACTTGAGGCTCGCAATTCTTCGGGCTATGTCGGTAACCTTAGTTCTCCTGCGGATCTCATCATTTCTGATTCGATCACGCAGAGAAACCCCGAGCATAGCTCTCTCCATTGCCCTTTGGGTGACATTGAGCCTTCTTACTAGGCCCATTGTAAGCGGCCACGTCTCAGTTCCGTAAGTCATCACTGGCAACACACACGAATTGAAGACTTTCGTCTTGAGACACTGTGGTAGTTGGGCCGAGAATATGCTGCGAAGCTTCCCGAACGCTGCCCAGCCGAGTTGGATCCGTCGATTGACCTCTTTCTGGAAGTTGGACTTACCAAGTTGGACTATTTGTCCCAGGTAAACATATTCGTCAACAACTTCCAGTGTAGAGCTTCCAACCTTTACAGGAGTGGGTACGACATGGGAATTCGACATTATTTTCGTCTTATCCATGTTCATTTTAAGACCCACTTGTTGGGAGACTCTACAGAGGTCGTCGAGCATTGTGCCCAAGTCTTCCAGGTTTTTAGCCATGACTACGATATCATCCGCAAAACGAAGGTGAGTCATGTACTCGCCGTTTATGTTGATGCCAAGTCCTCTCCAGTCCAAAAGCTTAAACACATCCTCCAACGCGGCAGTGAACAGTTTCGGCGATATAACATCGCCCTGTCTCACACCTCGCTGAAGACGTATTGGTTCCGAGTTTTGGTCCTGAAGGCGGACTGACATAGTGGCGTTTTCGTACAGTGACTGCAGCACTTGGATGTACCGATAGTCTATTTGGCATCTCTGGAGTGACTGAAGCACGGCCCAGGTCTCGACAGAATCGAAGGCTTTCTCATAGTCCACGAACGCTAAGCATAATGGCAGGTTGTACTCTTCGGTCTTCTGTATAACCTGCCGCAGCGTATGTATGTGGTCTATGGTACTAAAGCCTTTTCGGAATCCGGCTTGTTCGGGAGGCTGGAAGTCGTCAAACCTGCGTGCGAGACGATTCGTTATAACTCTCGAAAACAACTTGTAAACATGACTCAGGAGCGTGATGGGTCTATAATTCTTCAATTGGGTCCTGTCACCCTTTTTGAAGAAAAGTGTCACCACGCCCCCATGCCATGCCTTTGGCGTTCCACCCTCGAGGATGATGGAGTTAAATAGCCTCTGAAGCGCTCTCAGGACTGGTCGTCCACCTGCTTTCAAAAGCTCCGCTGTAACTCCATCGTCGCCCGGCGCCTTGTTGTTCTTAAGCTGTTTGAGAGCTACACTAATCTCGTACAGGCTGACGTCCGGGATATCTTCGGTGTAATGTCGGGTTAATTTGGCTCTCGGATCGGTGGCCTGAGTGACAGGTGTGCGTGATGTCGCGTAGAGCTGTCCATAGAAGTTTTGAATCTCGGCCAATAGCTCAGGTCGGGATGTAACCAATCTGCCGTCCTCTGTCTTCAGCTTCGTCAGCAAACTCTGTCCGAGGGTCAGATCCCTGGTGAACACTTTTGAGCCCCTGTTCCGCTCGATTGCCTCTTTAATACGTTCAGTATTAAATCGGCGCACGTCTCGGGTTAGGGACTTGGAGATCTGTTTGTTGAGCTGCCGACGAGCGTCTTCAGAAGACTGCAGTCCACGTCTTTCCTCCATGAGCTTTAATGTTGGCTCAGAGATTTTCTTACTTCTTTTGTTACTGCTGGGTTTAAAAAAACCTTGAACCCGCCGTAAGGACAGCTTCCACGAACCTGTCGTTGTTTGAGTCCACATCTGTGCAGTCCTCCAGGCAATCAAAGCGATTTTGCAGTTCGAGTTGAAAGCGTTCGGGGTTTTGGATCTGGATAGCATTAGGGCGGAGCGTAGACTTCATCAGTCGATATCGTTCGGATTTTACATTCAGATTCAATGTGCCTCTTACCAGTCGGTGATCACTTCCCGTGTTAAACGAATTAATCACTGAGACATCATTGAATATCCGAGTCTTAGTCGACATGATGAAGTCGATCTCATTTTTTGTTATGCCATCCGGACTTTTCCAGGTCCATTTTCGATGCAGCCGTTTCCTGAAGAAGGAGTTCATCATAAAGAGTCCCTCCCTCTCCATATAATCGGCTAGCATTTGACCACGGTAGTTCCGGATTCCAGCTCCAAATTGCCCCACTTTCAACTCATCATCACCACGTTTGCCCAGCCTTGCGTTGAAGTCTCCCATGACAACAGTGTAGTGAGTATTGGAAGTATGTATTGCCCGAGAGATATCCTCATACATTACTTCCACTTCCTCGTCGGGGTGAGTCGAGGTCGGAGCGTAAACCTGTATGACCTTCAACGAATACCGTTTGGTGATTCTGAGTATAAGGTACGCCACCCTATTCGACACACTCCCGATTTGTACAACGTTATTCACGAGAGACTTGTGGACTAGAAACCCGACACCACCTTGGGACAGATCTTCGCCCTCCCGGAAATAGAGCAGGTTGCCGGATTTAAGGACCATCGTGTCCTCGCCCTCTCGTCGGACTTCAGATAGTCCCACTATACTCCAGCGAATCCTACTCAATTCTTCCTCCAGTTCTAGCAGCTTCTCCTCGGTTCGCAGTGTGCGTGTGTTATACGTCGCCAGGGCCAAGGTCGTATGACGGAATGCCGTCGCCACCCGGGGATTCTTAGCACCCCTGGTCCCGGCGCCTCGCCAACGCCCGTCAACGCCGGCACGGCTTCCGGTACCGCCGGGCACTTGGGGCCTTGGGTTGTAGAAATTCATGGGGGGGTTTGGGCCATCTCCCACCACGCTGGCCCAGTGCGGGTTGGTGGGGAGCGCCAGAGCCTCGTCTGTCGGTCGGCAGGGTGCACCACGTGCAGGTGAGGTTGGCTTGGATCCCGTGAGGTGTTGTTCGGGACCCCTTACACCCCTTAAAACCCGGTAAATGTTTGATTACTTTAAATTAATAGATTCTCCAGGTCACTCCCATTGTCTTAATCTTGATACTATTTACTAGTTCCTTTTCCTCATCCTTTTGTCCAATAATTTGAAAATATGAATATGGATGAATGAAATTTAAAATCGGCGAAAGCACGTAAATTTTACAAAATAACGTAAGTAGCTGGGAGGACCAGTGAAGTCCTATCACTAATCTAACTATGGAGTGTGGCGACCGACACCGGCGCGCGGCAAGCAACCCGGCAGGCAACCCTGAAAAGCGCACTCTTGCTCTTGACATCCTGAAATATTGCTATTTTATGGCGTGCGACGTTATACAGGGTGGTGCCGTCAATGCGACAATAAATTCAATCATGGGCTATATTAGTCCATAGAAATGGTTTGGCACTTTCAAAAATATCGTATTCATTTGATAATTTCATGACATTTGTATGGAATAGTGTAGCGTTGGCAGCATTATTTCATACAAAGGTTATTAAATTATTGATTGAATACGAAATTTTTGAAAGTGGCAAACCATTTCTATGGACTAATATAGCCCATGATTAAATTTATGGTCGCATTGACCGCACCACCCTGTATAACTGACGAACACACATACAAATCGCGGTTGGTATCGTTGTATAAAGATGACCTACTTCTATATATTTACTTTGCTACCGTCTGCCCCGCTAGCTAGAGACGAAGACCAACTCATATTTTTGTGAGTATTGTGCGGCAGTGCTTTTAAAACTCCATACCGTAGTCCGTTACAGTTTGCGCTGTACCTTGATTGGAATGTCTTCAAATATTTAAAAATCAATGTCGGACATTACATGTGGCAATACTAGGTATTAGGCGCCCCATACACCTACAATAATATTGAACAATATTTTTATTGTGCAATAATATTGAATACGCCCTGTGATTCCAAACGTTCAATAAATTCACTCAATAAAATTGACTAACCAGTCTGATCAATATTTTCGTACGAGTAACATGAAAAAAAAAGCTTATAAGGGATAAAGAATGGTTGAAAAGAAGGCCAGTCTACACTCACGAAAGGCTTATGCCATATTTTTCTTGTCCCGGTCATAACAAAGTTAATTTTTTATTTTCCATAAAGCCTGTAAATCTTTATACAGTTCTATACACTCAAGTAAAAACTCCCGTTCTTTATCTTTATTCTTGCTTGCCATTTTTCAATTTTGCAATACGACCATACACTAACACCGCGACTGACCGGTCGCGACCGTTCCAAACACTGTAATAACAAATTTTGTGTAATATTAAGCCTACACAGTGCAAGAATTGAAATTTGTGCAATAAAATTTAAGCTCCCACAAACTTTTGTTCAATCACTGCGCAATTTTTCAATACTATCCCTACACGCTGAATGATATTGTGCAATCAGATATATTGTGTAATGTTATTGTAGGTCTAGGGCTCGCCTTATGCTGAACTGGTGTCCTATTTTAATGCAAGGGTAAGCCACCATTCCTAAAGTAATTAATGTAATAAAGTGTGGTGGGTATACTTTCTTAATTACCGTATCCATGTTGTCATTTTTTTTCTAATAAATTTCGTAGGTAATTCAATTCAATTTAAACCTATATTGCATACATGCTGTTTACAAAAGCTGGTAAAATTTATCAGTTCCAAACATGAATCCCGTTAAGCAACATAATGTTTTTAATAATAAAAAATGATTTCAAATTAATAAAAATTTGTATGACGGATAATAATAAGAATTCTAAACATGAAAATTGATATTTTAACTAAATTGTAATAATTACAAAAATATAAACCAACCTATATTATGTGTATTAATTACCAATCAAAAATATATAAAAACACAATTAATTATCTAGTAGGAACTATAACATTTTAGTAAATAGGTACAAAGAACAATAATTATTTGTCACGTTTAGCATATTGAATTTATCTGTAAGCTCTCATGTATATTTGATGATAAATAAATAAATATATAATTAACCCGCAAAACATCAGATTCCAGCCGCAACTGATTTTTCAATTGTCATAGCCGTCTGGAGGGATAACGCCGCTTGACGGACTAACTTTTTTCTTTCTTTTTTAATAACTGCTTTACAAGGACATGTAATAAGTATTTTTTGTTTCTTTTTCATTATTCTCCAATTTCTACGAGAATAGAAACTCAACTGTATTCTCAGTTAAAATAAAAGGAAACTTTCGACAAAACCATTCAATCTTGACCCACGTTTTGTATTCAAACTTTTAGGTAGTGTAGAAGAAATTTAATTAACTGTCAAGTTTGTTGATCACTGTCAACAAACGATCATAATCATTATATCAAAGGAATAGCGTTGCTATTTCCAGCGTGGACCTAAAGAAAACTTATTGACTTTCTTATAAATCGTGTATTTATCATTAAAGCAAACAACCAATTTCAGAGAGAATTATTTTGTTTTTCACCCCCGACGCAAAAAGAGGGGTTTTATAAGTTTGACGATTTTGTCTGTGTTCGACAGATATGTAACCTCAACAATAAAAAAGAGAAGTGGGCCCTTAGTATCAGAAAGCTAAACAAGTTTGGGTTTTTGATGAAAAAATAGATTTCCTCGGGTTTATGATAACATTGAGAAATAATGCTGTCTTCTTCTTCTTCTTTTGATCAAAGACCTAGGTTTTAGATTTAAACCTGATTTAAGCATAAACTTGCGGCATGTGTATTTTTAGTATATCGTAAATTCTAAAATCTGTTTAGTGTGCTATACCAATTATATTTGCATACATACCATACCGCTGATGTTAGGTATATTATGTTAAGGCCTGCGCGAGGTAAATAACTAACAGAAACCAATATCCCTAATGCAATCAATCAATAAAGTACCTCGAGGCACATCAGTAATATCGAAACCCCTGTAGACTTCTTGTCAAATAACCCTTACTTGGGATGTACTACGTAACAAAGTTAACTTTTACTAATTCTGTGCTTTTACCTCAAGTTAGATAGATACTGGCTTTGTTATTAAGGTATATTAAGCAACTTATATGAAATGTGAAGTGATGAGATTATTACTTCACATGTCATATTAGTTGATGAAACAGTATTAGCAGTTTCAATTAATACAACTTTGTCTTGATATAGACAATTGTAGGTATGAAATCGGCTAAAGTCCGTAAACAACAGTTTATCTTACAATCTGAGACGTACACAGTTGATCAAGATAATAACTATGACATTTTTAAAAATTTTATGGAGTAAAAATATCAATTCATTCTAAAAACAAGTACTTTAAGAATGTTATATTAATCCTCGATATTTCAAAGGAGTGATCCGAATCGTCAAAGGTCGACATTTTGGTTCTCCTTGTGCTTACTGGGAGAGACACCATATTCAATGTCAGTCACTGTCCATGGTTTCTTTATCCTTTTCCGGGCTAGGAGCAACCCCGTGTTCATAATCATATCCTTTCTGTGTAACTATAAACTATATATTTAACTATATATTCTAAGCAATAGCTCGTAGCACGACAAACAGAGGTCTTCCTATGAGTTATAAGGAGTATTTTCAACTGTATTTTTAACCCCCGATGGAAAAAGAGGGGTGTTATAAGTTCGACATGTGTCTGTGTGTCTGTCTGTGGCATCGAAACGAATGTACCGATTTTGATTCAGTTTCTTTTATTTAAAAGCTGACGTGATGTGGATTGTTCTTAGCTATAATTTATGAAGATCTGTGCAGACGTTTGATGACTATCTCCTACTTATCAAAAGGGTTTTACTAACTTTCACAGATCCGATTGATTTGAAATTTGGTTTACTGTTACTTCGGTGGTATTTCCAAGTCGTCCTAACCTTGATCTGATCCTGTGCCATCTGCGGGATGTTCAATACTTCAGAAAGTTAAAGCAGATGTTTGCTCTCATAAGAATAGTCTCAATGAGATGGTAATAGATAGATGAATAATGACGCCGGGGGTTACATAAAATTTTTAATTTTATATTTATTATTTTTGAAATATTCGTCAGCTCAGAACTCCGTTATTTAGAAAATTATTTTTTCATTGAAATAGTAAGCTTTCAGGTTATTCTCATAGAAATCAAAATAACTGGAATACTAAGGCCATCAATGTATGCAAAATTGCGGATTTTTGCTTTCTTGTGACTTTTTGTGATACACTAAGATAGTAAGAAATAATATATGCTGACGGTCAACCATCTGGCTGTGACCTTAGAAAAATGTCACTAAAGATTATGTAAATAAAAATTGACTTGAAAACACAAAAAGAAAAAATTAATTTAATTTAAGGAGGTACTTATCTCCTACAAATACATTTTTTGGAATTGGTGCCAAGTTATTGCCAGAAGCAATAGAAAGTGGAGCACCATCTCCGAAAAACTTATTTCTAAGAGATAAGTAGGTACCGACTGAAATTTAATTATTTTTTCTTTTGATTTGAGATTGGTGTTTTGATGTCGGTTTTCATTTTGGTTCAAATTTTTTTTTAATGATAAGTTGCTTATGTATCTACCTACATATTAATATACACACTTATTGAGTGTTTTATAGTCTAGCTTCGAGTAGAAGTCCGTTGTTCGCTGTTCACATTAAAAATGAATTTGCGTAGCGCGTCATTGGGGCATTTTGAATATTTTCAAATTACAAAAATAGAATAATTTATAATTAATAAAAACCAGATTAAAATCTACACGTATCGATACGTAACGAAACCGATACTTCGCTAAATGATTGATTCCATTCAACCAAATGAATGTACAAAACAAAAAGATAAGTTGAAATAATTTCGAAAGCGATCTTTTCACGACTTATTGGGGGAATAATAAACGCAGGGAGCAAAGTAATCGCGGTAAAACGTTTTATATGTAAATGGAAATCAATTCACGCCATTAAGGCGGAAAAAAAACAAACGCTACAAAGAATTTTGTGTCGTTAATGTGAGTGTAAGCGCCCCGATATTACGCAACACAGACCTTTTACAAATGACGTCTAAAATGATTAGCACTGCTGCAGTAAGGCTTTGACTCGCTTTGGTTTCTTTAAGAAATGTGACAGCAGCATTAGCGGCCACAGCCGCTGTGAGCATTAACTACTAGCACCTACTAGGTATGTACCCTAACAAGAATTAAATAGAAACTTACATAGCCCGTCAAATATGGAGACCACCATTCTTTGAGTTCCTTCCTTCTGTAGGTAAGCGGATACAAGCTTGCCCCTGTCAAAACAGCCCGATAGTAGGTATGGGAAGCCGTACGCGCCGTCGTCGAAGCGTAAGGTTCGCACACCCTTCGCACATGGCTCGTCGCGTAATGGTAACGTACACCGCGCGTATGCTGCATGCAGATATAAGAGCGTGACGAGCGCGTAAAATTTTTAACATTTTTTTTTTTTACAAATACAAATATTTTATTGAAAAAAAAAACAAGCATGCAACATGACAACCAACGTATCGCTGTGCCAGCTTTGCCAAGCAAGAGTATTATTTTATAAAGACGACGCCAAAATACGACTGATTATAATATAAACTCATACTAGAAGTGAGTATAAAAGGATGTACGGTCCTTCCGTACATCCTATATCGACCTATAATATCGACCCTATAAATAACAAATGTAGTAAAAGCCAAATCATCAAAATTTACAGGACGAACAAAAACAAAAATGATAAATCTTAATTTTCATAACATTTAAAACTTAAAATGATGTAGCTTTAATAGTTCCACAGACAGGGTGGCTTTCACAACATTTGTTGTTTATAAGGTCGATATAAATTGGTCCTATTACATGGATTAACCTTTTTATATAAATGAATCAATATAACCGCCTTCTACTTCGTACATAAAAGTAAAATAACAAGTCTTCTTCATCGGAAAACAAAAATGATGCATCTCTTTCCACCATCGAGATGTGACTGATGGTCATGCTACGAAACAAAGACTATGTGATGACAAACCGTGTGTAGAATCGATCGTCACGGAACCAGTTTTTTATTGTGCCAGTAACCTCCTAACTCATCTTCTCGTACTTCATGATGCACGCCGTGAGCTATACGATGACGCTGACGCGACGAGCCGTGGTGTGCGAAGGCTCTATGCTATGTGTATAACAGCTTACCATCCGGTATTTTGTTTGCCACCCTTGAGATTTTAAATGTATTAAAATTAAATTATTACAAATACAAACCAAGTTTAACAACGTAGCACGAATAGCTCCCAAAAGTTAATAGGTTTTTTTTTATTCAGAATTATAAAAACCCTTGCCAAGGAAAAATGTAATGATTCTTCATGAATAATATTGCGTTATTGTTGACCAATAGCAAGGATGATTATTTGGTCTATGCCAATAATAACATTAAATCGAGTTTGTTGTATATCTAATTTATTAATTCAGTTCGCAGCTGCGCCTGGCGTTCCTAATTGACGTAATTGAAAAGTTAAAACCTCACGTTTTCCGCTTACCTTTTTAAATATTTATTTTAGCACCCAATTAGTGTGTGCAAGGAGAATTTACTTTTCGCTTCTTAGGGGCTGCGTACACAGAAACAGGACGTGAGGGCGTGAGGTTTCAGTTTAATGTAATTATCGCTTGTTTATGATGTGAACATGAAAATCTTATAATAGGGTAGTTGACAATTTTTTTTTATTTCTTAAATAAGAAGTTTAGAACTCAAAAAGAATAAATATTGCAAAATAAAAAGTATGTTTAAAATCAATAGTTTCACAGATACAGTGGTATGTTTTATATGATGCAGCGCATCGTCTAAATACTTTTATATAACCTGTCATTGCAAAAAAAATGTGACTGGTATAATACCAAAAATAATAATAAATTATTATTTGACTATATCCTTGTTATTGCAGGTGTTTAAAGGCAGCGGTAGCATGCGGGCCGGTCAGCTTGCTTGTCTTGCTCAATCACCGTACAACGTTGCCGCACGTATAAGTACACGACTTTCATGCGTATACTTTACTGGAATAAGAACCCTTAACTATTGAATCGTAGCCGTTTGTAGCAACGTATACTTTGCGCCTGTATTAGGCGTAACCTGTACCACTTTAGGACCATTTTTCCTGTTTCCGTGTTAAGGAGAGCAGTGTTTTCGCCATCGCTCGTCAGGGATCCGAGTGAGTGAGCGTAGGGTCGCAATGATTGTCGTTTTGACATTTGTGGAGGTATAAAAGCAAACGTCAAGGGAGATGTTCCAAAAATGTATTGAGGGTGGTACTTGAAATCTTTCGCAGATTTGAGTTTTATGTAAAGAAAGAGCATTTCCAGCAAATAACCTATTTACTAGGTGGTAAGCTTATGTTCGTAAAAAAAAGATTACTTATAAAAAAAAACACACACCACCAAAGCGCACCAAAGAAATATTTATAAAAGAACTACACAATCAAAGACCGCCGGCATCAAAGAAAGATCTGATATCTTTGAAAATTATTGACATTTTATTTCTTACGATGAAATATAAAACTTGTTATTTTCTCCCAATTTTGGGCCAAGTCAGTATACCGATGACAGCACGTCAAGTGTAAATGTCGCACTACGAAAGCCGTCTCTATTACGAATGGAGTAAGGGCGGTCTCAAGGTCAAAATGTTACGCTTGATGTGCTGTGGAATGTACAATGATCCTGTGATATTACATAGTCCCTTTCTGCTGAAAATTCCACCGTGTATGAGAACCCTAGATTTGTTCCTAACTCCTCTACGTAATAGAGTTTCAAATCGCATTAGTATACTTTTTGCAAGCCGCTACGGAGCATCGCATTTTTTTCATCAGAGAAAAAGTAAGAAGCAGCATAACCTTTGCTTTTATATAAAATAATAGTTGTATGAAAATTAAGCTAGAGTTATCTACTTCGGTAACTTAATTTTCATCCTAATTCCAGTTCCTCACATAGATAATTTTTCTTAGTAGATAATAGAGATTTATTCAATGTCATCCTAGTATCCACAACACGAGTTTGGGATAGATAATATATGTCAGTGTATAGAAGTGTATTATTAGGTATAATTATTATTTTGAATGTAACGCGATAGGCCACGAGTGATGTTAATAATGAATATGCTACTTTTAGTGAAAAAACCTGCTGCTGTTTGATACGCTGACTGCTAAAGGATGATGGCTGCGGGTAGAGTAAACGCCATAGTAGCAGGTAGAGTACTAACTATACTACTAACTGTACCAATGTAGACAGCATTGTTGGAGTAGAGTACTAACTAAAACTGGTAGAGTACTCGAAACGGGTGGAGTAATAGCATGGTGTGTCACTCCTCAGTTAGGTACGTTGGGCTGGCGATTTTTGCGCGGCTTTAGGCTCGCTGGCGTCTTACGCGTAACTAAGCACCTTTCCAGTGACTTATAAATGATTTTATAATCCGTATAAAATATATTTCACACGGTTGTCTAAAATAAAACAACCAGGAGCAATGCATCGAAATGATTTAGTGAGAAACTTGGTGAAAAACTGAGAGCCACACGATAAGTTTAAATTTCGCGTGCAAGCAGGTAACGTTCGAAAAAGTAGGCAATTTTTTATAGATAAACTTGATTTATGTTCGAGAGTGTTAGACTATTAGTTGTTCTGTGATAGAAGCCAGTTCACTCTACCAATTATTCCACTGGACAGCACCCATAACAGTACAATAAAAGAACATTGTACAGCACCCGTACCACCATCTTTTATCGCGATCCAGTTTAGGACCTAAACTGAGTAGAATCGTTATCGCTATCTACGACTATGACAGCGGTGCAGTTTAGGAACCAATAATGAACCGACTGGAATATGAATCGCTTTTATAAAGATGGTGGTAAGGCCCCAGTTCCACCACGTCATAATTACTCGTCCTATTTAGTGCGTCAACAACTCGAGTTGCGTGCGCAATTAAGTAAAGAATCGCCTGCCTACTTAAACTAACTTTTATCTTAACAGACAATAAACAGTGGAACTTATCGTGATATTCTTTCTCGTACTCTATCTAACTGTCAACAACTCTATAGCTTACTGGCCTGTACAACCATTATCATCTTCAATACAGACTTTGAGATACAATAGTGCTGTCATAGTTACGTTCATGAAAATGATTTACGTGTTTAAGGAGTGGGCCCAATTCCGATGAATAGTTGCGTGTTCGGTATCATTATGCTAGTATATGTGAAAATTCACTCGCTCCCTGCCCTTACTATTACGTGCTTATAGGGTTATCACAAAGGTTATTTATATAGATTACACAACTAATTGTATGCGGTCCTCCTTTATATTATTTTCAAGAGACTTTTTCTATTGTTTAGGAAATGGTAAGAGAAAATTAAATTAGGTATGTATGTACGGGAACTTTTACTTCATCACCAGCCTTTATACGTTCCACTGCTGGGCACAGGCCTTCCTACATGGGAGAAACACATGAGGAGTTTGGTCCATAACACCACCACGCTGGCCCAATGCGAGTTGGTGGGTGGAACAACCGGGACCAACGGCTTAACGTGCCTTCCGAAGCACGGAGGAGCTCGAGATAACTGGTCGAGTGGACTAAAGGTCCTAAGTCCGAATCCCGCAACGGTCAGATGTTTATATGAGTGACATGTAGAGAGACTTATATACCTTTTCTCACTTACTGACCCAAATAAAAACTCAAAATAGTTCAACCAACATGTAACAAAGTTTATCAATACATAATGACAATTAGTTAACTTTGGTATAGACAGCGCATCAAGTGTTACAGTTGCACTACGAAAGCCGCCCCTATTACAAACGGCATAAGGGCGTTCTCAAGGTCAAACTGTTACGCTTGATGTGCTGTCGACTGTACATATAAAACGTACTTGCTAAATAAATAAAAATTGAGATCGCAAAACAAACTGCTCTTTCATACTTAATTGTTATACACGTTTGTATGAAACAGCTGGTTTATTTTTTCGCGATTTAAAATTTTTATTCTTTTGTGGTTTATAAATAATTACTTAACGTTGATTCAAAGTAATCCGTTCGTAAATATTCAGGGTGGTCTTGTTCTGAGACATCACTGGCATCTTCTCAGTAATAGAATATCTATTGTGACTGCTCTGGCACTTCACGAGTTAAAACATATTTGAAACGGCAGGCAAACGTCTAGAGGATATCGTCATCGTCTACAATCTAAATGTCATGTGCTTGTTTATTTTTCAGTTTATGAAGGTGGCTTTCATAACAAAGGATATCTAAAGTTGGTAGCCCTGCCTCACGCACTTTACTCAAAGTGTTGTGAGCGATCGCGTGCCGCCCAAATGAAACCAAACCATTAAGTACAGCGTGATATTATCTGGCCTGTGAAAGAAATAATTAAAATACAAAGCAATTGGAATATGTTATCGCTTCGTCAGTGTTCCTTTCACAATTTTAAAAGTATTCCAATAAAGTATCACTAGGAGATTTAATTTGCGAACCGCGTAAGACCCCGGGAGTCTTGTGATAATTTAAAACCTTTGTGTCGGGAATCTGTGACTTTACAGGTAATTATTGGTACCAAGCAATCGTAAGGTCTGGACTTCAAATCCATTTATTACTCACTCTTTCTGTAAATTGGTCATTACATAAAATCTATTGAATTAAACTCTACACAGTTCATCATTCACCATCATCATTGATAGGGCAAGAAATGACTTGTCGTTAGAATTTCAACGCACAGACCTGCCATATCAAGCTAATCACTTCATATTGGCTGTTGTTACGTTTCAAATAACTGTTATTACTGGGCATGGACGGCATTTCATCTTAGGCCCCAGGATGACAATGCACCTGCAATATCAAGTGATTTTACCTTGTTATTGCAGGTGTCTATAGGCGGCGGTAACCGCTTACCATCAGGTGGGCCGTCAGCTTGTTTTTCATCTAGTAGTATAAAAAAAACTGCTTGTTATATTCGCTATCAAAATATCCTTAGACACGTGTAGCTTTCAGATAAATGAAATGATAATAAATTACATATTATAAAGGGGGGCGAGGAGCAGCTCGGTGGCCTAGTGGTTTGAAAGCTCTGGTTTCGATTACAAAAACAAAGCAACTTTCGCCAATGTCGATCCCGGAAAGGGTCAATAAAAAACTATCATATCGAGCTCCACCTTGCTTCGGTAGGCACATTAAGCCGTTGCTCCTGGTTGTTACTGCAACCGCTAGAACCCACCAACCCGCATTAGGCCAGCGTAGAGGTATTATAGCCCAAGCTCCTCTTGTGTTTCTGTACCCAGCAGTGGAATGTATATAACCTGCTGCTGCTTATGATGATATATTATAAATATTGAAAATTTACTTAATAATCAAATATAAATAACCAAGACTTGTGTGCTAATATCCGTTTTCCACACATAAATGTCTGGCTGCTCAGGGACTCGAAACTGGGACAACTGGATTGGCAGACTAGGGCCACCAGGCCAATATGGTTTATTTACACAAAAAGTAGCCCATAAAAAATGTGCAACAGAAGTCAAATATTCACTTGTTTCATTCAACAAACAAAAGTGCATACATGTAATCAAAGTTGCAACAAACCCGCTCCTAATACCAACGAATAAGGTCGTGTTTAGCACAAACTGAAACGTATTCAAGTTATGCCAGCTGTACAGCCTGCTTTTCTACGACGACGACGATCGCTATACATTATTCATATAATGTGCGTGACCTTTGACGTCATAAAGTTAACGGGTTCACTGTGCTATAAACTTTCTTTATTGCACCTAGGTAATAAATTCGTTTGTGTATGATGTGATTCAACTTATTGTTAGTTATCGAAACCGACACTGAAAAAATGACAACTGCTCTTTCTACTACTTGTAGCCTAAAAAAATGATGCACAGTTTTATTGAATCAAATAAACTGTGATTGCACCTCGTCAAATTTCGGCTATGACCGAAAGTAGCCGAAGTAGTTTAGTTAAAAAAAATGGGTTTTTAGACAGTTTAAAGTTCTGCCTTGAACTTGATTTATGGTGTTTACACCATAGGTTTACGGTGGGTATTTTACAATAAAAATATTATGTTTCTTATGCAAATAAAGATTACACGGTTATTTAACAGGTTTCATACTTGTAATGCTAGAAATGTCATACACGAACATAAGTCTGCACATTCAATGAAATGAGTCACTAAAAAACATAATTAACTATCGTAAGCAGTCCTATCCTATAACGGTGAGCAGTAGTAAAAATTCAGCGCCTATTACGGAGGTATTTATAATTTCTAGCTTAAACACGAAAATAAATATAAATGTAAGATATTTTATTTAAGCGGTTTTAATCTTGTTTGCTTATCCAATGAAGAATAAAATACGAAAATAAATATCCCTCCGTAATAGGCGCTGATTTTGACTACCGCCGCAATAGGACTGTTTACAGGTATCTATCAAAATAATCTCTATATCGACTAGCTATACAGATGGTAATGACAGTACGACATTAAATTAAAACATAGGCTGTATTAGGTCATAGAAATTTTTTGCAACTTTAAAATACAGCTTATTAATTAGATAATTTTATAACATTTCTATGAAATAATGCAGCCAATAATAAATTATTTCATACAAATGTCATGAAGGCAAAAATAAATAAATGAATAAAAAAATTAATTCCTATAAACTATTAAAGCGCATGCTTTAATTTACTGACGTATTTTCGTCACCAACCTGTATAACACCGCTATCAAAATAAGTAGTTAAGGTAGTAAATTTTCAGTGAATTGTTTATGCTAATATCAATGTTTTCTTTTAATTTCATGCTCATATAAAATGGTCTAGGTATTTGGATTATATTAGATTGAATTTAATCCATTTGATCCGTTCTCCGTTACCATTAAATAGGCACTAAAAGATCAAAAGTTGTTTGGCATTTTCTCCTAAAACAACTCGAATCCCCAAAAGACATTAAGTAACTTTACAACCGATTTTATAGGTTCAGGGAAAGCGGACTAGTGATTTCAATTAGCATATAAAGCGTTCACCATTGAGTGCTATATTTTATAACGTTTTGGCTATAATGGGGAGTTTGGGCCACTGTTAAAGAGATACAATTTTTATACCACAAATCGCTGATGTTTTACTGATAGCGATTAAGCCTATAGACACTCTAGAGGGTTCCACTTTATTATTATGCAAATATTATGAGGGTAGGCGCCATCTATGTCAATGTTCTTGCCTGGAATCGAATTCGTAATAAGAAACTATACAAATTAGAAATTGTATAAACAATTATTTATAGCGCATCAGTAAAAGGAAGATAACATTGTAAAATAAAAAATAAAAAAGAATATCAAAAAGTAGCAATATATCAAAAGCGACGTGAAGGGCTAGACAGCATGCAGACTTCATGATGATTTTAAAATAGGTCTGTTTCATACTGTGCATTATAGATTAGGGGAGAGTAGGTTATTTGTGGATGCGAGGTACCTCCAGACAAGGCTCGTTACCATAATAAATAATAATACTTGATAATCCATTCCTGTCCAGCTATTTAGAGGTGGGTCCACTCCAAAGAACACACTTATTGCTTGGCATTGAGCATGCCTATCATGATGTAAGCGGCCTTCTCTTTGTCTCTTGGAGTAATTGCATTCAGTCTTACCCTACAGGTCATACAAACGATGTAAGTATTTGTAGTTCATTTTGTTAGACTAATACGCCTCGTAAAGTTTTCACGCCTATTAAAAAACAGCAATACACCTTGTATAGATACTTTTATTTAACAGTTTGCAACTTTTTGCGGCCACTTCGAGCAACCTTATCCTATCGTCTGAAGAAAATAATTCTTTTTTAATGTAACTAGATAGTGGAGCTCGCAACCTAGCTAGAAACAGCAACAAATTTATACAAAATGTTTTACTTTCTATCGTAAAATATTCCACGAACAACCCAGCATAAAGCAATTACTAAATATTTAATAGAAACAACTTTAGGACTATCAGAACAATAAGTTTTTCAAATACACTTCTACGCTTTTTGTGAACAAAGCGGTTTGAGTACAATATAGTAGGTACCTTAGATATTAAAATATTGTTTTTGTATTGAATGGAGCTCTAAAATATATTTTAATGGATTCAGAACCTCAAATTTAGAACAGAACGCATAGCATACTAACGGGACAATTATGTTTATAAAATAAGATTTATACGGGGAAAATAAGATAGATAATTAATTAAACTTCTATCAATGAAAAACACAACTAGTCAACTATGTATTAAAATATTTTTTAATTATCATTACCATTATTGGCTTAATAAAATAGTCATGAAATGTGAAAATAAATCATTATAAATTGATTCTTTAATTTACGTATAGTAAACTTAGTCGAGATCAAATTAAGGGTCCCAATTGAATATAACACAATGTATTTTTGAATGTTGTATTAACTGAATTAATAATGGATTGTTTGAAATACAAAGAAACAATAATGAAAATATATATATGTATACAAAAAAAATACAAAGTTGCAAGTAGATATTTTTTTTATAAATGGCTTTATTACTAAGGGCTGCTGAATAAAATACATAAAAATATTATTATATGATCAAAATTAACAGTCATTACTTATAATATTATCGCTGTGTTTATTCCTTATAATTGTCGAGATTATGCAGATAAAGTAGATACACATACTATCACTAAGAAACTCTTATGTTCACACGATATTAAGGGCTTGGGGTTCACCATATTAGGATAACAGAGAACGTGACGGTCATAAAAATAGTCATGAAAAAATATATTTAGGCAACAGAATCCTTTCATTTTCCCTGCGCCATTATGGGGAACATAGCAACATTGTAACACTATGTATAAATAGTATTCTGATGATGCTTATTATGAGCAGAAATGTTATGAGGGATTGTCGGTCTCGTGTGTAATCAAAAGTTATACATCCATTAAATAACAAAAAGCAGTGACAAACTCCATTTTCCACAATATCTATGTTTTGTATTTTGTGAAATGGGATGAGTGGTAACCTGAGGTGGTACCTATCCTATATATTGGCAAGAGTTGCTGTCATTTTTTGAAAGCTTTTTTACCATTTTATCTTTGTTAAAACTGTAACTCGATGTTTGCATGAATTCACTATTTCTATTATTTACTAGAACTGAAAAACTAAAGTAAAGTAAAACTAAAAAAAAACTGAGCTCTGAATTTTTTAATTAAATTTAAGGGCAGCCACCATTTCCTATCAGCCCACCAGACAATAGAACACCTATTATTGTGTCTGGTATGTGAGAACTTGCGTGTGTTAGCTAATTTTATGACTTATTCCCAATATTTTCCTTATACAGAAGTGTGGCAAGCAAGCATGCGGTCCGCCTGATGGTAGGGGGTTACCGTAACCTATGGTTTGTAACACCACACGTTGCCTAACCTGTAAAAGTCCGAAGGTAGCGTTATGTTGACAGCTTATAA
Source organism: Nymphula nitidulata (assembly GCA_947347705.1). Lineage (NCBI taxonomy): Eukaryota > Metazoa > Arthropoda > Insecta > Lepidoptera > Crambidae > Nymphula > Nymphula nitidulata. The sequence continues at coordinate 14,435,327 of OX374626.1, read as the reverse complement.
GACAAGTTCGCTTTCTCCCAAGGTGATGATTCCTCGATGACCTTTACTCGAGTAACACTAAGAGGTAGTGTAAAACGTCGGCTATATTCTGTAAGGAAAATACATCTAGATAATTAGATATGCCCTATTTCTATGTACTTAGAGTATGCCCTTCTTCTTATTTCCTAACCATGACCTTTAGATTATATCTCTTAGGCTTCGATAATACCTAAGTCATTTAAAAACTAGTAATTTCCAGTATATAAAAAAAACTATGATATATCATATCGCTGCTTGAAAAATCTTTTCATAAACTGCCTCTTTGTTGTCTCTCAATATATCTTACAAAGAAAAGTCAGACATGAAATAAATTATATTAGTTACGATGTTGTCTTGATTCTACTTTCCAAGCCAATGTGTAACTATCTACGTCATTTCACGCATGACTTCCCACAAAAATGAAGGGTGTCACAATTATTTGTGGGTCAATTTACTTTTCACTATTTCGTGAAAGATGGCAACGAAAACACTTAACTAGACTCGTTCAAATATAAAATTTATGAATCATGCCATAGAGTTCAAAGCTCCAAGCACTATATCTTATGAAGTTATGTGTAGTTATTTCGGTCCACACTGAGGGTGCGAAAGTTCATTCAAGCGCAGTAATGTCCCTACTATGTGTTCAATATCATTTTAACGACTTTAGTGCAAAAGAGCGAGATAAGGATGTGTTTCAATGTTTGATGTAGGGCAACAAAAGGCAGTTCCAGGTTTTTTTATTATTATTTCTAACGGAGTAGGTCATGGCCTTCATCCCACCTGATGATAAGTGATGATAAGGCCAAAGATAGAAGAGGAACTGGCTGTCTTACTCCAACTGCTTGATCACAAAAATGATGTTAACATAAGGACTTAGGTAAGATGGTGGTAGCTAACCAGGCCGACTTAGAAAAGCCCTACCACCAACCAAACCGAGCAGATAATTTCTTCCCACACAGGAATTGAAACCCGGACCTCTAGACCTGGAGTGGCTGGTCTCAACCACTACACTATAGAGGTGGTTTCTATGTTTCGAAGTACATACATGGTTGTTTTTACAAATCCGAATCATTTGAGTTAGAAATGTTGGGACTTCACTATGTAAGTATGTAGGGTGGAAAATAAAGATAGAAATCTAGAACGTATTTCAGAAAGTATTTTTGAATAAGTAAATGCAATTTCTATACAATGCAGTGAATGCAGCTATTTGCCTTAGGTTACTCGTAATAAGCGATACTAACAATGTTTTTCAGAGAGATATTTATTACTCTAATAATAAAATTATATTCCATTATTTTTTATACGCTTACAAAGCGTACTTCCAGAACTTGGAATTCTTTGCCAATATATGTCTTCCTGAGGAGCTCGGTGGCGTGTTGGTTCGAGCGCTCTGGTTTCGATTACGAAAACAAAGCAATTTTCGTCATTGTCGATCCCTAGATGGGTCAGTGGTTAAATTAAAACGAGATGGATTAATGAAAGAAAGAAAGAAAGAAAGAAAAAATATTTTATTTAAATAGGATGGAATCCCGAGATGGCTAAATTATTGGGCTAATGGCTAACTAAAACATGCTATGGCCCATGTTTTAATTAAGTTAAGTTAAAGTTACTTTCATGATATTTTTATGAAATAATATATTGCCTGCATTATTTTATAAAAATGATATTAAATTATCAAAATGATTAAGTTGTATTTGAAATTGCAAAATAATTCAATTAAGTAATATAGCCGATGTTTTCATTTATTAATTTTATAAGGAGGCCACATATCAATGTATCGACCATTATCAGTCCACCAGTGTATCCACAACTATATTACATTCCATTTTTAAACTTAATTTGGAAATAGAAAATGTTTAATTACAACCAGCTATTCCATTTTTGGTACAGTATTTTTTAATTCTTAAGGAGGTATCTCTTGGTCTTATCTCAGTATCCCGACTTACATAAGAATTAATTATCAGTATTAACTCATTATTATTAACTTACTCATACTGAGTTTCAATTTGCGTCTAGTTTGTAGGCACTACAAAAATTTTAAAACCTTAAGTTTTAAAAAGTTTATAACCTTTACAGTCATAAAAGTAAGTTCTTATGTTTCTTGGACAAATAGTAAGGACCATGGCGGGTGTTATAGTGAACGAGTGAATATAATTGCGACCTTCCGATTGCGGGCAGCCGTTCCGCCGTCACAGCCGCAGAATGGACAACCGACTATTTCTGGTGGGCTTAGCCATTCGCCACTGCACCAGAGAATGGAAATGGACAAAGTGAGAATTCATATTTTCAATGGGCTCTTTGTCTATTAGCCGAACTAACGGTACGTGAATGAATATTTTGCTTTTGGAGCTGGAAATGGCACTTTATACTTTCATTGTTATATACAAACATAACAATTAGGGCATCATACCTCCTTACCTGAGGAGTTCGGTTGCGTATTGGTTTAAGCACTCTGGTTTCGTTTCGAAAAACAAAACGACTTTCGCCATGGTCGACTCTGGAATGGGTCAATTAAAGTTTGTTATCTCAAGCTCCTCCGTACTTCAGGAGGCACGTTAAGCCGTTGGTTCCGGTTGTTACTACAACTGCTTTAGCCCACCAACCGGCATTGGGCCATCGTGGTGGTGTTATGGCCCAAACTCCTCATGTGTTTCTCCCAAGGCCTGTACCCAGCAGTGGGACGTATACAGGCTAGTGATGATGATGATGAATAATAAATTTATTTATTTATTACACAAAAATAGCCACATTTGTGAAGAGACTAGTTCCAAAGGAACCTGTGCCAGTAAGATAAAAATAAATGTTAGTTGTCAATCGTTTTTTTTATATAATACTAGATGACAAACAAGCTGACGGTAAGCGGTTACCGCCGCCTATAGATACCTGCAATAACAAGGAAAAATCACTTGATATTGCAGGTGCGTTGTCATCCTGAGGCCTAAGATGAAATGCCGTCCATGCCCAGTAATTACACTGGCTACCTTTCCCTTCACTCCGAAACACAGCGAACTGTTTCACAGCTGAAATAAGAAAGGCGGTGGACCCAGACGACCCTACATACGGGCCTACCACCTAGTAATCCATGAAATAGTCAATACCAATCATGCATCAAAGAAGATAATTATACCCATAATCACTTAACTCGCCCTAATAAACGTCGCGCCAAGCTTCTAGTTCGTTCTGAAGACGAGTCGCTTCAGTGCACACTATCAAAAAAGAAATGGCGGGACAACTCAGTACCTATTCAATTTCAGAGCAAACCACATAGATGACCACGACGACCGCCTGGCCGAGTGGTCTGTACCCCAGGATACTCGGTCAAGAGGTCCCGGATTCGAATCCCGGTAGGAACAAATGTTTGTATGATGAGTACGAACATTTGTTTACGAGTCATGGATGTTTATATGTTTATTTTATTAATCACCAGCCTATATACGTCCCACTGCTGGGCACAGGCCTTCCTACATGGCAGAAACACATGAGGAGTATGTTTGATATATGTTTATTTAGTATATTTCTAATATTTATATACATATTATTATCATTATTTATCCGTTATCTAGTATCCATAACACAAGCTCTTAATGATGCTTACTTTGGGCTAGATAATAGGTGTGAGTGTATTAAAATAAAAAAATTAAAAAAAAAGATGTTTGGCGCGAGCTCTACACAAAAGAGAGATGTTACATATCCTGCTGCTGTACGAAATAAAAGCTTGCATCTTCCAAGAACGGGGACATGTCGACGCCGGCCACCGTTCATGCATCAAAGAAACATGTAAATTAGCAATTCCAAATTTAAATCAACTCAGCGCGGCTGTGACTACGCGGCGGCGAAAAGACGCCAGGCCGATGCCGTGTTAAAAACAATTGCGGGCGAAATTTTTTTTTCAGTTTCTTTTGTTTTATGAGAATCTAATTCATCATACGACATACTCTTTCTAATCTGTGATCATACCTTCAATACCTTGCTTTATTGCATTTATTACATATGCGATTTACCTATTTTATTGGAGATCGCCTATTTTACACATTAAACATCCTAAGCCCATACTTGTTACTGGATGTTTTGGAATCCGTAAGAAAGTTGCTCTTCTGTCTTGACTGCGTCATCTTGTCGTTCAGATTTATAATCCAATAATTGAGTCAACTTAAGTTTAGAATAAATGTAAACAAACTAAATGTCATTTTGTATAGGTTTGTCCCTTTCACTCGCTACCTTTCTTGCTCACCACTGAGTCCAATTAGATACATAGTCAGCGTTGCCAATCTGTGGGGAATTCCCCAAACTGCGGGGATTTTCAGTTCGATTGGGTAATTTGAGGGGAGAGCGTTTATGTGGGGAAAATGCGGGGAATTAAGACATTTACGCTAGAACTGAACTTAGAAGTAAAAAAAGTAGTATAAGAAGTAAGTATAATTTATAAATTATGTAAGAATATTTAATTACCTTGATTATTTAAGCACCTTTTGGGCCGGCAAGGTGGAGGCGGCTAGTGCAATGGGTCAATTGCTTTATATTAAAAAAAAAAAAAGTTTAAAGTTTTACAGTTTATTTTATGGCAACATTTATGTCCATCAAATTTAGACAGAGTATCGCAGAGAACTTTCTCAAACGCATCTGTCGAAAGAAAATTTAGCGTTTTAAAGAGTTTGAAAACAGAGAATCACAATCGCCTGCACAATGACACTATAGTAGCGCTTATGACCACTAGAAGAAAGGATTAAAATTTGATCCTTCAAATGATAAGTTGACAAAACAAAGGCATAATAAAGAGCTGCAATAAATACCTTGATGAAAATCATTAAATACTTAATAAGTATATGTAATAAATATATTTGATTTATAGAAACAGTACTTTTATTTCTTTCCTGAAAATTTGTGGGGAAAATGTGGGGAATATTGATTTTTTTTCCCCCAAAATTGGGGATTTTCAGTTATGTTTTTGGGTAATCGAGACCGTGGAAGTTGGCAACGCTGTACATAGTATAGCGTACACTTGGGGGTGCATACAGTGCGAGCATGGACTTCTCGTTAAACGATATTTTAAGTTTCATCTCGACGAAAACAAGTAAGTGTCAATGTTTATACAGTTACAATATCAGGGTTTGTATGATAGAAATTGATATGTTGAGATATAATGTATTTTTTTTAATATAGCAATCATAACAGAACCACTCATTCAATGCGTAGACTAAAATCCAACGTATCACAGTAACAAATATGAATATAAACTATTTATAAGCAAAGCTGTAGTGCTGTCTGCTGGTACTTTGAGATACAAATACAGCTTAAATCCGCTTAAAATTGTTAGTGAACACATCAAAAGGATGACTAAAAAGGGATGTGCTAAAAGTTTTCTGTTTGGTGAAAAACGCCGTAATTCCAATATTCACGGAAGTCTGTCCCCGATGTCAGTCACAAAACTACAAATTAACAAACAGACAAATGGTTATTCTGTTTTGTTAAAGCTCTCTCACTATATACCTACATACAAAAATGTGTGTATTGTATGCATATAAAAATACGTGTATATTATTTAAAAACAGCATGTTATGATGATATTATGTTTATCGAGTATTGTATAAAAATAAGGAATAACATATTTCTAAAGTAATTTATTTTTTCTAAATAGGAAGATAATGTATTTAAATATTAAAACAGTACTTTCATCTCAAGAAGCGATGCGCGCTTTACTTGTGGTAATCTAGTGTACAAACACGCGGCGAATGTCTGGGTAAGCACAGTAGCTCTCAGTCACGGTGATACATAACATTACCGTGTCTCTTCGCTTCTGTACTTCCATGTCCGAGACACGGGCAAAGTAAGACGTGTATAGTATAGGTATGGGATCTGTATTCAAGCATACATCGCGTCGCTTCAAGTAGCATCAGTATGGAAAGATTGGAAAGTAAACGTCGAAATTCGACCAACCATTATCAAAGTAAGGTTGATTCATTTTTTTGTTTCTTTCGTTTATTTTTTAAATTTATTTTTAAGCAGGTATTTACTTAAGAAAGCCTCTTTTTATAGATTATTAAGAACTATGTGATTTATTATAATTTAAATTTGATTGATAATTATTTTCACTATTAACTGTACTAACTTAGTTATGTAAGACAAAATTGTTACTAATATACTGATCAACTATGGACCTCGGTCTGAAATAAATAAATGATCAATCAAATAAGTTATAGAGTAGGCTCTCACGATATAGGCTAGCCTTTTGGGGGGGGGGGGGGGGGGAATCTGATTTCAGACCTACCAGTGTGTGGCCGCCCAGGTCGCCCAGCTCTAATGACATTGAGAATACCCATAAACATCCCCGGTAACTTAACTGCCTTTCGCGGGGGTAGCCTAGGCTCTGCCGAAGCAATTTTGCGCGTAGCTTTATCATACTGTACTGCAAAAAATGTACTATACGAGTTTAGCAAGCAACTTCAAAAGTTGGCGCATTTAATAAGGATTCAAAAATGGTGTGACACTTGTTAAATTATTTCTTGAATCAGTTCTGAGCAAATTTTTCTTACTTAAAAATGATTCTGTGTAGGTACCCATGACTTTCTTCAAAGCCGTAACTTTAAGATTCTAATTTGTGTGAAACGGAAAGAGTCATTTTATATAGTGTGAGTAAGACAGATAGGTAACAAATTAAAAACAGACTTTTCATCTACTACCATACACTTGCTGTTGATACTTACCACCTACGAATTAAGTCATAATAGATCTTTTCAGGTCACAGCGACAACACTGTCTTTGACGGTAGACACAATAGATATTGTATTGTTGAATGCTCGATAGGCGTAAAATTGAAGTGGAGGGAGTGAAGTGGGTACTATATTCTTGTCTATAAGGTTTTATATTTGCTTACTACACTCGTCACATCACATCCCAAATTACCAAAACTCCCCAAATGAGAGATTAGAGGGCAGATGTGAAATGTTGATTTTGGTGTGATGAAGTCGATCGGCAATCAATATACCCTCTGGTATTACAAAGTATAAAATAAATAAGTTTGTAATGATAAAGGTTAAGTTAAAAGAATTAAATACTAAAAAATATTTGGCAATTACACATATAATTCTATTAAAATCTCGACAATGTTCGGTAGACTACAGTTATTTGTATTACTCATTAATACCGCAAACAGAATAAATTTCGATCTCATTATGTTGAAACTTTCAATCGTCATCAATAACTGGACGACACGATTATTAATACAGCCATAAATAAGTTGAATTTGCTATAAAATTAACAATTTCATTGATATATATTTGGCAATAAAGGTTTTTTATGGTTGGTTGGAGTTTACAGTCAATTTACTTCATTTCTTTTTATTGTAGTACTAAAGAAGAACTTTATTTATAATCTTTGTATTGTAATTGATATTTTCAGGAGTATTTGCCGCTATTTAATGGCGACAGTTAACATTTTATTCGCGATTTTTTTTTTTAACAAGTCTTGTTTAGGGTCACCACCATTCGTTTTTGAGAGCATTCCCCTTGCGCCCTGTATATTTGGCGCGAAACTATCCCCAACTGCATAAAAATGTGGTTCATCCGCATTTCATACCAAAACAAATTTCAAAACACGAAAATAACAAAAAAAATATAAAGTTTAAGTAAGTAAAGTAAAGTAAACAGGCCTTCCTGCATGGGAGGAGAAACACGCCTACTAATATAATTTAAAGGTATTTTCTGAAATAGGTGCTAGGATGCTCCCAGAAACAATAGAAAGTCAATAAACCACTCAAAACTATATGTCGTTTATAATAAGTAGGTATTAAATTAAATATTAATTGTCTTGAAGCCCAAGAGAAAGATACCTTATAAACTTTAAAAAGACCTTTAAATTTTTCCGCAAAATATTAAAACTAGGGCAGACGATATGTGACATGTGAACGCGCAATCACGATTATTGAACGAAAATTAGTCCCCTTCATTTCCATTCCACGAGCCTCCCCGTCAGGAATGAAATCAAATTATCTTTAAAAGGACCGCTACAACGTCTAAATGATTATTCAACTTTTATGCAAAATTTCCATTCACAATATTTCGCTTGTGTAACACAAACAATTGTGTTGATTACTGTAAAGTAAAAAATGGAACGCAAAATAAACCATTTTAGCTGCGATTTACCCGCGCTCCCGAAATTACGAACAATAGCCACGGTATGCGGTGAATGTCAATATATCATACGCCTGACATCTCACTTAGTTAGCATTTTCATTAGTCAGTAGTTCAGAATAACAAACTTTGTATATCGGAAATTACGACAGTGTGAACGCATTACACGGATATTGAAGTGTTCAGTCAATGATATTAATGACAGATTAAACAGGGATTTTCACCGCAGCTGCGACGTGTGGCTGCAGCTCGTGGGTTGCCGGTCTGCTAGACCGGCGCCGGCGGTTCACCTGTCATGCTCTTTGAGCTCCCCGCAATATCGTCATTCTGCAGCAAGCAAGCTGGGTAAATCAGCTGAGGGGCCTGAGCCCCCATACCCCCCATCTCTTTATCTCCCCCCCCCCCCCCCCCCGTCAGCAACATTATAAGCGGCTTTTCATGCAAACTTTCAAGTTAAATATATTGGAAATGAACAAACCGATTCTAATAAGACTTTACATGCATAAGCAACTAAGGCTAGTTTAAATAGTAATAAGAGGATTTTTCGAAAATCAGTCTTACTGTCGAGTAAAAGCAATTTAATTTTTTAGCTTTTAATAATCGTTAATAATTTCTTTATTATTAGACTTTTCGAAAAATCTTCTAATTACTTTTTAGTCTGTCTACTGACTGTCAATTGTTTATAATTGGTTTGTTCTTTTCTAATATTTTCGACTTGAAAATTTGAGCAAAATGAACAGAAAATAAAATTCAAGGAAATATTTCCACTATGAGCTCCGTTTTAAAATGAATAAAGTTGCTACTTTGAAAGCTTTAACTCAAACAAAAGATAGAAACAATCTGTAATTTACATTAAACTTTCACGAAATTGGAGTACACCGACGGACTTCACTTCAGAACCGACTGCAATCCTGTATTATACTTCTGTAACAGTTTATAAGCAGTTTTGTAACAATTTTCCTAATGGCACTAATGAAAGACCGAAGTCAAGATCCTTTTTATCAATTAGAAACAAATACATAATGGAAATAAAAATTAAAATAAACTTAGGCCTATAAATAAACTAAAATTAACCGAACTTATAAATAAAAAACACCACCTAAATCTACTGAAAATGGAAGTGTACCAATAAGACTGGTAGCATTACCTCGCTGAATTGCGAGGCTTATTCTTTGTGCGAAATACATACCAGCCTTATTGTCACTTAAACTTTCACACAAACGATCTGCAATGTCCCTAAACAGTCGGTGAGCACCTGGACCCCAAGGTCCCAATGTCTCAACTCCAAACGGTTCAAATATGTAATCTTTAGATAAGCCAGCATATTTGCGCCGTTTAAGAGTTTCAGCGGAAGCAGCAGCCGATCCTGGTGTCGACGAGGTACTTGGAAGATGGGACATGGCTAAGGTGTCGACACAGAAAGTCAAAGCGGCACTCGCTCATGAGAGCAAAAAGCTAATACAGCTGTCAATTTTCATAAAAAGACCAAATAATGGCGTCGACTGTATGACATTTTTGTGTTAACATGACCTTAATGTCACATGTGCTTTTAAGCCCAAGTTATATACATCCATCATCCTTCAATATAAACTCGATTTCGTTGTTCTTAGACTCGCCTGAAATGATTAGTACTCATTTTGAACCACCGACGCAAAAAGAGGGGTGTTATAATTTTGACGTGCATTGAAAAAAAAATAACTAAACTACTTCGGGTACATTACATAAACCAAAATTCAGCGAATTGTAATTACAGTTTATTTGATTTAATATAACGGTGCATCTCTATGCAACTTTTTGGATAGGTGTTACCCTGAGATATGTAGTCACTTTTTGAGCTACACGGTAGTCGAAAGTTTAGTTGTTATTTTTTTTTCAGTTTGTCTGTCTGTGTATCCATGTGTCTGTCTTTGGCAACGTTGCTCCTAAACGAATGGACCGACTTTAATTTAGTTTTCTTTGTTTGAAAGCTGTCATGATCAGAATGGTTCTTATCCATAATTTATGAAGATCAGTTCAGGCGTTTGATAACTATCAGCTCATTTGCTACTTGTAAAAGGCAAACTTTTACAGATCCAATTGATTTGTAATTTGGTTTACTGTTACTTCGGTGGTATTTCCAAGACAATGACAACTTTGAGCTGAGCCTGTACTATCAAATAAGTAGTCTGTGGGATGGTCAGTTCTTCAAATTTTTACAGCAGATATAATGTGTTTGGGCTCACAAGAATAGTCTCAATGAGATTTATTTTTATTATGTTCGATAGACGATTAATGAGGGTTACTTAAAATATTCAATTTTCAATTATTTTTGACTAAAACTCCTTACGTACAATTGTTTTGTATCGTAACAGATGTTTTTGCCCTATCGTATTTGGCCTAAAAATGTAGTGCCTAATTTTATAAGGTGTTTTCAAAACCAAATGAATTGCAATAACCAAATGAAATGTATTACGATACGTTGCATATTGGGCTAAACAAGCGAAGCGAGCGGTGTCAAATGTCTTGCTTGCATGATTGGATAGTCTTATACTAACTGATGTTCTGATTTGGTGATTATAACAACTTTTACACAACTGAAATAAAATCATCATAAGTGGTGTTACGTTCTTTCACTGTAATGGTCAACGATGTTGATGCAACTGTTTAATGCCAATGGCTTTGGGTGCACTATATCATCACTTTAGACAATAAAACCGGATTTACATTTGGCTGACACCTTCTGACGTGATGCGTCAGAACGATATCGGTTTCATATCATTACAATGGTTAGATTTACACTAATCTGTCGTGACGTGTCGTCAGATACGATAGATTAATGTGAATCTAACCATAGTAATGATATGAAACCGATTCCGTTCTGACGTGTCACGTCAGAAGGCGTCAGACCAATGTTATTCATAATTCGTTTTAAAACGAGCTTTATGCATATTTGAGTCTGCCAACAAAACTTTGAACGTGAGTCTGTAATGTGATCAAATCTCGTACAATTATTCTACCATAACTTAACACAAAATTAAAGTAATGTGTGCACAAAATAAAATACTTCTTTGATGAGTTCTACCAGGTGTAAAGGTTTATGTTCATGTAAGTTGTGATTTTTAACAAGGTTAAAGCATTTCCGTTCGAATTACTAACCCTCTAACTAAAAATTGGGTATTCTGTCATTTAGACTTAACAACGCATGACATAACTGTTTGTTGAATTAATCTAATTAGTTAAGATTAATTCATTTCTAACAAATTAGGTGCCACAATTGTAAGTGCTATATTGATTATAGTTTCTATAATTACCATTTAAATAATCAGTATTTGAAATAACATACAATAACTATTACATATTTCTAAAGCTAAAAGTAATAATACGGAGATCACAAATTATTAAAATAAATACTGCTAATTAAAACCGCCTCCGATGTATTATTATTTTAAATATTGGTAACTCAATATAATGACAAATCATCGTTAGGGATAATAAAATTACGTAACATGAAATACAGGACAAATAAAATTTGTGAAATAAACTATAAGTTATCTGTTAGTTATGGCTAATGAAAGTGTGGTAAAGGAAATTATTGCATTTAAAATTCGGTAAAACAGTACTACAAAATATAACTCAATTTGATATTGTAATGTTTTACATCGTAAATATGATTCAAACGTTAAATAAGGCGCTCGCTCATTTAGTGTGATCAAACAAAATATAAGACGGACGCTTATTAAAGGGTTCTTCATAATTCCCGCTTCAATATAAGTCCGATACTTATATTTCTCCCGGAGCCCATTTGCGGCGGATTTCCTCGGCAAAGCGGGAATCGTTTATAGCACGGTTCAAGATACAGACGGAAACCGATGAATTTAATATTTCATAGGTCGCGGATACACAAATTACTTAAGAAATATAAAATGTTATTTTATTTTGGCTAATAATCATAATAATATGTTATAGTTTCTCTCTTTAACTATCTTCGTTTTGCTGTCGATTGGTGGCCTACACAATATACTTACAACTGCTTTTGAGTTCACTTAAATATTGAAAGAAACTCTCAGAGGATCGCAGCAAGAGAAATGCATTTTCCGTGTTGCTAAAACCTTAATTTAACTAATTCTACATTGTAGAAAGAGACGTGTCTGTGTAGAAGATTCAATGTCTTTTTTCTATGTTAATGTTTTTGGGCATTTACAAAATATTTTTAAAAATAAGATTTGAATAGGTAGACGATCTAACACAAATCAGTGACTGCTCTAACCATCGAGCTAGCAAGAAATTGGAAGAAACATATTACTGTAAAATAATATTAGGAATATTATTCTTCTCCGAGATCCGAGATCAAGCATCTTTCAGAGCTTTTGTTTTATGGCTATAAAAACACTCGACACTATGTATTTCTATTAATAATTCTGTTTTACGTTAAATGATACCAATGCTACTTATGTTAATCTCTACTGAAACGTAAGATTAGACATCTGCTATTACTACTCTTTTATGAAAGATTATATCAGAAGTCAGAACCCGCTGTCTCTTATTGCATGGGCCATATCGTAACTCCAAGGGACGCCATCGAGTGCTAAGTTCGCGTGAGCTAAACTTTTACCGCGACTCCTTTTAACACTTCTGTAGCTATTTACATTTTATTGCTCCGTCCACTGCTACGTCTACGTATTATATTTATATAGTACAGCTACTTTATTTGTTTTGCTACTGCTTATCCACATTCCGTGTTGTTGACGAACGATTTTTGCTTGTTTTATAGAATATTGATTCAATGACGCATTTGAACCAACACGACACACGCATACACACAACGCTCTCTGCCTCACTTATACACACACACACACATACATACACACACACACACACACACACACACACACACACACACACACACCTTTTAGAGACCTAGTAGAAGTTTTGACGTTTCATAAGCGTTTCCATCCAGTAAAAATCAAATTCATGTTTATTTATTAGATTTAAGTTGTTATTGAAATCATTTTGATTTTGATCATCATCACCAGCCTATATACGTCCCACTGCTGGGCACAGGCCTTCCTACATGGGAGAAACACATGAGGAGCTTGGGCCATAACACCACCACGCTGGACCAATGCGGGTTGGTGGGTTAAAGCGGTTGCAGAAACAACCGGGACCAACGGCTTAACGTGCCTTCCGAAGCACGGAGGAGCTCGAGATTAGAAATTTTGGTTGTCCCATCCCAGGACCGACCATGGCGAAAGTTGCTTTGTTTTCATAAACGAAACCAGAGCGCGCAAACCACTACGCCACCGAGCTCCTCCCTTGATTTCCCTCTCCTTGATTTTGCTATGGAACAGAAATTAAGTTCTGTAGCTTGGGTTCTGTTTCAATTCAAACTTAAAACTGATGTTGTATTGTATTTCATTCTATGTATTAGTTAGTACCAAATAATCATTTTTTCATTCATTCATTCATTTCATTTAAAATAATATAAAAGTGATGGCAGTGCTACCATTATAAAGTATTCTAAGTTATTATTAATAATTAATTAATTAATTAATTATTATATTATTCTGTTAACACAACACAGAACTTTCTAAAGAAGCTTTGGTTAATAAGGTTTTCAGCAATCTGTGAGTCCTTCACAAGCCGTGTGTATTATAGTAATGCTGTTAGGGTGTGCTGATGGGCTGCCACGGCATTATATTGCTTCGGGATGATTGGAGAATCGCCGGTTGACTGTTTTGGCAATACTATACGGAACACCTTTTTTTGGTGTGAAATTTGATTGCAGACCTACCCGCCCGCTGGCTAGACGACGGGCGTGTGTGGGGGTCGCCCAGTGCTAAAATGACACTGGAAAGACCCACTAAAACTCCCCGGTAACTCCACGTCCTTTGCGAGGGTAGCCTAGGCTCGACCGAAGCAATTTCAGGCAACCCAGCCTTACGGCCAGGTTTCGCGCCATTGGAGATTACGTAGAGTCACTTGGGCAATCCCAGACGTGGCGACCTGTGCAATGTGCGGCCGCGCTTAGGGCGCAGGAAGACGGGCGATCACCGCCCGCCTCCTACATCCCTGGTGGACAGGATCAGAGCCAAGCCTGACAGCATTCGAAGGGTATTTGCAAATACCATTGTTTTATGTTTAAATAGTGGAATCCTTAAAATATATTGCTCTATAATGCTTTATTCTTTTCTGTATAATTGCCCTATTGCTATTTTGGTTAACACTACTAAATTAGCTACTTGAGCTGAAATTGCTACAAACTATTGACTAAAGTTTCATCTGAAATAATTAAAATGATTGCAGGTGTTACATCTGACCTACATAAACTTTTATTTGTCTCCTATTTTCGAAAACTTATTTAGTTGGAAGACTTGTTTCTACTACAGCTGTTACCTTTGATATGATATTCATTGTACTTTACATTCGGTGGAATCCAAACTTAAGCTTAAAATGCCGTTACGACCTACTTTTCATAAGCGGATGTGTAAACTCGTGATAATGGAAACGATTTACAGTTTCGTTATATTACCTAAAAGTTTGCAGTAAGTGTACCATAAATGGAGATTAAACAATAACTTTTGGAGCTTGTTCAGGAAATGAAATTTATAATCTTTGTTTACATACGTTTGCTCTAGCTCTTGATGATAAAACAATAGGGAAAAGAAACTTATTTCAGCCTGTCAAGCCAATTATTCCAGACACTATTGGTTTTTGACTGTCTCATAAGACAATAAAAACAGTGTACCTAATTCAATACAATAGTAATTTATTTGTCCTGTAATATAACCCTCGAGGTTCTTACGTGGCTTGATACAATAAAAAACTAATAATCCTTTTTTTGTTTATCTATTAATACCATAGCGACTGTGACTTATTTATTAGGCATACGAAATACGCATTACTTACGCTTACGTAGCAGATATAAGAAATAGGTACCCTGATCGCACTTACAGATACTTTTATCTATCAAAACTGATATCAAAAATTGATGCATGAATTATGTGATATGACGAGCTACGCTGTGGTTGTCATGTAATGGAATCGTTTAGCCTAAATGGGCAGTTGATTTGAGATTGTACACAATGTTCAGTTTCGTCAACATGTAATAAATTATTTTCACAATCTGAAAACAATGATAATGTTGTGTTCAACTGCCTCATAAATAACTATTTTTCACTTTAAAAATTCATATACATGGCAAGCCTGTCTTTTAACTAAAATAACAAATTAGCTATATCAAATTTAGTAGAGTCTAAATATAATCACTGTTACGTCTTCTTAATCTCGTTTCTTGGTCGTTCTTCTAGAACTTGGTATTCTTTACCAGCACATAATTATGTTCCCTCCTTGCTATAACATGGGTTTCTTCAAAAGAGGCGTGAAAAAGCACCTTTTTGGTGGAGTGGCTAGAGCAGTGTCTAAGCTGTACTAGCTGTCCTCGCATATGGACACTTCTTACCGCTTCATATCAGGTGGTGTTGACTCATTTGCCGAGCTTGGTATTAAAATACATTTTGTTACATCGCTTAAAAGCTTCTTTAGTGTTATTCCAGATAATTTAGCACTTTATACTTTCATGGTTATTAACATTTGAATTAGAATTATTTACGGGATATCGGGAACTCACAACTATAAAATTACATGGTAAATATCCCGTAAATAATTCTAATCCAGATAATTTCTCTAGTAATAGGTGTTCTATAATTAAAGGTAAATATAAAAATAAAATTTCATCACCATAGCAACCGCGTCACATGCAATCGTGGTATATAACAATAGCTATAATATAACCAAACCCTTTTCACCCTTTTCAAACACATTCTAAACTACACTTTTCCACAGCAATATCGCGAACAAAGTCTCTGCTAGTAATTGCGTTCCAGTTACTAAATTGTTTAATTTTCTGAACATTCAACCTCAGTTAACTTGCTGACGTACCAAAGTCTGAACTATCGAGCTGTGGCGCCATGTGTGTTAGAATAGCTCTCGAAAGTTCTAAACGAGAGCAAAACACCAAAAAGTGTCCGCAGCTCCTCTAGATACAGAAAACTAGACCGAAACATTTTCTAACTTTGGCGTTCAACGAGGCCACGGTGGGACCTTACTGTTTTCAAGCAAACTTATGTAAGTAGCCTTCTAAATTGTCTGTTTTTGTGTATACAATGTGGTATGGACACTGACAGTATATAGGCTTAAGTTTAGCCGTGTGGACTAAATTTTAAAAATGTAGTAGTGTTTGACACTGGACCATTTCCTAAATAATACTTTAAAGACCTAAAATAGGAATGCATTTTTTATATCACTCATATCCGAATGAAAGTTATTACTTGTACTTATATAAGTAATAAATGGTATTTGTCAATTGATATGTAGTACCTCCAACTTACAGATACTTATAGACATTTCACTGTCGTGTTTCATTTGTGTGCTTGGATAAGGGTCAGTTCACACAGATAGACGACGCGAAGACGCGAAGATTTTTGAGCCACGCGACGTCATGTCACGTCGTGTACGTCACCATAGCAAATAAAAGAACAGTTTATTCGGAGCAGAGAGACTTGTCATTTGGGCTGTCCATACAACGCTTTATCTTTATGACAGTGTTAGTAATCAATTTTGTCCCTTTTAGCAAATATCCTCTTGTGCAAGTGGATTCGCTTTATGTCAACAGCAGTCCAGTCATACTACTCTTCTAAAGATGCGTCAAACATGTCCGTTTTTAGTCCGTAATGGTGATTCACATTCCACTAAACTTAGAGATGAAATCGCCGTCTGATTTATGCAGCATTCTTAGTGGGCAAACTTTTTATCATTGCAATTTGCGAAGGAACGCCTCGTGAGAGTTTAAATTGTAGCCATGGAGCACTCGCAGCCGTCGTTCATAATGTCCATTGTGTCAACAATAGGCTTATTGTTGACACAATGCTTGAGCCTGCGACCTAGAAACTTGCAGTCGCGGGGACATTTGACTCGTAATACGTTGCCAGGTTTTGTGACACTTACAGAAATTATGGCAATCCCTGTTTGTTTAAAATTCGAATTAGAATGGAAAAGATGTATTAAACCCCCTGTCATGTTTGAGTGCCGTTTAATTCTAACATTATTAAGCTTGTGAAAAGATGTACCTCTTTCTTTGATGGATTTCCAATGGACTGCAATTTTAGAGCAGAACGCTAAAAAATTTACGTAACTATGTACCGCAATACGTCAACTGTAACAATTGGAGTGCTAAAAAATCACAATCAAAAATAACTTTATTTAATTTGAATCGTCAAAAATCCCATATATAGATATGGGATTTGCCATAGTAATCCCATACATACTTAAGGAATTTTCGAATTTGGGAAAATACTTAAAAGTTAAAATTTATATTTTTAGTACCTATAACAGACACCAATCAGTCCAAAGTGATAATTATTTAAACTTTTAGAGTGCGCCAGTAACTTATAGGTATAACTTATCCTGCACTCACGACAGCATCAGACAACGGTCAGGCAGTCGTCCGAATAAATTCCTTTGAATGTAGGCAATTACAAATGAAGCTATTTCAAATTCATGTTTAAATTCTTACATTTTCTAACTTTTATTGTACCTATTTTATTTTCATACAATTCCCCGTGATTCCGTTTTTTTTTGTCAAACATAAAGTAAATTCAGTAAAGTTGAAATATGAAGAATGTTTTTTGTTACACCACATCCAGAAGTTTTTATAAGTACTGACGTGATTTCGGAAAAAAAAACCTTTTTACCGGGTTACCGGAAAAAAAAACATTTTATAAATACTTATTTGTAAAATCATTAACCCCGCCAGCACTCACACAAATTGTAAAACCTATTGTGTCTGAGTATATTTATCTTTGATAAATATTAATGGATATTTCAATGCTGTATTGTAGTTACTTTTAAATCTTGTAAGTAATTCAAATCACATTCTACATACCAGCATTGATACATCGTCCTTATTATGATTAAAAACATTAATCTTTAAAGCCACTGTCAGACACAATACCAGACGAGCTATTGTTAGTTCAGTGTGACCTACAAACGTACCGAGGCTGCGAAGCAAAACACAAGTTATGCCAACTTGGCGCCAGTTAGAATTTTGTATAGGCGAATATGTATTAAAACTTTCGAGATCGTGCCTAAATAAAAACTAACTGGTCCACTCTCTCAATCTCAATCTGAGTATTGTAATTTTTTTATCTGAATACGAATAGGAATAGCAAATATTTATCACAATCATCGTCATCGTCACCTATCCTAGCTCCTATTATCTACACCATAGAATATACTCAGAAGAACTATTATATCCCTCCCACCTAACATTTCCACTCCAGAGCATTCTTGCTGGTCTTCTGAATCATAAAGTTATTGTCTTTACCCCAAATCAAGCACAACGATATTTTGTGATACATTTAACTATTGTAAAAACTTATAATGATCAGGCTAGAACCATGTGTGCGCTTTCCCATGACATGGGTTGCTTCAAAAGAGGCGAAAACGGTACCACATGGTCAGAATGTTCGTTCTGCACTGCACGCACTTTATGTATTGGCATATGGAGTCATCTTGCCGCTTATCACTCTGCCGAGTGCATGTTTTCTTACAGTTGACCATACAACACTACGCTCATTCAGTGTGAGTTGGTAAATGATGGGATACGTAATTAGAAAGGAGGAACCACGTCTGCTGGCAGGAAGAACCACGTCTGCTGGCATAGAAGTCTATGCTTTTGAAGTACGAAAAGAAATGACTCACCTAATTTCTTTGTGCTTATGTACACAGGGGGACACTGTAGACAGAAGATATCGCTGCAGACTAGAACATGTATTCATAAAAATCAAGTCAAGGTAAGATAGTGAGTTGGAGCTCACTAGGTAATAATACTTTCGGATTATACATATTTATCTTCAAATAAACAATATGAGCACTCGCCTGATTTCGAAATCGCCAACTCTGACAAACGTCTAAGTAAAAAATTACTACAGTAATTGTAATTATGTTGATTCTTTTATTTAATTATGAGAATTTAAGTCTCAGTTTTATTTTATTTAGTAATTCTAAGAGGCGTGTAAACCAATTGACGTTGAGCTGCCCTTCTTTTATCCGGTGTTGCAAGTTCGCTTGTAACGTTGCCGCTCTATGCATTTATGCACACAGTACTACAAAATCACAAAATATACTGTAAGTAATAATTAGACAAATTTGTGTACAAGTAATCCAAAAGTTTAATGTATCCACAACATAAAATGCATACAGGTCTTAATTAAACTGAAATTGTCCAATGAATAGCTGATGAAACCGAACAACTATTTGATCATTAAATTATCGTTCGCATCATTAATTTTAACTTTCAATAGATATTGAAATAAACGCAAATGTAGATATTTAATTTATATTATTAATAAGCTTGAGTTGTTTCAATTAATTGACAAACTAGCGTGTCTGTTCAAAATTTGGCTACGTTTTGTTATAATGAATTTTCTCTAATTATTTACTGATATCATCGTGAAATGAAATATCGCATTTTGCCGAGTAGATATTTACAGACGACGGAGTTTCACGGCAAAACTACTCCTATTACGACTAAATAGAGTGGCTGAAGTGTTGCAGCTGTTATGCTTGTTGTTGATTGACTAGGTGGTAGACTCCTTTTAGGGTGCGTCTATGTAAGTAGGAACGCCTTTCTCGTTGTGAAAGGTATCAGTGTGATTACAGAACATAGGCTTTTTTGCAGACGAAAAGGGTGGCAGAGAAGCGTACGGCCCGTTTTATGGTTACCGTCGCCTACAGACACTCGCAGCACCTTGGGAACGAAGTACTCACGATAACGAACACACAAGATAACGTGATATTTTTTCTGCATAGGAAACTAATGTCCATTTTGACTAACTATTCCCTAGGCTTAGGTGACTCTTAACGACATTTGTCTCTTTCTACCTCCTTTAGTTAAACTGAGCTAAAAATCGCTAAGAGACTTTTAACGCTGAGCAAATGTTAGTGAAAACTAACATAGTTGTCCCCTCGGTCCCAAAATGCGATATCATTGTCAAAATTCTAATAATTTATTCAGCATAGACTTATCTAAGTACTTTTGACGTTCAAAATAAGATACTAAACTAACTTAACAATTCTTTCATGAAATACTTAAATAGAATGAAAGTGGCTCTACTCGTCTGCTGTCAATGAGCTCAGACGTTTATTAACAAGGCTATGCACTATTTGAATATTGAAATAAAATTATACTCAATCTGCTAGTTTTTATTATATTAATTATTTTCAATTTGTCGCTCAAGTTTTTGACATAAAAATTAAACATTTGTCTTTCGGATATTTGTCTTTTAATTATTAAATGATACTCTCATGAAACGAAAGATTGTCGTTTCAGGCACCAACTCGGTCAGTGCATAATCCGCAGTTATTTTGTTCGCCCTCTTGTAAAAACAAAGTTTTAAAAAATCATCGTTTGCATAGAATGTCCTATTACTACAATACTAATCATGGGGCATTAATCATCATCATCATATAAACCGAGAGACTGGGCTTCTCTCGGTTATAGGCCCCTTTTTAGTTGCGTCTATCTAGTTGGTAGGCCCCCCTCAAGGTAGACCGACGATCTAGTGAGCGTCGCGTGAAGCCGACGGATGAAAGCAGCGCAGGACCGTTCAGTTTTATTTTATTTATTTATTTCGGACAACAAAACAGATAACAATCAAACAAGTAACATGATTATTTTATATAGATAAGGTTTTGTTCTAGATCGAAATCCTACTTATGTTGACACATAATTTTAAAGGTTTTGCAGTAAAAACCCTACAACTTATTATTTTATTAATTTATAACATATTAAAAAAAACATTACAATCATCATCAACAAAAACGAAAGCCAGATTCAAGCGGAATGGGAGTCGCAGATATATCCACTAAATTGTTGCTTAACCACCTTCCTAAACATTGCATAACTTGGATTGAAAATATCTAAACGGTTGTTATTAGATATCTCGTTGTAAAGCCGACACATTCTTGTTATAGAATTATAAAATGATGTGTTATTTTTATATGTTTTCAAATAAAAAGTTTTATTAAATTTTCGTGGATTGCGCTTCGTATTGATATCTATTTGACTTAATAGGTAGGGAGAATCAATTTTACCATGCAAAACATTATGCAGATGTAAAAGGTCCTGTTCCTTACGGCGAGTCAACAATGAGGTCATTTTAAATTTTTCAAGTCTCTCACTATAACTAACGAGACTACGCCCAAGACCACATCTATAGCTGAGGAACCTGAGGGCTCTCTTCTGTACACTTTCAATATTGTCTGCATGGACACTATAGCAAGGAGACCAAATGACACAGGCGTACTCTAAAATGCTCCGAATGAGGCTGTAATAGACCGTTAAGAAACTTTGAGGTTTTTTAAAACCCTTGGTGCACCTTGTTACAATGCCCAGCATTTTAAGTGATTTATTCTTAACGTATACATAGTGGTCACGAAATGTCAATTTACTGATCTAATGTTTGAAGATCCTTGAGGCATTCATACTTTGCTCGAATAATGATATATTTAATTATTAATATTTCATCGATAAATGGACTATTCAACACAAAATAAATAGATAAATAAATAAATAAAAAAATAAAAATAATTCTTTAATTTGAATCAGTAGTTCCTGAGATTGGCGCGTTCAACCAAACAAACAAAAAAAAACTCTTCAGCTTTATAATATTAGTATACCTAGATGTCTCATGATATCTTCATTAGCAGGTATGTGCCGGGAGCAAAAGTAGCGAAAAATAAAATCCACTCCAGGAAAGTTCGCATAAAAATACCGCTAAAGGAACATAAATATTTTGCACCTTTGAATTATTTACTAACCAAAGCTTAAGACAAAAACGGTGAGTGTACAAAGAATAAATAATGAATACCCGTTATTAAAGCCGATTAGTTTGAGACCCGTTGTTGAGAAGCGGCGGATTACTGGGCACTAAGGCCACAGTATTCCAGATTAATGAGTATAATATGTAAACAAGTAATAGCTACACATATTTCGTTTTTTTTTTTGAAAAATACAAAAATATTAGAAAAGTATTTAACCTACAAAAAAATCATGTTCTCTGGCGGGCACTGAACCAGCAACCTTTCATATTCCTAGTGACTGCGCATACCATCTGAGCTACCGAGGACTTGGGACGACCCTACATTTCTTCTAGTCTTGCTTCTAACGTATTTGCGTTAGAAGCTAACCTACCACAGTGTCGAAATATTCCCTCACAATGTCAATGTATTTTATTCCAACCCCCGAAATGAAACGCGAGTGAAATCCGGCAAAGTGGTTTTATTTCAAATTTATTAATCATCATTATCATTAGCCTGTATACGACTAACTGCTGGGCACAGGCCTTCCAACATGGGCGAAACACATGAGGAGCTTTGGTCATAACACCACCATGCTGTCCCAATTCAGGTTGGTGGGCTAAAGCGGTTGCGGTAACAACTGGGACCAACGGCTTAACGTGCCTTACGAAGCACGGAGGAGCTCGAGATTATAATTTAATTGACACATCCCGGGACCGACCATGGCCAAAGTTGCTCTGATTTCGTAATTGAAACCGGAGCGCTCAAACCACTACGCCATCGAGCTCCTCACTACGCGAACGAGCTCCTCACTACGCCACCGAGCTCCTCACTACGCCATCGAGCTCCTCTCTACGCCAACGAGCTCCTTACTACGTCACCGAGCTCCTCACTACGCCACCGAGCTTCTCACTACGCCACTGAGCTCCTCCTCAATACGTCACCGAGCTCCTCACTACGCCATTGAGCTCCATTCTACGCCAACGAGCTCCTCTCTACGCCACCGAGCTCCTCACTACGCCACAGAGCTCCTCTCTACGCCACCGAGCTGCTCATTACGACACCGAGCTCCTTACTACGCCACCGAGCTCCTCACTACGCCACCGAGCTCCTCACTACGCCACCAAGCTCCTCAAGGATCTCGAGCGGTCTTAAGGTCAAACTGTTACGCTTGATGTACTGTCGACTGTACAGACATTACACAAATAAAGAAACAGAGAGAATAACAAAATACTTATGATAATACGTAAGCAATACTGACGTATTATAATAATTAGCAAAAAAATAGGTTTAAAGTGCAACGCACTAGTTAATACTTTCATTGTGAACGTAAATGTATGCTCATCTAGATTTCAGAAATCATTTTTAATAAATTGACAAACATTTAATATTTGTGATCAAAAAGACTGATCTAGAATGGCACTTTTCCATGAAGTTTCTATAACCAGACGTTTTTTATTTTTATTTTCAATACAAGGAAGCGAACGTCTATCGGTAGAGTTTGCTAAGATCCTCTCTGTAAGCCTCTTTGCTGCAAAAGGGCGCTTTTAATAAATTCCGTGTTTTCAGCTCCATTAATTTCGGTACGGTACTAATGAATCAGTCGTTAAAGGCCTATATATTTCCTTCTCATTCTGTCTCATACATATTTCGAAGTACACTATATTGAACTCTCCAGTACAAAAACTACACTTAAAATGTAAGTACCTGACCTTTAAATTTATGACGTTCAAAATATTTCGATAACTTCTAGAACCAAACAAACTAAAGCCTCCAAGATATTGAGACCAACTCAATATATTTTATACGACAATATTTTTGAATTGTATGCCTAAAGAAGACATAAGGAAACTGTTAACGAATTTTTTTGCCATTACATTGTTTTGAACTATACATTGTTTATTATTTTATATAGCTCACTGTACATTTTTTCAGTTAACAGCAATGCAAATTTGCAAATAACTATCTATTGCTATAAGTTTCTTCCTACCTGTTTATGTCAGTTGATGATTTATTCTATATTTAAAAAAATAAATATATAAAATATTAACTTTGTCTAGATTTGATGAAAATCTCCGGACATTGGGGCCAAAACATCTCCATTGGCATCCCCCAAAAAACCGAACCTTGCATTACCTCCGTGAAATTGTCGTCCGATTTCAATTGTTCTTCTTTTGATTGAAAGGGCTCCATATGCTATACTCCATGCTCCCATTTTAATTAGAATCTCTGAACAAACTGTCAAGGTATAGTAAAAAAAATGTAAATAGCTACTGATTACGGTCACCCATCTAGATTAGACTTTGGAAAATGAGATTAGTGGGCTAGTAAAAAGGAGAAATAACCCCTCGTGCGATGACGCCATTTAGACGTTTTTATTGAATAAATAGAATGTAAACGATATTTATTGATGTTGTATTTAGCTTTGAACTTGATAAACGTCTTTGGATTCGAGTTACAAAGTAGTCATCCAAATGAGATGATTGCTTATAAAATCTCTGCTTCTAAAGATATTTTCATCCGAATTCAGGTAATAATTCGGCGACTTGGATAAATTCAACGCTATCATCACTTTAAGCTGTCAAACTGATTTAAAATTGGAAGTTATAAAAAACCAGAACGTTCTCAAATTGAGACCGCTTCTCGCAAACTATTTAACAGCGTGCCTAAGTGACCGGCTTATTGTGTACACTGAGTATATTTACTCCACTAGTCTCCAACTAAGGAGTTAACCTAACACACCGACGTAAATACAAACAACAGTAAGTAACACAGCTTACTTAAGCTCAACTTGAGGTCAGGAATGTTGAATAAGAAGGTTTGTATGTTCTACTGGCTAATAACTATGAAATAATCTTCTGTTCTGTACGTACCACTTAAATTTTTTAACAAAATGAGCATCCAAGTTCCAAATCAGAATTAAAACCGATGAGTTAAACCTAAGCAATTTCTGCTGAACTTTGTATCCACGCTGTATAGTCTCCTGTAAATTAATAAAATAAATAAAAAAAATCTCCTGTCACGATCAAAAAGTTCAGGGAAGCGCTGTTAATCTCTGCGCTTGCATAATATTATTTACTAATAACCTTGCTTTTCATTTTTGAAATGTTTTTTTTATATCAGTGCTTACACAATTAAGCAAAAACAAAACTAATAAATAAAGAACCATACCTAAATCTTGTGAAACAGGATGTATACTACATAATTAAGTTGGTCGCATTACCAAAGCAAGGCCTAATTTTAAAAATTGAGCGACATAAATATTTCAAAGGTAAAATAAAATGTATACCTTTAATATCTTTTGAATACAAAAATAATTATCAAATTTCATCAAACCCACAGAAAAAGCTAAATTCTATGAACGCGATTTCACCATTAACTTCTTTATTACAATTCATCTCGTCGTTAGGAAATCTCAACTTCTCTCTTTTGAAACATCAGCTCCAATTTCAAATTCAGTTAAAATGACTTGCATTATTGGAGACAACTAAGTAAGTAATCTGAGCTTCTCGCCTACATTAAGGACCCATAAATTATATGTTGTTAGAATATTCCTTCCAAGTTCCATTTTAAATGTTTCTGTTCTCAATTGAAACAACTTACGTACGTATAGAATGTTAGTAAGACACCTGTAGAAAAGAACTAGGTAATTAGTCAGAATTGGCTTGGGGTGGATTATTTTACAGAGAAAAGATCATTTCAGAATATCTAAACAAAACGTAGCACTTTTAAGCTGATCTTATGACGCGTTCGCTTTACATATTAAGAGCTAAATATTTTTCTTAAACCACAAAACAAAAAGGCCTTCCTACATGAAAGTAACACGTAAGGAATTTGGGCCATAACACCACCATACTGTCCTTATTGCGGGTTAAAGCGATTGCAGTAACAACCGGGGCTAACGGCTTAATATGCCTTCCGAAGCACGGAGGAAAAGCTCGATTTTACAAATTTTTGATTGCCCCACCGGGACCGACAATGGCAAAAGTTGCTTTGTCTACGTAATCGAAACCAGAGCGCTCAAACCACATCGCCACCGACCTCCTTGAAATAAATACAAAGATTTATTTCTAATGAACCAGCGCCGGCGACCTTGTTTCCGACAGGAGGACTACACGTTACAGGTTAAGTCGACCTATTCCCGTTAAGAGCGTGTAGTTTACATCGTTTCTGACTAATTTGATTATGAGGCACCCTGTCCTAAATCTAACCGTTTTCGAGATATTTCAATTAAATTGATTTTCATAAAATTTTCACGATTTTCGGCTATTAGCTTAGATATCATAAAATATGTGGGTGTTATTATTACTATTATTGGTTTTTTACCGACTTCAAAAAAAGGAGGAGGTTATCAATTCGTCTGCATGATTTTTTTTATTATTTTTACTTGTAGAATAAGATGCTTTATGACCTCAATAACCATTTTTGTACGTAAAATAAGGAAATAGGTCGTTGTGGATGTTTAAAACTTTAAAAAAAGTTTGAAATTTAGAAAGTTTTTTTTTCTTAAGGCAATTTCTGAAAAAATATCATGGCACCTGTTTTGCAGATATGCTTAATAATATCTAAGTTTTATCAGCTATTCAACTAGGTATAACAATCTAGGTTTTCTTAATTTTTGATTTTAACATTATTATAAATGTTTGAAAAATTACTTAGTCATTAAAATATATTAAAACTAGAAAAATTTCACGTCCTGAGGCAGAAATCGAAGGAATCTAGGTTTTATTAAAAAAATCTAGACTAAACTTAGTTTCCTAGGCTACCGGGGAGGCAAAATAAATCCTCTAGAAAGTCGTTTAGGTCTCCTCTTAGGAAATGTTCATAGTGTTCCCCGTTTAAATTATCGGGTAAAAAGTGGGGCCCAATTAAATGGTTTGAAATAATACCCATCCACACATTCAGGCTAAATCTCCATTGTGACCCCTTTACTATTTTCTTATTATGATTTCCCAGATCTTTCGGAGCCCAATAATGAGCGTTATGGTAATTGGTAATCCCATCTTTATCAAATTTCGACTAATCTGTCCACAATAATTTTTTTAAATAAGTGGGGTATTCTAGATCAGCATTTAAAATAAATCTGCAGAAATCCAGTCTTCTCGCAGGATCTCCCTCTTCCATAGCATGTACCGGTGTGTAATGATATGGGTAAAGGTCCGCTATGTGAACGGTAAACCATACTTTCCACTGCGAAAGTCCCAAATCACGCGTAAAAATATTAGTTGAAGTGGTTGGATCCAATCGAAATCGTTCCACTATCTCATTGTTGCTCATGATTTCTTCCTCGTCGTCATCAATCACACGTGGTCTTCCTAGATCTGTCCGACGTCTTGAAATGGAGTCAGTTTCGCGAAGTCTGCAAAAAGCTCCGTCGAACACGCTGACATCCGGCACTCGACGGCCGGGATAGCGTCTTATGTACTCATTGCGAGCATGAGCAGACACACAATTGCAGTATCCGTAACAAATTATCATGTCAGCATATTCTTCGTTTGAATAGGTCTTTTAGGTATAGTTCCGTATCACAAGCACAAATCAACATTTACAAGAAACAGTCCAGAAACAGCCAAGTCGAGTAGAAAACAGAGAATAAAGTAACTAATATCGCATCTACCACGGACGAATCGCATGAGCAGACTAACTAACAAGTTAACTTACAAACAAAAAACCTGTTGTATTCAAACACCCGTTTCTGCATATTATCCTTCTCACTCCCACTTACATAAATCGTAAGGTATCTCGCTCGCACGCACTGCATTAACCTTAGAGGACAATAGGCGACGGGTGTTAGATCTGCTACCTGCGGACTCGTAACTAAGTTTATTCTGGAAGTTTTTTTATAAAACCCTGGATTGTTATACCTCCTTGAATAGCAGATGAAACATAAATATTATTAAGCACATCTGCAAAACAGGTGCAATGATATTTTTTTTAGATATCGCTTAAATAAAAATAAACTTTCTAAATTACAAACTTTTTTTAAGTTTTAAACGTCCACAACGACCTATTTCGTTATTTTACGTACAAAAATTGTTATTGAGGTCATAAAGCATCTTATTTTACAAGTAAAAAACCAATAATAGTAATAATAACACTCACACATTTTATGATATCTAAGCTGATAACCGAATATCAGAATTTTTTTATAAAAATCAAATAAATTGAAATATCTCGACAACGGTTAGATTTAGGACAGGGTGTCTCATAATCAAATTAGTCAGAAATGATGTAAACTACACGCTCTTAACGGGAATAGGTCGACTTAACCTGTAACCTTGTATATGTTACTGACAGACGCAAGATACGTGCTAATTTGACGCCCGCATTCTACTTACCTCCTGTATTGCAAAAATCCACAAAATCACTATTTATACAGGGTGGTGCCGTCAATACGACAATAAATTGAAACACGGGCTATATCAGTGCATAGAAATGGTTTGCCACTTTCAAAAACATCTTATTTATTTGATAATTTCATGACATTTGTATGAAATAATAAAAGATTGGCTGCATTATTTCATACAAGAGATAAGATGTTTTGTTCATTTGATAATTTTGGATGATGTTGGCACCACCCTGTATAGGGAGCAATTTGGGATCAATATACCAATGAATAGCCACCGTTGTATCTCGATCAATTTGTACAGAAATAAATTTTCAATTCAATTCTCCAATAAATAAAACTCTAAATTACAAAAACATACACAAAAAGGTACATTACAAAAACGACAATTTCAAAGCCAAGAATGAACCACGGATAAAAACGAGGAGACTCAGACAATTTGGCAAAGCGTGAGACGTGCTAATTGAGAGAGAGCCTCTTAACTAGTAGTCCTGGTAGCTACTCCAGATGATAATTACGCTCAGTAACAGTTAGCGATATTAAACTCGCTCCATTTGTTCTTAATTGCTTGTGTGTTTTAACCTCGTCGCGTTAAATGCTCTAAAAATATAGCAGTTTGCTTACTACATACTTGTAATAATAATCATAATAGAGTAATAATATTAGAGTTACAAGTACTATGTAGTACTTGGACTATAACATTTTTAGATCATCTTTAAAAATATTATACTTTGCTGATACACTAAAAAGTAGCTATTGACAGTCGGCATTTTTCTTCCTACCATAGATATAATGTATATTGTGATATATATTTATTTTACTTTTATTATTCTCTAGCTCTTGCCCGTGGCTTCACTCTGGTAGATATCGGACATCACTCCAAAAAGTATGCTATGTTCTTCTCAGAGTATCAAACTTTTTTTTTACTTTTAGTGCTAGTGCACTTAAACCCGCACTCAACTTTTATTTATCATACATGACTTTACCTTAAGGTTGCCCAGTAGAGATTGTTACCTTAGCAATAAGGCCGCCTTTTGCATGTTTTTCTTCTCTATGCTTTTCCTTCTAGAGTCTTTGTGCAATAAAGTATATTGATAGATATCTATTCAGTAATGTTGTGCTCCTGCGGTGTGAAAGGTCACATGGTACAAAGAGAAAGCATAACAAAGGAAGCAGTGGGGACTCGTATCCCATGATGTGATTTTTTATATACTACAAGTTGCCAAACAAGCTGACGGCCCACCTGATGGTAAGCGGTTACCGCCGCCTTTAGACACCTGCAATAATAACGTCACTTTGATATTGCAAGTGCGTGACGCTTGAATGCTAGTCTTGTTTCACAGAAAAAAATAAAACGGACACTTATTTTAACTAACCTATTTTAGAAAAATTGTGTCCAAATGTGAGTCTATGTTACAAAACAAGAATTATGAATTGTAATTCCCTCTACTAGTTAATTGGATACCGATTAATTAAGCACTATCTTATCGAGCCGTCTCAACGATATTTTACGGAGACGATCTTGGCCCTAATGTAGGTCATTACAATAACGGACTACCAAAATATCTGGGAATCCTCTTACGGACGGTACGAGCTCACAAAAGCAATCAAGTTTTGTTCCACGTCCCACGGAAATAGGGAAAAACGATGACAATCTTATACAAACTTGCAAATTGCTTCTTTCAGGTACATCCTAGCTGTTTTCTATTAGCTTCGTGAAACGTGAAACTTTTTCAAAGTGCAGGCAACGACGCAAATTGAGATAAATGTCCAATACTAAAGTCGAGTTTTTTCTTTCACATTCAAAATTGATCATCAGCTTGCTCTTTGTAAATAAATGTTTTTATTTTTTTTATTCATAATCGTTTTTAAGTCTGTTAGGAGAAGCACTTCTCCTTTTTTCTTTTTAATTTGAATATTGCACACGTTGATATCATGGTATTGATAGTACGTTATATATTTCATTTTTGCATGAATTAAATTTATATGGTGTTCTAATTTTCTGACTGTTTTAAAAAAATGTTCCGATTGTATCGGTACTAAACTTATTGTCAACTTACACCATAATAAAATTGATGTTAACTATAAAAGTTCTTCTTTTATATAATAAATATTATTGAGTGATAATAGTAATTATGATCATTAAAACTAATTTAAGGTGTTATGAAACTGCAAATATTGTTTTATTTATTTGAAATAAATCGCAAGTACCTAACTATACGGATTGCGGTTGCCGTAGCCTATAGATGCTTGCAAAACAAAGGCCGCATAGGTCGCATGTTGCCTCATCTTTAAAGAATATTCCTTTTATACGTCAAGGGTTAGCCTATAGGCACTCGTACCTCCTTGGGTACTACTTACTCACGCACTTTGTTTGAAAATTTGCGCGTGAACAATCCAAATAAAAAATAGCTATAATAAAGAAATAATTTATTTACGTCATTATAATGTTCCTCACAAAAATTATTAATGAAATAATTCAGCTCTTACTTTTCAACCTCCGATGCAAAAAGGAATAGACCGATTATGATTCGATTTTCGTGTTTGAAAGCTGGTTCGATCGAGATGGTTTTGAGCTATAATTCATGAAGATCTTCATGAAGGTCGGGCGTTTTATGACTATCAGTTCATTTCCTACTTGACAAAAGGGTCTTAGTAACTTTCATAGATACCATTGATTTGAAATTTGGTTTAATGTTGCTTCGGTGGTATTACCAAGACATGCTAACCTTCATCTGATCCTGTACCATCAATAGTCAACGGTATGCTCAATTGTTCAGAAATATACAGCAGATATACATATAGCTTGTTGAGGCTAATAAGAATAGTCTCTTATATAATAGAAGTTATAGCGACCGGGGGCAAATAAAATTTTTCAAATTTATTTTCAATATTACTATAGCAAAAGCCACTTTCATTTCACGTGTATATGCTGCTGAATGTGTGAAACAACATTCCGCAGATTGAAATTAGAATCAACACAATTTAGTGTGTGTGTCCTCATTTGTCCTCCCCAATGACGCCATTAAACCTATTTGCTTCGAAAACTGTTTCTGCTATTATGGCTAGTGCACCGTTTCAAATTAATTTTGTTTAATCAGCGGCATTTAAGCGAATCGTGGATATTGGTCTAAATAACAGCGAAATCAAGTATTATTAGAGACAAACAAGCTGACAGCCCATCTGGTGGTGAGTGTCTACCATCGCCTATAGACACCTGCAATAAAAAGGAAAAAATCACTTGCTATTACAGGTGCGTAGTCATCCCGAGGCTCAAGATGAAATGGCTGCCATGCCCAGCTACATCTCTAGTCTATGCGATTCTCCAAAGTCAAAAGCCTTGAATTCGTGGCTGGCGGCAGCGATATGATACCTTTTGGCGTTTGTTTGACAACCATTTGACAACCGTTGGTGAGACTAGCGTTCTGACGACGAGCACAAAGTCATTTCAGTCATTAACACAAGAACAACTTGATCGAAAAATATCAATTGTGCTTCAGGTCGTATGTCCAAAACAGCGACAAACATAAACAGCCAAGATATCGACTAAGAGATAAGTGAATATGGTGGCTCGTCGTCTTGTTAGTCGTCAAGCTAGATGGCGAATATTTATGTTAGTGACTATAGCACCTTACAATGAGATAGCTATAACAGGCACACACATGCACAGAGTCTCCTCCTCCAAATGTTTTGTTGTGATTTGAGATCGCTATTCGGAAGGTGTCGGCAACAGTCGGCATTCGTCGAGCGCCTTCAGATCAGAGGACACTCGGTGATACTCGAGCAGAGATATACCTACTTCCTCCACTCAAATGATGTTCAGTGGACGAAGTAAGAACATTGAAATCTCCACATGAAAATGTAATACATAACAGTAGTAGAGTCTACTTAATAACTAAGCTATCTTTTTTCTACGCAAAACGATCGCTTAGTTATTTAGTAGACTCAAGTTCCAAAAAGCTTATGTGGCAAAATACAACGACATAAAACAATTTTATTGTATAGCTATAGCCCAACAACCAACAAACATTAGCTTAATCAGTTTCCACATATTCAATGCAAAGCCTACATTGCTAATCAATAGTAAACGAAATATAGGTACATTGGCTCTACTAAATATTTCAAATTGAATTTTATTTTCAAGGTATAGTCTAACCTTGGTCAGGAAAAATCTTGTTAATTACTTATTCACTCTGAGAAAATCCCAGGTGTAAACCAACACCAACATTATTATTAATGCATGAGGTAACAGTCGTTTCTCGTAACAAACCTTCTAATTATTTTAATTTAAACCAATACAAAACAAAACCAAAAAGGTTTTGCGTGAAATATTGCTCGCACTTGTGGGATGGCTCCGTTGGCGGAGGTATTTGGATACCTCCTTGATGCACTGGATATATATTTCATCCTTCCTATAACATAGGTTCCTTCAAAAGAGGCGTGAAAAAGCACATTTTGGACCGGCGAGGTGGGCCTTCTCCTCGGAGCAGTGTCTAAACTGCACTAGATGTCTTCGCATATGGACTCTCCTTACCGCTTCACATCAGGTGGTGTTGAGTCCTTTGTCGTGCGTTATATATAAAAAAATACTAGATGGTCTATTACCTATTTAGCTTAACAATCAGAATGAAACATATAGCATACTACCAACACCTGACAAGCCTGAAAGACAGTCAATAACGTTGGGGTTGTAGCTTTGACCTTAAAAAATTACCACAAAATATGTGAAAAAAAAAATAACATAAAAAATACCTACTTTAAAATACTAAAAAGTCAAAAAACCAATAAATTTAAGTACCTACGTATCTAACATCAAAAGTTACCTACTTATCTTTTATCAGTAGAGAGCGTAGAGAGATCGCTGGCGCTTTGGTTTTGATTACGAAAATAAAGCAACTTTTGCCATGATCGATGCCGGGTGGGTAAATCAAAAATGTGTAAGCATTGACGCTTATCATCCTTAGTTAAATGCAAAATATTTAACTTTAAATTAGACAGTATCTAATAGCATAATGCTCGGAGTCATAAAAATGGCAACTATTCCGCATCGAACAAAAAAAGAATAACCTAAATCGGATCAGAAATCTCGGCGTAATCGGTGTACATACATAGAAAAAAAACATACCAACCAAATTGAAAACCTCCTCGTTTTTGAAATCAGTTAAAAATACATCGAGTGAAGAGCTTCACACTATAAGGTAAGGCAATTGAATGGGCAAAATGCATATGATTTTTCGGTTGTGTTCAAAACATTTTTTTTTTTTAGTTCGTAAATTATATGTTAGCGGTACGACTCCGCTATTTCATTTCATAAATCCGATCGATCGGTTCAGAATGTAAAAGTTCTCTCGTATTTGATAAAAGAAAAGAAACAAAACCCTTTGTGTTACAAAAGTTTTGGTAGAACATTATTTTTATACGGCTGCAATCAATCATAAGTAAATCCTTTTCCATTCGTATCCATAATCTAGGCAATAAAGTCCGCAATTCGAACAGGAATTTTGACGCAAAAGAAATGTCAAATCGTAATGCGTAGAAAACATCAAGAACGGACTATACTGTGCGAAGGGGGGAGATCCCGAATTACACCGAAATAAATTGCTTTTAACCAATATAAAAGATTTCAGTTTACGATTTCTATAGCAGTATTATCTAATCGAACGCTTCTTATTATTGAAATGTTTCAAAGCTTCGGAAAATTAACTCCTCTATCGGTTATTGCAATGAAGAGATTTTTCTAGTCCACTGCTATTTTGGCTGATATTGCTATATTGATAAATCGACATTTAACCACATTACCATTATCATGGTGGGTACAGGCCTTCCTACATGGGAGAAAGAGAAACACATGAGGAGTTTCGGCCATAACACCACGCTGGCGGTTTAAGCGGTTGCAGTAACATCCGGGACCAACAGCTTAACATGCCTTCCGAAACAAGGAGGAGCTCAAGGTTAAAAAAATTGGACTGACCCATCGTAGGATCGACCACGGATGTTGCTTTGTTTTCGTCATTTAACCCAAAGCGTTCAAAACCTACGCCACAACTGAGCTGTTAAGCCACAGTTCTACTTTACTCTATAGCTATTCAATAACATAAGTATTAAATTATTACCGAAGCATTAAAGATATAATCATAGCAAGGCGAGTTATTCTATAGAATATCATCAAAACCCGTCTTGGTGATATACATTACAGTGAGGGTACTGTGGTGTCGAATATCGCGTCGTTGTCGTCAAAATTATGAGAAGTATTTTATTTACTCGTTACGGCAAACTATTCTCCGCTATTATCCAATACGAGTCCATGAATAAAAAAGAATGGTAAACCACGCATCTAAAAACAAAAAGTGAATCACCCGAACCAAGCCGCACGTAAGTCACGAGCAATATGTCAATTTTGATAGTTCGTGACTATTTACATACAACTAAAATCAAATGACAAGCAGTCTGACGGTCCACCTGGTGACTCCAGTCACCTATAGACACCCGTTATAAGAAAGAAAAGGTCACGCCCAGTAATTACACTGGCTACCTTTCCCTTTAATCCAAAACTGCGAACTGCTTTACGGCCTAAATAGTATAATAGTGGTCGTCTGGCTGGGGGTACCTACCCAGACGACCTTACACATGGGGCCTACCACCTAGTGTAATAAGGATGCAAAAATTTCAAAAGTGGATAAATAAATAATATTGCTTGTGACTGCGTTACTTGACACAGACTATCACTTCCCCCGTCATTAGCCCACTTGTTACCCAAGTGAATAATGCGTGATTTTAAACGCTAGTTAAATCACGCATTAATTAATTACCCAACAAGAAATATGCTTGACTCTATTTAGGCTTATCTTCTTCAGTAAAGAAACAGGAAAAGAGTAACTCACAAAGAGATCAATCCGTTTGAAGAGTGTTCGCAATTTGCATTCAATTCATTCAAAATTTTTATCCCTTTCAACCATTTCAACTTTGATATCGGATGGATGAGTTTTTAAAGAACTATTTACGGGTATTTTGAAACGTGCTGCACAGTAAACAATTGTTGCAATACGTATTGTTGAGTTTTTCAACAATAAACCGATGCGCTCACAGCGAATGTGTGACGATTGTGTATGAAAATTCATTAAGAAGATTAACAACAGTTGAACAACGGTTATAGCCGACACATATTGCTTTATAAATTCTCCCGAAGCCACGAACACTGTATTGCGTAATGAAGCAGTTCCCTTTGGGAGTGACGATTAATGATCTTTAGACGTATGTCACGGCGGTTATAATACAGACGTAATATACATTACCCTAAGTGCCCAGCACTATGTCTGCGATAGGGTTTGGGAAACGTTTGATATTTACGTTAGTGGCGTTATTATATTACAATTATGATTTAAATGGCCATCCCCTCCACTCTAAGGCAAAGCATAAATAAAAATATATTTTTTATAATTTACATTACAACATTACCTAGAGAACCAAAGTCACAGACATAAGCACATAGCACGCAGAACAGAAGGCCGGTGGGGCGCAAAGTAGGACAACCTCCCTTTTAATGGACAGATGACCTGGTCGGTTAGGGTCGCGGGGAGCCGTTGGATGAAAATGAAAAATGAAAATGAAAATATCTTTATTCAATTAGGCCCCCCAAGAAGCACTTTTGAATCGTCAACATTCAACATTCCTACTGTAAATATATGATGTGCTCATACTACAAATCCTAGTAATCCGATTGCTGGAAGCAGGCTGCGGAGAACCGTTCCCTTTAGAAATCGATAGGGGAGGCCTTTGTTCAGCAGTGGACATCATAAGTTGGTATAATGAATTTACTAGTGTACACATACAAAATTTATGAGAAGTGAGTCATAATGTTTTTACCACTCCAATGTTGAGCGCCCAAAGATCAGAACCAAATAATATAGTGTTGTATTCCTGCAGTGAGTAAGGTCCCTAGAGCTCTTTAGGAAATTTTATGTTGGAAGCAGAAGGACTCGTCTCCTATGCTGCAAACATAAATGCTTTTTCATGGTTTTTATAGGCAGGGCAGCGCGTGAGTAGTGCCTACTTATGTGCTACGACTACGAGTGTCTACAGGCTACGGTATTGAACTACGAGTGTCTACAGGCTACGGTATCTATCTGCGAGTTTCTACAGGCTACGGTATACCACCGCTTATTACCAGTTTTGTTTGTTTAATATAATAAACATTTATTGAACTATGTAGGTTTTGAAAGATGTTTTTATATTTTTTTTAGTATTTATTTATCCGTTATCATGTATTCATAACACAAGCTGATACTACATTATCATAGCACATAGCAGTTTGTTGTGTATCTGTTAGAACACAATTTTCTTTAAAATCGAGTTTAATTTTACAAAAGACTATAAGCTTCTATTTTTAATACCAAATAGCCAATCATTACCAATACGGTCTGTTGCAGTCTTTAATATAATAATCGTGATGTTTTGGAATTTACAGCTTATTATGTGTTGTATTTTAATTAATACATAGCATAAGACCAACCGTTTTTTTTTTCAACCCAAGTTATTATGTTATATTTTGAATCACTAAAAATAGACGAAACGTGGTGATAGGCGGCTGCTGCCGGGGCAGGCTTGCTCGCCTTCTCTCTCTCCTTGCTTCGCGTTAATGGTCACTGTTCTAACCTAACCTGACCCAAATGATTCACTGACTATAGTTCAGATCTATTATTAGTAAGCAACAAATACAATGCAAGTAAACATGTAAGCAGACATGTAATCAATCATTTATTAATTAATTACAACAATAATTATTGAGCATTGGCATTGTGCTACCGGTTGCTTGAAATTATTGAAAAGTCAACTAAGGGCGATAGTAGGCAGCGTGCTGTAAATCCATTAAAATTGTGGAGTAAAATTTGACGTTACGAATATTATGCAAACTGAAACTTACTTGCAAATAGAATTATGGGAAACAAAACAGCGATGTAACACTATTTTGATAAAATTAACAAAAATATATAAAATTTTGATTCGATGTTACAAAATTCGAAGAAGTGTTCAAGATTGAATTAAAAGATCTGCAAAAAGTGTTATGGAAAATGAAAATCGTTATATTTATTTTCGATAAAATCCCCCATCACCTCCATCATGGATCCCCATATCATTATGTAAATACTAAGAAATAGTTAAATTGGGCTTAGAAATTAAAACATAAAGACTATTTAAAATAAAGTAAGAGTCACCGGCCATGTTATAAAGGGTAGTTGTAGGTTCAAATCCCTTCGAAGGCGCGCGTCCCCCGCCGGAAATAGTCCGGCGATGGCGGCAACGAGCTGAAATATCCACGATACGTGCATGGCGGGACCGCATGGAAAGTCCTGCCGCCGGTCGTTGGACGATAGACGGCATTCGGCCCAATCTGGACCAATGGTTGAGACGTCGGCACGGGGCACTCTCCTTCCGGCTAACACAAGTGCTAACAGGACACGGCTGCTTCGGCGGCTACCTGTTTGGCACTGCCGGTAGGGAGTCAACCCCCCGTTGCCATGAGTGTGGTAGTGATGAGGACTCTGCGCAGCACACGCTGCAACTCTGTCCAGCGTGGTCGGCACAGCGCGCAGTCCTCATCGCCGAGATTGGCGCAGATCTCTCGATGCCGGCCGTCATTAAAACGATGGCCCGCAGCGAGACGTCATGGTCAGCGGTGGCCTCTTTCTGTGAAGACGTCATGACGCAGAAAGAGGCGGCGGAGAGGGCCCGCGAGGATGATCCCGCGGCGGACCCGATCCGAAGGCGGAGGCTAGGCCGAAGGAGGCGGCTGCATGCACAGCAGCAGCAACTCCAACCGCCATAGTCTAGGGTGCGGGGCGGTAGAGGGGGGCTCTACCGCCTGATAACGTGCCCTTAGACTGGGAGAGTGTCAATGCCACGGCACTCTCCGACCTAGATGGGTCGTAAGACAACCACAAGGCGCGGAACTGGACGTGTGCGATGAGCTACCTTGGTTCGCGTCACATGTGGTTAGTGGCAATCGTCAGTTTTTAGTGGGTAGGCCGGAGACTAGCTCTGGAGACTCCCACATAACCCAGGGGCAAGCCCCCCTTCTCCCCTGGGTACCCATAAAGGGTTTTCTGACGTTAAAAAAAAAAAAAAAAAAAGGTTCAAATCCCTTTCTAGTAAACATCTTTTTTCTTTTATAGGTTAATATTTTTCTGATTGATGCTACTTGATAATATACATTTAGTAACGGTATGGTATCCCCTTAGAATCAGTTTGTTTATTTAACAAATAATGTACAAAAAAATAATAAAGTAATGGAAAGGACTTTCGAGGTAAAATGTACAAACCTATTGCTTATTGCTAAATAAAATCTCTTCCAGCAGTTCTACCACTGAGCAATGAGAATAAAAAATAGACGTTTGTATATTGGTTCAATATAATTATACTTTCCAACCTTAAATATTCCTTTTTTTATTTGCACAAAAAGAATTAAGTTCCATTCAGTAGTCCTTGAGTAACACAAATACTTCCCCGGTGATTTTAGGTTACACGCGTTTAAATACAAAAACATACCATTTCAGATAGGCCAGTTAGCGAACCCGAGATGAAAACGTTTGTTTAGGTCTGTGTTCCTTGTTCTAGGTCAACAAAGCGCAACTTCTAACCGTAAGCAAGAATGTAGGCCGCTCAAATAAATACAACATCTTAAGAACGTGCCATCGCTTCGAACACGATATGATTATACGCTGTTTACTTTGGCTGAAGGAAAATATAAAGGTTAGTCACTGTTTATTTTGTGTCACCAAGAGTTCAATTTTGTGTTGGTAACACTCGCGATCAGGTAAAGTGAAAATTGGGACTATCCGGTTCAAGTGCACTCCAAAAACCGCGCCTATTACGACGGGGTGAAGGCGGTCAAAAGTTTCGATTGTCACGCTTGATATGCTGTTGGATATATTTTATTTAATATATGTGTTTTTGTAGTGTCACGAATGTGCATCAGTAACTTACATCTTTCTTTTCCACTGACGTCAAAAAAGATGAGATTATTTATGATATCAGTACATATCGTGTCTCCGCTATAAATCCCCACAAACTATAAAATTAACATAAAGTATCACCCATTAATAACAATTTACTTTACACATAACTTTTTCTCTTGATTTTAATCGACTTCAAATAAGGAGGATGTTATTAATTCGACAAGTTTCTCTTTTTTAGTTGTTTTATCTTATATCTCTGTAAAATGTCAACCGATTTCAATAATTATTTAAATGTTCGAATGAGTATTCGACCAGGTTGGTTCCATATAAATTTCACCAGGATCTGATGAAAATCTTCGAAGACTGACCTTGGAAATTTTATCACCAAAATTCGAAAAAAACAAAAATGAAAACATCAACTGACTTCAAACCACTAAAAAAGCAGAAATAACAATATTTTATTAATTTTTATTTTCATCTGCTGTAAAAGTATTTTTGAAGTTGATGCTAGGCTGTTCCTAGAAACATTAGAAAGTGAAGCACTTACTCCAAAAATACCTTTACATCAGATAAATAGTAGGTACGTAAACTTAGTTATGTCTGCTTTTTTAATGTTATGAAGTTGGTTTTCATTATTCGCTTTAAAAAAATATTTGGTGAGCGCGGGTGTAGTGGCCAAGGTGCTACGAGCCTCTACGGGCTACGGAGCCTCTAGACGCTCGTAGCACCTCTAGACGCTCGTAGACTCACGTGCTACCTACCCTATAAACAAGGCAAGTAACGCACAGCACGGCAGCGGTTACCGTAAACCGCTTACTATCAGACGGTGCGTACGCTTGTTTGGCAGCTTTCTCATATAAAAAAAAACTAAAATCAATACTCGTAATGCAACTCAGAAAGTAAGATTTTCTTATGTCCAACTTCCTCGCTGATACCTTTAAAACTACATCTTGTTAGATAAGAAATTAAAATGCCATAAATTTAAAGTTTGTCCGATCCTGTCATAACTTTGTCATGCTGAAAGACTTTAGCGATCCCCTCATTTACACTTACCGATAAAAATCTCTAGTCATGCACTATTAATGAAAATCCTTAAAGGTTTTACATACAATCGATATTTACTCGAGTTCTCGTTACAAAGTTAAATAGCTTTAACAGCTTTAATAAAACGATGCAAACGGAACCGAAATAGGCATTAAAGTTTCTAGCTTTTCTAGCTTTAGCATTGTTTCTAGCTTTTAATATACAAAGTTTTAGTACTCTTCATAGGAAAATTTGTAATGCAACACGTCAAGAATTACGTATAGCCGTAGCCCGTACCTGACGCCTTAAGGAACCTAAAATATCGTTATTGAGCTAATCTAGTACATACCAAAGTAATTTCGTATGTTCGACGGTATCGTTCGAGCAAAGTATCGAGCTAAGTTTAGTAGAAATAAGCTGTCTGTATGCTGCACGCTACGAAACGGTTTTGGATTAATTTTATTTGAGAGCGTATCGGTATTTTTCGTCTTAAACTTGAAGCTGCTTGACCAAGTAAGCGCTTTAAAATATCACTTCTAGCTTACGATGAGTGAGTAAGAGTGGTCTATCTTATAAGACACTAAATTCTATTCAATTTACAACAATTATAACACCAAAGGTACTCTGCTTATTCCCTAAAGAAGTATCTTTAAGCAGCAACACAGTGTATATCTGCGTTAAAAAAATGTTGATATTAGAACTTATTCGAAACTGATGCTGTCACTGTCTTTCTTTTTGGAGGGAAACTGTTCTCAGTCTCACCAGAAACTTTAAATACTAATATTCCAACTGATTTTTAGTCACGTCAAGTCTTTATAAAGGTTTTTATTTTAAGCCCGAGTTCTTTTGCACTTTATCCAAATGGATTCAATGAGACAATCGTAAACCGATCCGAAATACCCCACATTGTAACGGGAGCTATTTACAAACGTCCCTCGTAAAAGACCTAAATGAACTAAAGGTTCAAGCAAGAAATAAATAAATGTATAACTGTCGAATCCATAGACATTTATTTACTAGGATGTCTAAATTCTTAATTTCTTGACTAACTTTACACTAAGTGTAAAACATCATTAATCAATTGTTTTTTAATGAAATTGACATGAAAAACTTTCTTGTTGAAATGTGACTAAGTATTTATTTATTTATTATTATCTGAGGCGCAAAAGGTACCAAAGGGTAGAGCATCGTGGCATAGTCATAGTCACGACCCCATATATCTTAGATTATTTTTATGACCATCAACTCCACAAAAAAGTGTAATAAAAATCGCCTCAACAGGCCAAAGTACCTACCATAAATATCATTTCAGTGGTTGAATTTCTATTCAGTTATTATTTGTGCTAATCTATCAAACTGCTTGTGTGTTTATTTTTAAAATTAATCAATGTAGTATATATTTATTGCCACTTGATTGTACGTGTCCTTCATATTAACAAGTTTGTTTTATACTTTATGACCTCACATAAATGAAGGTATTGAAAAGGGAATGAAAAATGGAGAAGGAAACCTAATTTTAATGACAGTGGAAAATATAGTAAAAAGTCAAACCCCTAAGTATAATGTAGTGTGTCTGTGTCTGTCGCATCGTATGATCGATGACGTAGCGTGGCGTGACCGGTGGAGCGGGGAGAACGGCCGGCGCCTACGCTGTTTGCGACGCTCCCTTAGTCGGCGACTCGCGAACGCAATGGATATTTCTTTTTATCATTATCTGTGGCTTTCCTTTTGGTTAAAAAACATACAGACGAATTGATAACCTCCTCCTTCTTTTGAAGTCGGATAAAATGGTGGTTTAGTTGATTTGATCAAGGCTGTGTCTGGAGAGGACTCCATTTTATTATTTTTTTAAATCTTTTCCACTTCTGGTTTTTAATAGTAGTTTTATTGTGCAATAAAGATTATAATTTTACTTGGCAACAAAATGTCACAGTAGTTTATTATCCCTGCCTTATAATAATGATATCCCTAAGTCTACGATTGGCATTTCAGAAGCGAATATTGATTGTGATTCACAAAATGAGCGTCCAATCACACTGTCACAAAGACGATAAATTCATGAATACTAACAATTAAATTTACTCAGAAATTTGAACCTCTGAGTGCTTTAGCGACGCAGTAGTCTCCTTCTCGTTATAATTGTGCTTTTAATGAAGAGAGAAGTGGGAAGCTCTTAGACAAGACACATCACACTACCAAATCAAAAGTGATGTAACTCAAAATGTAAGCTATTTTTAAAAAGGCAAATTTCGCAGGTTTTTTTTTATACAAATTACGGCAAATGACTCAACACCACCTTATGTAAAGCCGTAAGAAGAGTCCATATACGAAGACAGTTAGTGCAGTTTAGACATTGCGCTTATTTTGGAGCTCAAAATATGTAAGATGTATGTATGTAGCCATGTCGATTATGTCGGTATAAACAAAAACAAATCTTCAACAAAACTTCACACCTAAATTCAACTTCAATGTCTTCATTTATTTATTCATAACACTCGGATACTTATAGATTAAATATGGAATTAATTAAAAATCAACACTACACTAATGTCCAAGACAAAATATTGTAACAGCGTCGTGTAATCAAAACAGAATCGTTACAAATAAACGTGTGTATCCCGATGCAGACATCGAGTCGATT
Source organism: Nymphula nitidulata (assembly GCA_947347705.1). Classification (NCBI taxonomy): domain Eukaryota; kingdom Metazoa; phylum Arthropoda; class Insecta; order Lepidoptera; family Crambidae; genus Nymphula; species Nymphula nitidulata. The sequence continues at coordinate 14,392,385 of OX374626.1, read as the reverse complement.
GTCGAGCGAGAACTCACAATTAGATTTGCCTCTCCCGAAGCACGTGCCGCCGGTAATCCTGTTTGGAAACCTCTCGCAACAATATTACGTATCATCGCGAAGGAATCGAGAACGTGAATCTTATGACTACACATAATGTAAGTTAAAATTGACTATTAGGTGACAATTCAACTACTGCTAGTGGGAAAGTGCAGAAAAGGAACCTTACCTATTTGAAATATATCAGATACGTATTTGCCCTAACCTACAAAGTATGCCATAGTAAGTTACGAATTCGCGAACTAAGTTGTTGAATGAAATAATCAAGTTCGCAACAGAATGTGACAAACAAACAAAATATATTTAGAGTAGCTTTTGCCCGCGGCTTCGTCCGCCTGGATGTCGGTTATTACTCTAAAAAGTATCCTATGTTCTTTCCAGGGTCTCAAATTATCTTCATACTAAATTTCATCTAAATCGTTTCAGTGATTTAGGTGTAAAAGTGTAAGAAACAAACAAACTCACTTCCGAAATTATAATATTAGTTAGGATGGTATGTTATTGTATCGTATGATGTAAGCGAACACTAACAGTGAATTTTAATTAATTATTAAATGTTAAATTCATTATTTTTACTCTTAAAACTAGCCGCGAGGAATAAATGTTAGAATGTGTATTTTTTAAAATAATAAATTCTGCAATTTAGGCAATAAATAGCTTATTCGTTTATATAAGCTCCATTTAAAATTTAACATTACTAATGCCAAAATACGGACTCTGTCTTATCACTGAATCAACAAAACGAGTCACGTAACTGTTCTTTTCTTATTTATCCAATCACTTAAAAATCTGTCTCAAATGTACCCAAAGGACTACAATATTCGGACAGCTTTTTATTTTTATTCCGGGGAAATCCTAGAGTACACGCACTGAAATCTTAATTTATCTTGTAGAATTCAAAATGAAAGTTATCTTGTAGAAATATTATATCTACAATCCCCTCACTATAAAGCATCTTGTATCACCATTGATTTAGAAAACCGTGCTCTTAGACAGTTGTGCTTATTATTACAGGTGGAAAACCTACAACGGACAATTTTCTTTGGCGTCTATATATTTTTCTGTATTCTAGTCAAAAAACTATTTTTATTATTTTAAGTAAGGGTGCAAATTCTTTTCCTTCGAGACAACAATTTATCATAGCATTCAATATTGAGCCAAACTAACCAATGGACAGACAACTAAAGCAGATCAAAGCGGTTCCGACTGAACCACTCGAAACCCCAAACCACTCAAGTGAAATTACCGCAAGTCAATTTCTTATTTCCACCTTTGTAGTACAAAAGAAAATGTTACGGCTTAGAAAGTTTTTTCCACTTAAAGAAGTACTCACTTAAATACTTAATTACCTGTTCACAACATTTTGTGGCCGAACTATTTCAATGGAACATTTTAGTGGTATTTTATCTTTTTTTTTGCTTTCTCTACAGATTTTTTTAAGGATTGAAGTACTTTACTTTTACTGCTTTTAATGACTTATTTATCTAAAAGAACGAGCGAAAACGAAACAAAATTCACATAAAATACTATAGAATACACTCTGCGACAAATTTTGTCAAACTAAAAAAAAGATAGGTACTCACCTAATTATTTTGCTTTTTGTAGTAATGAGTTAATTTTTAACTACAAGCCAGTTATTGAATATTCTGACCCATAGGCTTAGAAATTCTTTCCTAATAGAACAAATGTGAACAAGTATGGTGCAATCAAGCCTTTCACTTGTGACCGAGCCGAGGCTCAGTCACAAGTGAAAGTGCTCACAAAAGAACTCCTAAATTAATACTTTAGCTAATTGCTATCATACGATAAACTTATTAAGATTGAGCTCCAGCTCACGGGATTTTTTTCCCCGATTTATCACAATCGTATTGAATTGAGAATAATGTCGTGAATAATATAATAAAGAGGAGGCAATATAAATTCAGGCTTTTAAAGCACTACTTTAAACCAAATGTTCTAATTTCAATTAAAATTACATGAATGTATGTTCTTCTATGTTGCTTTAATCCTAATAATTCAATATTAAACAGTTTATCCATGAAACAGCAACTAAGTCAGCTAAAGCAAAGACAGGCCTAATGTCGTTTCGCTTCGATTGTTTGTGTGTCTGTTAGCTTGTAACTACAATATATCTATAGAAGCTGTATTTAAGAAAGCCACAGAATTTACATAAACCAATTTGTATATTCAATAATCAGACTGGAGAGTTTGTTTACCAGTCTTTTGTTTCGCTGAATGAAAATTGATTTCTGAATTTATTCAATCAAATCACTCCGCCAAATTTTAATTGCTTATTTGGAACTTTCTAATGCTTTGTATAACGACACTTGGTATTAAAATGGAGTTTGGACACTGGTTTTAAGCCAATTTAAACGTCTAACTCGTTATTGAAAGTCGTTGACTAAATCGTGTTAGTACAAAGGCTTCACACAAATAGGGTAAGCTCTTTTCGTAAAACTAATCCCATACGCTTGTATAAATCCAGACTGACTCGAAAATGCGTGACCCTGTTTTATCGACATCTGAAATACATCTAAAGGCCCAAATATTATTATTGTGAACATGTAGACCTTACGTTATCTAATATATACAGAGGAAGTTGCCTACTATCAGATCTATATTGGTTGTCATATTAAAATCTCATATCAATTATTATTGATTTATTCTAGTACAAGTCGAATAGGAGTGAGTTGACTGTAATTGAATACGTACGCAATACGTTTTATGCTTGTATTGTATTTTTGGGTTTTGGAATAATCCCGCTACTGACGTTTTCCATTATGTATCCAAATGAGCAAAATGGCATAATGTTTGAAATATGAAAAATAAAGGCACATTGTTTACATTAGACGCAAGAGCATATGAAAATGTTTATCTGCAATATTATTCAAAATTAGTACCTATAAAACATATATTACTTAAATGAAAAAATTATATGCTCCAGGCGGGAATCAAACCCGCGTCTCCAGGGGTCCGGCCTAGTGCTTCGGTGGCGTAGTGGCAATTATTTGTAATTGTTACAATAAAGTAGGCTCTTTAAACGCACAAAATCAAACATAAATGTCATATATTAGATGTCAATAAATAAGTATTCAAGTAATTAATAAATATTCAATAATAAATAGTCAAATATTCAAAACAAAATAATGCAGGTATGCCATTACATGTCATTTATTATATGCCAATTATGCCAATGTCATTATTCCAAGTCCATGTTCATTCATAATTTATTTGTTAAAAGTTGCAATTCAATACATGCCGTGTCAATATTTCTTAGTTATGATTTAAATATTTGTGTAGAGAATGAGTCCTTGCAGATAGGCAGGCTCACATTAAAAAAAAGCAAACATGCAATTTCAATGCACTCTTGGGAATCAATGCTTCGATCTATAATAAAGACGGATTTGTCCAAACAGTCCAATTCCATTTAATGAAGTGGATAATGTCAATCATTCATGCTCAATTCGAAAGTTGGCAATCAATGTAGGTTGATATAATTTATCTTTTGGGGTTGGACAGAGTTCATCATGCCAGCCTATGACGCCCACTGCTGAACAAAGGTTTCCCCCGTCGATTTCCAAATGGAACGGTTCTGCGCAGCCTGCAACCAACGGCTCCCCGCAACCCTAACCAGACCAGGTCGTTTGTCCATCTAGAGGCCGTCCTACCTGCACTTTCCGATACCGGGTCGCCATTCTAGAACTTAAAGCCCCACCGGCCGTCTTTTTTGCGTGATATGTACCTTGCCCAATGCCACTTTAACTTGCTGATCTTTTTAGCTATGTCAGTGACTTTGATTCACTTACGGAGGTCTTCATTTCTCAATTTTAACACTTAACTTAGCTCGTTCCATAGCTCGTCGTGTGACTGCGAACTAGCACAGAAAGCCCTTAGTAAGTTAGATTCATTGAATGATATATAGCAATAACGTGAGAGATGCAAAGGTTAAAACTGTTCATAGGCAACCAAGACCGCTCACTATCAGACCCGTTCTATGTTTGTCTGCCACATGATTGCGTTTGTAACACCCTGTTGACTGCTCACGCAGCGACATAAAATTCAAGCAATATCGTTACGTATGGTTACGTAGATAGTATGTTGTGTTATGTAGATAGCAGGCTATCAAGTCTCCCTGCAGCCTGGATAGGTACGCTTCCGCTTTGGCGCCCTTACTCGTTGAAGAAAGCAACACTAGAAATTAATGTAATTTGGCTGCGATCTTCTGTAAAATGGATAAACTACTAAGATGCCCTACGTTTATTTTTTATGCAATATTCTAACCCTATCATTATAATTTTCTATTCCCTTCTAAATGGATAAACTACTAAGATGCCCTACGTTTATTTTTTATGCAATATTCTAACCCTATCATTATAATTTTCTATTCCCTTCTCCTTTGTCTACTTATATGTATACGGAATACATGGAAAAGATACGAAATATATACTCTCTATGAAAATAAGAACCTACGCGAAGATATAAACGATACGCTCCTTACGTTTTTTGTTTTCACATGAATGACTCGACATCATTTGCTATATCATTTTCCACCTAAATAAATCGACTAATGTAAATTTTCAATTTGCGAAAGTAACATTGACACGGCCGCAGTGAGGCGCGTTTGCGGAAGTATGCTTTAACGGCAATTTAGAATCCATTAATAGTCCGTGTCAGACCGCAATCCTGCCGAAGTACTGTAGTAACTTTAAATTTGAAATCACTGCTTTTATGATACATCTATATCCACTGATATACAGACTTCTTGTTTATTTAATTTTTTGTAAATTCAGATTTAATTATTGCTCGGTTTAAGCTTAGCTTTTGATTTTGAAAACTTTAATTTGTAAGTTCCTACCTATTTATAGTAATCTACAACTTTTGTATCATTTTTGGACATGTTACAAGGTCACTGGCTTACTCTCAATAAATTAACAATACAATATCTATTGTGTCTGGCTTAGAAATACTTCACACATTTATCAATTATTTGTTGTGAAGAAAACAATTTGTTGATCTTGAAACCATTTCAAGTTTATTTTAATAACATAACATTATAAACTAAGCGGGTATCCTCTCATCACGCTTTCAAATATGACCAAACAGAAACATCAAGTATCAATATCCTCGAAATTATGTTTAAACTTTCCACATATCCTTTTAAGACAAACCATTTAAGAGGTTAATCTGTAGAAATGAAAGAAGTTTCAATTGAAAATGGTTGAATATTGTGAAGCTTCTTTACAAAAGGATTTGATTGTTTCGAACTTAAAGCTCTAAATATTTATTTTCGTATAGAAACGTTTGGACTTTAAAACCTTTTACAAGTTGAGTCAAGACTTTTGCAAAATATCAATATAAAATTTTTCTCATTGTAAATTATATATAATATTTAAGGAAAGGGATTTTCCTTCCTGCTTTAACATGCCCATATTAAAGCAGGAAGGAACAAAAGACTCACATACACTTTTACTTACTAAAAATATGAAAACCTCTGGAATGAAAAATTTCGCTTGAACGGTGAAATTTTGGAACTTAAAAAGGTACATTTATGTACTAGTCTACTAGATGTGAAGGCAGATTTCGTTTAAACATTAATTATTAAAATATTTGAAGTTAAATATGAAGGAAATGCAAATTCAACAAACAGCAATTTTCAATTCAACAAGCGAGTAACGGAGATCACCGCATTTCTGATGACACTACCACTTCATCAGAACTCTGTTTAATTGGACCGTTTCATTACACATTGCTGACGTATACTTAAACTGAATGGCGTAAAAATAGAAAAAGAATTCCATCAAACATAGACGGATTTTCAATAGGGGTATTATGGGTATGTCCTTTAAAATCTGCGGTAGAGTTGGTATGAGATTATTTATAATTGGTAAATTATTTTTGACTTTATTCCTGCATAATCAGAGAATAACTGTGCTTCTGCTTGATTTCGTTGCAACGTGTTTTTTTTTATTTAACTTCATGTTGATAGGTAGGTAGTTTGATAATTTATTTATTTATCTGTTACAAGTTAGTTATGCAACCCCAACCCCATAGAATGCTGATTAACCCCAAAAAGCTGCGTGCTCAGCACAGCGCTTTCATGGAACTTTGGAGATGGGATTGCAGGATGCAAATATTGCATTTTATTTAGACTAAGCTAGTTAGAGCAGTTCGTGCGCACATCCAACTCTGTGCACACGTCTCCCCATGTATTATTTTTTTATAATTAAATTTAATTAAAAGACAATTTTTTTAATTTTTAAAAAACTTAAAGTCGCTCCCTGGGACTTGACTAGTTGCTACACATAAACAAACATAGTTTATTATCATAAATAACCACACTGTTAAAAGCAGGCAAAACTATTTACTTTTTACAAGTAGTGGACTATTGCCAATATCATTAAATTCTTCTTTCAGTTGTCCTAGAAAAGTTGTCAGTATAGGATACGTAGATGCAATGTATGTCTCTGAGAAAGTATCAAGTAGAGAACAGTGTGAAACAATCCGGGCAGGATAAACCGTAGTTGCCTCGCTTCGGAAGTTGGCGTGATACGAGAACAATTGATACGCGTCACTCCTTCGCGGTGTTCAGAACAAACTTCCATTCTGTGTTAATACTACGCTATGTGTGCTCGCTCTGATATTATAGGTATTGCGCGTTCCTATAGCAAAGAAGTGCAAATAAGCATTATTAAAAAATCTAAAATGGACAGATTTAAAGCAGGAAACACAAAGCATATGGACTCAAAACAAAGTCGTAATAGAGTCACTGCTACTTTCTTCTAGCACTGACTCTATTACGACTTTATTTTCTTTACGTCGCTACCAGCCCGTTATTTTGGTGCAAGTAGTACCAAAATAATTTAAGTTATTAGTAATATTTATATAAGTATTTTTTTATTATTATTCTTATTTTTATTTATACACTCACACCTATTATCTAGCCCAAAGTAAGCATCATTAAGAGCTTGTGTTATGGAGACTAGATAACGGAGAAATAATGATAATAATATGTATATAAATATTAGAAATATACTAAATAAGCATATAAACATCCATGACTCGTAAACAAATGCTCGTATTCATCATACAAACATTTGTTCCTACCGGGATTCGAACCCGGGACCTCTTGACCGAGTAGCCTGGGGTACAGACCACGCGGCCAGCCGGTCGTCATATAACAATATTATTGTAATAATCTTACCTTTTTTTCGGCGGGAGGAATCCGCTTACGGACCTACCTGCCGCTGGCTAAGCGACGGGCGTGTATGGGGGTCGACTAGACTGTAGACTGGGCTCTGCCGAAGCAATTTCACCAACCCACCCCCAGTCTAGTCCATAAGTAATCTACCTACTATTAAGCGCAGTTTGAACTTGAAACTCCATCCCCAATTCCTTGGCTGAACTCTTACTTTAAAAAAAGCTTAAATTTAGAACTTTCTTCATTTAATATAAAGATCAGGTTTTCCAAATATACATGACTATCATAATATGAAACACGCGTTGCTTCGATCTAAAACTTCGTAACAATATCGTTTATCAAAGTAAATAGCGAACTTTCATACACCATTTTAGAAAAGGTTTTTCTTTTTCGTCTAGAGCTCAAAAAATCGAAAACTATTTAACATATTTAGCTCTTTAACAAGTTTATATTAGGAACTCATAAGTACTAGAGGAAGTAAAGAAATAAATTAAACAACGTATATGCATCAGTCTGTTTGTCAATTTCATTGAACATACGATAGGGATTGGAGTTTTATACTCACAAAATTTTTGGAATATTTAGCAACTGTCTACGAAGCCAAACAAATAGTAAGAAACTGTCGCCCGTTTTTTTTCCTTTTTCTTATTTTTTAAATAACTAAAATGTAAAATATAATTATTCAGCGACATAAAATATATAGAGCGACTACTTTGTCCATTTTTTTCACGATAAAGCTCACAAACATGAGGCGAAGGTGGAGTTTTATCGCGTAAATACTATAGCAATGTATGAGACCATAGTGAGCAATAGTATAGACGTCTAATGTGACGACAGTTAGTGAATTTAGCTGTTAGAGACGTTTAAATATTTATACAGCAATTTTTAATCTTTAAAATTTTCAGTAACTTTTTCAATTCCTATATTAAATTTACCAGGCAAACATGCACACAATAGAAGTAAAACCAATCAAGGCGCTACTCCCATCCATGCTTGACGTGAATCCACGCCGAGTAATTGGCAGGTAGCCGGTATTCCGAACTTTTGTTGTATAAGTTTACTTTATAAAACCAGTTTAGGTTTTACGTGAATTGCAAAGCTTAATCGTCTCGTATGCTATAAAATAACTTAGAATGCATTTTATGAGCTTCCAGGAAGTTTATGATGTATCGCCTCGCAATATGTCTGACGCAGTTTAAAAGTGGATAGTTTTAAATAATGTTTCTGTTATACAAACTGAGGCTTCATTCAAGCAACTTTTAAGTTATGAAAGCTTAAAAGCAAGCGTAGTAATTTATTGATGATAAAAATAACAACATAAAAGAGGTTTAATCACAACTTTCTGAGGATAATATTTTTTACCCGTGTATCTGACTGTTTAAATGACAGGTAAACAACAATTTTCATCTGGTATTCATTTGTACCAGCAAGATAAATTAATGTTGGCAAACAAATGAAACCGGAGAAAATTACTTGACGTTTTGATAGCTCACCAATTAATAATTTTTAATTTGATTGTAAGTCATGCTGAAGGCTGCAAGACGTAAATAAGGCTTCTTTTAATTTTTCGTAACGGTTTTTGATATTTCAAATCTCTACTTTTTCTGTGCAAACATGTAAACCAGTTGTGCTTGCGATAATTGTAATAAAACGAATGGCTATCGGTTGTATGTTGTATGTAATCAAGGAGGGCTTGGGAGAGCCCGACGAATTTCAAGTCTTCACACTGTCAAAATTATTATATTTCGAAAAGAGTTAATTGCCAAAACGGATGTTTCGGTTGTTCCTTAATGTCATCCCAAAATTAATAGTCAATCAATATTTCAATTGTACTTTGCATTGTACTTTTACAATGCTTACATAAGTCTTCATAACAATATAAGGCCCCTGAGACATTGTCGTAAATAAAACAATGTTAATGTTATCAAATTTGGTTTTGCTCGACTCGTCAAACAAACGGAAGCCGAACAAGATTGTTTAAACGCAATCAACGTTGCGACAAAGTTTACTACTTATTACGGTATAGTTGTCGCGAGATCTTACAGCTGCTAAGTAATTAGTGAAATTCTGAAATGAAGCTGGCGCCTTTGAAAAGCTTTCTGTTAGCAGCCTCTATGGAATTGTATAAAACTTTGATTGATTATTTTTCATTCTGCACAAATTAGAAACCCCTACCACTATAATATGTTTATACTTGGCAGTGTATCATCACATTAAGGGGAGCAACTATTAACCTAATGAAATTATGCTCGTCCGAGCATATTTCGTTTATTCAGTATGAAATTTAAAGCTGTTTATTTTTCGCGAAGCATAACCAACAAGTTACTATATTACTCGTAGTTTATCGATGTTATTGTAATGGGTCTATATAATTGATAATCGTTGTTTCATGAATAACATCTCTTAAAAAGTCAGCAAGAATGTGTTCCAAAATAAATTACCCAAGTAACATTACTTGTACATCATCATCATCATCATCATCATCATCATCAAAATATAACTACGTCCGTCCCACAAGGGAGAAGCACATAAGTAGTATGCCATAGTAGTATGGCCATAACACTACCACGCACGCTGGCCCAATGCGGGGGGTTGCTGTCCGGGACCAACGGTTTAACGTGCCTTACAAAACACGAAGTAGCTCGATATTACAAATTTTGATTGACCCATCTCGAGGTCAACCATGGTGAAAGTTGCTTTGTTTTCTTGATCGAAACCAGAGCGTTCAAACCACTACGCCACCAAACTCGTCACTAAGTACTCCACCAAGCTCCTGCTGACAAAAAATATGCAGAAAAAATAATTATGCGGAGTGTATCTGATCTGTAGAGAGGATAATTAATAAAATTGTGTATTTCCGACATGCGATACGCGTAATACCTATTGCGTTTCGAGCAGCATGTAATTTAATATTCACTTAATCCAATATTATTAATAATACAAATTCTTTGCTTTCAGAAATTTGCCATCACAAAAATTTCTGGAATTAAGGAAATTGAAATGTATTTAGTATTTTCCCTATAAAAAAAACATATTTAACAGTACCTGATTCTTAAAAATAATAAGTTATTTTTAAGAATCAGGTACTTCATGATATAGGTACCTAAGTATTTTTGGCAAAAATGCGTAAAGCCCAGAACATAAAACTAATTGATTAAGAATGCGTAAGCCAAAGGTAAATTACGGACCCAAAAAATCACTTTTTTCCATTTTAGTCAACGATATTCAGTAACTGTTCTTAGGATTAACTTATGAGGAATATTTGCGAGCAGTGGGCCAACGTTTTCTTTTTATTCAACTAGATAACAAACAAGCTGACGGCCCACCTGATGGTAAGCAGTTACCGCCGTATTGAAACCTCAACAAGGAAAAATCACTTGATATTGCAGGTGCGTTGTCATCATGAGGCCTTAGATGAAATGCCATCCATGCCTAGTAATTACACGTGGTGTTGTGGTGTTTTTATGGCCGAAGCTCCTCGCGTAATTCTTCTGTGAAAAAAAGTGAGAAAACAGATGAGGAGCCAGATGATTAACTCCCAAGCTATTCACATTTTTTTATACAAAAACCTCTATACCACCGGATGTGAAGCGGTAAGATGAGCCCATATGCAAAGAGAGCTAGTGCATTTTAAGCCACTTCCACCTTCCCGGCATATTTGTGTTTTCATGTAGGTGTTTTCACGCCTCTTTTGAAGGAAACCATGTTCCTAAAAGGAAGTAGGGAACACATGTTTCGGCAAAACAATTGCTAGTTTTTGAAGTACTACAAAGAAACAACTTACATTAGAAAATATTTTGCAAAATGTCTTGTGCGGATAGTTCGAATATCCACAGTGTTAAATATTACACCCAGTAATTTAAATTCTTAGTCCGGGAAGTGCATGAGCAGGAATTTATAAAACAGTCGAGCCATGCACGCTAGGTCTTACTTTATAACTTCATAATTAGTTCCGCACTTCCTTAGACATAGTTTAATTAGCAGCTTAGCGCATTATACTGCACGTCTTCATTGTGTTGACACAAATATTTGCTTTAGTTGTAATAAAGTTGTGATAAGTGAAGTAAACGTTGACGGCCCTCTGGTAAGGTCAGTACTCCTGTCTTCTAAACCAGAAGCCCTGGGTTTGAATTCTGGTAGCGATAGATTTTTGTTAGATGACTAACAAGACAAACTCTTAATGATGCTTAATTTGGGCCAAATAATAATAGGCGTAAGTGCACGAATACTATTTTTATTATTTAAAAGACAGAAATTATTATTGTTGTCATAATAATACCGGCGTTAGCTTTGAAACATTAAATACAACTATTATGCAAAGAGCAATTAAGAATGATATTTGAAAACAAAAGGAACATATTTTTATTACAATATTTTATTAAAATGTCTTCTTCTTAAAATATTTTATTAAATTATCTAGATAAGAGTAAACCTTATTTTTAGTAGAAAAATTGTATATTATACAATAAATATTTAAACAACATTAAAAATATTTTTATAGTAAAGATAGAAGTTTAGTAAATAACTATTTAGTAAGATCTGAAATCGTTTAAACCATATAAAGGAAATAAATTTATCAGGTTTTCCTAACTCTATAATAGCTTATGGATGTTAGGACATTTTTTTTTAACAAAATTTTATTTAAGAAACAAACTTAAAATATTGTTTTGAGTAATCTCATCCCTTGCTAAACTTTATAATATCATGAATGGCTACAAAAAAGTAATAAATGGTTGCGCTAAAAACCTTAAAATACTGAATTTTAAAAAATAAACTTAAAATTTTTTTTCAGTGATCTCATCTCTTACTAGACTTTACGATATCGGCAATGCTTACAAAAAAGTATTCAACTGTCGTGGTCAAACCCGTAAAATTCAGTGATAATTCATTACAATGCATGCGAAGCTGACGAATTCAATAACCTTTAGAACCTTTTGGTAGTTAGCTCATTTGTGGTATAAAATACTTATGAACAGAACAATTCCCATCACTCATGTTGTATTAGCTAGAACAAACGTAACTCAGCGTCCACGATGTGAAACAGGTCGTTTAGAACGTCTGAACACATTGTCGCCGCGTCTCGCGATTTCTGATAAAACTGAACTGATGCATGCACTTATATGAATGAATACTGAATGGGGAATGACACCTCTTTAAAGTGTAATCAGATATAGTTTACAGAAAGGGAATGTGGATACGGAGGATAAAAAATATCAGATACTTATACTGCTACTGACAGAATCAATTTTAAGGTACACTGTCAATTGATTTACCAGCCATCAAGCGTGATAAAGGATCAAATGATCTTATGTCTATGTTTCTTCAACAGTTACTTGCAGTATTAATCTTTATTCACAGACATAAAGAATATATGGATCACAATAAAACCCTCTGCCACTGCCGTGGCTTTTTGTATTTCTGCCGTACAAGTATTTTTCGCAAGTTTAGCGTAATTAATTATGTAAAATATCACGAAGGTACTTTGATTATGATCAAAGTATCATACTTACGAAGTGTATGTATGTATGGGCGCGCCTACGCAGTTAAATTGTTTTCTGTATAACAACGCCATCTGTCGGTGACTTTTGTCAACCGTACTGCGGCTGATGTAACGCGTGCTTGTAGTAACGAGATGGCGCTAGTATCACATAAATTATTACTTAAAATTATAAGTGATTATTTGATTATATTTATACACACACAAAAATTATTAAATAATTATGTAATGAATTTCGAAGCTATATTTGTAATTATATTAGTTTATTTTCAATATTTGTATAAGCAATGTTTTGGTTACTGTTAAAAAGTAATAGTTGATAAATCAGTATAAATAAGCTATTAAATGTGTTTTAAAAATAATAATAATTAATTTTCATGATTTTAAAAGTATTGCAGACCTTTTAAAGCATTTTTAACAAGTTTCATGTTCTTGGCGCGTATTTTATCTTCCGCTGTAATTTGTATTTCGAATTATATGTAATAACAATTTATTAGACAATATTTACATTTCGAATGGTGTTTAATTTGCATTTAACATTTATAACATTAATTGTATCAATTTATTATGTGTTATTTTGTGATTGTTACTTAAACTAAACTTGTAAGTGATTTTTTTACTATAAATATGGTTCCCGCTGTTTTATTTCATTATTGCTGTTTAAATTTTCGCCACGTAATATTGTGTTGTGAAACTTGTGAATAGTTAAGTCGGGAATAAATAGTGTGAAAACGTTTAGGAGTATTATTTACGATGGATATGGAGGAGACCCTTGGCCATGCGCCGACATATGCATACTTACGAAGTTTAAAGTGTGTAGAAATTAGAGGCTTTCTTTGTACATTGCAATACCAATTAATACATCGATTGACACTAAAGGCCCGTTAGCTTGATTAGAATAGCGGATTCAATGTGCCGAGAAATCGAAGGTCTCGATCGATTTAAAAAGAAAAGTATTTTATTTTCTTTGCCTCAAATTAATTACTTACTTCTTCGGGGTCATCTATTCACTGTCTCCACCTCAACAATACATCGAATTCTTTACCAGCACTTCTTCTACCTACAACATGGGTTCCTTCAAAACAGGCATGAAAAGGCAAATTAAGGACCGGCAAGACGGAGACGGCTAGAACTGTGTGCACTAGCTTTCGCGTATGGATTTTTCTTTTCCTGTTGATTCAAAATGGGAGTTTTAGGGTGAAAAATGGGAGTTTTACGTCAAACGTAAAACAAAATGTTTTCCAATACTCCATGACAAAGGCGCAGGTGTAAGACATAAGATTTGACATAGGCAACTATTGTACGAACTGCAGTGGTTGCCGAGACGCAAGACGGCGGACGCGCGTGCGATGTTGTCGTGCCCTTAAGTCCTCGGTGGAGGTGGGCAAGAGAAAATGATTTGTCAGAGCCTAGGCTACCTCCACGAAGGGTAGTGGAGTTACCGGGGAGTTTTATTGGATATTCCCAGTGCCGTTATGATCAGACGCTGGGCGACCCCCACACACGCTCGTCGCTAGCTAGCAGCGGCTATAGACATAGCGTAGTAAGCGAATTCTTCTGCAAAAAAGGAAAGTCCTCGGTAGCTTAGAGATTAGAGCAGAACCCAGGTTGTGAAATAAGATGAAAAACAGAATTAATTTGAAAGGTATTGAATATTTTCTTTCTGAAAAAGATATACAAAAAAGTCATTTGTTTTTGTAAGCTATCTGAAAAACGAAGTGCAAATTAACTACACATAACATAGTACGTATATTCATAATGCTCACTGCTACGTTACGGGTTTCTCCTTGGGTAGCGTCTTATTGAAAATTACAAAATTGTTTTACTTGCTAAATAACATTTAATTACACAGATTTCAATGCTAATCATTATCGAAAAACCTTTTCGTCTTTTAAATTTCACAGAAAAACATTCGAATGAATCATCAAAACGTAAGTATATCTATGCTAACGTTCACCATCTGCCTGTCGATGCGGATATTGACCTTACTTTCACAAAGAGGCTTTTGAAAGAATCCCGGGTCGTTCAAATAGATAATTACTTTTTTTGTATAAAAAAACGGTCATACTTGTGATGTTTGGATGTTCATATTTCATCATTGCTTTCATAAAAATAAACTTTTAATATGGTGTTTTATATTTCTAAAGATATATGTGGGTATATATTCCACTTTAGACACGACATCGAACGTAAAATGTATCTACGAAATAGACACTTAAAAAGGACTAAGTCATCATTAAATATTGAGGTGTTTCGAGTAATCTGCAGCCACGCGTATGGAAAGAAAGCACAAATCAGGTACCCTGCACAAAGCGAGGTAGAGCGTAGCACGAATGACTGGCCGCTGACTGACCCTTTATCCGTTTCTGATTCACACATTAATAATAATTATATTCATACACTCACACTTATTATCTAGCCTAAAGTAAGCATCATTAAGAACTTGTGTTATGGATACTAGATAACGGATAAATATTGATAATAATATGTATATATTAGAAATATACTAAATAAACATATTAATATCCATGACTCGTAAACAAATGCACATACTCATTATACAAACACTTGCTCCTACCGGGATTCGAACCCGGGACCTTATGACCGAGTAGCCTGCATAGCAAGGGGTACAGACCGCTCGACCAGACGGTCGTCAGACATTATCACTAATGCTTAGGTTTAATGCTTTCGTTCCAATACACAGGGACTTCCCCGCTTAAGTGAAGATATCCGCCAATTCAGGTCAGTTAGTTTTCAGAGCAAAATTTAATAGGCTACGGTAACCGCTTATACCATCAGGCAAGCTTCACGCTCACGTTTGTGAGCAGTAAGTTAGGACCTGACACTCTTGACCATCTTAGCGACGACGGTTGAGAGAGTGAGAGGTCATTCTTCACAACAACGGTCAAAGCCCGCTGTTCCTGCGCCAAAGCATCCATGCCCCGTGATTACCTGTGTCATACGGAATGTCAGGACCACGGGGTCTTGCCTTTCCACCCACTGCTTCCAGCATCAAGGGACTTTACTCACGTCATCTAACTTAACAATTAAATGAAAAGATACTATGGCTAATTTCTCATAGATATTTATAGATAGAGATCTTTTAGGTAGGTTTATCCTTTTCCAATCATGAAGCAAAACTACATACTATACATTCAAAGTCTTTACATCGAATAATGATCAATAATAGCAGACTTCACTCCTCCAAGCCTGAACTGAACTTAACAGAAGAGAGTTAATTTTAAACTTGAAAACTGGTAGCTGAAGTTTTATTGTTTTTTTCCTATTTAACGATTAATTAAAAAAGAAACCCTTGCTTAAATATTTCGTGCAACAATCTGTGGAATTCACATCGTTCAGAAATAGGACCGTAATAAACAAATAACAGAAGCTATAAATTTCGTAATTATGAAATCAATTAAATCGCAACGCTCCCGCCGCTCCTTACTACTTGGAACTTGTTTCAGTAACTGGCTGGTAATAAATTACCATTACATTAGAACTACAAGCCAACTTATAACTCCCTATGTATTCTAAATCAACAAAAATAAATTAAAACGAATGTATTCCACGATAAATCTACAAATTATTAAATGCTACCGATTCAGTAGTATATTTTCTAAATTATTAAGTTTAGACCTCCTTCTTATTCATTCCAATCAGATGAGAAAGGGATATATGAAGGGTGACGTCAGCTTATGTACTCAAACTTTAAATTTTTAAACATTTTTCCCTTAATTTATAAAACTTATAAACTAGTAAAAGCTATAAGCCTTTTTACTATATAATTATTTACAATTTATAGCATCTGCTGCCGAACTAGTGTTACCTGTATTTCAACATACAGAGCGCCACAATCCACGGCATCATTCTAACTAGTTAATAAATGTGAAAGTGAGTTTGTTTGTTTGTTACGCTTTCACGGCTAAGTCACTTAACTGATGTAACTAAAATTTGGTATGGAGATAGTTAGAGACCCTCGAAAGGTCATAGGATACTTTTTACAAAGATAGCCGACATCGACGCTAGCGGAGCCCCGGGCAAAAGCTAGTTATGTATAAGTCATAACAGTACAATTAATTCCGTAAAATTATACAAATTCAAAAGTGAACTTGTATGTCTCGGTGTGTGAGGTATTTGTGTATGTGTGAGGATGAGTAACATTTACTTATTGATAAATACAATATAAAATTAATATTATAATAACCTCTGGCCTTGATCATTGCGACTATTCTTGTGACCCCAATTACACTATATCTGCTTTAAATTTCTGAAGAATGAAGTATCCCCCAGACTATTTGATGCTACAGCATCAGCTGAAGGTTAGCATGTCTTGGAAATGCCACCGAAGTAACAGTACGTGCACACGACAGCACGTCAAGTGTAACAGTTGCACTACGAAAGCCGCCTCTATTACGAACGCAGTAAGGGTGGTCTCAAGGTCAAACTGTTACGCTTGATGTGCTGTCGACTGTACAATGTATTTCGAATCGATCGGATCTGTGAAAGTAAGTAATGTTGAAAGAGCATAGACATTTGCCATCATATTTATTAAAAAATAAAAATAAATTCTTGTCACTGGTGACTTGCTCTCTCTTATCTGTGGTTCTGCCGGTGTCTATAATTTGTGTCCTACAAATTAACTTTTGTACTTGGCTGACTTTTCAATCCTCAAATAATTTTTATCTAGAGAATAATTTTGACGTTTTGACAGATTTTCTATACATTAACTGTCAACTTCAATAAGTTATTCTCTGGAAAAATCTTATCTGGGAATTGAAAAATCAGCCCTGAATACTATAACCAGTTATTCTTGTAAAATAAGATTTTATTTCTCCAAGTAAGACCCTTTTCTCAAGTAACAAAAGATCTATTCCCATTTAACCATACTAACAATATCCTCCCATAATATTATTTTGTTTGCCCTCAGGTTGCCCGACCAATCACGTGTCTACAAACCGAACATAGTCATCAATCATAGTGTCTTCTCCAAACTCGACACTGACGGAATTGTCAAGCCTGACATAAGCCATAAACAAAAAATAGAAAAGAATAGAACAAAAGATCTGATGATCATCAAACGCTTGAACAAATACAACAACAGAAATCAATTATAGCTAAGAATAATCTCAATCATGTTAGCAAAATCAGTCTATTCGCTTAGGAGCTGCGATGCCACAAGCAGACACAGATACATCGACACATACGTCAAACTTATAACACCCCTAGCGTCGGTGGTAAAAATAGATTTTTAAAACAAAGCACAACAACCAAATCCCCTATTCTCTCGAGATCCCGGGGTTTTATCTACGTATTAAAGCTAGATATGCGTAGTACGTAAGAAGATACAAGAACAACAAAACTGTCACATCTCTATACATACGTCACAAATCATTATGGACATACCGAATCCGGTTTTCCTCTACCCTGAGATTTTCCGTAAGATTATGCAAAATTTATCCCAAAGTCAGTATGGGAACCTCAAGATGGTCAGCGGGTTCGACCGGAAAACAGATAATCCCGCCATTTGTGTACTTTCAAATGGACAAGATTGCTACTTACATATTATTATGCCCGTAAGCCGTTCGTAGAATTAGAAACACCGTGTTTGCCTAGATAAATAAGGTAGCTTTTATTAATCTACTTCTTGGTGCCTTTTGATTTAAAATTCTACTTCTTGGTGCCTTTTGATTAAAATCTTGAATTTACTAATTAAACAAGTGGTATCCAAAACTTTTTGTAAAAATCTGGCTGCAGTTCTTCTTTCACTCAACATTTTCATTTCAAATTGACAAGAAAATAACGATGTATTTGTTACAAAAAAAATATCTCACTAATTATTTATTTGTTTTACAATAAATGCAATAAAAAGCGCAAAACAATGTAAAAAGACATTTGACGAAAATTTTGACGAGAAATAGTACAGTTGGCAGCACATCAAGCATAACAGTTGCACTACGAAAGCCGCCTCTATTACGAACGCAACAAAGGTGATCTCAAGGTCAAACTGTTACGCTTGATGTGCTGTTGACTGTATAAAGCTACAGCTTACTCCTATTTCTAAATGAAATCTCTTCCAGCAGTGCTACCACAGAGTAATGAAAGTGAAAAGGTAGAATCGGCGTGTGGGAATTATCTAAATAATTTTTTTCCTTTTTTTTTCTTTTCTTCTTTCTCTCTTCTTCATAATCAATAATGCACATTATGAACTACAGTTAGCATCAATATGACGTATGCATACTGTCTCTTATGTGTTAAGGGTCGAATTCGTTCAAATGTTTTTTGAGGATGACTGTACATAAATACAATGCAAATCAATCCACGTTTAACAGCGTTTTAACGCAAATTGGGCTTAATAAGTGTTAGTAAGTAAGACCGTTAATGTTCTAATTACACAAAATAATGTCATTATAATTAAATTAGCGTCTGCCTTAAATCGACGGCGACCCGCTTAAATTCATTTGTTGGAGACATCAATACCTTCCCTAATAGGGACTAGCGGGAACCGTTTCATTTACCGAGATGCCAACAGTTTAATTTCGTTAACTTGACATGTAATCGTTGCCTTTGATCTTATTTAATAAGTTCTGAGTAAGGCAAGGGTGCATTGCGTTGCATAACTTTTTGTCTCTTACCAGCCCGCGGGCGTTTCCTTGACAATAGAAAGCCTATTGTGTCTGATTAGTAGGTACTTACTGACCAACCCGCATTGAGAGAGGCTCTGCGCCAGTGGGGAGAGGCACTGGTCACTCCAACAGCTGGCCACCGGACGATTAAAGCAATTCGTCCGGTGTTGGAGGAGTGGGTTGGGCGCCGGCTGGGCAGCCTCACCTATCGCATGGTACAGGTACTGACCGGACATGGTTGCTTCGGCCACTACCTGTACCGTATCGCCCGTCGGGAGGAGACGCCGCGGTGTCATCACTGCGACTCCCCCGACGATACGGCTGAGCACACCCTTGTGGAGTGCCCGGCCTGGCGACTCGAGCGCCGAGAACTTCGAGCAGCGCTCGGTGGCGGTCAACTCTCGTTGCCAACCATGGTAAGGGCCATGGTTGGTAGCGAGAGGGTATGGGAGGCTGTCGCCTCCTTCTGCGAGACTGTGCTGACGCAGAAGGAGGTAGCGCAGAGGGAGCGGGAAGGGGATCCTCTTGCTGCCCCAATCCGGCGTAGGCGGGTGGGCGTGAGGAGACGGGCGGTGATCGCCCGTCTTCCTGTGCCCTAGGCGCGGCCGTGTGCGTGGGTGGCCCCCACGCATGCATTGCACAGGCCGCCACGTCTGGGATTACCCAAGTGACTCTGGGTAATCTCCATCGGCTCGAAACCTGGCCGCAAGGCCGGGTTGCCTGGGGGTGGACTAGTGAAATTGCTTCGGCAGAGCCTGGGCTGCCCCCGCGAAGGGCAGTGGAGTTATCGGGGAGTTTTAGTGGGTATTCCCAGTGTCATTTGGCGCTGGGCGACCCCCACACACGCCCGTCGCCTCGCTAGCGACGGGTAGGTCTATAAACAGATTTCTCACCGTTAAAAAAAAAAAAAAAGGCCAGGGTGGTGGTGCTATGACCCAAACTCCTCATGTGTTTCTCCCATGCAGAAAGGCCTGTGCGCAGCAGTGGGACGTATATAGACTGGTAATGATGATGATGATGATTAGTTACTTTAAACAATAAGAGATATAGATAGATAGAAATTCCTTCTTTTGCACATTTACATAAACATCACACAGATAAAACAAACACAAATTTCCAAAAAAGGAGGACTTATCGCTAGAAGTGATCTCTAACAGTCAACCTTGTGGTAGGGAGTAGCTAAATTATTAATAGTGATAGATATGAAAAGTGGAAAAAAGTGAAAATTACTTCATAAAGATTACTTCTTGAGTTCATAATGTAAACGATAAGTGTTTCATTTACCTATAACAAAAATATTATGTATTTTTGTTTTATTCTTTTAAAAATGGGGCGTTAAAATTTTTGTCGTGTCTGTCTGCGTCTCTGTGTCTGTCTGTGGCATCTTAGCTCCTAAACAAATGGACCGATTTTGATTCTTTTCTATTTTAAAAAGTGACGTGATCGAGATGGTTCCAAGCTACAATTTATGAAGATCTCTTCAGGTGTTTGATGACTCTCATTTCCTTCTTGACAAAAGGTCTTACTAACTTACACAGATTGATCTGATTTTTCGGTTGATTGAAAATTTGATTTACTGTTACTTCGGTGGTATTCCGAGACATGATGACCTTGAGCTGATCGTGTACCATCAAATAGTTTGCGGAATCTTCTATTCTTCCGAAACTTACAGCATATATAGCGTGTTTGCGCTCATAAGAATAGTCTCAATGAGATAGGTAATAAATTTGGCCGGGGGTACTTAAAATGGTCCAATTTAATTTAATTTAATTAGTAGACAAGTCTACAAATAAGAAAATAAATAGTGAATTCGACTGAGTCAGCTTCTTTCAACTTGCGGAAGATCGGAGTCAACATTTCTTAGTAGTCTCACATTTGTACCTGCGGTGATGTTATCACTTGAGTTTATCAAGGAAGCGGTGTACTCATATTGCTTCAGTGTCTCCCTCTCAGCCCACAGAAAGAGGTGATCAACTATGTTTTTCTATCATAGATCATCATCATCACCAGCCTATATACGTCCTACTGCTGGGCACATGGGAGAAACAATAAGGAGTTTGAGCTATAACACCGCCACTTTGGCACAATGCGGTTTGCTGGGTTAAAGCGGAACAACCAGAACCAACGGCTTAAAATGCCTCCCGATGCATAGAGGATCTCAAGATTATAACTTTTGATTGACCTATCACTTCCAACCATGAAAGTTGCTTTGTTTTCGTAATTGAAACCAGAGTGCTAAAGCCACTACGCCACTGAGCTCCTCCTATCAAATACATATAGTTTATTCAAAATTTGCCCCCCGTTACTCCACTGTCCCCTTAAAGCGCCGGAAGCCTACAATGACCGCTTACCAGTATAAGCACATGAAAATATCTAGGATTCATAGTGCATTAGTTGGCTCTAAACTTGGACAAAGATCATCAGTATTAAAAAGCACCAGTTAAGATTCCTTTTAATTTATTAGTTTTGGGATACGCCTTCTGTGTTCTTAACGGTCAACCATCAGATTCCAGAAACAATTGATTTTTTTAATTGTCATAGACCTCCAGAGGTACAACGCCGCTTGACAGATTACTGTGTGATGTAACCTAGATATCAGAGAAAATCAAACGTATTTGAGCCAAGTGAAGAACAACAGGGTAATTAGAATTGTGGAATCAATACTATTAATATTCATTGACGTCAACACCATTTGACATTCGTCATTAACCCTATTAATATGAGATTTAGTAATGTATATTTCCAAATTAATAAATCAATAAACATCGAAAAATTTTTATGTTCACTCAGTTAACACATCAAAACACTGAAACACGGGCTAAAAACTGAGGGCTGCAGTGACATTTATTTAAGCTTCAATAGATTCCAAACCTATAGGGATTATGATCAAAAATATGTTAACAAATCTGTGGCAAAAACTGACAAATTATTGTTTTAAGGCGATTACAGTAGCTTCATCTGGAAAACAACTTGTAAACTTGTTTTATTATTATCCATAAGTTGTGTCATATTTTCAAGCCAACAGAAAATAACGGCCATTGGAGCTATAGTTCCTCAAGCCCTTCCTACGATACCTTCAATTTAAATGGATTTTAAAATGGACATCCGTCACATTGTCCATTTTAAAATAATAATAATATAATAATAATGAAACTTGAAACTATTGTAGAAAGGGTTTAAGGAATTAGGACTCCGGTAGCCGCGTTTCGATTTTCACCCCAATCATTGCAAAATAAGTCTAATAAGCTTAGTTATAGAGTTGATATACATAAGATCAGATAAGTTTGTAGTTAGACTCGCTTCACAAAGTAAGAAAAATTAAATATATCTGGAAACCAGGTATTATGTATTGCACGAAAAACGTAACAAGAAAGACCATAACCGTAAAAGCTACGGAATTATTCATGTCTTCCAAGCCACCGTAAACGCAAAAAGTAGACGAAACTTAGATATGAATTTATTCATAGTCCAAAAACGACAAGCAGCTATCAACATGTTATTATGTTACTGACTAGAAACTTATTTATACTAAAAATACATTACATTAAGTTATCAAAATATGTTTTAAGATCTAAAACTTACTCCATATGTTTATGTATAATTTTAAAAAGCGTTTTTTTTTTACTTAATACAGAGTCATTACTCACCTCCGTTTTATAACGAAGCATTTAAGTAGGTTACCGTGTGCACTATTCAGTCACTGCCCTCCCCTAATGTCACTGAACATTGTTTCATTAAAAATTCACATTTGTTACATTCTACCATTTGATCGTCAAATAACTAAAAGTAAGGAATTAACCGTACATAGTTATAATATTTATAGAGAAGTTTGACTACGTAAAAGTTAACGTAACGCGTAGCGGAGCGTAGCTTCGTAGCGCGACTACGACCGTTCGTAGACGTGTGCTCCGTCGTAGCGACCGCGGCGCACTGAATGGTATCGTTTGGATGACCTAACTGCAGCGTTGCCAACTGCCACGGTCTCGATTACCCAAAAACCTAACTGAAAATCCCCAATTTTGGGGGAAAAAAAATCAATATTCCCCACATTTTCCCCACAAATTTTCAGGAAAGAAATAAAAGTACTGTTTCTATAAATTAAATATATTTATTACATATACTTATTAAGTATTTAATGATTTTCATCAAGGTATTTATTGCAGCTCTTTATGATGCCTTTGTTTTGTCAACATATCATTCGAAGGATCAAATTTTAATCCTTTCTTCTAGTGGTCATAAGCGCTGCTACAGTGTCAATGTGCAGGCGATTGTGATTCTCTGTTTTCAAACTCTTTAAAACGCTAAATTTTCTCTCGACAGATGCGTTTGAGAAAGTTCTCTGCGATACTCTAAGTTTGATGGACATAAATGTTGCCGTAAAATAAACTGTAAAACCTTCCTGCCGGTGAAATTGCTTTAAACTTCATTTTTTTTTATACAAAGCACGGCAATTGACCCATTGCACTAGCCGCCTCCACCTTGCCGGCCCAAAAGGTGCTTAAATAATCAAGGTAATTAAATATTCTTACATAATTTATAAATAATACTTACTTCTTAGACTACTTTTATTACTTCTAAGTTCAGTTCTAGCGTAAATGTCTTGATTCCCCGCATTTTCCCCACATAAACGCTCTCCCCACAAATTACCCAATCGAACTGAAAATCCCCGCAGTTTGGGGAATTCCCCACAGATTGGCAACGCTGCCTAACTGTTAGTAGGCTTTTTGAGCACTTAAGATTTTCCTTAAGGCGACCTACGCTACGTAATGAAGGTTGCAAATGAATTTTTCTGGTGGAAAATTAGGAAAATTTTATTTTACATTCTATTACGAGGATTCTTTTAGCCTCGCAAATTTAGGAATGTTTGCAATTTGCTACCTTTATAAATATTCCAAAGGAATTTTTACTGAAAAAAGTAAATATCATTAGTTGTTCTTCTTCATAATTCGTAAGGTATTTTGGAGGAGATGCCGGTGGGCTTGCAATGTAAGATGTCCTGCCGAATGACTTTGGAATACTTTCGAAGATCGTTGAACAGGACACAAAGCGTGATTTTTTTATCAGTCATAATAAAAATAAATTTTGCTCAGTAATTTTAAATTATTATAAATACGTATGTATAGTCATAAATCGTGCTCCAGCGTAGTAACGCTGGTCATGTGTTCATGTTTTACATTTTTTGTTCGCAGCACATTATTATAGTTTAAATTTACATGAAATTGCAGACTTGGGTCATAAATTTCAAATGTATTGTAATTTCGAGCTTTAAAACCATCTAGAGGCAATTTTGATAATTTGTAGTGCACCGAGCGACAGACGCTTAACGCAATGGTTTAAAAACTGTGATCCGAAAAACAAAAACAACTTTAAATAAAAACGATACACACATACACACATACTTTCGTTTTATTTGGATTTCTTACTATGGCTACGGCTAAATTATTAAGCTACACCTCGTGTGATATCGTGCACAAATATAATAACGTCTTACTTACGAGCGAGGTAGGCCACAGTGATATCTTTCACTTACTTTTTCACTTTCGTCTTAATTTAGGCGACCGGCTGGCCGTGTGATCTGTACCCCATGCTATACAGGCTACTCGATCAAGAGGTCCGGGGTTTGAATCCCGCTAGGGCAAATGTTTGTATGATGAGTGCGAGCATTTGTTTACGAGTCATGGAATTTTATTAGTTATTTAGTATATTTCTAATATTTATACATATACATATTACTATCTTTATTTCTCCGATATCTAGTATCCTAACATGCTTACTTTGTTCTAGATAATAGTGTGAATGTAAGAATATAACTATTATTATGATATTGCGGTAATACCTAGTATATAGTGACTATGCTATGTAAGATTGGTTCTAGTACAAGCAAGCTTATTTGCCTAAAAGTAAGCTCAAACTTAATAAAGCAATGACTCTAGCGTCAATTTATTACGATAGCAACTATAAAGTACGTGCACAAGATCGGTATGACATGGTACTAAAAGTTCAGCTACTTCTGTGGTCGTCTGTACATCATGATCTGTAACTATACGGTTACTTATTTCACATTTGATCATCACTTATCTAAATAAGAGCTTTATATCATATGAGTCACGACAATTGACTATCAAGTTAATGTTTCAATTTGAAATACAAAGACAAACTCCACTATACGTTTTATATCAAACTTACGCTACAAAACTTATTTATTTCTATTGGTTCCTGTCAGTATCAAAACACTGCTGTAGAAAATACTGTTAGGAGATACCAAGTCCAGACTATTGTATTTTTAACCGACTTCTTATTATATTACTTTTATTAAGGAAAGCAAAGCGGTTAATTAAAATGCCCCCTTTATACGGGTTTATTTGAGCTTAGTTGAAGCCCGTTACAAAAGGGTTTGGTCACGAAATACGCTATTAATAACAGTATATTAAGCACATAAGTAGACTACTCAGTTCTAAAAGACGGCCACAAAAGCGTATGCCATTTTATAGAGTTCTGTATCATTTCAAGTTAGGTTAATATGTCCAGAAAAAATAAAAACTGAAACGTGGGACGAGTTAGATTCTCCTGTGGGATGTGAAAATAAGTTTTGACTGGCAGAAACTCTAATTAGCCTTTCCCGTCGTTTCAACAATATAAAATCTATTGTACCTGGTTTGTGCGTACTTCACAAATAAGCAACGGTTCTAAAACTGTAATAAAGTGTATGTAAAAATTCCTTGAGGAGCTCGGTGGCGCGTGGTTTGAAAGCTCTGGTTTCGATTGCGAAAACAAAGCAGCATGATCGACGCCGGGAAGGGTCAATTAAAATTTGTAATCTAGAGCTCCTCCATGCTTCGGAAGAAACGTTTAACAGTTGGTCCCGATTGTAACTGGAACCGCTTTAACCCACCAACCCGCATTGAGCCAGCGTGGTGGTTTTATGGCCCAAACTTCTCGAGTATTCCTCCCGTGATGGAAGTCCTGTGCCTAGCAGTGAGAGGCATAATATAATGAGATATTGTGATTAAATGTTCATTCCTTAGACGACACTGGGCTTGAGCCCATAAACTTTTATAAATATTTTGAAGTAGTGTTTCTGGATAAATTAACGTGGCGATAGAATCCGAATCGTGTAGATATTTGAAGAGCCAACACTTCGTGTTTGCAAAACTGTAGTAACTCGATGTAAATGTAAGTTGGTATCAATGTTATTCCTCTTTGTGTTGAATCGTTGGAACGAATACAAACATCGCAAGTGAATCCTATATTCATTCCACGGAAGCCACCCTATCTCGACTATCATACGCGCCGACCTACTCGCTCATTGGTCCTTCGAGCCTGATACAAACCGTTCTTCTTATTAAATAAATATGGTAGAAATCTTTTATCGTTTCCATTTTAAATAAAACACAATGTTTGTATGTTTGTCCTCCATTTGTTCCGAAACCATTGATCAGATTGTGATTAAACTTTGGTAGGATGATTTAGGGACGCCCGTAAATGTTTTTGGATTATAAAATCTTGTTTGTTATAATAAAACCTAACAGTAGACACTTTTAGGTTTTATAATAATTTGTGTTGTTATTATATTTTTCTTTGCTGTCGTTGCAAAGCATGCCGCTAGTTTAAAATAAATTTGGGATAATGTACAGTCAACAGTAAATATAACACATGAGTTTTGACAGCCTATTTGTTTTATAAAACGGTTAACGGTAAACGGTTTTTATTTTAAAGGGTAATTAAGTTGTAAGTGCTGTAATAACAATAATATCTTAAGATCTTGTAACACTTAATTTGCAATAAATATTTGAGTTTGAGTTTGAGTTTAAAACATCATAAACTATCAAAAATAACTTTAATTGAAAAAAAAATCAAGTGGCTAGTAAGAAAATACATAGGTTTTTTATTATAATATCTACTTACATCCTGTACGTTGTTTTAATGCACATAATAAATGACGTCTCCGATGAATTGCAATATCAGTCCACATTAATGGCAGTCCAAGTCTATAAATCTCCCATTATCTGACTGCGTTAATTACAAAGGTCAAATAATATGAAAGGTAAAAAGCCCCGAAGGTACCGCACATTGGAATCAGAAGATCTTGTGGACTTTTAAAGATTGATCGGGGTATTGAGTTAATTTATTAGGTATCTATTATGTATTTATCATCATCATCATCATTTCAGCCGAGAGACGCCCACTGCTGGGCATAGGCTGTATTTATAGAGACTTGAAAAAACTTAGATTGTAACAGTGCTAGTGGCCGTCATATATACGATGTCGGCTATCATTTCAAAAAGTATCCATTGTCGTTCCTAGGGTATCAGACTACCTCCATACCAAATTTCATCTAAAGGTAAATTAGAGCTTTAAATCGTGTATCATATAATAATATATATTTTATAATGTCAACATGAAAAAGCCAACAGCGGGCAGTCAGTGCACTTTCCGCTACCATACAATACAAAATATCACTAATTTGTGCCATACAACTACACTCACAGCCCGCGGGCTGCAAGCGAATCGAGCAAACCGCGCAACGACCGCGTGCTTACAGCGCGCCGTTCTGATTCACCAGCGAAACAATGTCCTCCCCCAGGCCCCACAGCGTCCTTCCTTCAGTTTCGAACCAGATTCAAGACAGTTGCAAGCTCTAACATGAATGAAAAAAAACTAATAGTGGAAGTACGAATCACACATGCCATACAAAAAATTTTGTTCGCGCGGCAAGGTTACACCCCGCGGCCAGCCCGCGTACTGTGAGATTGCACATCGCGAGCGGCGCGCGCGGACTGCGAGCTTACACCTTGCGTACGACGCGTAATTAGCACTGGCGGCTAGCCGTAGCCTTGTGGTGCCGGTATAGTATGTTCAGCTCGGCTTAACACATTCACTGCCGAACACTCGGATCCGAGTGGAGGTATGCGCTGCCACTGACGCCGCACACTCGGATTCGAGTGTGCGTCGCCAATATTTTTTTTGTTTATTACCTGCTGATGACTCTGATAAGCGCGCGACGTTTCATACGTCCACATACGCATGAATTCGAACTCGCAAAAACTTGCATTGATTTTGATATACCGGTGAATACCTCTAAACGAGAGAGCCGCGTTCGTGAATATAGTGTGGCACCTGACTGGATTTTTCTACT
Source organism: Nymphula nitidulata (assembly GCA_947347705.1). NCBI lineage: Eukaryota > Metazoa > Arthropoda > Insecta > Lepidoptera > Crambidae > Nymphula > Nymphula nitidulata. Next base: position 14,363,889 of record OX374626.1, on the reverse strand, counting down.
AAATCCTTGGCAGTGAATGTGTTAAGCGTAAAAGGGTAACAGACAGATGATGTTACTTTCGCGTTTTTAATATTAGTATCGGTTTAAGCGCTTTTAACTAGTTAATAGGTATATAGCGTTATCATTCTATAAGTTCTAATTCGAGGAGCTCGGTGGCGTAGTGAGGAGCTCGGTGGCGTAGTGGTTCAAGCGCTCTGGTTTCGATCACGAAAACAAAGCAACTTTCGCCATGGTTGGTCCCTGGATGGGTCAATCAAAATTATAATCTTGAGCTCCTCCGTGCTTCGGAAGGCACGTTAAGCCGTTGGTCCCGGTTGTTACTGCAACCGCTTTAACCCACCAACCCGCATTGGGCCAGCGTGGTGGTGTTATGGCCCAAAACTCCTCATGTGTTTCTGCCATGTAGGAAGGCCTGTGCCCAGCAGTGGGACGTATATAGGCTGGTGATGATGATGATGATGAAGTTCTAATTCTATTACCTGGATGACAGAAAATGTCCTTCCGATAGATTAATGATTTATGTATCTATGGATAGTCCTTCCAAAAATTATCATTAACATTATACATATATTTATGGGAGCTTTAGAAAATAAGCGCGGTAAATTATTACAAAATAAAAGATGATTGAGAAAATGTTATTCGTTATTTAATTTTCAAATTGTTTGAAAAAACTATAATTCAATTTATTTTTACAAGTTTAATTTAATTAAACTTGTACAATTCAAATCTGAATAGACTTCATCGATATTTCATTTCAATTCCTCTGTTGATAAAGCTTCAATAATCAAACCACGATGTAGGTATTAATGTCTTCCGTAAAAACTACTACATAGTACATTATGTTTCATTCGCGTGACTGCTAGAAACCGCCAGAATCGGATTGAGGGTTATTCCGAGTAACAAGTTATTGTCAATCTCACCCAGAAGCCTTTCTGGGTGAGATTGACAATAAATTGTTACACTTAAAAATACATGCTGCGCTAGCTGTCTTCGCATATAGATTCTTCTTACTGCTTCACATCAGGTGTTGTTGTGTTACTCGCCGTGCAACAGGAGATGTTTCATATCCGGCCAGGTAAATGTTCTGTTCCGGTCAGGTTTCATTCTTATTTCAGCCGTGAAGCAGTTCGCTGTGTTTCGGATTGAAGGGAAAGGTAGCCAGTGTAATTACTGGGCATGGACGGCATTTCATCTTAGGCCTCAGGATGACAACGCACCTGCAATATCAAGTGATTTTCCCTTGTTATTGCAGGTGTCTATAGGCGGCGGTAACCGCTTACCATCAGGTGGGCCATCAGCTTGTTTGTCATCTAGTTGTATATAAAAAAAATGTACACTTTCTCAAAAATCAGGCAAAATTTCCTGAATCCGGGAAAAATACTTATATTTTTTTTCATGCATACAAAATTTTAAATTTTCAGTCGATTTCACGGTTAATAAATAGGGCAATATGGCGGGCGACATAGAAGTCAACTATTATGTCACCAAAGTGACATAGGCGCCATGATGAATATTTGATTGTGTTGCAGTTTTTTTAATAAAAAAAAATATTTTGTACCCAGAAACAAAGCAAATGAAAAGAAAACGGACATTTGAACAGCTTTGTGCATATTTTTACCTATTTTTCAGTATAGTGTACATAGACCTGGCCGGGTCTCCATACAATTTTAGAAGTTCTAAGTTTTAAGTTTAAATGTTTTTTTATAGTAAACTATTTAACACACAACCACCTACGTGCGGTCACTCAGACCGCTGGGGAAGAATTTTGACTTACCCAGCTCAGACGCGCGCACTGCTACAGTCGCCGAGTGCGAGCGCGATACTGTCCGATGTTTAGAAAAGGTCTGCCGGACGACACACACACACACACACACATCGAATACGTTGCGTCTGATAACAAATAATTAATAACTAAGAAATTAATAATCAGTTATTAAAATACAATAAAACTAGAAAAATTTCACGTCCTGAGGCAGGAAACGAACCCGCGACCTTTCGCAATCCGGGCGACTGGTCTGACCACTGAGCCACCCAGGACTTGGGATATCCCTGTGAAATTCTTCTAGTCTATTTTCTAACGTCCACCCTACAATGTCGAAATATTCTATTTCAACATCCGAAACGAGTATTTTTACAAATACCTACGATTCGGTTAAGTTGGGGCAGTGCTTTCAAATATTCTTGATTTTTGATTTTAACATTATAAATGTTTGAAAAATTATTTAGTAATTAAAATACAATAAAACTAGAAAAATTTCACGTCCTGAGGCAGGAAACGAACCCGCGACCTTTCGCAATCCGGGCGACTGCTCTGACCACTGAGCCACCCAGGACTTGGGAAATCCCTGTAAAATTCTTCTAGTCTATTTTTATTTGCGTTTATGAGCTAACGTCCACCCTACAATTCCTGCCTCAGGACGTTAAATTTTTCTAGTTTTATTGTATTTTAATTACTAAATAATTTTTCAAACATTTATAATAATGTTAAAATCAAAAATTAAGAATGAAATAGAAATAAAAGTGGCAAACCGATTCTATGAACTGTTTCTATTTAGCCCATTTTTTAATTTACTGTCGTATTGATGGCACCACTTTGTATTTTAAGTTTATCGTTAAGCACTTTATCGTGTCATAGAAAGAGTCGCTATTTATTTAAATGTTTGTGCGGAGAGACTTCTGCTACTTTTAAGTATTCTGTGGTAGTACCCAAGGCGCTAAGAGCATCTTTAGGTTACAGTACTCTTTTACAGGGCAACGCGTGTTTTTTTTATATTTTTTACTTATTATACAAAGCACGACAAATGGCTCAACACCACCTGATGTGAAGCGGTAAGAAGAGTCCACATGCGAAGACAGCTAGTGCAGTTCAGGCACTGCTCTAGCCGCCTCCATCTTGCCGGCCAGAAACGTGCTTTTACACGCCTCTTTTGAAGGCACCCATGTTATAGGAAGGAGGGAACACATGTGCTGGCAAAGAATTCCAAATTCTGGAAGTACGATAAAGAAACGAGCTACTAAATTTCTTGAATGTGTGTAGTCCCTATGGTGCTACGAGCGTCCAAAGGCTTAGCTCACCGTCAGGTTGCTCGTACGCTTGTTTGGCAACATTGTCGTATAAGAAATTATACTATATTCTATTTCTCCATTCGATATTAATAAATATTTAAATTAATGTATTTGCAAAACTTATAAGAGCATGCTGAACTGAGTCCGGGTCTGTGTCAGTTGGCTTCGGGTCAGTGTTTGGACCATGTTGATATTTCATTTTCATGTTCCGTTTGTCACGCACCCCGGGCTCTGCTAATTAATATAATATTAGTTTGCCAAACAACTAGTACTGAAAATGGAAATGTCACATTATTTTTAAGCGAGCACGCGTTGTTAAATTTACTTACACAAAATGTCGTTCTATATTTCTATCTGAAAGATTAAGTAGCTTGAAAAACAGCAAGAGATCAATGAATGTAAAAGTTCGTAGCTTGAATGCTGGCCCGAATGCTGTCGATCGCAGTGAATTATTACAGTTACCAGTTTCAAAGAGTCCTGTTGATTTTGCTTTTTGTTGCTGTTTTTGACCATCGCCAAATTATATCAATATCATATTTGTAAATTATATCAATATCATAATTGTAACAATTACAAATAAATAAACGAGAAAAAATGTATACTCCAGGCGGGAATCGAACCCACGTCTCCTAAGGTCCGCCCAGACGCTAAAACCGCTACGCCACCGGAGCACTAGAGTTGTTAACTTGAATGACTGGTGAGATAAACGTGGCTATAAAAACGTTAAAAAAGCAAAAAACGGTAAAGAAATTGGTAGGATACAGCCAGTGCTCCGGTGGCGTAGCGACTATCACGTCTGGCCGGACCCCAGGAGACGAGGGTTCCATTCCCACCTGCACGCGTAGCACAAACAACACGATAACCTCGAGAAACGGTTTTGTCTACACCGTAATGTCATTTTTGTCGGGCCTCACCTTACCTTACTTAGCCCGACAAAAATTACATTATAAACGCACTTAATCAAACATTTAAATGTGAATGTCAATATTTACGTAATACGTAATAGGTATATTAAATCCATATACTAATAACAAAAACGCGAAAGTAACTGTGTACTTATGTCTTTCTGTCTGTTACGTTTTTACCTACTGCTAAGCCGTTGACCCAATTAAGATGAAATTTGAAACGATGAAATGTAAAGTCGGGGTGGCCACTAGTGAAATATAAATGTTTGTTAAATCTTCAAGTGTACATACTAATACTCATGTAGAGGCATACTCGCCTAAAAGGGTATCATCTTGACTTTAGCTACTCCCAAGAAAATCTTTTACTTATATAAAAACTTTCGTGTGGCTAGCAGAACAAAGTTGCTGCTGTAATACAAACTAATTTATAAAGGCTACGGTTCTTGTTCATTTCGCCGAGTGTGTACACACTCAAGCGCCATTCCATTGTCAGTCCAGTTTATTGTCGTTGACCCTTACGATTGGTTCGTAACTCACTACATGAGTTCAAATGCAAGTTTATATAACGTACGTATGAAAATGTCAACAGCGCTTCTGGCAGCCGAAAGTGCCCCGGACTAGATTTATGACAGACTTCGAGAGTGCAATGTAAAGTGAGAGGTTGAAATTTATTGAAGAGCATAATACTGTACGTAGGGAAATATAGACAATTATCGCTGAACTCCTTGCACTACTTCCTTCCTACCTCTTCATCCTACCTTAAAAATTGTTTTTCCCTTCGTTCCTCTTCTTTAGTTCATCCTTTGCGTTCTTGTTTTAATCTCACTTTGGATATTCCTGCTCACTCCACTGATTTCCTTTCGTATTCCTTTTCCGTGCATGCTGTTCGGATATGGAATTCTCTACCAGAGTGCATCAGGGGAGCTCGCACATTGGATTCTTTTAAGCATCAAGTAAAAAGTCATTTCTTACATTTAACTCATTAGCTGTGTATTTTATTGCATAATATGTAAGTATATTTAATTCGTATATTGTATTATGTGTGTTTTACTTTCATTATGTACCTACAAACATATATATTTTATTTATTCCTTCTATTTCTTGCACCCTTCTGTATTCTCCCTCTTCATAATATGTATATCATCTTAGGTTGCCTGGAAGAAATTGTTTTTTAGCAATAAGGTCGCCCAATTGTACTTTTTTGTGTTTTCTAATTTGTATGTTGAATTTCTCTTGTGTGCAATAAAGAATATTTATTATTATTAATAATACTTAAGTACGTTTCTTTGCCCCTTAATGCCACATTTCCTATCACCTTATTCACTTTATCAAAGTGTGAATATTAATTTGTGAATATGAGTTAAATTATAACTCAACATAGCCAGCTCAAATATTTAATTTTATTTATCTAGAGCTAGAGCTTTATATTTCAATTTTTGTTTTCCACTCACAAATACCCATAATTAATTATTATCAGATCTTAATTCTTTTTCAAGATACTATCCTAACAAATTCCATTTAAATGGTTGGGGCAGTTTTGCGCTGAATAGATAACAAAACAACAAACATACAAGTTCATTTTCACAATTATATTGATATGAATAGAGAACCAATCACGGTAATGTAAAACGAATAAAACCTATAAGAACCAGACTTGTTCTGCTATGAAACTGATATTTTACAGCTATTTTAGCTTTGGTTCATTTGGGAATAAAATTTGGAAGTCTGGGGTTGCGAGGAGTCGATATACAGGGTGTAAGGGGGACGCTCTCGAAAACGAAGGCAGGTCACTCGTCACACTAAACCCGACTTCATCATCATCATCATCATCAAATCAGCCTATGATGTCCACTGCTGAACAAATGCCTCCCCCATCGATCTCCAAATAAAACGGCTTTGCGCAGCCTGCATCCAACGGCTCCCCGCGACCCTGACCAGGTCGTCTGTCCATCTAGTGGGAGGCCGTCCTACTTTGCACTTTCCGGTACGCGGTCGCCTCTCCAGAACCATTACGTCCCACCGGCCGTCCGTTCTGCTGCTTTGTGCCCTGCCCACTGCCACTTCAATCAAATGCGACTTGCTAAAAAATAAATTTGAAATCACGAAAAAAACAGCTGTTTCATACACATTGTAATATCTACACGAGCTGTTTCTATGAAACCGCTGATTTTTATTCGTGATTTCAATTTTTTTGTTCAGCAAATCATATTTAGAGTGACGAACTGCCTTCATTTTCGAGAGCATCCCTGTATAGTAGCATGTGCGCAGGTTGTGTGTGTGTGCGATATAACTGTAGTGCGTCGTACGATACGTAATGGCAATAGTACGCATTTTTAGGGTTGTCACGATTAGGACAATGTTTTTATCAATTTCACGCTTAGTGACATTTAAAATAACACATACTTACTTATTAATTTAATTGGAAAACAAAAGTGGTCTGAAATGTGACAAACTTTCTGAAGTAACAACTCTTTACAGGGAACACAATCACCCCCTTAAGATTTATTTCGGACTTTCGAAACATACTGTATAACGGAAAGGCCAATCAACGTCTTTGATTTCTACAGTGCACAGAATAGACATCGTATAATATTTTTAAAGTAGCTCTGTTCAGGGCATGACGGCATTTCATGTTAGGCCTCAGGATGACAACGCACATACAATATCAAGTGATTTTTCCTTGTTATTGCAGGTGTCTATAGGCGGCGGTAACCACTTACCATTAGGTGGGCCGTCAGCTTGTTTGTCATCTAGTTGTATAAAAAAAAAATAGAGTAGGTAATTTATTTCTTGTTTAATTTAGAACCTAATGGCTGGTAAAACTGGTGAATGAAGGAACCTTTATTTGGCAAAGTCACAGCCAAAAACTTCTATTAGAGCGTGGCATTCCTACAGTCGTAAGGTCACGGAAGATCGCCTAGAATTCTTTAGGCGAGAATTCTATTCTATTTTTGAGAAGTGTAACTTTCGCTTGTTCTTCTGAATTGTCTTTCATTATAAACATCATACAAGATGGTGATGACAAAACAACAATAAATTAAAACATGGGCTATATTAGTTCATGGAAATGTTTTGCAACTTTTAAATACATCTTATTCATTTGATAATGTCATGAATGAAATAATATGACATTGGCTGCATTATTTCAAAGAAATGTCATGAAATTAGTAATTAAATAACATAAAACTACAAAAATTTCACGTCCTGAGGCAGGAATCGAACCCGCGACCTTTCGCAATCCGGGCGACTGCTCTGACCACTGAGCCACCCAGGACTTGGGATATCCCTGTGAAATTCTTCTAGTCTATTTTTATTTGCGTTTATGAGCTAACGTCCACCCTACAATGTCGAAATATTCTATTCCAACATCCGAAACGAGTATTTTTACAAATACCTACGATTCGGTAAGTTGGGGCAGTGCTTTCAAATATTCTTAATTTTTGATATATATTTGTTTGTTTTTTTTCTAGATTTATTGTATTTTAATTACTAAGTAATTTTTTAAACGTTTATAATAATGTTAAAATCAAAAATTAAGAATGTCATGAAATTATCAAATTACTATGATGTTTTTGAAAGTTGCAAGCCATTACTATGAACTAATTATAGCCCATATTTAAATTTACTATCATATCGTCGTCACCAGCCTGTATAAGCCGTTGCCCATTCTGATGGTTAACGGCTATATTTTTAGTTTGAAAGCAACAAAGTAAAAATTCAATTACAGTTTGTTAATTGCACCATCCGAAACTTGGTTATTATACGAATATTTAACAACTTCTAGAGACTTTACAATAAGTCAATTTAGGTTCTCTTATAATGTTACGTCAAATGCAAAACGTCATGATCAGCTGTGTTTTAAAGGGTAACATTTGGTTATGCGTTTGATTCCTAAATGTTATTGTGTAGAAAAAATGTAAAATAACGGTACAAAATTTATGTAATATATAAGCGCGACGGTGACTCTCGCTGAGTCACCGTAGCAAGGCTCGACGCAGAGGGAATAATTCAAAATGACCTTTGTAGTTAGCGAATGGTTGGCATCTGAATCTCAGCTTTCACAAAAGTATAGATAAAAATAATTATCAAATTACTAAATTAAGTTTATAAAAAACAAACGTTTATCATCATCACATTACTGCTTAACGTTACGGTATAGTTTACGGTAATTCAACGCTTTTAATTATATGACAAGGGTGGCAAATTATGACTTCGCGATAGCTTGATGTAAACATAATTATGGACATACTGTTGCACCACGGTAAAAAAAACCACGTTTTATTTATACAACTAGATGACAAACAAGCTGACGGCCCACCTGGTGGTAAGCGGTTACCGCCGCCTATAGACACCTGCAATAACAAGGAAAAGCACTTGATATTGCAGGTGAGTTGTCATCCTAAGATGAAATGCCGTCCATGCCCAGTAATTACGTAGGTGAACAACGCGGTTGGACCATGAGCAATAAAGTCATATAAGCTGTTCTGGATATGTTTGCCTATTTCTCAGTATTGTTTACATACAAAGACCTAGCCTCCATGGTCTTCCTTCTGAGTCCTCGTACATTTTTGGGACATTTCCATTCTTCGAAATCCCCAAGGGTGATTTAGTTTCCGTGGTAGAGGCTTTGCTCCAATGAAGTAATAGCTGTCCTATGGGCGTACTTACCTGCAGTGCTGCTGGCATGTCTCAGCGAGACATTTAGGAGCTCCATATTTCTCGACGAAGCGTGCACACGGAGTAAAACTATAACGTCTACAACTCAAAGGGGTTACGAACATAATTCAAAAACATAGATTCGTTTATTCTCCACGTTTAAATGGATGACAAGGTTCTTTGTGTAAGTTTAACTGTTTTAACTACAATTGAACTACATTTTATTCTTTTCAGACATTTTAATCGGCTTCAGTGTTGAATATTCTGGCAAAAATCAGTTGAGAGTTCTCCCTGGGTTATGATTTAGAGTTACAAATGTCATAATAATAATGCTTATAATATTTTTACACTCACACCTATTATCTATCCCAAATTATGCATCGCTGAGAGCTTGTGTTATGGATACCTACTACGTGAAGGAATACAGATGACAATATGTATGTAAATACTAGAAGTGTACTAAATAAACATGACTCGTGAATAAATGTTTGATTAAGCCTACTCATCATACAAAAATCTACCCCTGCCTGGGATTTTGCACAGGTTATTGGACTACTCGACCAGATGGCCGTCACAAAATAGTTTATGTTTAATGTCATTTTTGTCATACCGACCCTTACGGCTGAAGAATAAAAGGTTACTCAGACTTTGAGACGCTTATACTTGTAAAGTGTTAAAATTAGCGTTTGAAATTTGAAATTTCTGCAATTGTTTCTTTAAATATTTAATCAGAACATTTAAGTAGCTCTAGTATTTTTCACTAGATTGTAGGGCATCTTACTGAGAAAGTATCTCCATTTTACTAAAGATCACAGCCTAATAACATTACTGTGTAGTGTTGTATTACGGCGGTAAGGTCGCCGAACTCGTCAGTAAAGTGTCATGTTGGTGCAAGGAGCTTATCTCCTTCCAAAAAAATGGTGCATCATTTTTACAGATCGTGCAGCTTTCGGTATACTAATGTCTATAAGCTACGGTGACCGCTTACCACCAGGTAGGCCGTATGCCGGTTTTCCAATCTTTTTGTATAAAAGAGTTGAATTAAGTTACAACAAAATTAAAACTGATGTTTTTTAAAAATTACTTAAGATCCTATCTAAGATTTCGTTCGAGTACATACACTAATTACATAATAATATAGTGTCTCGTGTGGACATATGGAATTTCCAAAGAAACTCGTTGAAATGTTGATAAATAGATTTATTGCAACTTGACTTTGTGACAGCAGTACAAGAAGTGAACAATTGACATTTCGATGACAATAATGAAGTTCGCCTAGTAATATTTAAGTGGCAATGTGTAAGGCGCGTTGTTAGAATAGCGCAGTACGGCGCGAACATAACTCCCCGCCGTTGAAGATCCAGTTCTTCAACAGTCTTCAGGTGGTAAGAGCGGGCAGAGTCGCACAAATGGGCGTCGATATGTTCCTTTGATGGTTGTTACGTCAGCAACACGGGAAACGTTGTCTGGTCCAGGGAACAATTTTGTGATGCGTCCTACTCGCCAACACATTGGGGGAAGTAAGTCTTCTCTGAGCAGTACTAAATCTCCGACCTTCAGGCTAGTGTTGTTTTGCCTCCATTTTGTTCTGAGCTGAAGCTCTGAGATGTATTCTCGCTGCCATCTCTGCCAAAAGTGTTGGCGTATTTGCTCCAAGCGAGCATAGCGGGAAAGGCTATGTTCCGGTTTTGTTTCCAGGGCAGGTGCAGGCAACGCATTTAGTGGTCTTCCAATCAAGAAGTGCCCTGGGGATAGATATTGTAGGTCATCGGGTGATGAGGATAGGGGGCACAAGGGACGACTATTTAAAATACACTCCACTTGTGCAAATAAGGTGCTCAATTCTTCAAAGGTAAGGTGTGTATTACCCATTACGCGTTTAATGTGGTATTTTGCCGACTTTACACCGGATTCCCAGATACCGCCGAAGTGAGGCGCGTAAGAAGGCGTAAAAGCAAATTTAAAACTTTCCTGAGTTGCAAACTCAGACAAATGCTCATTATTATTTTGTAAAAATTCATGTAATTCTTTAGCAGCAGATATAAAATTGCGGCCGTTGTCGGAAAATAGTTCTGATGGCTTGCCGCGACGTGAAATAAATCGTCGCAAGGTCATAATAAATGCCTCTTTCGAAAGGTCACTAACGCCCTCTAGGTGTAAGCATTTATATCTAAGACACACAAAAATACATAAGTAGCATTTGGATAATTTAGCGCCACGACCCTTGCGATTGAGAATATGAAATGGTCCAGCATAATCCATCCCTACAGATCTAAAAGGGAAATCTGGAACAATGCGCTGTGCTGGAAGGTTCCCCATTTTAGGGTACAATGTCTTACCCTGGGCACGGCGGCAAAGCACACAACTACTTACTGTACGTCGGGAAAGGTGCCTACCGTTTAGGGGCCACACTGTTTCTCTGACTAGGGCTAGCAACAGCTGCGGACCTGCATGAAGATTTTTTGTGTGTTCGAATACGAAAATGAGTTTAGTTAAGTAATGTTTGGAGTCAAGAAGTATGGGATGGCGTTTCTGATAAGAATAATCAGAAGCATCTATTCTTCCTCCCACTCTAATTAATTTATCAGACTGATCTATGTATGGTGATAAAGCTAAAATTCTAGATTTGCAATTGAGTTTCTTGTTTTCAATCAAACAATTGTATTCATTAGAGAATATTTCTTGTTGAGCTATAAAACATAGGCAGTTAAAGGCATCAGAAAGTTCATCAACTGTTAGGCAACCAGTGATTTTATTATTGTTATTTTTTAAATTATGAATAAATCGTTTTACGTAACAAATGGTTCTTTTTAACCTATTTAGTTTAGAAAATCTTTTAAAATCTATTACTGGTTCAATTTTCACTGTAAGTAGTGTATTTATTTTAATTTTTGTATCAGGTAGATCATCTAACGCCTTGAGTTTTAAACTGGGCCAGTTAGATTCATCATTTACAAGGTAATTAGGACCGTGCCACCACAAAGTATTATTTACTAGCTGAGTAGGATTGATACCCCTGGAGATCAAATCAGCTGGATTTTCCTTCGTGGGCACGTATCTCCAAGACAGTGGATCAGTAGTCTCTAGGATTTCGCCCACCCTATTGGCTACGAATGTTTTTAGTTTAGTGGGATTGTTTGCTAGCCACCCCAGGACCACAGTAGAATCACTCCAGTGTACTATGCTATGTGGAATGTAGAGTATAGATTCTGTCACACTTTTACATAAACGGGAAGCGAGAAGAGCAGCACATAATTCAAGCCGAGGGATCGACGTCGGCTTCAGAGGCGCTACCTTAGATTTGGAGCATAACAACCTTACTCGCAAATCGCCGCTGACAGAAATTGTACGCATATATATACAAGCTCCGTAGCCTAACTGGGAGGCATCACAGAATGTGTGTAGCTGAATGGATGCTGGTTTATCACACAGTACATGCCTGGGAATTTTTAGGGTGGAAAGAGAAGGTAAGTTTTTAGAGAAGTTGTACCATTGTTGTTTAATGTCATCTGGAACCACCTGGTCCCAATCAAGCCTTTGCTGCCACAGACTTTGTAACATCAACTTTGGTATCATTATGCAAGGACTTAGCAGCCCTAAAGGGTCGAATATTTTGAATGCATCAGACATGATAGATCTCTTAGTGATTAAACCATTTTGAAGAGGCAAAGTTACGGGAAAGTATAGTGTGTCTTCGTTAGGATTCCAATTTAGTCCGAGTGTGTTCGACGATTCACTGATAGTTAATGTTTCTTGAAGCTCAGACGATTCAAAAATAGATTTTGCGTTCGTTTTGTATTTACGTAAGTGAAAGCATCCTTTTCGAAGCTCCCTACTCACAGCCTTTTGAATATGGCGTAATTCCTCTTCATTGTTTGAGCCTGTAATTAGATCATCGACGTAGAAATCTCTCTGTATTATAGTTTTAATTAAATTATCGTCACACTCCTCTCCTACCTGCCAAAGGCAACGCGTGCTCAAATAACTGGCACTTGCGGTACCGTAAGTGACAGTATTCAGCTGCATTGTTTGGATAGGTACTGACTCATCTTCTCTCCATAGGATGAGCTGCAGGTTTCTGTCACTGGTATGAACTTCGATCATTCTATACATTTTTTCAAGGTCACCAGTGAGCAGATACCTGTGCTGACGAGCTCGAATCAATATGGAGAAAAGAGAATCTTGTACATTTGGACCCACCAGCTGCAGATCATTGACAGAGTAACCGGATGAGGAAGGTGCGGAGCCGTCGAACACAACACGGATTTTAGTGGATTCACTGGAATCCTTGAAGACTGCATGATGACACAAAAAGTATGATATTGTAGGTATCTGAACCTCAGACCTTGAGAGATGGCCCAAGGCTTCATATTCCTTCATAAACTGAACATACTGCATTTTAAGATTAGGGTTTTTTCTAAACCGTTTCTCCAAATTGAGAAGTCGTTTTTTAGCTAACACATAGGTGTCACCTAAGCAGAGAGGTGAATCTCGCAGCGGTAATTTGACACAAAATCTTCCTGATTCTAATCGAACAGTATTTTTAATAAAATGGTTTTCACATTGTTTTTCAGATTCACTAAGAAGTGATTTAAGGGGAAGCTCTTCTAACTCCCAAAAGCGTTTAAGAAGATAGTCTACCTGGGAGTCTTTAGACAAATCCTGCTCGGACAGAACTAAATGATTGCTAAGTACGTCATTATTTTTTGACATTTTATTTAATAAATTATTAGTAGTGTGATTTTTTTATTGTATTCTTTTGTATACGAGTTTATTTTATTATTTGATGAATATTGTATCATTTTATTGTTGTTAAAATTTATTAAAGTCGGTGCTATCTTATCTGCGTTTGAATTTTGTATGCTATAAAGTCCACCACCAAACAACCAACCAAATTGTGAGTTATGCAATTTGGGGTTGTATTCACCAAGTGATTTATGTTCACAACCAATTATGTCCCAAAATATGTCGGCGCCAATCAAAACGTCTATGGGACCTGGATGGTTAAATTGTGGATCTGCTAACTGTATAGTTTGAGGTATGTTGAATAATGAAGAATTTATAGGAAACTTTGGCAATCTCCCTGTTAGTTTGTCTAGTATATAACAAGAACACATTATTTTAAAATTATTAATAGTATTACGGGATTGTAATTGCACGACACATCTTTCGCTGACTGTGTTGGCGTGACAATTGCCAATACCGATTACATTTAGTGATGTGGGGGTTACGTTTAGGCGCAACCTCTCCTTAAGTGATTTAGTTATGAATGATGACTGACTGCCTGAATCCAGTAAGGCGCGTGCCTGCACTACCTCTTTAGTCACTGGATTCATAGCCTCAATTAGGGCAGTAGACAAAAGAATCTGGCTAGAAAATTCTTTAGTGAAATTTACGATAGTCTCAGATTCTGGAATTTCTATAGAATTTACTATAGAATCGTTAGAATTAGTATGTAGCAATGAATTATGGCGTTTTTTACAATACCTACAAGGCCCCATACGACAATCGCTAAGGGTGTGACCTTGCCTCAAACAATTTGAACAAAGTTTATATTTTGAAATATCGGCCAATTTTTCTTTTATGTTTTTTGATTTAAATGTAGGGCAGTCATAAATTCTATGTTTTTGATTGCAAATGATACAAAGATATGCTGAATTATTACTGTCGAGAATTGTATTAAAGTTTAATGATTTTGTATTTTGTCGGCTGCCACTAGCGCCATCTATGTTCCGTGGCTGGAACTTAGTATTGCTATTATCTTTACGGTGTATAGATTCAAGGACATGAGCTCGATCAAGTAAAAAGGATTTAAATTGTTCTAATGTTGGCATGTCATTAAAATTATTACGCTGCTCCTCCCATTTAGTTAAAGTGATATTTTCTAGCTTAGAAGTTAACATAAATATAATTATGGTATCCCATTGATCAGTGGGTTGACCAAGATTGGATAGGGCGCGTAAATTTTTGGTTATATGATCAACTAAAAAACGTAATGAGCTCTCAGACTCGTGATTAATTGGTCGAATATTAAAAAGGGATTTTAAGTGGAAGTTTATTAATAACCTTTTGTTGTTATACCGGTCGCAAAGTAATTGCCATGCAGTAAAATAGTTAGCAGAAGATACTTCAATGTTTGCAACTATGCGCCTTGCATCGCCCTCCAGGTAAGACAATAAGTAATGAAATTTTTGTATGTCAGAGATACGTGAATTATTGTGAATTAAGTTGACAAACGTATCGTGGAACTCAAGCCAACGAAAAAACGATCCGTCAAATTTAGCAATTTGAATCTGAGGCAATCTTACACCTATAGATTCCTGATTGTGGTCGTAAGAGCACTGAGTTTCTATAAATACAGATTCCCGTCTTCTCTTCTCTTGTTCGAATGATTTTAACTCATTTTGTTCCTCAATTAAACCTTTCGCTATAGCTGTACACAATATTAGGTCTTGTTCAATGCGCTCACGCTCATCAATCTCAGAATCTAATTTATCGGAATTTAAAATCTCAATTTGAGTTTGCAAATCATCAAATTTAATAGACAAGCTCTGGAATCTACTCAGCTTTAAAGATAGCTCAGCAAACTCAACAGCTGAAAATGTTGATTGCGTTGTGACTCTGTCAATGTAATTTTTAAATTTTGTAATCTGCCCCTTAATTGAGCTTCTTTTTGTTAAAAGATCTTTTAATTCAGTTAAAGAAGAACTACCTTCTATAGGCTGCACTATCTTCTTTTCACTCTTATTTTGGCCTTCAGACATTTTTAATCAATAAAAATTTAAATACAAATGTCAAAATATCACTACAATTTAACAGCTGATCACAAAGCAACACAACAGTATGAAATAGTAATTTAGTTAGGCAAACAAGATAAATATTTCAGCTCACGTTCCTCACACGGCGATACCTGGGACCGGACCGGGAAGCACCGTCAATAGTAACGGCAGCTCAGCAATTACCAACTTGTTGCCGTCGACGACGGCTCGCGCAACCCTGGAATTAGTCGGCCAAAATACCTCTAAATATCGCGTAAAAACTGGTGCAAAGGAACGAAACGAATGAATTTAATTTAAATATATTAGTTTAAGATAATATTTTACTATAATTATGAAGATATTTAATGAATCGAAAAACAATTTACAATTATTTTTTTTTACTTGTAGGTAGATTTGACTTTCTTGCGCTGCGTAACAAAGTGGAATTTATTTTATTAATTAGGGAATTATATGGATTGGTATGAATTTAGGAAGGAAAAAAAGGAATAACCAGGGCACTTAACTGATGTATTCTGCTGCGAGGTGGTGCTTTAGATGCGTCACTGCCCGGCGATATCAGCAAGATGTCCAGTCTGGTAAACTCGTCCTCCAAATATATTTAACTCGTAGAAGTTGTTTGTATATCACGTCGGGGTCACCAAATTATGTCTCGTGTGGACATATGGAATTTCCAAAGAAACTCGTTGAAATGTTGATAAATAGATTTATTGCAACTTGACTTTGTGACAGCAGTACAAGAAGTGAACAATTGACATTTCGATGACAATAATGAAGTTCGCCTAGTAATATTTAAGTGGCAATGTGTAAGGCGCGTTGTTAGAATAGCGCAGTACGGCGCGAACATATAGTAAATAACATTATGAAACAATATATCTTAAGTGATAGCCTAATACCACATATTTGAGTTTTAAATTTGGTTTAGCTATTACGATTACAGAAATATTGTAGGATTTGTATCCTGTGTTCTTACAGTAGACACGCGAAGATAGTTGTATTACTTCATATCTTGCGTATTCTGGCAAAGACTGGATTAATCTGTAAAGCGGCGATATACCTCCGGTGGGCGATGACAATAGAAAAATCAATTGTGTCTGGAATCTCATGCTTGACGGGTTAAATGTGAGCGTAAGTCACGTTTTTGTCTATCAACGCTGTCTGGGTAATCAGCGTAAATTCCTTTCGTCTCAGCTAAGCCTTTACTGATATATCTGTAACTGTTACAATGACCATGTCGTTGTAGATATTTGTCTTAACGTCATCATCATCATCATCACCAGCCTATATGAGTCGCTTCACACATAACACCACCACGCTGACCCAATGTGGGTTGGTGGGTTAAAGCGGTTGCAGTAACAACCGGGACCAACGAACGGCATAACATCCCTCCTAAACACGGAGGAGGTCGAGATGATAAATTTTGATTGACCCATCCCGGGATCGCCCATGGCGAAAGTGGCTTCGTTTTCGTAATCGTAACCAGAGCGCTCAAGCCGCTACGCCACCGAGACAATAATGCAAATGGAAACATTATTATTAATACTTATAATAAAGATTCTATATTTACTAGGTGGTAGACCTGTATGTAGGGTCGTCTGGGTAGGTACCACCGCCTTTCTTATTTTAGCCGTGAAACAGTTCGCTGTGTTTCGGATTGAAGGGAAAGGTAGCCAGTGCAATTACTGGGCATGGACGGCATTTCATCTTAGACCCCAGGATGTCAACGCACCTGCAATATCAAGTGACTTTTCCTTGTTATTGCAGGTGTCTATAGGCGGCGGTAACCGCTTACCATCAGGTGGGCCGTCAGCTTGTTTGTCATCCAGGTGTATAAAAAAAATAAAAAAAAATTGCACACAAGAGACAAAATAAACAACAACTACAAATATAAAACAGTACAATTAGGTGGTCTTATTGCTAAAAAGCAATGTCTTTCAGGCAACTTAAGGTGATATAGGCGAAACATTACAAAGAAGAACAACGCTGAAATGCATTATTAAATACATACTGACATTAACTATAATGTCACTTATGGTATGCACCCGTGTGAACTTATTCCGCTATGCGATTCTCTAAAGTGTAGTAGCAGCCTTGAATTAGTGGCTGTCTCGGCAGCGCTGCCATACCTTTTACGGCCTGGCCACGGGAACAGCCCCCCAATTCTGCTATTGTATTTTGATCTGAATGAAACAAATCGGAAACGCTTAAGTTACAACGTTTTTGTATTCTGCTAACACAACGCAATCGAAACGTAGGCGAAACGCATCAGTTTGGTATTCTACTAACAAACACGTAACGCGAACTGTTCGGTTCAATGATTGTTTTGTATTCTGCAAAATATTTGACACTTCTCGCAGCCGAAACGCATCGGTAGTTCTTTGGTTGAACTGTCAAAAGTTACGGTTTCACGTGGGTTTTACAACGGCAGTAATTGTATAACATTTAATTTCGCAAAATAGAATCAAAAGTACTCTATAACTTAGTTCGCGTGCCTAAAGGATTGCATCCAGTATAATTTGGATAAAAAACCTTGGGCGAGTCATCATAATTATCATGAATGTATGATTTTTTCCGATATTTTTGGAAAATAAAATATTTTCACATTTACTTATATGTAATATAATTACCATTTAATTTCTTTTAAAACTACTTCAAGTATTTTTTGAACAAATATAACTACCAAAAACACTATATAGGTATATACCGATTTTTTCAACTTTTGACAGTTTCTGTCACCAACGTTTCAGTTAAACCAACCGAGAGCGTATCGTTAGCGTTCCGGCTTGTTAGTGGTATACCTATTTTATAACACAGCCGCATACCGAGTCGCTGCCGATTCGTTTAGGTAAACAAGTAGCAGAATTAACCCTTTCATTTTATTTTAAATAAATATGATTTACAAAGACTTCCAAAAACACGAAATACATACCGAATTTCACAACTTTTATATGTTTCTGTCACCAATGTTTCAGTTGTCAAATAGTTGAACTAACCGAGAGCGTTTTGTTAGCGTTCCGGTTTTATAAGCAATGTTAGTGAAAAACCTTATTTTATCAATAGCGCAATAGTAGCGATACCGAAACGCTGCCGATCCGTTTAGGTAAATAAATAGCAGAATTGAGGGGCTGGTGGCGGCGTCGGCGGCGGCGACTCGGCAACAACTACGCGGCAGTGTTGCCAGTAACCTATAGTCAATAGTAACACGAGACAGTTCAAAAGTAACATTTTCATGTCCTAAGTAACATTAGTTTTTTTTTTATGTAAAAAAAAGACTTTAATACTGAAACATGGCAATATACTTAAAAAAAACTTTGAAGAATCGTAAAAATCTTTTGAGATCGTGAGACTGAAAAAAAGGCAATCATGAGCAGTAGCTTATGATTGCCTTTTTTTCAGTCTGGATCTGTATGGAGTACCATAGCGTAGTTTTATGTCTACTCGGCGTGTGAATTTTTTCGCTTCTTTTGTTTAAATCCTAAAAGTAACGTAAAAGTAACATCTTGAGTCGTGTAACATGAAAGTAACATGAGAGGGTCAAAAGTAACATAAAATGTTACAAAAGTAACATTCTGGCAACGCTGCTACGCGGTCACGACGACGCGCTGCGAGGCCGACATCGAGACAGCGCGCAGTGGTTGCCGATTCGCGAGTCGCAGGACGCGCGCGCGGTGTGTTCGTGGCCAGGCCGTTAGCGTTCGTTTGACAACCAATTGACAGAAGATGGCGACACTAGCGTTCCGACGACGAGGACGCCGTGAGTCGGAACTAAATAGTTGATTATTTTTTTTACAATTATGTAAAAGTCAATCAAATATCAAAGTCATTGCGATACATTTTAAACACATTAAAAACTAAATCGGAAAATGTCAATTGTCATATCGTATAACCAAAACAGCGACAAACATCAAGCCAAGAAATCGACGTAGAGATTTGTGAATACGTTTACGCGCAGCGCTGTATTCAAACGTCAAAATCAATGACAGCTCGTCGTCTTGTCAGTCGTCAAACTCTATATCCAATATTTGTGTTAGTGAATCACTCCACAGATTACATAATTGATCACTACGGGTTATTAGCCTGCGAATTATGGTGACATAAATTTTGTAATAATGATAATATTTTTACACCTATTATCTAACGGAAATTAAGCACTAAAGGCGTTTGTTCCGTTATTTAGTATCCTTTCGTATGAATATAACCATAAGAATAAGTAATAAATAACGAAAAAAAAACAAAACCATAAAGTGTACTTTAATAAGTCTCTTTATTAACTTGTCCCGAAATGGCAATTGTTCCCTATTAATACGGCCCTAAATGAGCGGTCCCGCCTCTAATAAGGATTTAACCCTCTCACAAGTCATGTTACCTTGCAAAATGTACTAAGGGTGCGGTCTCAATAGGTCGATACATTACGTCGGAAGTATTACAGGAGTTAGGGCCTACTTATTTCACGCTGTGGTTATGTTGATTATTTATTTCTTAATTTACACTATTAAGCGAATGAAAATGACAAACGCCTGTTTGTTTCTTTCATGAATTTAGGTTACTTTAGATGTTGTGGCTGCTTAGGTAAGGTGAAACTTTCAACAGTCACTCACTTACTTAAAGAACGTATTGGAATAGCTAGGATTTGAAGAAAGGCTTTTTGCACGCCAAGTCGATTAACTTCGCTGGCACCGAAAAAGGTTCTCGTCGATCGGTGGGAACCGCCATCGCGAAGTACTCGCTGAAGAACGCATTGCTTAGAATAGCTCCAATTTAAAAAAGAGTATTATTGCATTGAACACCGAGTCGTATAGCTACGCTGGTCCTAAAAAGGGTCCTCATTAATTGGCGCGTCATTGCCGTCTTCTTAACTAGAACGTTGGCCATAGCGAGACCGGGCCCTAGAGGAACTCATTTCAACCCTCCAATGATAAAGCGTTTTGGATTGATGAGAGTTCGTGACGAACAATAGAGTATCATCTTTATAAGTGGAACTACAATGAAAATGTTGAGAGTGAATGTTAATTTTACGTACAAAATTTTTCTCTACTCCTTAGGTCACCATTTTTATATCTTTAACAAAGCAACTGGAATGAAAAAGCAGGATAATCGTAATTGATATTCCTAATCATTCAAAGAAGCCACTGTAATACGAAAGCGACAGGTAGTGGTCGGATATTAAATATATTTATTTATTATAGACACAAATCCGTGGAAATCGGTATTGGTCATATATTTTATAGACTCCAAACATGAAAAGAAATACAAAAAGTAAAAAAAATAGAAAATATACAAGGCAATGAGGTAGTGAATAAATTAAATTTTAAACCAATTTACTCCGAAAATTGCAATTTTTTTACTGAATACTTGAAACGCCTCCGAATATCCCTTCGCTTAAGTTGACAAAGTGAATTAAGTTGAAACTGTGCCTAACAGAGCCTAAAGTTAAACGAATTACAAACACTTCAGGGGCAGGAGCAGCTTGGGACCCATAGTATAGCAAACATAGATAGATTTCCAATTTCATACTCGAGTTATAATTTAAACTGAACTTTAACTCTTAATGAATGAGATTGAAAATCTAATGAATCTTGATGTCAAAAATTTTATTCATCAATACTTTTACGAATACCTTTAAAAATAGCATTTACCATCATTGAATGTACTCTACGCGCACAAAAATGTATCTCGTAATCAGAATCACAAATTTTATTTGTTGATTGCATCTAGGCAACTGCCACATTCTATATTCAATCTAGTCTATGCCCCCGACTCTACATAAACAGAGAAGAGCAAAGAGGAAATCATTAAAAAAATTATAAGGCGCGTGCGCCGGTGTCACGCAATCATTAGTCGCATTATTATCACACATGCAGACATAGTATTTCACACGGAGTAGATAAAATAGGGTATATCACTATCAAATGAAACGAAAACCCAAAAGGACAAGATTTTTATAATATTTCACTCCAGCGTAGCTATTTCATTAGAAAGAGGATACACTAAAATGTTTAACACACGAATACGAAGTTAAAATGTCATTCGTTACCTTAAACCACTTAATACTTTCTAAACGCAGTTACAACTTGGAATACAAGTTAGTCAGTACAGCCGACACCGCGTCATGCGTAACACGTGACTTCAAAAATGTCTCTTAGTTCAATGGAATATGGTGTCTTCAAATCAAAGAGTTTCGCTTGATCCGCAGCTGTGTGGAGGCAGGTAGACACTAAAGTTAGTGCCTGCCTCGTCACATCGAAGTTAAATTTATGTTCTCCAGTAAAATTTAGATGTATGGCTAGATAAGGCTGTGACTAAGTATACACCTACAAACCTGTCCAACTTTAAACACTCTACTGAATATTGTACTCAATATTATAGTAAATAGAGTATTTACAGCCAAAGAAATTTATTGAAAATGGTTTTGAATTTAGTTTGCTTATTCCCTGGAAATCGCTATAAAAAATATAAACTTTACTACAATAATGCCCGACTTTGCTTTAAAAGTGCCCAATTTAGCTATAAAGTGCCCAACTTAGCTATAAAAGTGCTCAACATAGCTATAAAAGTGCCCAAAATCGCTATAAAAGTGCCCAAGTTCGTTATAAAAGGAAATAACTTCGAGACAATAGAGTAACTTTTTTGCAAAAGTATACAAATTCATAATGACAATGTCTAGTATTACTATAACCGCAAGACGCTGTCAATTTTAAATAATTATAATGATGCTATTGAGCGTGTGGAATTGTTTCTGTTTGTTTTCATAAACCTATCTGGCTTGTCCGAATTGGTGCCTAGACCCTGTGAACAATGTCTACACAATAGCGTGTGAATGGGAATTAGTGCGAAATAATTACAGTGCACGTAGTCATGAATTTGGCCCATTATTTAGTTGCGGGTTAGTGTATACTCTTGTAGAGCGCTGTGCTTAAAACAACCGTGTTTTAATTTTGTGCATCGCATAACCTAAATCAGATAACTTTGAGTAAGCTGGGAAAGTTTATGTGCGTTTAAAATAAAACAAAAATGAATACAACTACCAACTAGCTTTCAATGTTTATAGTTACGTTTTGTGAGATGTAGGAAGGTACTGTCACGAACGCAATTCGGACTTTAAAAAATCTAATCTATTTAAATAAATATCATTGATCTATAAAAACTTTCTTTTAAATATAAAATATAACATTTTTCTCTTTACGAGCTTTGCTATAGTTAATAATAAAATTAAACATTGGATATTCAATGGTTTTTCTTTTTACCAAAACGAAGAGAAGGCCATGTACTCATAACAGCGTAAATACCTGCGTAAATAAATTATGTAGTAGGTATAAACATGTGATGATCTGGTAAGGGTCGCGGGAAGCCGTTGGATGAGGGCAGCGCATGACCGATCGGTTTGGAGATGCTTGGGGGAGGCTTATGCCCAGCAGTGGGCGTCTCTCGGCTGATATGATGATGATGATATAAACATGTTTCTTTTATGTAGGAAGCAAAAATAAATCTGTAATTTTAGTTACGGTCATTTAGATTTCATTAAACTATTGTTCAACATTTAGTCACATAAGTAGTAACGAAAATAGCCAGTAAAACTAGGCAAATGAGTTTAACTCAAGTAAGTTTCCTAGCGTGCAAACATTTTCGGTCTCATAACGCGACACATACAATTAGCGGTAGTAAACTTTAAGTGGTAAAGCTACTTTACAATAATATCTTATCCTGCAATTATTATTCCTATTCCGAACAATTATGGTGCCTTGTTTTATTTTGTAAGCAATTCATTTACTAGACATACATTTTTTGTGTTGCAAACGCTTTGTAAACTAAATTAACGTTGATACTATTTATCAAACTTTTTTTCAATTGTTTAATTGGCTCTATAAATAGGTAACTTGTAAATTAACCTTCGCTTACTCCGAAATCCGCTCACATGGCTGCAGTATTTTTTTATGTACTCAGGTACCAACAACTTATTTCATAAAGAAAAAATCGATTAACATATAGTTTTCAAACTAGGACTATTCTTATAACGTATACAACGATTTAAATAAAAACACCTGAGCAACATAATAAAGAGTAGAAATAAAAATACTAATAAATAAGTATACCTATAAATGTCGCAAACCTTCTTTCTAAAAAAGAAACAAATCGTGAACTAAATGAAACCATAGAGTATGTGCAAAAAATTCTTAATCACTTCATTAAAAATAAAGAAAATGCACGTAATTTATTAAAATTCACAGTCAACAAAAGCGTGCGAGGTCTGTCGGGTCCAGACACACGAATGCCTTTTGAATTTTTGCCAAGCACAATGTTATTCTGTACAGAGTAGTAACAAAATGTTATTTTGCGACGCCCTTTGCGACATAATTCCACTGTTACATGTCGGGGTCGACAAACATTTCGCGGGAATATTTTGCATATACCAATTTCTCGTTTTGTTCCGCGAGTTGCGACCGCGTTAGTTTTTAATTGGTTTTTTAACTGCTAACTACTAAAATACTTAAACGGGATAGTGGATCTGGCGGGTCATTTATTCTTTTACACTTTAGGTTTCATATCTCATTTTTAACCGACTTCAAAAACGAGGAGGTACTCAATTCGGCCGGTATTTTTTTTTCTTTTCTATGTATGTACACCGATTACGCCGAGAGTACTGATCCGATTTACGTGATTCTTTTTTTGTTCGATGCAGAATAGTTGCCACTTGGTCCTAAAAAAACATTTTTCAAAATCAGTTGGGTAGTTTGGTATTCATATAAAAAACTGAAATCATTAAGTCGTCTACGTATGCGAAATTAGCGGATTTTTGCTTTACTATGACTTTTTAGTGAAACGATCCGATAGTAGTAAACAATATAAGTTGACGGTCACCCATCTAGCTTCGACCTTAGAAAGTTGTCACTAAAAATTGTGAAAAAAAAAATTTAACAAAAATTAAAACCGACTTCAAAAAACTGCAAAGGTTAAAATAATTAAATTTAAGTAGGTAAACTCATCCCCTAGAAACATATTTTTGGAGTTGGTGCTAAGTTGTTTCCAAAAACAATAGAAAGTGAAGCACCGACTCCAAAAATATGTTTTTAGGGGATGAGTACCTACCTATAGCACTTTATACTTTCATGGTTATTAACATTTGAATTAGAATTATTTACGGAACTCACAACTATAAAATTACATGGTAAATATCCCGTAAATAATTCTAATTCGAGTACCTACCTACTTAAATTTGATTATTTTAACCTTTTCAGTTTTTTGAAGTCGGTTTTAATTTTTTTTAATAGCTAGGTATAGATGCTTCAACCTCGTCTTGCTCCTAAAACAAGCACTTTGGTACCGAAATAATATTATTACTTGTGTAGTCTTATTCTCCCGAGAGTCTTACTTATAAACTTAATTTATTAAGCCGCGTAAGATTCCCGGGAGCATATGAAAAAGAATAAATAGTTAAATTCTTGTTTGAGATCATCTAAGACATTTAATATGCTAACTTCACCAGTGCTAGGCATCATTTGGTTATTAATCAAAAATTCATCTCGCATTATGTCGGAGAAAAGAATCATGTTTTTGTCCTGTCGAGATCACTGGTCGCGTTCATTCGAATGTAAAGTAAAACATTTTTCTTTTTTCATAATATACCGAAGAAGGTTTGATTATAATATAATATAGCTATAACAATACAACACCTATATCTTACGAATCTCGAGATAGGTACATAAGTCACTTCGCATTCACATCTGGAGTAACCTCATACAGACATAACAGATTTATCAATATTTGTAGTCATCACCGGCGAGCTGGGGTGCGATTCTGTAACGAATCTCGCACCTCACTTCGCAAGTCACTTCGAATTCAACTGTCAAATAGATCAAAAAATGTATGAAAATTTGCTCTATTTGACAGTTGAATTCGAAGTGACTTGCGAAGTGAGGTGCGAGTTTTGTTACAGAATTGACAGACTGGTAAGGGTTATCGAAATACCCTTAGTATTTCGGATACTACTTATGTGAATTTTATTTTGTCAGCAATTTACATTACCTATTCAGTATATAGATAAATAGTATAGAGGCTATCGCATGCAAATGTAATGTTCTATTTTGAAATGTCAAACCTAAACTGCCAACAATAAACAATATTACCAAACGCATAGAATAGAAGAGTTTACGCAGCGCTATATCCACTTTTAGGATGTAGTTTTTTCGCGACCATAAACGTAAGCGCCATAATGTTTCATAGCGCATACGCGTTTTGTTCTAGCAACGCTATCAAGCGATTAAGTGAAAACACACTTCTTTGAATCTCAATGACAATAAACGACTTAGTTACTTGCAAAGGAAATACGACAGATAATAGTTTTACACTTACGTGTTTCAGATATGAAGTAAAAGGACTTTTATAAAATGCATTCGTAACTCCTACGTCATATTGCCAATAAAATAGCAAAATGTACCTGGCTATGCAAATTTGATACCGTCTAAATTTGCACTAAAGAGCGGTTTATATTCATGCAGTGGAACGTACAAGCGATTCTGCTAGACAGGTGCGAAGTGATGTATGAATGTTATATCGAGCTGATTTGAGCTGGAATGTTTGGAGAATTCGTTAGTGTGTGGTGGCTGTTGCGTGTTTAAGTTTTGTTTCGGATTGTAGAATTTAATACTGACGTGGACGACACACAAGCCGCATCGCCCAAACATCTAAGAAGACATACAAATAAGTAGAGAATGAAAACGATGAAAAAATTGTATACTCCAGGCGGGAATCACTCCTGGGGTCTGGCCAGACGCGATAACCGCTACCCCACCGGAGCACTAGGTGTAACCTACTAATTTATTCACCGCTCTGTACTTTTTTTTAACGTTCTTATAGGAACGTTTAATTTTTTCATCCTTTTCTTTTTTTATTTGTATTTTTTACAAAAACATAGGCGTTATAAACGCACAAAATCAAACTTTTCAATATGAGCTAAGAAGACGTTTTATCTACATACTCATAAAATAATTAATAATATATATTATTGATGGCTTGATTAGCTGATGATGATGATGTGATAAACAAAATATAATAATGTAAATTTTAAAAAGGACGGCTATATATTTAGTTTTATTCTTTCATGACGCTTTTGTTACCTAGGTACTTAGCGGCATTCTCTTTTTACCCTTATCTGAATATTATAATTGTGAATGTTCGTGATCGAAGGCAGTGTTGTGTGAATGTTGTACGGACTATAGGGAGCTAGCAGAAGGTCCGAGTGTGCGTGTTTGTACCCGATATAATGAAACAATGAAAAGTTATCGCTGCTTAAAGAACAAAAAGCATGTTAGCCACATAAACTAATGAATAATATTAGTATGTATAACTTGCTTCACACCCATAGCTAATGCTTGGTAAAATATCCACATTTTATCAGAAAGATGTCTTTGTACTTTAATGTTATAAGTATGTATTCTCTTATGAAATATTTGTCTGTAAAATAAACAATATAAACAAAGATTGCAAAGATCGTTATCCGATTCAGAGATGTCTACTATGTATAACTTACACACTTACTGTAGTTCATTAACGGGCCTGTTACCCACAATATCAATGCAAATTCGTAAACTAAACTTTGTATTACCATTACCATTTCAGAATTAGAGCAGTAAGTTTCTATTTGTTGGGTCTGAGGTCAAAACTCATCACGGCGTGAAGAGGTAAACTAGCAGTGAAACATGTGAGAATGATCCAGGCTTACAATTTGGTTCATTACATCTACATAATAGAGTTTCTACTCTATATTCTTAAGGATATTAGCACAAGACTCGATTGACCGAAATCTTACCATAATTTTCGTCTTGCAATGCAACAGAACTATGTTCTATAGTAATTATATTGCAGCAAGCTAGCTATTGATAGCTAGTAGCTAAGGTACCACACATAAAAATTGTAATGGTAGGAGGAATCCCTGCCGACTAAGATACAGGATTGTCCTAGAAGTCCTAGTATGAAAGCTGTAGTACGTAATCAATTTTAGCACTTATTAATTCCAAGCACAATATTATTTAACTGACTTCAAAAACGAGGAGGTTCTCAATTCGGCCGGTATGTTTTTTTTTTTTTTTTTTTTTCTATGTATGTACACCGATTACGCCGAGATTACTGATCCGATTTGCGTGATTCTTTTTTTGTTCGATGCGGAATAGCTGCCATTTGGTCCCATAAAATTTTTTTCAAAAACAGTTGGGTACTTTGGTTTTAAATTTAAAAAAACTGAAATTATGAAATCGTCTACATAAGCGAAATTACGAATTTTTGCTTTTCCAATGACTTTTTAGTGAAGCGATACGATAGTAGGAAACAATATAAGTTGACGGTCACCCATCTAGCTTCGACCGTAGAAAGTTATCACTAAAAATTGTGAAAAAAAAATTTTAAACAAAAATTAAAACCGACTTCAAAAAACTGAAAAGGATAAAATAATTAAATTTAAGTAGGTATTCATCCCCTAGAAACATATTTTTGGAGTTGGTGCTTTACTTTCTATTGATTTTGGAAACCACTTAGCACCAACTCCAAAAATATGTTTCTAGGGGATGAATACCTACTTAAATTTAATTATTTTATCCTTTTCAGTTTTTTGAAGTCGGTTTTAATTTTTGTTTTTTATGTATGATTTTTAGGTTTTATCATAATATAGCATACGTTGGAAACACTGGTCTTGATATTTTATTTTGGAGATAATGAATTTTATTTGTAAGGTCATTCATAAGATATGTTAATTTTATACTATAATGTGATTGTGTCATCAGGACTTTGTTGGTATGTTCTAATATGTATGATATACTTTTCTATGGGACTTTCACAATGGATTTTTGACTACTTGCAAGAGTATTGCCTACTTGAATAAAAGATATTTAGTTTTTTATTTTGATCAGATCATCATCATCAGTTCAACTTATACTGTTCATTGCTAATTGAAGGCCTCCCCTACAGAGATAATGGTGAAACATTCTGTTACTGGAAGCTCTTAAGAAAGCTGATCAAGAGGATATTTCTGAATAATTATCATCTTTTCTTTTTTTAACCGACTTCAAAAACGAGGAGGTTCTCAATTCGGCCGGTATGTTTTTTTTATTTTTCTCTATGTATGTACACCGATTACGCCGAGATTACTGATCCGATTTACGTGATTCTTTTTTTGTTCGATGCGGAATAGCTGCCATTTGGTCCCATAAAATTTTTTTCAAAAACAGTTGGGTACTTTGGTTTTAAATATAAAAAAACTGAAATTATGAAGTCGTCTACATATGCGTAATTGCGAATTTTTGCTTTTCCAATGACTTTTTAGTGAAACGATACGATGGTAGGAAACAATATAATTTGACGGTCACCCATCTAGCTTTGACCGTAGAAAGTTATCACTAAAAATTGTGAAAAAAAAATTTTAAACATAAATTAAAACCGACTTCAAAAAACTGAAAAGGATAAAATAATTAAATTTAAGTAGGTATTCATCCCCTAGAAACATATTTTTGGAGTTGGTGCTAAGTGGTTTCCAAAAACAATAGAAAGTGAAGCACCTACTCCAAAAATATGTTTCTAGGGGATGAATACCTACTTAAATTTAATTATTTTATCCTTTTCAGTTTTTTGAAGTCGGTTTTAATTTTTGTTTAAATTTTTTTTTATATTTAAATTAATAAGCAGTAGTCAGGGACACAGTTATTAGCGCCCACCTTAACGTGACAAATGTTTTCGATATTTTCGAAGAACGAATAGACTGATTTTGATTTGTTTTTAGGGTTCGTACCCAAAGGGTAAAACGGGACCCTATTACTGAGATTCCGCTGTCAGTCCGTCCGTCTGTCACCAGGCTGTATCCCATGAACCGTGATAGTTAGTTAGTTATTTCGCCAAGGCCGGACGCACGTTGTACGTATGTGTCATAGTGTATAGCCCGTGTAACTCCTCGGTGGCAACGGTCCAGTGTAATCGACGCTAGCAGCTGGCGCATCACGTGGCCCCGGATATTGTGCCAGTTAGCCGCCACTCTCTGCCCAACTATCAACACTTACGGTGGAAGAGACACGGAAGTAAAGTACGGAGATAAACGCTTCGGTTGAAATAGTAATGACAAGTATGAACAAGTTGATCTTCTTGTTGTTATTTTAAACTTGCCAACTTTTTGATCCACTTCTAGCAATTATACTGCGGCTTATTAACAAAAGGTTCATAGAGAAAATATAATTATGCTGATATTTTAAATCTCCTTTTCTCTTTTCCTAAGAGATGACCCAAAATGCCAAATGCACATCAAAGTAATTAGAATAACGATCAACAAAAACTAACCATGAATATTTGGAAATATTTTGGGGCACGGTCAGTTTCTTTGATTGATTAAGGGCCGATTTTTCAATCCCCTGATAAAACTACAGATAGCTACCTAAGGAATAAAGATATTACACTGTTTATTCGTCCGATAAGTGACTGTCAATTTTTCAATCAACATTTATCCTAAGAATAACTATCTGACCGTTTAGGTCTTCCATAATAACGCCAGCTTCAGGTAGTTGAGACAAATGTATAGAGGACACTAATGTTAGAGCGGGACAGACAATTTCTTTGTTTGCTGTTAACTTCACATCTATTGTCAAAAACAAGCAAGCATCTGGCATCTTATTTCATACTACATTCATACATACATCAAGTTCTGTGGTATTTTATTTGAAACTTAACATGTAAGTGCAATCTATAGCTGATATCAATCAAGAAACCTTAGCTCATTTATGTTTCCTCATGGAAATGAAAAAATTGTCAGAATTCAATTTTTTCCTCAAAGATGTAATTGCAACAGTACCTAATTTTTTTTATAATACGACATGAAGTGGAATTATTAATACCGCCAAACTACCTATATAGGAGCAGTGATATAGAAACTCATAGGGCAAAGAATCAGTGATTGGCAGCTGTAGGAGGAATGCAGTGGTTTCAGAAACAAAATTAAATATGTATTTTTTGTGATTTCATTACTTACATAATTTATCTTTTACAAAAGTTTGCAAATATTGCACCGATTCTTTAGTAAGTCTGAATCTACGACGGAATTCTACTGTATACCATTTTACATGTGTTTTCTAACATGTTTTGAGAAAGCACAAGCATAATTTATCTATAGAATAAGCGGTTATCTGGCCGTCGAAGGGGCAGATAGATTTATTCTTAAGTTAAGTGAATTATTCGTCGAATAAAGTCTATCTGACGCTTTTAAAACCCACTTTTTTGCTATCTATCGAATAAACCCTATCTGACTGTTTATCTGAGCATTGAAAAATCGGCCTTAAAAGTTAGGTTACTGTGGCTGACAGTTAAATTTACCAAATTTAACTGGTAATACCCAAACAAAATGAATTGAATATTCTTTACTTTTTTAAGGAGCTTAAAGTGTTATTATTAAAACACACAAACAAAATAACAAATATCATTATAGATATCAAAACTAACTTAGCCCAATCCATTATGTCTATTTTAATTACTCTTCCCTTACATGATTCTCTTGTAATCCAACATCATAAAGTGCCATAAATGCGTGACGTTGGTTGACTAGACTTAACTCTTTCAGCAGCAGCTATTTTTGCAGAATGATTGTTTAAGATATTATTTTTAATTTGCGAAAATCGGATCCTGATTTGCTTTCAGTTCAAAACTGAACTCCAAATAATATTTCAATAAGTATGTGAATATTACTGTGTTACCTACTGGACTGTCCTGTAGGGATTCTCTACCTTAATTTATTTTTAATTTCTCATGTAATTTCTCATGTATATATGGTTTTTAATGAGAAATAAATGTTCTTTAAACCTAATCAACTTCCTATTCACCGGTGTGGCGGAGAGACATATTCCTTAATATTTTAGCAACACTGTTTCCTTCCGCTGCTGTCCTATGAATCGTACCCCACGGTCCTCCTTTACCTTAGATATATCGCCTCATCGCACGCTGTCTGATTATGGAGTTTTCTGCCCGTATTAGGAAAGCCCGTACACTGGAGCCCCTTCTTCAAGTTTAAGCTCATTAGGTATCTATATTCCTGTCGTACGCTGCTATTACACTATATTTTATTATAATGTAGGTAATTCTAGTTTCTTCAGATTAATATTTTCCCCTTAATTCTTACATCCACTTTCTTAGAATACTTCCACTCCGTTTCCTTTCTTTGCAGATTGCCCGAAAGAGACAGCTACTTAGCAATAACGTTGCCGTTAGTATTGCGATCTATTTTGCTATTATTTTCTGTCTCAGTGTGTTATTATGTGCAATAAATTTGATTTGATTTACAGATTTAAATATATAAATGTTACTACAAACCTACTGGGAATTGAATGAACGTGGACTGAATCTAAAAATTTATCTAATCAGGACTGTATATGCGTGTGCATTGTGCTATGCTGGTAGTAGACCAAATAGAGAACGACGCTAATCCTATTCTGTTTGTGCAAAGCACTCCCGTTCCTGTCATCTATTGCAGCAGTAATGGATTTTGTCGCCATTTATATACGGTAGAAACAAATCTTGTATGTTTCCACCGTATGAACGGCGACTAAATCGCAACGCGAATATGTCTACGGTACATCCCGCGATATGCATGTTCCACAAATATTGGACCATTTCATATTGCTGTCGGTTGTCGCAATGAATGAAACTTGTCGGGCCTAGTGATGTAGCTTATAAATAATTGCGAATATGATATGTTTTGCTTATATGGTATTCTGCACAGTACTCAACACTCGTTACCAGCATACCTATCGATAAAATATTTGTATATGTTGTCTTTAATTTTTGTAACATTACCTGCTACGGCTATAAAATAAGCTTATACTCTTAAACTTATCTGCCGAATATTCGCTACATAGCTCCTACATAAAAATCTCATTAGCCTTCCCTTCATAGTATTAGTGGTGCTTACTAGCAGATAATGGCTTGCATCCTATACATATACTACACGACTCCAATAGGTATTAACAATAGTGATATTAATCACATTTTAATGTTCAATTTAATGCGTTTATAACGCCTACTTTATTGCTATAAAAAAAGAGTAGAAAGCTGTGAAGAAGTTGGTAGGATTTTGTCATTACTAAGCGCAGAGGCGACGTAGCGAGAGTCACCGTAGCGAGACTCGACGTAAAGAGAGTCGACGTAGAGGGAATGATTCGGTTTCACCTAGTGCTCCGGTGGTGTATTGGTGGCGTAATCACGTCTGGGCGGACCCCAGGAGACGCGGGTTCGAGTAGCTGGTAGCATATAATTTTTTTATCGTTTTCTTTCTTTATTTGTAATTGTTACAATGGTGGTACTAATTCCTATAATTCTAGAATTATCTGATACATATGGCTAAATGTACGAACTCAACAAATCAACACACTTTTAAGAACTGTATTATAATTAGGTAACGATATTGAACTTGCATCAATATTGGTAAAATTAGTAAAAAGTTTTGGACAGAAACAGAACG
The DNA here is from genome assembly GCA_947347705.1 of Nymphula nitidulata. Classification (NCBI taxonomy): domain Eukaryota; kingdom Metazoa; phylum Arthropoda; class Insecta; order Lepidoptera; family Crambidae; genus Nymphula; species Nymphula nitidulata. Next base: position 14,331,013 of record OX374626.1, on the reverse strand, counting down.
GCATCCATCCCAATTACTACAAATTGATGGACCGGACCGTTTCAAGTCGCCGTACTTATGCTACGCGAACTGAAATAAGTAAAAAATATTCTTATTTTATTTTAACATTAATAAATGTGTGAAAAAAAATCCCTTGAAAAATATCTTAACAAGAGAAATTTCACGACCCAGCCCCAGGACCTGAAATTTTCTAGTTTTTTTTATACAACTAGATGACAAACAAACTGACGGCCCACCTGGTGGTAAGCGGTTACATATGCACCTGCAATAACAAGGAAAAATGACTTGATATTACTTGATGTTTGAGGTGGTTTTGATATTTTTCTAATATAAGTAAAAAATACCTACCTACTAACATTTTTAAGGTTAACGTAAGCTTTTAGCGCAATAACAGAAAAACTAGAATAAGCTCAGACTTCTTCCAAGTCCTCGGTAGCTTAGTGGTTAGAGCTATCACACGGTTTTTTTTATACAGCTAGATGACAAACAAGCTTGACAGACGCCCCACCTGATGGTAAGTGATTACCGCTACCTATAGACACCTGCAATAACAAGAGAAAATCACGTAATATTGCGAAAGCATCCCGCCCTAGGACATGTTTTTTTCTAGTATAGACATTTTTCTGGTACAGTGAATTCAAAGAAATAAAAAGGACTATGATTCTTCTATTCTTTACTTGACAAGGTTCAGAATAACATAAAACTACATTACATAATTATCTAACACTAATGCTTCACAGGTACTCGTCGAAGCAATCGAAACGTAGGCTGGATATATCCCACCTGTTGAAAAGAAAATAGGAAACTTAGGGCTACTGTCCATCCGAGGAAGGATAGCGGCGGCACTGGGTGTTCTAGGTAACGTCGCGGAGTTTACAATGTGAGCACATGTGCGCCTGTCATGTGCGGCTGACATGTGCCTGGACTATCTCTGGCACACCATGTGAGCCACATTTACTAGGTGGTAGGCCCGTATGTAGGGTCGTCTGGGTAGATACCACCGACTTTCTTATTTCAGTCGTGAAGCAGTTCGCTGTGTTTCAAATTGAACGGAAAGATAGCCAGTGTAATTACTGGGCATGGACGGCATTTCATCTTAGGCCTTAGGATGACAACGCACCTGCAATATCAAGTGATTTTTCCCTGTTATTGCAAGTGTTTATATGCGGCGGTAACTGCTTACCACCAGGTGGGCCGTCAGCTTGTTTGTCATCTATTTGTATATAAAAAAAACATGGTGTGCTAGAGTGAGCCCAGTCAGGCGTACCCTGTTATAAGGGCAATATGTTGTCCGTCAGCTTCTACGAACATGAAGACGGAGTATAGGCGTAAATGCCATTTTTCCCCACATAAAAGGACTACTGTTCATGTAGAGTCGCTCCATACGCTCGCTTGCGTCTAAAACTACATGCTTGAGCCCAGTCAAGCATACTCTGTTATAAGGGCAGTCTGTTGTCCGTCAGCCTCTACGAACATGAAGAAGGAACCCGGGGGTCGTTTTAGCAAGTAGTCTCGGTCTTTAATATATTCGACCAATAAGCCTTTCCCACAATGCTAGGTATAGGCGTAAATGCCATTTTCCCCACATAAAATGACTACTGTTCATGTAGAGTGGTTCCATACGCTCGCTTGCATCTAAAACTACATGCTTGAGCCCAGTAAGGCATACCCTGTTATAAGGGCAAGCTGTTGTCCGTCAGCCTCTACGAACATGAAGAAGAGTAGTCTCGGTCATTGATATATTCGACCAAGGAACCTTTCCCCCTATGCTAGGTGTAGGCATAAATGCCGTTTTCCCCCACATAAAAGGACTACTGTTCATGTAGAGTCGCTCCATACGCTCGCTTGCGTCTGAAACTGCATGCTTTTTCACATGACAAGGGTGGTAAGTGTACTGACTGATAGGAAGCGGTTACCGTAGCCTATTAGCGATTACAATTCTTTGGGCAATACTCACATCTACCTTGTAAAATGAACAGTATAGACAACGAGTCCCCGCCTCCAAAAATAAAGCTTTATTAATGAAGTTCAATGAACTCTGTCGACCATACTCTCTGCAGCAACAACTACTTACTACTTTGGAGCAGTGCAATACTGCTGCAGTGAGAATGGTAATTTTTTTAAGAACAATGGCACACCCCCATACAACATTATGCCTGATATTAATTTAAGCGACTTAAGATGAAAAATACATAAAAATTGCACGGGCTTTCCATCCTAAACCAAAGCACTAAGATTCACCGATGTAGGCAGCGGCAAATAAAAGATATCAACTATTTCATATTTTTAGGTTCATGGTGAATTGGAAATCCTACAGATGTTATTTGCTAGATCCGATTTGGATAATCGTATATCTATGACTTCAAAGTCGATTTCCGTATATTTAACAACTGGATAAAATAAATGTGGAAATTCTAACTTAATAAGGTAAAGTCATTATTACACGACAAAGTGACGTTTTTTCTTCACTTTTGCATTTTTTCCCATGTTAATTAGAAGGTATTGGCACTCCCCGTCAAATGTTATTCAATTTTAAACATTTGTATCGTAGTGGAAGCTTGGAATTCTCAATTCAGAATAATCAGGTACCTCGATTGTAAATCAGGAAAAGTAAAAAATAACTTCGAGCTCTCGTCTTTTATAACAGTTAAGACTGAAAATAACACTCACCATAATGCTCGCATCAAAATTTAATCATGTCTTCTCAGGCATTATCCTCGGGGGTCTTGGGGTGTTGGGGGTGGGCTTAAGAAAAGGAAAAGTATATATTTAATAAGCATTATTATTATATTATATTTCATTTTTTTTCTAAATCCTCATATATTTAATCAACGTGGCAAACAATCACAGGAAGCCTTAAGTTACCACAAATCAGCAAATTCCGATCTTTCTGTTTTAAAAACTTATTTGAGCAGTATTAAATTTAAAACTCAATAACAACCTAATAGAATGCATAAATAATATTATGATAGGTCAAAAATATAATTGTGCCTTAAATTCTTGCTACCCGTTATGAATATTAATTTGTTAGCTTAAATAATTAGCTCATGAATTTTAATTTCGTATATTTGACTGAAATATTGCGATAAAATTACGCTTAGATAACCCGTTACCTTGTTTCTAAGAAGGAAATACAGACTCAAAATCTCAGAATCAAAAATTTTAATTGAAGAAAAAATTCTCTCACAATTTTTTTTTAAATTTACCTTATGTAATTACCAGTGATCGGAATTGGATGAATATATTTACCTACAGTTTGTAGAACAGAGATAAAAAACGAAGACTTTCTAAAAATAATTTTTTTACCTTACCGAACTATAGGTAAATATACTCACCCTATTCCGATCACTGGTAATTACAAAGATGTTTTAAAAAAAATCTTATTCTCGGTCAGGTGCAGGAATGATGTAGTAGACTTTAGACTTTATCAGTAACGTATAGTATAACATACGCAACGCACCTGCAATATCAAGTGATTCCTTGTTATTGCAGGTGTCTATAGGCGGCGGTAACCGCTTACCATCAGGTGGGCCATCACCTTCTTTGTCTTCTACTTGTATAAAAAAAAACCTCCATACTAGTAGTAGTTCGAGTTCATCCTTAATATTAATATAACAAAGGTGGAGCTCGGCGGCGTAGTGGTTTGAAGGATCTGGTTTCGATTAAGAAAACAAAGCAACTTTCTTCATTGTCGATCCGGATAGGTCAACAAAATTTCTGATCTTGAGCTCCTGCTCACTTCCGGAGAGGCACGTCAAGCCGTTGGTGTCGGGTGTTACTGCGACCGCTTTAATCCACCAACCCGCATTGGGCCAGCGTGGTGGTGTTATGGCCCAAACTCCTCATGTCTTTCTCCAATGTAGGAAGGCATGTTCCCACCAGTGGGACGTATATAAGCTGGTGATGATGATGAAAATAACAAAGATGAAAGTAACTCAGTCTGTTTGTCTGTCTCTTACATTTCACTCCTAAGCTGCTGAACCGATAAAGTTGAAATTTGGCATGAAGATAGATTACATCAAGATAATTTACTATAGCCTGTTAAGATCTCTGGATGTAAACTATCTTCAAACTATTGAAAACGAAAACGCGGGCGGCACTAGTATAGGTTTACATATAGCTTCGTTACTATTATTCATGTGTTTACTATAGGTCCCTACTCGTGTTTTTACTTTGCACTAATTGCACCTATTGGTACGGTAAGTGGCTGCCGTCACTTGCAATGACAAGGAAACAATCACTTGGTATGGCAGGTGCGTTGGCATCCTGAGGCCTAAAATGATATGCTTTCCATGCCCAGGAATTACACTGGCTATCCTCACTACAATCCGAAACACAGCGAACTGTTATACGGTTGAAATAGAAAAGGCGGTGGTACCTACGTACTCAGACGACCCTACATTTGGGCCTATCTCCAAGTTAATTGAGTTATCATAAATAAATAAAAGTAAAAGAGCGACAAATTACAAATACCAACATAATTTTTTGATAGGCCTCTTCCATGCTCTTCGTTTTCATCTCTGGAGAATCAGGATACTTGTAAAAGCTTGGTAAACACGTATCGTAATTAAAATTGTACAAACTTCTTCTTATTGTTTTTTCTAAATTTTTCGGCCTTGGGAATAATGTAGCTACGTCTGAAAGGGATAAAGAGTTACATAAACTTTTCAATGGAGAAAACCTCTTTTACTTTACTTAAATATTGAAATTCCAAATTTTTCTTAAGAAAAAGTTTTGATCTTCAAAGCAATTAAAGTGTCTATTAATATCAATTTTGGCGTGAAAACCCCGTTAATAATTACTGTAAGTACCTAAAAGCACCTACTGCTTATTGTTATAAAACATTTTTTTATATATAAGTTGTAATCATTCTTAATCTATACCTAAAGCTCATTCAAAAAAACACTAAGATTTTCTTTTGTGAGCGCCGGCGGGCTGTCTAGGGTGACAGGCTAATTTGGGTTTTTATAATTACAGGTTTTTTAAAAACTTCAGACAACGTTTTGATTTTGTTTGAAACACATCTCTTTGAAGATTGAAAATCACTAGTAGGTATTTTGTCTTGTTTTAAACTTTTTTAAAAATTTTGAGGCAAGAGATATGATCAGCAACAGATGTAAATTTTCTTAGATAAATGCAAAATCTAAAAAAGTAAGTATACAAAACTTACCTTCCTCGTATGCCATATTCGCAATATCTTTAGCAATAACAAAAGACACTTCGTTGACTTGATTCAAGGGGGGGTAGATCCGACCTTGTTTCAAATCTTTTTCCGACACAAAATTCGCCAATGACTGAAATACCAATAAATATAAATAAACAAATGATTCAGAAATAGAGTATTAAAAACAAAAATTATAACCGACTTCAAAAACCGGAAAAGGATAATATAATAGTAGTAGGGAGGTACTCATCCCTTAAAAACATATTTTTTGAAGTTGGTGCTAAGTTGTTTTCAAAAACAATAGAAAGTGAAGCACCGACTCCAAAAAATATGTTTCTAAGGGATGAGTACCTCCCTACTCAAATCAAGTTATTTTATCCTTTTCAGTTTTTTGAAGTCGGTTTTAATTTTTGTTTAAAAATTTTTTTTCACAATTTTTAGTGTTAACTTTCTAAGGTCGAAGCTAGATGGGTGACCGTCAACTTATATTGTTTCCCACTATCGTACCGTTTCACTAAAAGGTCATTGGTAAGCAAAACCCGCAATTTCGTTTTCCTGATTTTAGTTTTTTTTTATTTAAAATCCATACTACCCAACTGATTTTGAAAAAATTTTTATCGGACCAAATGGCAACTATTCTGCATCGGACAAAAAAAGAATCACGTAAATCGGATCAGTAATCTCGGCGTAATCGGTGTACATACATAGAAAAAAAACATACGGGCCGAATTGAGAACCTCCTCGTTTTTGAAGTCGGTTAAAAATATAGTTTCTTAATGCTAAGCTATGTCAATAATAAGCTCCCGAGGATTTAGGATGACCTTGTGAATTTCTTCTAGTCAATTTGTTTTTGCATTAAAAGATAACATATACCCTCATATTGTAACAGTGTACCCTATTGATGTTATAATATAAATATTAAAAATATACTTAATAAGCATAACATCTATACTAATATTTTAAATACGAATGTAATTCGGTCGGTCATATACATTTTCAAACCGATTTAGATGAAATTTAGCAGGAAGATATATTACATCCTCAGAAAGGAAAGGACAAAGGCTACTAAAGATAGGACATAACCGACATCTAAGCGAGCGGAGTCCCGAGCGGTCACTAGTGTTTTTAAAAGCACAAACAACCAGAGCATAAAGCGCTTCAAATATTTATTAATTAAAAATTTTACATACATACCTACAAAGTTTAGTGAAGCATGCTTTAAAACTCAAATAAATCGCTCAACTTTTTTAATTGAAATGCCACAGTGAAACACTTTTAAATTAATATGACTAACAAAGGACCATCATAATAACATAAATAATTACGAACGCTTTGAGCTAGAAAATTATCAATTTCACACGTTCGTTACTAATTAAATATTGCGGTTCGAGCATTGGGAAAAATTATCTGAGTGAACTAATGATTTTTGTAGCCATTTACGTAAAAAATGTGTTACTTATATTACGAATTACGTGAAGTATTTAATAATAAAACATACCCTCGCAGCTTGCAAGAACATTGCTTCAGGTATGCGATGCGTTGCAGTGGTTAACACGCCAAGCGCGATTCCAGGGAATATGTAGGCGTTGTTGCCTTGACCCGTATGATATTCCCTGCCATTGTACTTTACTGGTGGGAAAGGGGAGCCAGAAGCAAATACACAGCGGCCCTGAAAAGAATAACTGCCGATTTGTTATGAAAGTGATTTACTAGGGACAGGTTCATCTTTCATTCATTTTTGTTGAACAGAAAGGCAAATTTTGAATTAATCATGTTAAAACGATTTATGGTATAAATATTTTCATGCAGTCCATCCTCCATCCATCCATCAACTTAGCTGTCATGAAGGATTCAAACCTAAAATCATAGTTGGTCGCCATGCTAGAACTTTTTTTTTAATAGGATTATGGCAAAACCTAAAGTGAAGAACGCAACCGATTTATTTTCCGTCTTTCGCGTTTCTCGATTCAATGGGTCAATAAGAAATACAACTACAGTTTTATCTTGAATTCTAGACTATTTCGAATGCATGAGAATTGCTTACCAGATGACATCGGATACCAGCGTGCTTCTGAGTAGGAAGGGGAATGGTGGGATACGGTCAAAATATATCGTGGCATCGAGTTATGAATTTGAACCTTGTCTTTACAAAATGTATAACTATTTATAGATGTATATTATAGTTTACTAGCTGACCCGGCGAACTCTGTTCCGCCTTAAAGGCAATAAATAAGCAGATTTTGGAATTTGTTTTTTTATTAGAAAAAATACAAAAATAAATTAAGTACCTACATTAATCATTCATTATTATGTCTGTATTTCAGTACATAGGTTGCTCTTCACTTAAGTACCTTGTGATACACAACATTTTTCGTTTTATTATTAGGCGCAAAAACAAACAACGCAGATGGTTTTCTGACCCGTGAACATGCCACATATAATTGACCATGGAAAAAACATGGATGTTCTAGATTCAAACCACAAACTTTTAAGGATTGGCCTTGTGATTTGTTGATGGTCATGGCAAATGCAAGACGGATCGGAAATTGAAGTCTTTTAAATTCAAACGGCATATCGGTTGGGATCATCGGTATCCTCGGAATGAGAACTTCCTCACTTTTGAATTTTCCTTTCAGTATCGTCACGTAAATTACATTGTTCATCAATTTTCTAACCACCAAACGCGTACCGTTGCACAGTTTTGGTTGGTTTATGTTTCGAAGCATGATTACTACGGAGCCAACCTTTAGGCGTAAATTGTGCGGTGCTAAGCCAGGCACATCCAAGGAGTTTAAAGATTCAATTGGATAGTTGGTAGCTTCATCTTCATTTGTGACGCAGTCAATAGATTTGAATGAATGCATTGTTCCAATGATCTTATTTTGAATTATGTAGTTCAGGTCATCTACATCTTTATTCTTAGCCGCTAAAATTGCTCGCTCACTCAACTACTTATTCATTATTTTTTAGTTAGAAACAATGTTTCGAAATACATTGTTGATAAGACAAAATTACTTAGCTGCCCCCTTATTCTCAACTGTCGGAAAATATTCGAATTTCGGAAACTCTATACCTGTTACATTTTATCGCTATACGTCAAAGCGAGACGGCATGTGACTTTTCGAATCGAATCCGTGATCCGACAGTTGAGAATAAGGGGGTTCTAGGTGCGCGTTTTGTTGTTCCAAGTCTGATGCGTTTTTGGTTTACCACCTTTTATAGTTCACTTCACTTTTTATTTAAATTGACAATGATTGTTATTTATTAAATAGAAACTCGAAACAAACACATCAACCGGTCGACTTCAAAATTAAAAATTTTCAACCATACTTAACCATAGACAACATTACGTTTAGCTGTCAGTTGCGTGTTGTAAATTTTTTAACAAATGAACGGCCAGATTGATGTTTTGACTGATAAATTTTTTGATTTGCTGTCAGTTGCGTTTTGTTATTCCATGTCAGTTGCGTTTTGTTATACCACGTTTTTATCCTATTCACGTGACGTCCCACGGGAATAGGATAAAAAGTATCCTATGTCCGTCTCCTAGTTCTAAGCTATCTCTCCAACAATTTTCAGCCAAATCGGTTGAGCCGTTCTTCAGTTATAAATAGCGTAACTAACACGACTTTCTTTTATATATATAGATTTATTTATTTAGGGTTCATAAAAGCTTCGAATATTACCTCAGTATTGTCATAAGCTGCTTGAGCGGTACATTCAGCTTTACTCGTTGGATTTGAGAGAGCAAATATAATAGGTCTTTCGGCGTTTTTTGCCATGATTTTCAGAATATTAGGTGTAAATGCTCCGCCAACAGTTGAACATCCTGAAATAATAATTTTTGCGACCATCTACAGCAGCATAATCTTTTTAGCGCTCTGGTCTATTCTGTAAGTTTTGGAAGACCCTAATTCTGGAGAACACACACTTGATCTAAATTTAGTTCAGTGTGTCTCTTTCTCACAATATGAACATAAAAAGGATAGCTGCCATATAATTTGATATTTAGGACGCTATAAAATTCAATGTTTAGGAAGCACCTCCGTACATGCCGTCTAAAATTGTCTATGGTTTCTTTAAAATCTATCTAAATTTAGTTGACAGCTCTAAACAAGTTTGCTATCTTTATCCTATAACATATTGTGAGAACGAGAAAAACTATTACTTAAATTTAGATTTAGAGTGTCTGAATTAGGCCCAATGTTAACCACAGTTAGCACCGTTTCAAAATATTAGCCTGTCTGGCCAGTGGCCACAGATTTCAGACACAATTTGTTGTTAATTGTCATTAGACCCCAGGGGCCTTACTCGTCTTATTGACAAATTACTTTACAGATGAGTCGACTACTTTCGAACGGTAATGTAGTTAGTATATTAATTTGTTTAGCCGCGCAAGCCTTCTGGAAGCCTATGATAATTCAAAACTAATCATAGCTGGAATGTGCGACTTTACGAGCTAAAAACAGGGATGCTTCTCTAGAAGAGAACCTTAATTAAACCTAAGATAACTATGAAACTATCTCTACCTATTTGAACAAATATATTTTCATTACATTTCACTCAATGGTCACCTAATTTTTTGTTCTGACAATAGGTACTTAAGATATTAAAGAAGGCCTTAAATTTATGTGACCTTATATACCGCTACAAGTAACATCAATCATTATAAATATTAACTGGTATATCTAATATTAATTACCTATTAGAACTGTAGGTTTGTGTTTTGCTACGCAATTCTCGAAGTTGTTCTCAGGTTCGATATCTTTGGCAAACTGTTTAGAAGTTTCTGGAGCTCCACCTGGACGAGAGTTGGTAACTAACCCGTCGATATCAAACAAAAATATTCTGTCTCTGGCTTCTTTTTCTTTTAAACCTTCAATTTGCATTGCTAACACGATCAGATTGGCTATACCAGTAGCTGCCTATATAAAAAGTTTTAATGAAAGCGTAAGTTTTTGGACAAAGTATTTAGCTGAGATAATTATTAGCTAGATTAATATAATAATATGTCTTCGCGCTGGGCGCAGGCATTTCACCTACGTCACGGAATACTATTTATTTTGTGCCTACTAATTATTCCGGTTTTAAGTGGTTGTAAAAAACCCTGAACCTATCAATTACTACTAGACAATGCAATCGTCAGACGTAACTATAGCGATCTGCTGAATTCAACCATTAGCCTTCGACAATAAAGGCATACGATAATACCTATAGAGTATTTTTTTCTATGTTTGGACGAAGAGTTAACACAGAAATAAAACATTTAAATTCAGAGCACCTTCAAGCTGCATAATGTGGTTCGCATAATATACAATAACAAATGAATGACATTGAGAATTAGTATCGATTACTAAAACAAAGCAACTTTCGCCATGGGTCAATCAAAATTTGGACTCTCGAGCTCCTCCGTGTTTCGGAAGGCACATTAAGCCGTTGGTCCCGGTTGTTATTGCAACTGCTTTAACCTACCAACCCACAATGGGCCAGCGTGGTGGTGCTATGGCCCAAACTCCTCATGTGTTTCTCTCATGTAAGAAGGCCTGAGCCCAGCAGTGGGACTTAAGTAAGCCAAATTTAAAATCAATCGGGTTTGTGAAAGTTAGTAAGACCCTTTTATCAAATAGGAAATGAGCTGATGGTCATCAAACGCCTAAACAGATCTTCATAAATTATAGCTACGAACTACCTCGATCACGTCAGCTTTCAAACAAATAAAGCCGTGGAATACACTTTATATGTATTTGAATTAGAATTATTTACGGGATATTTCCCGTAAATAATTCTAATTCAAATGTTAATAACCATGAAAGTATAAAGTGCTACTTTATATGTATCCATAAAAAAATGCTTACTGATCCAGCTCCAAGGAACATATAAACGTTTTCAGATATTTTCTTCTTGCTAACTCTAGTAGCGGCCATTAATCCAGCAACAGCCACACTGGCCGTGCCCTGGATGTCGTCGTTAAATGTGCAATACCTGTCTCTGTACTTCTCCAGCAGACGAGCAGCGTTCGTCATTGCAAAATCTTCGAACTGCAAATGTCCATATCGAAATTGAAGATGGGGAAATGATTATATTTGAAGGAGTACAGCTTTATAACAAATTATAGAATAGAATAGAATAAAATAAACTTTATTTGCTTCAAATGTGGTTAAGATCGTAATAGCTTAAATAGTTATAAACGTAAACTAAACTACATATTGCCAAACTATAACTTTGCTTAACAAGAATAATACTTCTATCCTACTCATCCAAGTGGCAGAAGGCATGCGCAGGATACATAGCACGTAGATCTGACGGCCCATGCGGCGTTAAAGTTCTGGCCAATGGCGACCACGTACTGGAAAACGGAAAGTAGAACAGCCTCCCACCCACTAGATGGGCAGATGACCCGGTCAGGGTGACGGGGAGCTATTGGATGCAGGCTGCGCAGAAACGATCCATTTGGAAATCGATGGGGGGGGGGGCTTGTTCAGCAGTGGACATCATAGGCTGATATGATGATAATGATGACTTATCCAACTCGCCAGAGGTTCTATTTTTGCTGGTATTATAATTTATCTGTATCTCATGTTAAGTGAACATGTAGGTATTGTTATATAAGAATAATGCTCTTTAAGCCTAAAACGAGACTACGCACGTCCTTTTACAATCCGGGTCACTAGTCTGACCACTGAGCTATCGAGTTGAGATTGTCCTATGAATAACTATATCATAGTTTCAATTTCGACATTGTTACAGTAGACATCAGGAATTAGCATAAAACGCATTAGCAAAAACAAATAGACTAAAATAAATTCTAAGGATGATCATATAAAGCCTTCAGTAGTCCAGTGGTAAGAATAGTCACCCGGATTGTGGAAGGTTCGGTTCCCGCCCCATAGGCGATACATTTTTCCACTTTTAGATATTTTTTAAAATATCTTTATAGATTTTACTATATACATAAATATCTTTTATACATTTATTATATTGTGAAAAATGAAAATTTTAAGTTTTCCATTAAACGAACTGCAAGTTTTTGTTTTTATTTTTATGGACCGCGTACATTTTATATCTAAAAGGTAAATATGGGGCTTAAATATAATCCGAGTGCGGCCGTCATGCAATTTCAACTTTCGAAACTTTTCCCTTATTGATAGTGTGGCCGCATAACTGCAAGTTACCCCCGTATTTAGATGTTAACTTGTATAATGAAACGTACTTAGTAGTAGTTAACGTGTCGTAGTTAGGTAAGTAAATATAAATAGATGCAACTGACATAGTGTGGTGGAAAATTTGGTTAAATTCATCGCTATATTCCTCAATCAAAATCATTAAAGAAACTGGTTTGAAAATAAATTTACTCGCAGAAATAAAATATGTGCACATTAAAATAAATATCCATGATCGCAGATACAGATATTAATATACTGCCAGTATGGGGATAATACAGACACAAACACCTTAAGCAGATTGCGTTTTTTTTTAAATCACACTGACTTTATAATGTCCAACGATATCGAAACAGTATATTCTACAAATACGCTTTCTTCACCATTATTATTCAAGAACATCATCATAGGACTACTACTACCACTGCTGGACAAAGGCCTCCCCCATCAATGCATCCGACGTTTCCCCGCGACCTTGATCCAGCCCCCTTATTCTCAACTGTCGGATTACGAATTCGATTCCAAAGGTCACATGCCGTCTCGCTTTGCTGCACAGCGATAAAAAGTGAAAGCTATAGAGTTTCCGATATTCCAGTATTTTCCGACGGTTTTGAATAAGGAGTTAGGTCATGCATCCATCTTGTGGGAGGCCACCCTTCCTTTAAAGTATGTACTTAGTCGCCGTGCAAGAATTTTCGCCTCGTCAGCCGTCCGTTCTGCGTACTATGTGCATTCTGCGTGCAATCACGGTAAGTAATAAACATTGCCGTGGTGCAGTGTTCAGAAATAAAGCTATTATGTAAGTGATTTTGGATCCCTTGCGAATATCGTCCTTTCTTTTTCTATTTCGTAATAAAATACCTAATATAACTTGTTGAGAGACTTTGAACTTGTATAGAAGGCCCTTAGTAAGCAACCACGTTTCCCAGACGTACGGATTATCACTGGCATCACACACCCAGTCGAATACTTTCGACTTGAGGTGTTTTGGGGGCAAAGATCGTACTTATTTTCCCAAATCCAAGTTTGATACGTCGATCAATCTGTTTCTTGAAGCATAACTTAACATTTAACGCGTTAGCTAAATAGAAACTTTCATAATTAACAAGACTTATTGAATATATTCTCTAAAATTACCTGCAAAAGTATATTGGGGCCAAATCTCCTGACGCAAGCTTTCATAAATTCATCAATGAATTCATCATATTTTGCGCCACGTATTCTTTTTTGTCTTAGGCCTATATATAACGGGTCTTCTAAAAGTGCCTGTAAATTTTGATAACATGGTAAAGAACTAAGTGCCCACTCTCTTCATGTTTAAAATCTAGAACTAAATGACCGTAAAAACATATAAAAATATTCTCACCGGATTATCAGTGCCAACGTCTAAGGTTATAGGTAGACAGTGATGAGGTTGAATACCACCCAATGCTGTGTACAGGGCAAGTTTTCCAACAGGAATACCCATTCCATAAGCACCGAGATCTCCCAAACCTAGGATTCTTTCGCCATCAGTAAAGCATATTGCTTTCACTTCTTTTTCTGGCCTTTGAATGATGTTATGTTATTAATAACATAAAAAAGCAACACAATATTATGAATACTAATAATATCAACAACCTATGCATGTTTAGAGGACTTTAGCCTTTTAACATTCAATAGGTACGGTCGAAATCAGAAGCAGATTAACACCTAAGTGTCATGTCATTTGTAACGACAATGATGTAATTAAATTTAATGATTTTATTTGAATTTTCACAATACGAGTACTTACCTAAGTTACTATTTACATGATGAGAATTTTATGTACCAAATTAGTACCTAAATGAGGTGCAGGTAGCCTAATTTTAGAAATATTCAGTTTTTACATTGATCTTCTTTAACGAGTTTCTAACTTACCAGTTTTTCAATACACTGTATACATGTCCTTTATCGTTGATAGAAACAAATATTCCTCTGGCACTTCTATAAATGAGTCCAAACCTCTGACACGCCAATCCCACAGTAGGCGTGTAAACAATAGGCATGTATTTTTCTATATTTTGTGAAAGAAGATTGTAGAATAATTTCTCATTGTTATCCTGTAATGAAAATCCAATTTACACCAAGCTCTTACGGTTAATAAGCGCAATACAATTTCAAATCTAAAATGCAATAAATTTCCTGTCCTTCGTAAGTAATATAATCTCGCACCTCGATAACTATGTAAAGACGAGTAAAAGAAGGTCCCTTCAATCCTTCGTGTTTCAAAAATAGAAAGTTCATGTTCTTTTGAATACTTAGTAGGTATTCAAATTTTAATACATTTTCTGTTAATTAAATGTTCAAAACTTAAAATAAATTCAAGAAGAAAACTTTCTTAACTAAATAACTAGATAGAATAACACAATTTAGGTAGTTGCTCTAAGTTGCGTTTCAAGTCTCTCTATTATTCTGCTTAATAAATATCATTTGCATATTCATGTACTCAGTTTACTTACAACACGCTAAACAATTACGTAGCTGTTTCGAACCCTGAAATATTATATCTACCTATCTTTAATTATTAAATAAATTTGTTGGGGCTGCAGCGTCACTGCTGTGCTTCGGAAATGCTGGTAGAAGCTAGAGTTGATAGCGTTCGCACTCTTGGCGTCAACCGTGTGCGCGGCAGCTCCAACAGCCTCCTGCGGTGTTTAGGCAAGGCTAGACTTGGACAGCGCTTCTATGCGGCACTGGACTAACTTCTATTTGACCAAAGTTGCGCCCATGTGTTATCATAAATAAATGTGTTAAATCTTAGCTCAGCTTACTAGCTTAGTTTTAAGACCATTGTTATTAACACTGTATGCTCCAGTAGGTACTTTCCAGAAATGAATAAGTTTATTAGTTTATAAATATATGTATGTTAATGTTCGTAGGTAACTATTATTTCATATTTACCTGTAATTCTACTAAGTATATGTATTTGTTGAGATTATTTTCGTATCTATCAATAGCGATCTTACAAATTGCCAACTGCTCTTTTTGCGTTTTGAATTTTGGAGCAAGAAGTCCATGTATACCTAGAGCTTGACGTTCTTCTAGCGTAAAAGCAAGACCCTGAAATTAATCGATACTTTGTAAAAAGTTATACACCCCTTTAATGTCTGTTTGGTATTTTCTATGGGAGAAACAAGGTTGAGAATTCCCAGCCTTTCAAAATCAGACCTTGCTTAACCAGTGTAGGTAAGTAGGTACTCGTGTCTCCACTGTCATTCAACACAGAAGAAAACTTATACCAACACTTGCCAGCAAATCAAGTTAAGATCTTTGACATTAGTGAGTACCTACTTAAATAGGTTGAGATAAGAGTCTTATCTTATCTTATCTTAAAGTGGGGCCATGACTAAGTCACAGTGCACTTCGATCCATTGGGATCTTTTGTGCCTCTCCTGCGTTTACTCTTCCTGTGTCCAGAATATAGATGCCATTAGCCTTACTATATCTTTAGGCAGAAAGAGCCTGTAGTCTTCTGGCTTTGGATATGCCACTTCCAGAAGACTCATTCTGGTTCTGGAGATAAGAGTCACTTTATATCGTTTAGAAGACAAGTGACTTTAACAGGAACTCACTAGGTAGTTCCTAATCAGTTCTTCGCTACCATTATTTTCATGCTTTAATTCGGAGTAGCTATGATAAATCACCTCTTATTGAGTTTCGCAATCCTAGTAGCTACATTTGATACCAGGGTAGGTACTTGTGTTGGGGCTAAAACCAATATAAGCAACTCCAATACGAAGGTTAGAAATAAAAAAAATATATATTTCTACTGCTAAATCTATAAAATGACTATTTCCCCTCTTGCTGAAAATGACGTAACAAAAGGTTTCAATATTGAAAGGTTCCCAGTTTGTTTGTCATCTAGTTGTATAAAAAAATGGTAACAGTTGACAGCCCACCCAGAGGAAACACTTGGGGAGACTTTTTTTTAAATACAACTAGATGACAAGATTGACAAGCAAGCTGACCATTCACCTAGACCACAGATTAGATATTAGTAGACCTGGACCATCCCACCCAGTTCGCTCTGAACATGAGTCGATTCATTGCGCATTATCAAAATACGGAACGGCGCGGGGCAACGCAGTATGTACGGTAGGCGGGCAGAGCTGCGTGTGCGTAATACTGCGCAATGCAACTACAGAGAGAACCAGATGTTTGGCGCTACCTCTACTTATTACCTATAACTGAACTTTTAAGAGAGGTATCATTTTCGTTTAAATTTATTGTGACTAGGCGGTAGGCCCATATGTAGGGTCGTCTGGGTAGGTAAGGTACCACCGCCTTTCCTATTTCGCCCGTAAAACAGTTCACCGTTCCTGCCTCAGCACGTGAATTTTTTCTAGTTTTATTATATTTTAATTACTAAGTAATTTTTCAAACATTTATAATAATGTAAAAATCAAAATTAAGAACAGTTCACCGTGTTTCGGATTTACGGGAAAGGTAGGCAGTGTAAAGACATGGAAACCTTTAATATTAAGCCTGAGGATGCTAACGCACCCGCAATACTAAGTGATTTTCTCCTTGTTGTTGCAGTTGTCTTTAAACAACACTTACCACCCAGTTAGCCGTCAGCTCGCTCGTTATCTAGTTGTATTTGAAAAATTACTGATCAATTTGTGATATAAGGCAGCATGGGGTTCCTTAAAAAAGGCGTGAAAAGGTTTTTACAGGGTCGGCAACGCGCAAGTGATACTCCTGGTGTTGCAGCGCTTACCATTAGGTAGGCCGTATGCTTAATTACCAACTTAGTGTTAAATAAGGTCTTTAGGTATATAAGGTACCATAAAGACTACCGTAAAGAAGTTCTCAACCAAATATAATTACTTTTTAACCAACTTCAAAAACGAGGAGGTTCTCAATTTGGTTGGTACCTATGTTTTTTTTGTAGTGTTGTGCTCCTTGTGCTCCAGCGCCGGCGAGAAAGATCGCCACAGCTCTGACGAGAACTCTACCGCTGGCCTTGTAAGTATTATAAACGACCGATAGTGTTGTCAAGGGGATCGTGTCTTACTCACAAACAAGGAAACAAGCAACATTTTAAAATCTGTAGGTAGGTACTTGAAACTTACCTTATTCAAACGTGGGTCTCTGATAAAATCTATTCCTCTTAATAAGTTCGGACAGGTTTCGTAACCAGGTACCCCGATATAACGCTTCTGATGCAACGTAGGTGTAGATATCACTGGATAACTTATGACCACTTTAATTAACGACCCTTTAGTACTATTTTTACATCTAAAAAATACGAAAGTAGGTTCTTATTAATTACAAAAATATCAAGGTAGGTATATAAAGCTATCCCAGCAACTTTGTGTACTTACAAAATGGTTCTAGGAACATTGGAAATCATTTTAAATTACACTAACTTTTATATAAACCTACTGACTTTAATCAATCACATTGAAGTATTTTAGGTACTGACAGATTTTAACAAAGAGTTCTTTTCATGACAATTCGAGATTGCAGATCAAATACAAATGTGAGTGATTATTTTACAGGAATTTTCCTAGCTACAATAACGCCGTAAAGTAGATTTGTGTGGCAAGGCAACCAACAGCATAATTTCAACAAATTAGTTTCCTTTTGTGTTGATTATAATAAATGACATTTATATGTAAAGTTCATAATTTACTCAATTTACTGAAAGAATGACAAATTGTCACATTCTTCTTACTTGCTAAGAAGGTGATATATTCCCGGTGTATTATATTCCTCTATGGTGATATAGGTAGGTACCTAAAGTAAAGGTCGCGTCAAATTTGTGGTTTAGGGGTACTGTACCCATAGGCCATAGTGTAAGTTTCAACGATGAATAATACTCAGAACAATGAATAAATCCATATATAAAAAGTGGTTTCCAATAATTCACAAGAGGCGCTGCTGCCGTTTTCATACAATTTGACAGTTATGACGACAAACGTTTGCAATTCGATGGAAACTTGGAAACGCTGCGTGGACAGTAGCTGCGGGCAGTTGCGCAATACTGCGCGATGCAACTAACTCGCATGAAAATTTTTAGAACTTGCGTTCAGGGCAACAATTGAAGTTTGGGGTTTTTTTGGTCAAAACCTTGATTGAGCGGGGTAAGACGACGGGGGATGGAATGTAAGAGATCGATTTGTTCTTAGTTTTTCACTTTCTAAGCCACCAAATCTCTGAGGTAGTGATTACATTCTCTTTGTTCTCTGCATTTCACTATAGCAAAAAGGAGCCACTCAGAAGCTGTTCGTATGCTTTTTCAGGCATTTTATAGAAACTCGCCGCACACGTGTGGCCAGTGGCGGCCATATACCATTGTCTGCGATTCAAAAAATGAGGCACCTGCGGACTAAACAAGATGAGCAGTCACAGAATAGTAGAGAGCGAGCGAGCTTCCGAACACCGGTAACCGTCACACATTTCTGCCACAACCTGGCGGTGATTCGACAGTCACCGGTGTGTCGGTGAGTTCGTTTGGCGACGTCGCTGGCTACGTAGCCATGGCTACCTCTGGCTATCTACTGTCGCCAAATGAGGGTACCAATTAAGTAGCCATGCGTTAACTACTGACTTTCAGACGGCGTCCGTCCTGGCGACTTATGCTCGTTATCACCAATATTTTGCTTAGCGTTAGGAGTCTCTTAGCGATTTTTATCTCGGTCTAACTAAAGGAGATAGAAAGGGACAAATGTGGCGTTAAGAGTCACCTAAGCTCAGGGAATGGTTAGTGAAAATGGACATAAGTACACAAAATGCTGTAGACTTACATGGCTACACTTAGAGTAGGCCCGTATGTAGGATCGCCTGGGTAGGTAGCACCGCCTTTCTTATTTGAGCCGTGAAGCAGTTCACTCTATTTCGGATTAAAGGGAAATGTAACCGTTTTACGAGGTTATAGTTTGAGTTAATTACTTTTTGCTTGAGGAGCTCGGTGGCGTACCTAGTGGTTTGGGCACTCAGGTTTCGATTACGAAAACAAAGCAACTTTCCGCCATGGTCGATTCCGGGATGGGTCAATCAAAATTTATAATATTGAGCTCCTCCGTGCTTCGGAAGGCACGTTAAGACGTTAGTCCCGGTTGTTACTACAACCGCTGTAACCCACCAAGCCGCATTGGGCCAGCGTGGTGGTGTTATGGCCCAAGCTCTTAATGTGTTTCTTCCATGTAGGTAGGAAGGCCTGTGCCCAGCAGTGGGACGTATAATAGGCTGGTAGTAATGATAAAATTACTTTTCATGAAGATCTTACTAAAATAAAACAACACTTTAATTACGTTCCGAACATGTTTAATTAGTAACATCTATAGTTTGTAACAATTGGACTAACTAAAACATACAGTAATGTTTGTTTTACTAAAAGCTGCGTTACAGTAAGTGGGGAACAAGTAAAATTGACCTAAGAACTTTAAAATAAGACCCTGAATAGTCAATATCACAAAACATATTACGTGATAATTGACAACTCACTATGATTACAAAAAATCAGAAAAGGCAAAGATACACCACAGTATATTTTGTACAGTAGTTTATAAACAATTTAATAATTATACATTGTCACAGCAACATAAATCACTTCGTATCGACAGATACCTCACAATAAATAAAGATCAACTGAATCACATACACAAACTTTTTTCTTCGCTCAGCGAAATAAAATTGTCTCACTACAAATAGGTAGGTATACCGAAAACTTAAACTATAACGAATTCCCAGTCACATTGGTATAAATTAATAAAACGCACCGTTTATAACTAACGCGAAATATTTTCCTTTTTATAACATCCTTGTGTTCTATATTTTATTTTATAATTTAATTTGTAAAATTATTACATTATTGTAATTTTTCTAACTACAGAATTACCAAAGTAATAATGGGAGTCATTTAGCGAAACTTATTGTTATTATTGTCTTACAAACACAGACTACAATCAAAACAACAACAAAAAATATCAAAACAATATTGCTATTTTCCTGTAGTGTAAATTGATTATCTTTTGTGCCCATTACAAAAATGTAGCACAATTTTTCGCTTCATAAATTAAAAAAAAAAACATCTAAGTATTTTTTATTTTCTATGTATACATTTAATTTCTTCTCATTAGTTTATAATCTTAATGTTTAATGGAAAATGCATTAATGACCGTATCGAGGCTTCACAATGTTTAGTATTAATAAAATTTAATGCTGCAGTGACTAGAGTTTCATATTATATCCCGTATAAGCGAATAATACACTGTCATTATTATAAAATAATACTCACAACATTAAGTAGGTACGTTTGTTTCCGTATTTCATTTATGCCTTAAAGTAAATTATAAAAATTAAAGACAAAAATCCAGCTACATAAAAATATATGAAAACATGATTTTAGACAAAAACAAACAGAGAATAAAAAGGTACTAACAATACTAATTAAAAGTTTCGATAGTTCAAGCAGCCAAATATTAATGTGATTTTATTATATAAAATAAAATGTGCAAATTATTAATAATATAAACATCACACAACAATATAATTACATAACATTTTAGTAAATGTGTGTGCAATAAATTATTTAGTGAACAAGCTTAACAGAATACTTTTCCAAAGGCCACCAAATATTATTCACATCTAAGACATACAACTTTGAACATTATTAACATTAATATTGCGTCTACTTTCTATTCCTACGATAACGTGCTACTCTCTACATGCAACATGAATATATTTTATGATCTTATACTATTGGGCTCGATTCTGAAGATACACAATTAAAATTTAGGTAATTTTTATCTCTTTCTCTCATTATACATATGTAACTTGCATGCATTATATTTAAAAGTGCAGTAAAAAGTACGTTATAAAATGGCTTCTCCTTTTTATATGTATAATATACTCTTTATTGTACAAAGAAAAAATATAAATTCAAATTACCGAAATTCAGACAGCTTTCATAGAATTTTAGAAGGCAAGTAGGGAGGTGTTGTATGTATTTATTGGACGTACAATTTTGTGGTCTTAATGCCATTGAGTATTCGCTGCCAGTCAACCAGAATGTTGACTCCAGAGAGATTAAATAGGCAGTGCAAAAATACCTCGGAGTATTGAACTCAAAAACATATGAATACACATTTCTTAAAGATATGAGTATACATATATGTAACAATAGATATTTACATAAGCGACAGAAGAGACAGCGAACTGGCAGTTTAATATACACTTTTTTGGTTCTTGGATATATAGGTAGTGCGTTCTAGAGAAGTACTTAAATTAAGAATTAAATGTGTACTTCAGAATCAAGCCCACTGCTTGTAATTGCTTACAATACCATATAATTTTCAACATCTATTAAACAGATCATTAGTACACAAATCAGCTCGGCATCTGATCAACACCGTCACGTCTCATCGCCTCACCTAATTAAAGCCAGACTATATCCAATATTTTCGACTTGAAAGTCTGTATGAAGAGAGTTTACGCGCCGTAAACTCCCTAACGCAGAAACTCTAGTAGTTCTATATCCCTAGTGTATAAATAGTTTGCAACACTTCACAATAGAGCCGCTGCTGTCCTTTTAACGTAATCGTGATATTTAAGATCCGAGTTGTTGCCGAACGAGCTGAATGTGAAACTGATACTGGATCTTCTCAAAGCGCGAAATAATAGCATAACATGATAAAAAAAATCTAGTTGTCTACACACAGAAACATAATTATCAATAAATCAATAATCAACTTTGTATTTTATACAGGTTAGTGCTAATAATACGACAATAAATTAAAACATGGGCTAATATTAGTCCATATAAATGGTTTGCCACTTGCAAAAACATCTTGTTCATTTGATAATTTCATGACATTTGTATGAAATTATATACTGTAATATAATATAACATTGGCTGCATAATTATATAGAAATTGTCCATTGACGGCACCAACCGGAATAGCCCTGAAGCTCTGCCAACTCTGCAAGGGAAATGATTAACTTTATGCACAGAGCATTAGCTCTACATTTGGGACGATTGAATAAACTAAAAGCGACAACCCTACATGAGTTGGCTATTATCGCCCGCACGAAGTCCGAGTTGGCATACTTCTGTTTTCTTTTACTATGGCCGACGCAAGCCCATGCCGTTACGATGCTGAATAATATGCGTCGCCGTATGAAATTTGAGGAATACTAAACGACTTGAGTTGAGGCGATGATGGTCTAGAACCGACCTGATATGTGTGCGATAATCATAATTTTCTATTTTGTCACACGTGACAACTTCATGTAGACTTTCTTTATTATTCATATATTCCATAATAAATTAAGTTTTTGTTTTATGATACAAAGTTATTAAAATTACAAGTTATTTTAGTAATACAATAAATAGCTGTCAGGACAGAGGTATTTGTGAACATTTTAGACCCAATCTAATGGAAAATGATATTGAAAATTGATTTGCACTTGTGATATGCAATCGGTATTCTGCATATATTTCACACAATTATTATGATACACTGCTTTAATAAATTAACCATTTTGATGCTGAGCATTAATCCGTCACTAAGAATATTTATTATGAATAATTTTACATATTATACTTAAAACGTATTTCCATTTGTTACGTAATTATAATTATGGATCCAAAGAGTATTCATCGAAATATTAACAAGTGTCGTGCGCCACAGTTTCATTGATTCTGGTCTTCACCGAATAACAAGCGAAAACTATTTTCAATCCCATACTTCTAATTAAAAGGGTTCTTTCTAAGTTTCTGGAGTCAATCAAAAAAATTAACACTCCAAATGTAGTCAAATTCATCGACTTCTCAATTACTAAAATCACTAAACGTCAAAAGTATGTATAGGTGAAAATAACACAGAAACTACTAGGTTACGATAATATGAAATGACAGAATATTTTTGCCACTAATTATTTTTCATAAATTCAATTTTAAGACCAGAACATGCATGGTCATTGTATCATGCATGTTCTGGTCTTAACCAGTGGTGTGTTGGTGTCATCTTTAAAAACATAGTGACATTGTTGTCAAATACAAAATTTAAGAACGTATAATTTGATATGGAGCTAGTGGGGCAAACTGCTTTAAATACTTATTTATGTTTATAAATTACAAACCATTGCAAACGAATATTTCCATACGGTTTAAAAAACAAATTAAATATTAACTTTGAAAAACATTTACGATTCAGAATACTGCTGTCGAATTTAATCATAAATTACTGACAAAGTACTTCTTATAATTTTATTATACTAATCATTTTGAAAGGCACTTTTGTAAATATTGTTTCAATATAAAACCGCGTACTTTTAGTCGGTTCGTATTACTACACAAAGCGGTAACTGTTCCTTTGCGCCAGTAATTTTTTATGTTATGTCTCAATTTAAATATTTTTAACTTTGGAATGCAGCACGAAATCTTGGTTATTAATATTCTGTCTAATTTCATATCATCGTGGCCAGTAGTAAATGAGGAAAGTTGATTATAACTTAAAAATAAATAGTTATTAAGTATGTCGTAATACTGAACTTAGATGTTCTTAGGTACTGGCTGGATGGGTCGCACGTTGAACTTTTCTTCGGGTTTCCATTCCCACACGACTGGCATCGCGCACTCATAGTGGAAGTTGTACATTTGATTCTGAATATGTTTCAAAAGGTCCTTCGGCTCAGGATATACAGAAGCCAACCCTGTGGAAGAACGTAAATAAAAAATAGTATCATCAACATCATCATTTCAGTCGAGAGACGCCCATAGCTGGGCATAAGCCTCCCCCAAGGATCTCGAAACCGATCGGTCCTGCGCTGTCCGCATCCATCGGCTTCCCGCGACCTTGAGGGTTCACCAGATCGTCGACCCCAACATTAATATAATAAATTATGTTGCGCGGTTTTTGCAAACGACTGTGCTTTAAGGATTATTATTACGATTGGCAAATTGGTACAGAGTGAAAGTTGTATTATGAAATTGGTGATTTTGTGAAATGAGTGTATGTGTGCTGATGAACAATGTGTAGAATAATTGCAATAAAGGTTTCCTTAGAGTGATAGACCTTGGGAATTTTTTCGTAGTTATTAGTATCATAAAGACGCATTTTATTTGGCGCCACACTCTCCCTAGATACATTGAAAAATGTGTTACATCCGCATTTCAAGGAATAATGGCATAAATAAGAACATCGTACATGGCTGTATAGGCTTGACCCTCTGCCTTTCTTTTTATAGAGAGAATTTAAAAAGAAATATATTGTACAACGTAAGGAATAATCTTTTCCAACTTTTGACAGTTTGTGACACTCACATTTTAACTGTATACATCTAGCACGTGACTGCACAGATGTTTATAATGTATGTCTACTCAGTACTTTACTAATCATTGATGCCGGTTGGGTGTTGGTATTATTTTTCTGATGTGTTCACGTATACATAGAAACACTACAGACAAGTTAAGAATGGAATTCCATTTCTATCTCCGTTAAAATACGAGCATGAAATTTTTTAACAATAGTTCTATATGTCCGTTGTTATATAGATCAAATAATCTAATATGTAAATATTTATCTACATAAATTAATATTACTATAGCTACAGTACTGAAAGGTATTGTGAAAGATGATCAAATAAGAAAGTAATCGTCTTTCTTTTTATAACAAAAATCAACATCCTACTACGAACGATCGAAGGCATTCACGTGATAGCGATATTCGCTTGCTGGACCCTGATTGTACTACACTTGTGGCACGCCTTTTGGTATACAGACGAAGAAAGCATATCATGTGTAACAGTGGCAATACTAAAGCCACCTCTATCACGAACGTAGTAAGGGCGGTCTCAAGGTCGAACTGTTACGTTTGATGTGTTGTCGACTGTACATAGTGTACTGCGAGCTTTCTCGATCGTAAGTACTTGAAACATACTACATTATACTTCATGTATTTATATTTTTAAAATCTGATACATATATTGATTCTGATTTATACTAATTTAATCTTAATAAGATACAATGCTGCTAAATACAGCTAATAATTATTAGTTGAAATTAACACAGGGCCTATTAAACTACCCAACAATTTAGAATCTCTTTAAAGGCTAAACGAACTACAGGTTTGATTGAAATACTAAGGCAGAGAATTATGTGACGGCTACAAAATATTATCATGTTACTTGTCACTATGTTTGGAAAACATAACTACTATCATATCAACAAAAATATCTTTAAGTCACCTTGATTTTATTCATATCTCCATATTTGTGTATAATATTGAGTTTATTTAAAATTTAAGTATGACAAGGAAATAATGATCCCTTGGAATTTGAATAGTCAACTTTATTATAAGTAGGCCAAGCATAGCAATCAGGCAAAAAATTTTCGTAATGAAAATTATACAGACACTCCTTAAATGCTCTTCAAAGTTTATAGGAATTGAATATACGAAGCCCAGACCTTGTGAGAAAACTAGTATTATTTAAAAGTTTTATTCTACTACAATAGATAATTTAAGACTGAAAGAGTAATGAACCGTTTAATTCTTGTCATGTTCAAGATATACC
Source organism: Nymphula nitidulata (assembly GCA_947347705.1). Taxonomy (NCBI): domain Eukaryota; kingdom Metazoa; phylum Arthropoda; class Insecta; order Lepidoptera; family Crambidae; genus Nymphula; species Nymphula nitidulata. Next base: position 14,305,144 of record OX374626.1, on the reverse strand, counting down.
TGGTGATATAAACATAACGAAAACATTAAAAAAAAAATAGAGAAAAATTAAACATTCAAAATCTGTCGTGTTATCTACGAAGAGGGATAACGTCAATGGAATACCATTACATACCTTCATCGTAAGCCATCTTGGCGACCTCAATAGCGATGGCGACTGACACATCCCTGACCTCTGCCAGAGAAGGATAGATGCGGCCAATTGACAGATCCGCTTCGCTCACATAATTGGCAAGAGTCTGAAAGATTAAAAGTGGTCATCAGTAAAAAATCTATGCGATAAACTATTATTATTATCATAAATTCAGTTAATTTAGGCAGAGTCAATAATTGACAGTTAAAAAAAGTTATTCCCCAATAAAAACAATCCTCACTCTGCACGATCCGCTTGCAAAAAATAACCTAATTTGTGAATAGTGTCTTGAAACATTTTTCTAATACAATAAAAATGTATAGACTACAAAAAGTCATGTCCTAGAGCCGGATTTGAATCCGCGACCTTTTCTAATCCAGCTCTAACCTCTGAGCTACTGAGTACTTCGGAGAACTCAGGAGAGAATTGTTCTATGACAGTATAAAAAATTGAAAAATAATATATAGTTATATTATCAGATTAGATGCCAAATAATAGTCATCGGACAGTAACAAAATTAATCTGAAAATAATACACTTATATGTCAACCAACTTAGCGAAAGAATAAATGTAAATAAACAAACCACTGTCATTTTTGTATGAGTGATGAGCAAGAAAGGTAGCGAGTGAAAGGGACAAACCTATATAAAATGACATTTGGTTTAACAAATACAAATAAAGAAAGAAAACGAATGTCTATCGTAGGGTCCGGCCATACCAGATAACCGCTACGCCACCGAAGCAATAACCTATCAATTTCTTCACCGCTTTCTGCTCTTTTATTTTAACTTTTTTATAGCAACGTTTTTCACAACTCATTAAATTTTACAACCTCTAGTAATAATACCAGATAGATACCGGCCATACCAGATAACCGCTACGCCACCGAAGCAATAACCTATCAATTTCTTCACCGCTTTCTGCTCTTTTATTTTAACTTTTTTATAGCAACGTTTCTCACAACTCATTAAATTTTACAACCTATAGTAATCCGAAAGAATACTTTTACAAACATTTTTAACTTTCAGTAAATATGAGAAAGATATTAGGCGTTATAATCGCACAAAGTCAAAGATGTAATGTGACATTTGGTTTGTTTACATTAATTATTTCATCTAAGTATAAGTATTTTTACAAAATCTTACCCGAGCGGCCGTCAAGAACATAGTCTCCGGTATATGATGAGTGGCTGTAGCAATAACTCCAAGCGCGATTCCAGGGAAGATATAGGAATTATTGCCTTGGCCAGTATGGTATTCCTTGCCATTGTACTGCGCTGGGGGAAACGGAGACCCAGACGCGAAGACGCAGCGACCCTGGAATAACAAAATAATAAACTTAATGATTTTTTGTGTATTATTTATTAGGTAATTGCTCAGAGCACTGAACTACAGAGGAATTGGGAAAATCCTATGAATTTCATCTAGTCTTTCAGTTTTTTGCGCTATAAGCTAACGTGCAGACGGCACCACGTCCAGTGTACCAGTTGCGATACGAAAACCGCCTCTATCACAAACGCAATAAAGGAGGTCTCAAGGTCAAACTGTTACGCTTGATGTGCTGTCAACTGTACAAAATAACGGAAACGAAATAAAAAATAACAGAAAATTTACATTATCAAATCACTTAAAATTTAACACTTTATTATTATAGTTCTAAAGATCATATCATCGCTTTGGTGGTGAAAAGAGTCAAGCCACAACTTGGTCCAAAATGAGATAAATACATAAATAATTGGTCTAAAATGAGATAAATATATAAATTGCAAATTTATTTATGTGACAAAAATATTATTTTTGTCACAAAGTAATTTTCAATTGCTCTATTCACCACTGTAAAAAGCAGATTCTTCCGATGCTACTAATGTATTTATCATTTTGGACCAAGTTGTGGCTTGACTCTTTTCACTACCAAAGCGACGATTTACGTCACATCATAATATAATTTACCTCGGTGTAGTCATAAGCCGCTTGCGCAGTGCACTCAGCTTTGCTTGTAGGGTTGGATAGAGCGAATATAACAGGCCTCTCAGTATTCGTAGCCATTTGTTTCAACACGTTCGGGGTGAATGCACCGCCAACAGTTGAACAGCCTGCAACCAAAATATATAGTATACTAGCTGCGCCTGAGACTACGTGCGCGTGGTATATTGACTTTTTCCATACAACCTTTTACAGTCCTTTTTTGCATTAAAAAGTAGCCTATGTCCTTTCCCGGACTCTACCCTATCTCTATACCAAATTTCATTTGAATCGGTTCTGTAGTTTAGGCGTGATTGCGTAACACACAGACAGACAGAGTTACTTTCGCATTTAAAATATTAGTGAGGAAGTAAGGATAAGGATAAGGATTTGGACGCAAACAATAACCTAAGTTTTTTTATACCACTAAGGTGGTAATCAAGCACACGGCCCACCTGATGGTAAGCGGTTACAGAAGCCTATGGACGCTTGCAACACCAGGGGTATCACTTGCGCGTTGCCGACCCTGTAAAAACCTTTAACTTATTTTAAACCTTTGTTAGTGTAACCAATAGCTAGCTCGCAATCGTACGGCCCGCCTGGTGGTAAGCGGTTACCGTAGACTACAGATATTGGAGCACATTGGGCACAACTCACGCACTGCCCACTTCATAAAAATTAAAAGAAAGCGTTATAAATTCACGGCATGTATACGGGGACCTACCAATAATTCTAGGAACACAAATAAAGCCAAAGGTGTTATGAGTACATTCATTTGTAAATACAATTATTACAATAGTTACTTGATTTTGGTAACATTCTATTGGTTTAAAAAATGGCGTGTGAATGAAAAAAAGCAGAATTGCAATTTAGGGAGAAAGAGACGACACATTGTAACAGAACGCATTGAGTTCTAAAGCATTCGTTACCAATAAAATATAAATAATAATTTAAGTAATAAAAGCAGATAATAAAGGAATTAACTAATAACATTATAGAAGTATAGAAAATCAATATATTTTAAAATTGAAAAAAATAGAGTTCAGAATAGGCACCCACCCAGAGAAATGTTTAGAATAGGGGCCTGGATAGACTCGAGTTGCACTCGGGTCGGGCATAGGTCAGACTCACGTTTTTGGAACGAAAATTTAAAAAATGAAGATGGCGGACACTTTCGGGAGGCTAGCAACAGGAATACTATATAAGGGGGCAATAAGGGTTACTCGGGATAGTCGGTCGACTTCCGTATAGCGAGCAAGTTATCTTCATAGAGTGCATTTTGTAAGATTTGATTTAAATTTCGATCGGGTTTCGCGATGTTTGTGTTAAAGTTATAAATCAATTATTTTGAAATAAGGTCAAATAATTGATAATTTAGTATAAATTAATATTTAAATATCTAGTCTATTGAATTTAAAGTTTGGGAAGTTAAAGTTTAAATAGTTAATTCAGTTTCTAGAGTTTTGAGTGTTTTAATTTAATAATTTGAGGTTTATTCAATTAGTTTGGAATTAATTTTAAAAGCTTGCTATTAGGAAGGTGTGGAGGTTGTTCACATCGACGTGATGTGGGGTAATGGCAAGTGGATACGTAACAGAGCCAATCGAAGCTGGTCATTACTTTTAACCTATTGGGCTTGAGGATGCCTGATCGACGTTCTTTACCAACATAACGTCGCCTTACTCCTAGTTTGGTTTATATTCGGGGTATGGTTGCAGGGGGCCCGTCGAAGTGGATCCATGCTTTTCTGCGCCTGTTAATCATATTTCTGAGTTTCTCCGAACTAGTCCCTTTATTTATATATATTCACATTTTATTTCCCCACACGTACAGAACCACGATCTCTAGACTTCGGTCGCGCTGGTGATGTACAATACACATGGCTTAGGCTAGGTACACGAGACGCCATCTCACTCATTAATAGCATAGTTTAGAATTTCTGCTGCACTTCAGATCTGCAAAGATTCTGTTTACAGGAATTACACCATCCCACACGTTTAATAGTAAATGTGAGGTGAAAACCTCTAGCGTTGTTTCCCTCTATTAGTAACTTAGCTAGGATTATATAGTAGGCACGATAGGGAGGTATAGGCTGGGTTGTGAAAGTAGGATTGGATTGAGGTTTAGGAAAGTAGGAAAATAATCATTGGGTTTAACTAGGAAGGTTTAATTATTGCTAAGGGGTTAATTAGAATTTAAGTATAGGTTCATTGCATAGGTGGGTTTAAGTAGGAAGTGATAAGTAGGATCTTAATATCAATAGCATTAGCTGAGTTTCTTGGAGATTCTTCTCAGTGAATAGGTTTACGAATATCTGGTAGAGCCATTATAAAATAAAATAAACTTTAAACAAATTAAATTAAATTGTAACTTTACTTAAACATTCATTTCCTGATTGAAGATATTATCTAGTAAGCCAGTTATTTATTCTTCAAATGTCCTAAACACAAAATAACAAAAGGGACTTATTAATTATGTATTGATTATTCTAAAGAAGGAATAATATAATTTTGAATCTTAGAAAAGAACATTCAAGTGCTAAATAATAAAGCGCTAATAATAATTTGATGTAGAAGTCATTGAAACCTTATAGAATGGTTCATTGCTGCAAAATGAGGTAAAATATGTACTCATGAAATGCTTAAATTATGGCATGTTGAAACAGTGTTATTCAGGTGAGCCAAAGGCAGCCTTACAACAATGACTCAAAGATAAAAGGGTGTATGTTGTCGTCAAGGATTTCATTTGTGGCTGACATTGCTGTGTGTGATTAGTGTGAAATGCAGTATTTGATTCATACTATATTGATTAAATCAATCTACAAAGAAATATTTAAAGTTAAAAGGCTTATTGGATATAAGATTCATTCAGATAGAAAGTTGTAATAATTTAAAGAATATTTACATTCCAATGAAAATATATTTGATAATATAGTTATGAAATGGACAGTTCAACAATATAAAAGAATAAGAAAAGTAATTAGTTTCAACTTAAATATATAAAATTATTAAATCCTAAAATGGAGGGGAGAGTAAAACTTGGTTGTCTCTCACTGATTGAAGCGAGGTATGAAGCTTCCTTCCTAGCCATATTTTCACAATGTAAACTTAATAAATTTTCAATAACAAGAAACTGATTATTTCAATAAAATGTCAACTCATATTTTGCCAATTTACTAATAGTCAAAAATCTATCATTGAAAAATTAATATTACTTTAGAGAACATTCTAAATGTATTTAAATATTGTAAGATAATGAAAGTATAATAAATCTCACTTCAAAAGTGTACAATTGAAATTAAATCAACTTAGTAAAGCGCTACAAACTTATTTTTATACCCATAATTTAGTCCTATAAGATTAGTTGTTAATTGTAAGAGAAATTAAGAATCAGGCAGGTGTAGGGTGTGTTATAATAATTAACAAAATAACAAAGTTAGGGAGTTATGTTAGGGAGTATCTGTATCATTCTTTCATTTTCTAAAAGAACTAAGGTAATTGCGGTATGATGAAGGGTTCTAAAACAGTCACTAGATGATCACAAGGCCAAACTAAAGTTAAATTAAAGTTAGGAGAAACGGTGTCTATACTTGATTAAGTTTTGAAATAAATTAGCATAATATAACAAAAGTAGGAAGAGGAAAATTTTAGGTAGCTTTAGTTGTAAGTTAATTAGTTATAGTCAGTATGTAAGTTAATAATAGCTAGATATAATTTAAATTAGATTTATAGCTAGAGGTAGGGCGGGCGTTACAACATCTATCGGTGTACGCCAATACAGGCCCAAAGCCGACCGTCCATTGCTTGGTAACATCAGACAAGCAGTTGCCGTGATGACTTAGCAACAAATTACTTTTACATTTTCAGGTTTTCAGGGCTCTAACGATTTAATTCTCTGCGTACGGCAATGTCAAAGGAACGAATCATTTGACTTGACTTGAGATCGCAATACGCACGTGTGTGCGTGTGGGTGTGCCCGTTATAGCTCTGTTTGAAGCCGAGGCTATGCCTATCTATTTTTTGTTCTAGGTATGATAAAAATTTACATATCGATCGTAAATAATAGTAGATTGTTGCATCGAGCAGAAAGTGACTTCCCGAGGTTTATAATCTGCTTTTCTTCCAACTACCGAATAAAGAACTGAAGTCAAATAAAGTAAACAATTTATTTAGAATATTTTTTTTGCAATGGTTGTACAATTTATTCTGCTTTTGTTCCCGGGAACAAAAATAGCGCTGATTGGCAGGCAGAAAACATTACTTAGTAATTAAAATAATATAAAGCTAGAAAAATTTACGTCTTGAGGCGGGAACCCGCGATCTTTCGCAATCCGGACGACTGCTCTACTCACTGAGCCACCCAGGACTTGGCATATCCCTGTGAAATTCTTCTAGTCTGTCTGATTTGCGTTTATGAGCTAACGTCCACCCTACAATGTCGAAATGTTCTATTTCAACATCCGAAACGAGTATTTTTACAAATACCTACGATTCGGTAAGTTGGGGCAGTGCTTTCAAATATTCTTATTTTTTGATTTTAACATTATTATAAATGTTTGAAAAATTACTTAGTAATTAAAATAATATAAAGCTAGAAAAAAAAATTGACAATTTGAAAAATTTGAAGGACATGTATTTTTTCTAGCTTTATATTATTTCAATTACTAAATAATTTTTCAAACATTTATAATAATGTTAAAATCAAAAATTAAGAAGGTAGAAAACAAGTTGGTAATGCTTGTAGCCTGTGATTGGCCTGTCGAGTGGCCAGAATAGCGCTGATTGGCTGGTATAAATCTAGGTGGCCATGATTGTAAAGATGAAGCCTGCGATTGGTCAGTCACCTGGGATTTGTGGCTTTAGGGCGAAAACAATGCAGTAATGGTTTTTAGTAGGTACAACTTTACTGCACTGTTTTAAAGCAAAAGTAGTGCAGTAATGGAGTTTCATACATTCTTTACTGCACTGTTTTGCCCTGTAACAGTAAAGTGCTGCTTTGTTCTCGCTATTTAGGTTAGTTATGATGAAATTATTGCGTAGTTGAAAGAAAGGTTTTTTTACTGACCAATGAGACAGCTGGGTTTGATCTTCGCAACGCAAGCCTCAAAATCCTTCTCTGGCTCGATATCCTTCCCGAAGTTCTTGGCGTGTTCAGGAACTCCCCCCTCGCGACGAGTCGACAGTAACCCGTCCACGTCAAACATGTAGACTCTTTCCCTCGCCTGACGTTCAGATAGACCTTCAGCCACCATGGCTGCTACTGTCAGATTCGCAATGCCGTTAGAAGCCTGGAGACAAGGGGATTTGTAAAAAATTATATAAGTACTTGTATTAAACTTTATAGCAATGAAGTGGCTAACAGGAACACCGTGCCAAAAAAGTACAAAATAAAATTTGTGCTCCTTCTCAAAAGTTAGCTCTGAATGTTTGACACCTTTCAGACCACTTTTATTTCCAGATTAAATTAATGAAAACATTGTCACATCTGCTCGTGACAACCATAAAAAATGCGTACCATTGCGTATCGTACGACACATTACTGCCATACCACGCACAAACACCGTGCACATGCTACGATATCGATAACCTAGCAACCCTAGAATTCCAAACTTTATTTCGGATATAGCCCACCTGGTGGTATGCGGTTACCGCAGCCTTTAGACGCTTGCTACACCAGAGTTATCACACGCGTGTTGCTAACCCTAATGAGAGTTCTTAAAGTTTGTGCTTCATATTTTAATTTACTTGTATTTTGATCGCATATGATAAATTATATTTTGGTCGATTTATGATTCAAAATAAATGAGCGTAGTATTCACGTCTAAAAGTCCGATGTGGGGTTGTCTTCACATTCCGATGTGGGGTTGTCTTCACATTCGATCAAAAAATTGCGACTTGAATATTGGTCACACACTCGCTCACTCTTTCTTATTCTTACAATAAAGTAGGCGTTTTAAACGCACAAAATCAAACATTTTAAGGTGTTAAAATGGTTTTCTCGTCTTTACTGAACGTTTACAAATGCTTGTAAAAGTATTCTTTCGGATCACTAGAGAGAGATAAACGTTGCTATGAAAACTTTAAAAAAAAGTAGAAAGCGGTGTAAAAAATTGGTAGTTTACACCTAGCGCTCCGGTGGCGTAGCGGTTATCACGTCTGCCCGGACCCCAGGAGACGCGGGTTCAATTCGCGCCTTTAGCATACAATTTTTTCATCGTTTTCGTTCTTTATTTGTAATTGTTACAATATAGCTCACACATTTTTGGATCCAATTTCTAGAAGTAAAGCACATACAACACACATAAACTATGTGCAAAAGCCACACGAACTACAAAATATTTCACTTTACTGATATTATGCCATAAGTTTCGTAACTGATTTAATTGAAAATGTTCCGAACTGTTCAAAAAAGAATGTTAAGTTTTAATAAAAAAGTTCGCTATAAAAGTAGTCGCCAAGCTCACTTTGTTTCGAACATTTTTATGCAACATGTTTTCGCGTCCTACTAATTTATTTCTGTAATTCGCATCTAATTATCTCTCAAAATTTATTTTTTAATGTGTCTCCTATTTCATTCGTTATCAAAAGATACACTTAACATTTTATAAATCAAGCAGAAATTTGGGAGATTTGTTTGATCGCGCCACCTGAGTACCATTAAGCTGAGTTTATCGAAAAATCTTAAGAGATGGCGATATTTGTTCCAAAATTTCTCAAAACACGTTTTTTTTAATAAATATTAAACAGTGAACAGTATTAATCTTATACTCACTGATCCGGCCCCGAGGAAGAGGTAAATATTCTCGCTGAGCTTTCGTTTTGTCACTCTGACAGCGGCCATAAGTCCGGCCACCGCCACACTTGCCGTTCCTTGGATGTCATCGTTGAACGTGCAGTACTTATTGCGGTACTTATTGAGCAAGCGGCCTGCGTTCGCCAGGGCGAAATCTTCAAACTGAAATAGAGGAGTTTATTTCAAAAACAAATAAAATAACTTAAAAATAGTGGAAGAAAAGTAGGAGTAATAACGTAGTCTACGTTATAATTGAGATTAAATTTTCGATTATATTATCATTTCCAATTTTGTATATACGTGGTACGTTCATATTTTCTAATGATTTGTATGTTATATATAACACAGTCCTATCTGTTTCTTTTTACTAGGTACAGTATAAATGTTGTTCGTGGAATAGCTATCCGTGTAACTTATTTCCAAATACTTGTGATAAATTCCACAATGATCTACTCTAAACGATATTTACGTCCGCTGATTATCACCTTTCAAGAGCATGGAATAATAAATCTAAGTTTATGTTCAAATATCTACCATTTTATAGACTTTACTTGGCCAATATAATTCTAATCAAAATAATTTATAGAGGTTTAAGAGGTTCTATTCACAAATTAGACACAATAGAAAAAGTCGTGTTTCCTAAATGACTCATGGGACAAGGAGTGGGATAAAATCCTCATGAGTCATAATGATTTTGGATTATATCTTACTCGATTTGGTAGTTTTATTCTTGCATGATTTTTCATCTCTACTTTTCATGCAGCGACAGCCTTGATTATTTTTATAAAGTGTTCAGTAAATATCAATTCTAAAAATACACGTTCTTTCCGCGTAGCAGTTACCTATTTGTATAATTCATTCATCGCTCATACGTTTCATTGTAAGTTACATAACCGTACAGTATCTACGTTATAAATCCTTTGCGTTACAAGCCGGTTACCGAGAGATCAAACGAGAATCACCTGCTGATTCACGCTTAATTTACGTCACACCACAAACATATTCTACGAAATCGCAGTACTTAAGAAATTAAGTATAGTTTGGCCTTCCTTTTATCGTTGAAATACAGAATTGTTTAAAGTGAAGGACAAGATTGTATTAACTATTATTGTAAATTTTCTTATTGTAAACTTAAAAATGGCGCCCTCTGTGATGTTTTTCAGAAAATTCATCTCATCATGAAAGCATTTTCTTGGGAGCCGGGGTGGAGCCCTAGGAGGCGGAAGTATTATGAACTCTTTGTTTCTTGCAGTATGCAAAACAATATGTCCTTGAACTGAATGGGAAAAATAATATTTCATAATATAAAGGGTGGTGCCGTCAATGCGACAGTAAATTTAAATATGGGCTATATTAGTCCATAGAAATGGTTTGCCACTTTCAAAAATATTGTATTCATTTGATAATTTCATGACATTTGTATGGAATAGTGTAACGTTGGCAGCATTATTTCATACAAATGTCATGAAATTATCAAATGAATACGATATTTTTGAAAGTGGCAAACCATTTCTATGGACTAATATAACCCATGTTTAAATTTATTGTCGCATTGACGGCTTGACGGCACCACCCTGTATACCTCCCCATATGGAGAATATATGGGCAATACTGGCATGACACCAAATACCCATGATTTGGGAGGAGTAGCGTTTGCCGTTGATAAATTTAGATCATTTAAAAATATATCAAAATAACCATTTAAAATGGTGTCTTTAGTCCACGAATGAATAATTTCATTTCTATTTACATGTTATTACATCATTTATACATAATAATATAATAATATCATCCATTCATTATCATATCAATCAAAACGATTAAGTACTTATATTTTTTTGGTAAATCGATAACGTTGGACGCAAATACTGATAAGTCATACATTTATCAAGTCAGTCGCGTCATCGCGTGGTGCGATAAAATAAAAGACAGATTAAAAACATCTACTCAATGAGTGAATCGTAGCTTATACAGCAACGGCAGGTAACATAGCAAAACGTTCATTTAAAGATAGAAATTAATATTCTACAAGAACAGTCATTTTTATCTCAAATAGGTATATAAAGGGGTCCTTGTCTAGGAGGAAGGGATCTATAAAATAGAGAATTGAGAGCTCTATCATAGTAGGGCACGGAGACTGCATGGCGCCACCATAGAGGGGATATCGTTGTTGATTCTGCCCGCCTAGCCACCAGGCCACCGAAACGCGATATGATAATTTTATCGAAACTGCGAACTTGTATTGTATATATACATGTTCGCAGTTTCGATAAAATTTCAAGATAGCGGTTAAATCCAATGATTTTTGACAGTTTAAAGCGACAAATGGCTTTATCATATCGAGTTTCGGTGGTCATGCTAGGCGGGCTGGTGTCATTCTAAAACTAAAATTATGTTATCTGCCTCTCTTTCATTTTACTTCATTAAAAAAGGGATAGAAAGACGTTTAGAAAAGTCAAGTTAGTTCACACTTAGCCGATCCAGGTTTTGACTCATATTAATAAACTTGATTGATTACTAAAAAAAATGGCACAAGTAAAACTATTTTAAAACGTAATTAAAATATAATAAAACTAGAAAAATTTCACGTCCTGAGGCAGGAATCGAACCCGCGACCTTTCGCAATCCGGGCGACTGCTCTGACCACTGAGCCACCCAGGACTTGGGATATCACTGTGAAATTCTTCTAGTCTATCTGTATTTGCGTTTATGAGCTAACGTCCACCCTACAATGTCGAAATATTCTATTTCAACATCCGAAACAAGTATTTTTACAAATACCGACGATTCGGTTAAGTTGGGGTAGTGCTTTCAAATATTCTTAATTTTTGATTTTAACATTATTATAAATGTTTGAAAAATTACTTAGTAATTAAAATATAATAAAACTAGAAAAATTTCACGTACTGAGGCAGGAATCGAACCCGCGACCTTTCGCAATCCGGGCGACTGCTCTGACCACTGAGCCACCCAGGACTTGGGATATCCCTGTGAAATTCTTCTAGTCTGTCTGATTTGCGTTTATGAGCTAACGTCCACCCTACAATGTCGAAATATTCTATTTCAACATCCGAAACGAGTATTTTTACAAATACCGACGATTCGGTTAAGTTGGGGCAGTGCTTTCAAATATTCTTAATTTTTGATTTTAACATTATAAATGTTTGAAAAATTACTTAGTAATTAAAATATAATAAAACTAGAAAAATTTTCACGATAGACTAGAAGAATTTCACAGGGATATCCCAAGTCCTGGGTGGCTCAGTGGTCAGAGCAGTCGCCCGGATTGCGAAAGGTCGCGGGTTCGATTCCTGCCTCAGGACGTGAAATTTTTCTAGTTTTATTATATTTTAATTACTAAGTAATTTTTCAAACATTTATAATAATGTTAAAATCAAAAATTAAGAATATTTTAAAACGATTAACGATGTTTCGATTGTAAATTCTTTGTTAACGGAATCGATTATTGTAACTATCGATTTGTAGACACCCCATCTTTAGTCTTTAACTGTCAAAATGCACCTGTAAATTATTTTGATTATAGCATGAGCTATTTGTTATTCTTAATACGTTAGACAAAAGTTACAGAAACTAAAACCATTTTTTTTTTCATTACTTAACCTTATTATTATTTATTTTTTAACTAAAATTAGATTAACAATAGCCGCAATCTATTGTTACACCTTCATAGAAAAAAATACTAATATCTAACCATTACTAATTAAAAAGCTAAAAGGCTGTTTGTGCCTTTTATTATACAACTAGATGACAAACAAGCTGACGGCCCACTTGATGGTAAGCGGTTACCGCCGCCTATAGACACCTGCAATAACAAGCCAAAAAATCACTCGATATTGCAGGTGCGTTGTCATCCTAGGGCCTAAGATGAAATGCCGTCCATGCCCAGTAATTACACTGGCTACCATTCCCTTCAATCCGAAACACAACGAACTGTTTCACGGCTGAAATAAGAAAGGCGGTGGTACCAACCCAGACGACCCTACATACGGGCCTACCACCTAGTAAACCTACTGTAAACTTTCAATCTAATGAGACAGGAGTAGGCCTTGGTTAGCCGTCGACATTGAATATGGATCACATAGATTATTAACAGTTGTTCCTTGAAAACCAATTTTAACTATTGATAAGTCGTAATACCAACTGCGGGGACTATTCTGTTGCTACGGCGTTAGTATATAATATTTATACAGGGTGTTAGGGGGACGCTACCGAAAACGAAGGCAGGTGGCAGTCCCCCTAACACCCTGTATACCTAATAACTGTTCACCATCTTCCTAGGGCTTGAACTTGAGCCTGGTAATATTATATAAATACTTGACTACGTAATATACGTCTCACGATACATATTACGTAAATAATCGATTTACATTACAGCATGCAGTTTAATCGATACCTACACTGAAAGAGATAAAGTAAAAATATGACACATTAGTACTTAATCAGTACTGTTTCGTTAATTAGTACTGTTTCAGAGTTTCTGATACCATAATCGTCTTGGAGAATCAAGTTAGTGTATTGTGTCATAAGGCGCCATACAGTTTTTCCGTAAGTGCCTTACGGTGTGCTAAAATCTATGAAGGAGTGTCATAGATTTTAGCACAAAGTAGGGCACTTAAACGTAACTCCTAATAAGTAAAAAGATATTAGTATAGTTTTAAAGAAATCCCGGTTGCAAGTAATGAAAATTAGTCCCGGTTCTTGAGATGGTACCGGTTCTGCAGCCCATAGCGTGCACTTATAGGTAGATCTGCGGTACCCCTACTTTTTGCCTCGATAAAAAGGTAAATAATGTTTATGTTATTTCTAGCGCAGAAGGTAAAATATCATGTATGAACAATACTTACGTAAATGGGATTTTAGAAAGATTACTTTGGACTTTCACAAATAGAATAGGTAGGTATGTACTTATACCACCTGACAATTAAAGGAAAAAATATTAGTCACTCACTTGCAACAATGTGTTTTGTCCATATCTGCGCACACATGCTTCCATGAATTCGTCAATAAACTCGTCATACTCCTTGCCCCGAACTCTTCTTTGTCGCAATCCAATGTACAAGGGGTCTTCTAGAAGATCCTAAAACGATAACAAACCATAACATTAAGACTTCAAGATTCACTTTTGAATAACTAGAATAAATTTACTTGTTTGTTATACTATGTATGACCCAGCGCGACAGGATAGACTAAATTATGTGCGTTACAAATACGTACGTGAATAGGCGGAATAATACATAAATCGAATAAAATATACTAAAGCGAGCAGACGGGCATTGATATAAATAGACTAGCCGTTAATAAATCATCAGGTTTCGTAAAAGTTTATACGTTTATAGTATAATTATACGGATATCTAGTCAAGTCAGGACCAAGGGTACCTAATGACTTGACTAAACTTCCAACTATCATTATCATGGGGCCGTGACTACGCCACGATGCACTTTGACCCTTTGGGATCATTTGTGCCTCCCCTCCTTCACTCCTTCCGCGTTCCAAATATAGCTGCCATAAGATTCACTATATTTAGGGTGAAAGAGAGTCTTCTGGTCTTAGATACGCAACTTCCAGAAGACTCATTCTGATCCTAGCCACGGCACCCAGATTAGTTTTACTCTGTTATTCCTACCGAGCTTGTTTAAGGCCCGTATGGCATTCAGAACTAGATCTGACTTAATATGCGGTGAGCTCAGAACCTTCAGGGCTGCCTGGCTATCACTAAGAATATTGTTTTATTCTTAGTCCGCTGTTCTATAATTTTAATTGCAAATAGAATGATTGCATATGTCTCCACCTAGAAGACAGTAGCAAGCTTTCTAGTTGAGTGTCTTTGTTATAGACCTCAGCACCTGTTCCAGAGTCCATCTCCGATCCATCAGTGAACCAGATCAGGCTACCCTTTTCCAGGGGTGGTGGTCTATATTTCCATTCTTCTCCAATGGGAATGCTGATCTTGAATTTCTTTTCGAATATGAATTTAGGACAGATTTTGTCCCATCCCATTTCCATAAATCTGTCTGGGACAGAAACTTCCAACTAAGCCAGATTCAGGATTCAAGTCCTATTAAGCTAGAGGTCGGGATTATAATCCTATTAGGGGAAGATCTTTGTATGATGAACATTTTCTCACGAGTCATGATTGTTTGCATTTTTTACCGGACTAACTATCTCTATTGCTGTGTTATCTAGTATCCATAACACAGGTTTTTTAAAGCTGCTTAATTTGGTCTAGATGGTAAGTGTAAGTTTAATGTAATGAATTTAAGAATTTCAAGTTTTATTATTCATATAATAAACCCTATCTAGTGGTAGTACCTTCTAAGGAACGCCGCTTGACCACGTTTGCGTATGATAGCTATCATAAATACTAAAACTGATGTACCTAAACGGCAATATAATACACTCGATCAGATGTTGAAACAATCATCATCAGCCCACAACAGTCCAGTCGTCACTCTACCAAGTCTGAGAACGTTCTACGCCGCGTTTGCCGAGCCGCGGCCTCCACTCAAATTGAAACAATACTTAATCAATTAGGTATCCATAAAGTTCTCACCTGATTGTCAGTACCAACGTCCAGCGTAATTGGTAAACATTGATGTGGCTTAATGCCCGCCAACGCAGTGTATAGAGACAGTTTTCCTACGGGAATGCCCATGCCGTATGCGCCGAGGTCACCCAGACCCAAAATACGTTCACCATCCGTAAATACGATCGCACGAACATCTGGTTCCGGCCTAAGGGAAAAGGATATAAAACATAAACTGCAGTTGTTGTGTAAGCACGTAACCGAAATAAAGTGACACGTGACACAAAGTCACAACTTAAAGTTAAATACTCTTGCTATACGTCAGTAGTCAGTAGAGAGACAAAGGCGACATTCAGTCGCTATTGAAATGTAAATGGCTAAAACAACTTTTCGTTTTGATTAGTTAATTTTGTTTCTAACATTTCTCACAAAACAGGTGAACAATTTGAATGGACACCTTTTTCACAATCAGAAAGAGATAAAAACAGTTCACGCTACTTTACTCACGAAATGTACTCGTATATACATAGCACCTACTTACCAGTTCTTAAGAATGTTAAATAAATGTCCTTTGTCGTTGATGGTAATGAAAAGACCTCTAGGCCTTCTATAAATGAGACCGAATCTTTGGCAAGCCAATCCTACAGTTGGTGTGTATACAATTGGCAGGTATTTCTCTATATTCTCCGCGAGAAGCCTGAAGAATAGTTTTTCATTTCTGTCCTGAAATAATTCACAATTAAGTTATGGATAATAATGTGCCACGTGTACCGCATGCAGTTGTAATAGTTAATGAGATTTAACTCATTAAAGTTCTTACTGCTGTATAATACATGAATAGTTCACTATAGAGTTCAATTTTAGTGACACTTGGCAAATTGCCAAAGTTCAATAAAAAATCTGTATTCTAAGTCAAGAGCGGTCAGTTTTGCAAACAAACAACAAACTGTTTTTTAATTTAACCCCACAACCCCTAGCAAGAATAGCACTAGTTAACACTTAATTTAATACAAAGTGCATTTCTGCAACACTTGACAACAAAATGTCCATGTGAATAAATACGTCAAGCCGACCAGAAATTCCGCTCAATTATAGCACTTTTACGTGTAACCTTGGAGCACAATAAAAAATGCTTAGTTTAATGAGCTGTAACCAATTGCACTCTATCCCTCAACGTTAAACATGCTATTAGAGGTAAAATTACTGTGAGTAAATTAGATAAATAAAAACAATCATCCAAAAATTATTGTGTTAAAAAACAAAACGTAAACCGACATAGGCAAATACATGATTCCTCTATAATATATCCCCAATACCCAAAAAAAAATAGCAAACAAACATATTCACAGAATGCGTTGTACCTTCGCGGTGTCTAGTCACCTGTAACTCGACGAGATAGAGGTATTTATTCAAGTTCTCTTCGTAACGGTCCACTGATATCCGGCAAATTTCCAGTTGTTCCTCTTGGGTTTTAAACTTGGCAGCCAAGAGTCCGTGAATGCCGAGCGCTTGACGCTCTTCCAAGGTGAAAGCGAGACCCTAAATAATAATAGATATACAATTTCTATGGACGTATTTGCACGTCGATTTTTCTTTTAAATTAACTCTGTAATCCAAAACTGAATAGGGATTCGTTTTGAAATACAAACGACAATTCACCAATTTAACGGTTTATGTTACGGTCAACAACTTAGGTACTAATTACAATGTAAATTGAGATTGATTGATTAACGTTATGTTAGACGCAGGGGGATTCGTTTGGGAGGAACCTGTCATCATAATGCATTCTCTTGATTTTTAAGGGGTAGGTAATGCGAGAGTAGAGTACCTAATGCAGTAAGACTTGGTGGTCATAAGTTGCTACGTGGCTATACGAGTACGTTAACAGCTAACCATCAGGCGGGCCGTACGCCTGTGTGCCTCTCGTATCGTATGAAAAATGTCCACATGGCGCCAACTCAACCGTGCAGATAATTTGGGATAGGGAATCGATCAAAGATCAAATAAATTGTTATTTGGTGGCACTTTTAGATTAATTTATGTAACTAACTAAATAGTTTTTCAACAAAAACTTCACGGGATTTCCCATTAATTTTTTTTTCTATACTTGATGGAACTTATCAGCATACTCGGATTCCACTTCTATATCTATGATAAGTGAAAAGTAAAATCTGATAAGTTAACGCGTCTTTTTGTTTATAAAAAATAGAAATACATACAACGTAAATATTAAGGAAAATGGACAGTTTATTAAAAGTTTAATCCATACGGTAAATAATATAGAACCGATATTTGATATTCAAATTATATTAACTACTTAATACCTACTTATATGTAAAAAATATATGAATAAAACTGTGGTTAGGGTAATCAAGTTTGATAAAAAATATATAAACTTAGCGAATTTATCAACAATAAGTTACACGTGCTTTTAGATAAATTGAAACGATAGGTACATTAGTGAAAAATAAATAATATATCAAGATAATATTCAAAGATTGAATATTCAGTAACTCAAACCGTTTCTTATTATTCATATAATTAAGTACTAATTAGATGCATTAAATAATATTTAATAATATTATTATATCGTTACATACCTTATTTAACCGAGGATCTCTCAAATGATCGATACCTCGCACCACATTGGGGCAGATGATATTACCAGTAACTTCATGATATTCCCGACACGGATTTAAAGAAGGTTCGAGGGCTGGAAACTTTGCTAATGCTAATGCAATCGCCCGGTGAGGGACTATAGCATTAGAGCAACATCTGAAACAAAAAGAAAAACTCTTAAGTATTGATTCGCTGACATATTTGAGAGCTATCAGTTGTTATAAAAATTATCTATCACACATAGGAAATCCGAAGTTTGTGATGGAATTAAAAAATGAAACAACTCAATGTACTACGTCTATTTTAGTCGTGTTAATTACCTTCCAAGTAAGTTGTCACTTAAACGGTTATTACAATCAAGATACACATTACCTATATGCGATTACGATATCAAGATGTTTTATCTTGCGAACGTGTTACATCAGGAGTATAAATAATTTATCATTCGATCTAATTCAAAGGCTTAAATTGCTCGTAACCTTGCTCGTCTATCATGTAAAATCATGTTCAAGTTTTATCCACGGAAAATAATATATGTAGTTCGTAAATCGTAACTTTTTTTTTCATCTGACGACAATTAATGCCTGTTATACAGTTATATTCTAGTCCATGGATGTTAAAGGTGATACCTTTTACGTCCAAAATTTTGTTGAAAGTTAACGTGGATAGCGAGATAGCTACATACTGAAACACATGAAACGTTACTAAATGAAAGCGCGCACCTTCATTTGCCATATTGTCATGAAGTAGGTCGACAAGTTCTGCTTGTCAATCTAAATCGCACTACAACATCCACTTTATGATTAACATTTTTTCTTTTTTCCATTTTACTATGTAGTTCAGAAATTACTTTGAAATTTTTGTAATATGTATATGAGTTACACAGGAGAGTGTGCTTTAGTTATTATTCTGAGGGAGAGAGATGGTTATTCACTTAATAGTTTTTATTTGGGGGGTTTAGGTATAATGCAAAATGAAGACTAAGACCTTTGTGGTTACTTATTTACCAACAGTGATGATTTGCGGTGTCACTACTTCCTGGATAGCAATGTCGAAGACTACTAATGTTTTTTTAAAGGTCATAATCACCAAGAAAGGAGGGGGTCTCCTTCATCAAAATGAAAATTTGCTCGAGAGCAGTCTCCGTGATACAACCGATAGAGGGGCCTGCTAGGGGATTGGAAACTTCAATCAGACAAGAAATGAAGTTTCTGTGTAGACAAAACCTTCCTAGAGTTCCTCGTGCCACGCAGGAACAGGAATTCCTGTCGTATTACTTTTATAACTAAAATATCCATATTACATGTGAACGTATACAAATAAAGCATAATACAAATAAAAGTGTTGACATAAAATATTATTTACAACTGTATGATTTACACATTGAGCAGTGTCGTTTGCAGTTTACATATAGCAAAATAATATTATGAATATGAAGAGCAAACAAAAAAGATAATTATATTTTACGAATTTTACAAAGAAATAAAAACGCAGAAAGAGTTATTAATGTAGGCAACATAACAAAATTGATTTTTTCTTCTTACGACAAACTGTATCGCTGAGCATTATAGCTTGGAGCGCAGTCATCGCAGTCTTTTTATTAGATCTAACTGTATTACTAAAACACTTAAATACAGGTACTCCACGTATCGTTTAGTATTAGTAGCTACCGACTTTATTAATAAGCGTTGTCTCTATATTATTAACAGATTTGCTAATAACATTATGTTCACAATAATGGAAATCAATACCAGGCGTGATAATATTCAATTTCAATGCGTTCATGTTGCGGTTCCTAGGCACACACCTACCTGTTTTAATCGGCTCTTGACTATGAAACGTGGCACTTGAAACTAAGCCTATTAACCAAGCAATAGACATTGCACCTACTGCAGCTGGTATGAACAGCCTAGTATTCGACATAATGCAAAAAATGAGTTGGAAGGGTCTGAAGTATGAAGTATGAAGGTCTTACTTCATCATCATTACAGCCGAGAGACGCCCACTGCTGGACATAAGCCTCCCCAAGGGATCTGCTAGCGAGGCACTAGTCCCCAATACATTGCGTCCACAAGTATCACGCAAAATACGTGCGTTAATCGCGTGCACTTCGCCAGATTCCCGATTCGCACGTGTTACGCGCGTATTAAGATGGTTTTCCAACAGAGGGGCGAGATTTGAAATTTGTATGACAAATTTTCAATTCTCTCCTAGCGCATCTTTGGTGGAAAACCACCTTTAAGCTCGAGTCGAGTCGAGAGACGCCTTGTGGCAGCCAGCTAACGCGCGAACTTCAGAGCAAGTTAGCGATTTAATAAAAAATTAAAATTCAGATTCGAGGCGAAATCACCGTTTCTGGACAACGATTCATCATCATCATCAGCCTATAGACGTCCCACTACTGGGCACAGTCCACTACATGGGAGAAACATATTGGGACCAACGGTTTAACGTGCCCTTTCGAAGCACGGAGGAGCTCGAGATTATAAATTCTGATTGACCCATCTATCCAGACCGACCATGACGAAAGTTACTTTGTTTTCGTAATCGAAACCAAAGCGCTCGAAAACAAAGCAACTTTCGTCATTTCGAATATTCGACGTCACTTAAATTTAAAGGCTCACATTTTTAAGAGGTGTTGTTTTGCAAGTTGATGTTTGTCAATACAAATTTTTGACTAAATATTTAAATAGAGCCTCAAATCTATGAAGCGTTTAAGTATTTCGCCGTTAGTCTTCTATCAAGCAAATAGTCATACCTACATGTCTTGTAATTGAAACTGCTGAAAACAATTGCTCAGGTAGGTGCGGGTAATAAAGCCTTTTTTTATGCCACTAAGGTGGCAATCAAGCATATGGCCCACCCCACCTGATGGTAAGCGGTTACCGCTGCCTATGGACGCTTGCAACCACAGGGATATAACTTGCGCGATGCCGACCCTTTAAAAGCCTTTTCACGCCTTTTGCGACAATCCCTATGCTATACTCATTCGAGAAAACTTCTGCAGGGAGTTCATTCTACAGCCTGTTTGCCATATGTTAGAGAAATACAATTGAATGATCGTTGCTGTTTAAAGTAACACTAAAAATGACTCTCCAAATAGTCGCACGACGCGTAGGTTGCTTATTCCCACGGCGTCATTTATTGTGAGGGGCAGTCCGGTGGCTCTCGTAATCTATAACTTGACTTCAAAAAAAGGAGGTTATCAATTTAACCCATAATAATGTAATGTCAGAATTGCGCAGTTTTTGTATACCTATGTTAGTCTATACTAGCTTCTGAACATGGGCAAACATGGGTGCCAAATTTCATGAGTGAATGTATGTTTGTATGTTTGTCCGCGCAACAACTATAAAATCTCAAATCGCAACAACTATAAGTCGTATTGCAAAAGTAATTTTTAAAACGAAGAATGAAAGAAATAATTAAAATGAAGTAGGTTGATACTGAGAAGCTCGGTGGCGTATTGGTTTTTAGCGCTCTGGTTTCGATACGAAAAACAAAGCAACTTTCGCTATGGTCGATCCTGGGATGGGTCAATCAAAGTTTGTTATCTCGAGCTCCTTCGTGCTTCGGAAGGCACGTTAAGCCGTTGGTCCCGGTTGTTCCTGCAACTGCTAAACCCACCAACATGCATTGGGCCAGCGTGGTTAATGGTTATGGCCTAAACTCCTCATGTGTTTCTCCCATGTAGGAAGGCCTGTTCCCAGCAGTGGGACTTATATAGGCTGGTGATGATTATGAGGTGGATACTTATCTCATTGTAAAGGCAAAGATATTTTGTGGAGTTGTTGTTTCCAGAAACAATAGACAGTGAAGAACTGACCCCAAAAAACATTCATTTTTATGAGATAATTTCCTACGATCTGAAGCATGTGCCTACTTCATTTTAGTTATTTGTTTCTCTTTAGCTTTTGAACTCAGTTTAATTTTTTTAAATTTTTTTTTTATTGGAACATTACTCTTACTTATAAATTTATGCACTTTAGTTTTGTATTATTTCATGCTTTTATGACCTTTGGTGTTTGAATAAATACATTGTCCACCTCCATGGTTATTAAAGGCTACCAAATTCGACTGTAGGTATTATTACCCTCCCTATTTTGTAACGATATAGTTTGCAATTTATACAGTTTATTTTGTCTTTAAAAAAGTTAGCAATGTAAATAAATTATGACAACTGTACACTGCGAAGCATTGTGGATGTGGTCTTAAAACGATATCTTGGTATTAGCGCACTGGAAGAAAACAGCTTAATATGTTGTATAGGAGTTGAATGAGCTGGGGGTGTTTATGTAAATTAACTGTAGAGACAGAGGTCATGCTGCAGCCAAAAATATCACGGGCCTCAAACAGAATGGAAATAAGAGTTCAAGTAAGCCTCCATCCCGATCATGGCATCAATTTTTGCAGAAAACACAAAAACAAAATGCATCATACTTATAAGAATTTCTTTTGTTTCGTAGATAATAAAACTACAAACCAAAGAAACTCAACTTTAACATTAACCTTAGGTGCAAAGACATGTTTTGCTGCTAATGTTAGTAAAATGATTTAACTACTAGTTCAGATAGGGATCAAATAACCGGCCCTATGTCTATCTTTAGTGCTGTCTGTTAAACAACAAATATATTTTATTACATCATCATATCAGCTGAGAGGCACCCACTGCTAGTAATAGGCCATATTCACTTTCACATTACTTCTCCTCTTAGAAAAAGACAATAATGCTCTTTCTAGAAGCATCAATTTAATAACATGAAGTACATCCTTAATATGTTGTATTCACACAGCTTTCAAGCTATATGAGGTGTGACAGTGTGAGAGTTCATAAGCCCCAGCAGATTTATGTTATAGTATTTATAATAAATTGCTTTTCGCATTTAGTCAACATTATTTTTTACACTTTGAAAGTGGATAATTAGTTGTTTTATTTTGTTTGTCATCTAAAATTAAAATAAAAAAATAACTGCCACTGTTAACTGTCTTCAGCTGTGAAACAGTTTGCTGTTACAGATTGATGGGAAAGCAGAAAGTAACCACTGGCCATGGACAGCATTTCATCATAAGTTGCAGGCTGACAACACACCTGCAATATCAAGTAATTATTCCTTTTTATTGCAGGTGTCTATAGAGCCATTAGCTGTTTTGTCATACAACTGTATAAAAAAACTGCCAGTTGTAAGTATTTAAATTGTTATCAAGAATAAATTATATTTTATTGTTAAAGATTCACTCATATATTTAATTTTACATTTCATGTGTATATTTAAAATAGATTGCTGTAAGCTATTAACTTTCTGTCTGTCTGTGTGTGTGTGTGTGTGTGTGTGTGTGTGTGTGGTAAGGTTAAATAAATAAATAAATTGAATTTTATATCAAATCATCAAAAAGTTGTGTGATGATATTATGTTCAAATATACAGTAGTAGAGTGTATGATTATTATCATTATATTATTATGATAAATATAAATAATAAATTATCAAATTGAATAAGATTTGCCTTCAAAATAACCACTGTTATCAGCGGTTAATGAATTAACA
This sequence comes from Nymphula nitidulata, assembly GCA_947347705.1. Classification (NCBI taxonomy): domain Eukaryota; kingdom Metazoa; phylum Arthropoda; class Insecta; order Lepidoptera; family Crambidae; genus Nymphula; species Nymphula nitidulata. The sequence goes on along the minus strand of OX374626.1, from coordinate 14,281,549 downwards.
GAAAGAAAACAAGATTTTTTATGTCATTACAACAACTACTTTACTAGGGGTTGGGAGGTCTCTCAGTACGTATTTAGCAATATTAAGGTAGGTATCTAATGTTCGGAAATTGGAATGAGACCTTGAAAATATCTACATTTCTGAATTTAACTTCCTCGGTGCAGACATTATCACGAGCACGAACAAGTCGAACGACTGAATATCTAAGGTACATTTCTGTTCGACTTTTCCAGTCAACTGTGCTTATAATTCAGCTTATTCTACAGATAGGTCTTCAATAATAAGTGTAATAAATAAATAATTATAACGAATCTAAATTATTCAATCGCTCAGAATGTTTATAGATCGAGTATAAAAAACAGCTGTCACGTTATGTAAACTCCAAAAATAAATTAAAAGGTACTTACAACAACGATCTGGGCACGGTGGAAAACATTTCAAAAAATATTTTTCATCTACAAAACTGAACTATTCCAAAAAAATTCTCGATTATGCGAACACGTTCAATTTGTAAAATCTTATATTCTAAATCGTTAAAGTAACGCCCTCCATCCAGGTGGCAGTGATGTGACTGACTAACACAGATTAGTGATAAACTTTAGACTGATATCTGTGGACTGACAGCTGACACGACATCTGCGGTCCGAAATAGTTTACAGCGCTCACAGCGATAACGATTTTAATCACCCGGTCCGAAAATGCGCGTTAAAAGTGCTCACAGAGCTTTCAGCGTACTCACCTCAAGATCTGAGGTACTCACAGTTTCGAACCGAAGTTTTAGCGTATCAACCGCAAAGAGTAATGTAAGTCTATGATCAACCGGTCGAATGTCAATTGTCAAATTAATACTATTACATTTGATTATTCGTTCTAAAACAGTGTGATCTAAGTACCTACTTTTGTGATTGTGAATTTATACCTAATTACAATACAACTTTTCTTTTCTGGACATCAACAATATCGCTTACTATATTTAGCCTAAAATAAATAAACAAACCACAGTTTGACAGTTCGCTCACAGTGATTTTCCTTCAGAGCATTAGCGCTGTAAGTGTGCTATGACATCATCAAGTCACGTGGCTCCTCGCCCAGGCTAACGTTAGCGCGCTTACAGCATTTAGGGATACATTTGAGCGCGCTAATAGTTACTTTTGGTGGTTTTCGGACCGCAGCCCAATGAAGTCTATGACGAAGAAATGAGGTAAGAACGAAATAAGGAGAGATGCAAAGAAATAATCTATGACCCTAATTCTGGGGCGCGTTCCGAGCCTACACTCCAAACACTCCGAGTTGTTTTTTGTCATAAGGTGTGGAATGACTCAAGCTGTTTTTATAACATCAAATTTTGTGAAGGACTTCCATCATTATCTAAAGGCCTCCATTTCGCATTAAATTTTCTGTATTAAGTCTGTATTTAAACTTTTATTCACTTCTAATGAAAGTAAACTAAAAATATGAAGTGCCTATTTTGAGATTTTACATACCCCATCTCATTTGACGGATGTTATGACGTTTTAAACGTCAGAGTGTTTTTTAACCGTCAAAATTTATCGCCAAAAAGTTGCAACTTCCGAGGCTCGGAACGGGTTAGCTGTGACAGCCAAACGTCATGCCAAAAGATACGGAACGGCCTTAGAGTAAAAGTTGTAGGCTTGGAACGAGCCCCTGGAGAACACACATTAATATGTCTTAAAAGTTTAGTGCATCTCTTTTCTCGATTTGAATACGAAAAGGATGGAAGTTTTAAAATTTTACATTTATAAACGTGCTTTCAAACGACCTTATTGACCTTAGCAATAGGCGGTGTTTAGGAAACCGTCTTAAATTGGTGGCGATTCTGTTGCTTAAAATAATAATTAATGTTCTGAGATTCTGTTGGTACGTAATATACTAAACTTATCTAAATTTAGGTTCAGTGCCGTCAGATTGCGTTTCCTATTCTGAAACGGACTAAAATGCCAGCACTAAACTTGATTTTCATCTGACAGGAATAAATGACTTTAGATATATTTATATTTTCGCTGTTCTGTTGTCTCTAAAATTAGAAATGTCAAGCTAAATGATACCATGTAAATTGATGATTTAATAGTATCATGATTCAATGTTAAATAACTTTGTAATAATCCAAAATAAGTACTTAGGTACTTAGGTAGTAGGACTTTTAAGAACAATTTATATGGAGAATTTTATGATAAAGTTTTGATAAGTTCAGCAGAGATATGAGTAGGCAAAGATTTTTAAATATTTATACTCATATCTTATAACTTAGTCATTTAGATAGGTACATACTTTGAGAATAATTAAGTCAGATCAAAACAATAATTCTTCAATAACACGTTTATTTACCCCTGTGTAATTGTGTCAATTAGATATTACATTAGTGTGTATTTTGTTAATTTATATCCTGTGTAGAATTTAATCAAAATGTTTAAGAAATGTAAAATAAACATTTACGTTATTTGTTTGAATAAACTGATGTGTACATACCTATTTTCATAAAATTTCGTTTCTATTCATTTATATTTTCCTACCCACTTACAGCTGGTTATTAGTATTATACAGGCATTTCTTAAGAGTCATTCTCGCTTAGCACATAAATAAATCATGTGTAGGTAGTACTCTTTCACACCAGGCGATAACAAACACGCGCGTCTCACATACAAAGGCTTCGAATTACAGCACAGTGTTTTAATGACAGCGTTTTACCTAAAAAAAAAACGCTTATTAAAATACTTGCCTAATTCGAAGCCTTAATTTTTATAACTGCCTGGTAAATGTGAAACGCATAGTGAGGCGCGGCGCTTCTGTCCCTACTACTTAATCTACTTATAAACTACTTCCATAGAGTAGATTGAATATACTTCTTTGACACAAGCAACTGACAGGTGCGAAAGAGACAAGGCAAAAAGATTAGAAAAGGACAGATACATTGAACCGCCACAACATCGAAACAAAATGGTCCATCTCACACACAAAGGCTTCGAATTAGGTAAAACGCTGTCATTAGACCATCTCCATATAATCATTCCTCATTGAACCGTTCCGTGCCTTACGGCATGACGTTTGGCTGTCACAACTACCCCGTTCCGAGCCTCGGAGAGTTGCAACTTTTTGGCGATCAATTTTGATGGTTAAAAAACACTCTGACGTTTAAAACGTCATATGTATTAGTGACCATCCGTCAAATGAGATGGGAGATGTCAAATCTCAAAAAAGGAATTCTTATTTTTAGTTAACTTTAAATAAAAGTGAATAAAAGTTTAATTACAGACTTAATACAGAAAATTAAATGCGGAACGGAAGGCTTCGTATTAGTTTTAGATAATGATTGAACTCCTGTCAAAATGTGAGGTTATAAAACCAACTTGTGTCGTTCCACACCTTAGAGCAGGGGCTCGTTCCAAGCCTACAACTTTTTACTCTAAGGCCGTTCCGTACCTTTGGGCATGACGTTTGGCTGTCATAACTAACCCATTCCGAGCCTCGGGAGTTGCAATTTTTTGGCGATATATTTTGACGGTTAAAAAACACTCTGACGTTTAAAACGTCATAACATCAGTCAAATGAGATGGGGTAGGTAAAATCTCAAAAAAGGCACTTCTTATTTTTAGTTTACTTTCAATAAAAGTAAATAAAAGTTTAAATACAGACTTAATACAGAAAACCTAATGCGGAATGGAAGCCTTTAGATAATGATGGAAGTCCTTGTCAAAATTTGAGGTTTTAAAAACAACTTGTGGCGTTCCACATCGGAGCGTTTGGAGTGTAGGCTCGGAACGCGCCCCAGAAAGACAAAAAACAACTCGGAGTGTTTGGATTTGGAGTGTAGGCTCGGAACAAACCTCTGCGCTTAGAGCAATTTAGTGTGATTCGGAATGTACCCTTATTTGACAGATTTTCTTGACATTTCTTAATGACACTTGAGTAAAAATAAGACATTTCTACAAAACATCGTCGGAACTTATTTCGAAATTATTTTGTTTGTAATATTAAAAGTTTAATTAATTCAATGATTAGAGAAGATGATCCACAATTCCGCATTACGCCATTTCAACAAATGGCATCAGCATGTTCCGGTGCTCTTATAACCTCATTATTTAGTAAGTAATACATGTTTTATGTTTTACTGATTCTAAATGTTTAAGTTACATATTTACTTTAATGCCTGAATAATATTTTCAGTGACACCTTTAGATGTTGTCAAGATTCGACTGCAAGCTCAACAAAAGGCCTTACTTTCAAACAAATGTTACTTATATTGCAATGGGCTTATGGAACACCTTTGCCCCTGTGGGGAAACAGCTTGGATACCTCGGAGAGTACATTTCCATGGAACTATGGTCCGTAGCTTTAAGATTCTAACAGACACTTGGTTCATTGTCTTAGATTGATTTTCAATTTTTTACTTTTAATTTTTTTAGGATGCTTTCTATAAAATAGCGAAAATTGAAGGGGTGCCAGCTCTTTGGTCAGGATTAAGTCCAACATTAGTTTTGGCTGTTCCTTGTACTGTCATTTATTTTGTATCCTATGAACAACTACGATATAGAATGAAAACTTCATACAATAAAATGTCTGGTGATTGTGAGTATATTTTAATATGTTTTGTTATTATTGTTCAATAAAATGTTTAAATATATCCTTCAATTAGAGAAGGTAATGGCATAGTAGCCAAATATTGACACTTAAATAGAAAACTTTTTTCGCCTTGCATTGAATTTTATATATATACAATATGTTCTCAAAGAAAATGTTTCAAAAATGTATGAGACCCAGCCAGCTCTATGTTCACTATACTAAAAATAGACAAAAGCATGCAAAACAGTTTTCAATTGTCCATTTTCTTTTTATTCACTTTGTTTCATTGTACAAACCAAAATTTTTTTAGAAGAAAAGCTTCAACACAGCCAAATGGCGCCTATGTCACTTTGCTGATGTTAAGTTGAAATCTATGTCGCCCGCCATATTGCCATATTGAATAATGAAATTGAAGAATAATTTAAATCTTGTAAACTAATAATTTTGTCAACTTTAAGTACTTACATGAAAACATAATATTAGTATTTTTCCTGAATTCAGGATTTTTTTCCTGATATTTTGAAAAAGTGTACCAACAGTCGTCAACACATCAAGCATAACAGTTTGACCTTGAAACCTTTTCAAGCGGCTTTCTTAGTGCAACTGTTACACTAGATGTGGTGTCGTACGTAGACCTGACCAGATATGAAATATCTCCTGGTTTGAAATACAAATGTTACCAAAGTAGTGTATCATTTTTTTTAAATATTTCAGTATCTCAACCAATGTGGATCCCACTGATAGCAGGAGCTACAGCTAGAATGACTGCTGTCAGTATAGTCAGCCCATTGGAATTGATAAGAACCAAAATGCAATCAAAAAGTTTAACTTATGCGGGTAGGTACTTCTTAACCTTTTGTGCTAATATGTGTCACCTCAAGAGCTTAATATTTATTAAATTGGGTTTATGGGTGATTCACGAATGAAATAGGTTTAACAATAGCATTGATAGCCTATGGAACAAGCTACCTATACTTGAGCCAAATTTGATAAAGAATTATTGTAAACAAACCAAATGTCATTTTGTATAGGTTTGTCCCTTTCATTCTCTACCTTTCTTGCTCATACAAAACTCACTCGAATTATGCGTGGTCGCAAACGAGGATGCAAAAAAAATCAATTTTTATTTAAAATAAACTTTTATGACAATTAAAAATTATAACTAATTACAATAAAATGAATGATTAACTTGTCCGATGTTAGGCGCAAGAATGAATCAATAATTTGTCACGTTGAGGTGATCGACGCAAGCAGCGGTGGCACGTTGCGCAGCGTCAGCTCCTCGTGTCCACGCGATGTTGTTCGTAGTAAATTAGGGCAATGCTTAATATGCATTATCCATATGTTACGACTGCGTAACACCTCCCCCCGTAGAACAGCGAGTATTGAAGACGCTCGTCGTAAATTGAGCTGGAAGATTATGGGTGCGCTCGGGTTTGCTTGGCGTTGTGTAGACTGGCTCCGTCTTTATGTTGATTTCATCTCGTGTGGCTGCTGTGATAATTTTCGTTTTCTTGTGGCACATGTGGTATCTGCGCCATGCTAATCCTCCAATGATTATAATTGTAGTTGATATGATAACGTAAATTGGTATCGTCGTATGATAGAGGCTGTAGTCATCTTCTGGGATTTGCTGAATAGGTGACTGTAAAGATACTTTGGTATTGGTGGCATGTAGATGGTCCAGATTGATTGAGTTTAATCTGAAGGTCATTCCAGGTTGAGTAGCGATGTTGTTGTCCTTGGGTATGTCCATTATCTTCACAGCTTGTCCCTTCAGGCGATTCTTCATGTTAGATAAGAGGAATTGTGGCGTCTCCACATAACAGTGTTGTGGGATGACGATGAGATAACTTCCTTGAAGTACTTTGTGTAGATCTTGTCCGCATGAGAGATGAACCTTCGTCGGATGTGGGAAGCTGGCAGTGTAGTGCTTATCGTCAAGTGCTTCGAAGGCGGGATCATCGAGTGAGATGTGTATTGGCTTGCATGTGGGTGTTTCTTGCTGGGTGGTGATGAGTTGGTGAATACAATCATCGGATGTTTGGCTTCGAAGATGCTGTATTTCTTCACAGATATATCCTTGGCTTGTCTTAGGGCATTCTGTATCTATGTACTTGAAATCTTTCAGGTGGACGGCAAGGAACGGAAATGGTGGTGTGAGGATCTGGTGATTTTTGTTGGGAATAATAGATAATTTATAGTAGTCGTAAGTCTGGGGTATAAAAATAGGAAATTTATAGACTATTATTATTTCGTTACCTACATAGTAGAAACCTAACTTTACTATATCGTAATATTCTCTTGTATCTAATTCAATTGTTTTTTCCCTACCATATAAGTCCTGTAATTTGTTATGCGTATCCCTAATTAATTCTGTATTTAACATTGAATGGTGGACACTACCTGTCTTAATGAATGCTAGAGTATTTTGTAGCTTTGTGATCTCGGCTGTTACGGAATCTATATTATCCCCGAGAATTAAAAATACTTGCGCGAGATGAGCATATTTAATTAAATCGTTGTCATTAGTAGCTATACTTTGTCTAATTTTTGTTAATAATTTTTCAATATTTCTTTGATTGTTTACTATGCTGTCAATAATTTTAGAATACTGGGATGTCCAATCTTTAGTTAAGCTGACGTGATTGTTAAGCTCAGTTACCAATTGATTCTCCTTATTTTGTAAAGTCTTAATAGCACTATCATAATGTAATGCATCTGTGTAATCTAAATTGCCTGTTATGCTTTTAACTACGGAACCAAGGCCATCGATAAGTCCCCTTTTAGCCCTTTGCATAGTAAAGGTAAGTAACTGCTCAGATAAAGATTTCAATTTACTTTTAAGATAATTAACGTCCGGTTCAAACAGGAAGGAAGTTTTATTATTAAGCTCTGGACCAATGCTATCTAACTGAAGGCTAATTGAGTGTAATTTACTTTCTAAATCTTGGAGATTAATGGGTTGTAATAATGAATGATAGTGAGAAACGATTCTGGATGGGCCTATTTTAAAAGGTAATAAGCCGGGTCCGTCGTCAAGACTCTCAAGTCTTATCTCCTGCATTATGATGGGATGCAAGAGTAGATGAAGTACCAACAGGATCCTGTAACAATTGTGCTGTTTTAGGTACTCGTTTTAAACGGGACTTAGCAATGGGACCACGCTTTTTCTTTGTATAAATGTGTATAGGTAGGTCTGCCATAACTACGTCCTGTGTATAACGAGGGGCAAGTTTCTGACGAGATGTTAAAGGGTTCCTCACGAAAATTCGTTGCTCAGGCGAATATTCTATTTCAGGATCTCTAGATTGATTTCTTCTATCTATTATATCTTTACGCAATGAAGAGCATGATTCATGAATTAAATTGTAAGCCAAGCTCATCTTGTTCCTATGATCTGTTATATATTGTTGTAATAAATTAGCAGATAGATCTATATCGAAGGGGTCTCTGGGGTCAAAATGGCCTGTTACGACTTCGATAGGTTTGCACTTCGTAAAACTATGTATGGTGCTATTATAAGCCAGAAGGGCATATGGCATAAGATTAATGGTAGATTCGTTTTTCTTTCCAATCTTTAAGATACGGAGATGCTCCAAAATCGTCGAAAGGAATCTCTCTACAATTCCATTCTCGTTAGGAGTATGCGGCGCTATTTTATGGTGTTGAATTTTATGTATTCGTATGAATTCAGAGAAAAGTTGGTTATTAAACTCTGGTCCGTTGTCCGTAACTAACGTTATAGGTATACCATGATGAGTGCAATATTTTAATACTGCTTGAACGACACTTACTGCAGTCCCATCTCTTAAGTAATATGCCTGCGCATATTTGGAGAAAGCATCAACTATTGTTATAAATTTCTCACCTTGGATGCTAAGAAGATCTACATGTACTAATTCAAATGGTTTGCTGGCGGGTGGAACTAATCGAAATTGTTGTTTGATTGGGTTGCGATCGTATTTGGCCTGCCCGCACACCGTGCACTCGTTAATAAATTTGGTGATATGTTCACGCATCTTAGGCCAGTAATACTTATGAGATAGGGCTAGGTAGCATTCGTTTATGCCGCGATGGTTGGTTTTACCATCATGATAATTACTAATTATCTCCTGCTGTCTTAAGTTTTCTCTTACATTATCTAATTCTACTTTAGCTATATTAAGATTCATGGCCGAATTTTTAAACGTTTTCTGTATAATTGGTACAATGGCATACATAGCCGTTGTAGGGTTAATAAGGAGACCTGTCTTTATTTTAGGATGAACGTATTCCTTAATGGCCATGATTACGTCTTCCTCTAGATTAGATTCTGATAACTGAAGAGAGATTTTTGTATGTGTATCGAATGGTTTGGTTATTACTGGTTTTCTTTTTATATCTCCTACTATATTTAGGATTATCTGTTTGGTAAATTTATTTAAAGGTTCATCCGTAATTGGAACCTCCAGTATGGGATTTTCCTCGTTTGTATGTACTGTGATGGTTCTGGAATCATCCAGCCCTGGAGCTGTCATGGTTCTAGAATCATCTAGAGAAGGTACTTTCTCTGATGGATTTACTACGATGGAACTTAACTCTTCGTTGTTAATTTCTATTCGCGACAAGGCGTCTGCATTTGCATTATTTTTGCCTTGTTTGTAAATTACAGTGTAGTCGTATTCGCTCAGTTTCAGGCGCCAACGTGTTAACCGAGAGTTAGGTTCCTTCAAGTTCATCACCCATTGTAAGGGCTTATGATCCGTTATAATTTTGAATCGCCGACCAAACAAATAAGGCCTAAAGTATTTGGTGGCCCACACGATTGCCAAAAGCTCCTTCTCTATCGTACTATAATTCAATTCGCTCGAGTTCAGAGTTCTAGATGCGTACGCGATCGGTTTGTCAGATCCTATCATTCCCTGGGATAAGACTGCCCCAATGGCTACGTTGGACGCGTCAGTTGTCAGCAAAAATTCTTTTGAGAAATCCGGGTACTGGAGTATGGGATCGTTCGTTAACAGCGTTTTACAGTGTTCAAAACAGTCAATGTATATTTTATCTAGAGAAATCTTGGAACCCTTTTTTAAGCATTGCGTTAGTGGTTTAGTAAGACGCGCAAAATCTGGGATAAATTTCCGGTAGTACCCTAGTAACCCGAGAAAACGTTTGATTTCGGTAGGTGTTTTAGGTATGGGGTATTCTTGTATGGCTCTAATTTTGTTAGGATTCGGTTTAACGCCGTCCTTACTGATAACATGTCCGAGGAAGTCAGTTTCCAGCTTCAAGAACTCAGACTTATCCATCTGAATTTTGAAGTTGGATTCTCGTAATCTATTAAAGACCTTTTCTAAGTTTACTATATGTTCCTGCAATGAGGTACTATAGACAATAATGTCGTCCAAATATACTAGACATATTTCATTCTGGAGGCCTTTGAGTACATTATCCATCACCCGTTGAAAGGTTGATGGTGAATTTTTTAAGCCCATAGGCATCCTGAGAAATTCATAATGCCCGTTCTCTACATTAAACCCAGTCTTATGGACATCCTCTGGATCCATCTCGACTTGGTAGAACCCGCTCGCGAGATCTAGGGTGGTGAAATATTGACATTTTCCCAATTTGTCTAGTACGTCGGTAATATTGGGAATCGGGTATTTGTCGTCAACTGTTTTCTCGTTTACTTTCCGGAAATCTACTACAAGTCGCCACTTTACTTTGCCCGAGGCGTCTGCCTTTTTGGGAACAACCCAAATAGGAGAGCTCCAAGCAGAATCCGAGGGTCTTATAATATTTTGTTCCAACATTTTTCCTATCTGATTTTGAACCTCTTGCCTATGAATATAAGGATATCTATAATTTTTAGCATGTACTGGTATTTCATCAGATGTTCTAATCTTATGTTTTATCTTGTTTGTGAACGTAAGTGGTTCCCCCTCGAGATAAAACACATCGGCATAGCGGCCGCACAGATTTTCTAAGTTAGCAAGTTCTTCGGCGTTCAGATGTTCAGTACGGAGACGCGATATCACCTCTTTAGCGCGATCAGATGAAATGCCACTACTCTCAAGTTCAAAGTTAAATATCTCTGCTGTTACTGAACGATCCATAGAAAAAATTATATCATTCGAGGTGGTGTTAGTTACTTCTACCCAGCCTCGATTGTTTTTTACTTTAGTTAAACACTCGGATATGTGACAATTGCAGATAGTTTGATTGGTAACGTATACGTCACCGTCTTGGCTATTTATTGGCAATCTTACTATCTTAGATGACTGAGCGGGGATAATTTCTTCGTAGATGTTAGCGATTCGGGAGTCATACATACTAATAGGAATTTTAGCACTACGAGTTATTAGTAATCTATTTTTTAAGTCTATGTTAGTATCCCATACATCTAGCAAATCAAACCCTAGAAGTCCATCAAAGTAGTTATGGAAATTATAAACGAATAACGTCATATCCCCTTGTTCCTTAAACTCCGGAAAACAGGGCAAGGTTATGGAGTGATTACTTGTGCTCGTGGTATGTACGTTAGTAACCTGGAATGGCTCGTAATTTAATGGCACATGGTTAAAATATTTTTGCACCGCTTGTGGACTTATGAACGATTGATTAGCGCCAGTGTCAATAAGAAATTTTAAAGGTGGATCACTAATCTGAATATAACCTAAATGCCTCTGAATGTGGAAATTAACTTCTATTTTGGTTTGTCGGATTTGGGTGCCTTCTGAAAATTTCCTTCATTAGATAAGGAGGGGGTCGAATCGGCCTCTTCGTCTAACTGTATGTCCTGATACTGATGCTGGTCATTATAATAGTAGTCTGGATACTGTTCATAGGGAACGAAATCTTGATAATAGTCTTCCTGATTATAATCGTATTCATAATGGGGGTCATAATCATGACTATGAGATAAATCATTGAAATTTACTTCCCTAGTCTTAAAATAATTGCCCGGGGGTGGATTGCCGAATTTCGACCAATCGTGCCCGGATGGTGGTAGTTGTTTCGTGACGTATGGAGTAACGCCACTCATAGGACGCGGTCCATTAAAATTAATGGGAGGTTGCATCGGAGGTTTATTAAACATTCTAAAATTACTGTTCTGAGGGTTAAAGTACGGGGTACGGAACATTGGTTGGCTTCGAATGGGACCTCGGTTGAATGTAAGAGGCTGCATTGGTTGCATAGGCGGCTTCCAACCCTGAAGGGGTTGCGGCTGCATCAGCTGCCCAGGTGCTCTCCAACCCTGAAGGGGTTGCGGTTGCGTTGTAAACTGTCTAGGCGGACCAGGAAAAATTGGGTTATGTTGCCTTGACGGCCCAGGCATGTTAAAAGCAGAAAGTTTTTGAGAGAAGTTATTTAAGGGTAAGTTAAAATTTAAACTGGGGGGTGGTTGTTGCCAATCTTTTTTACTGGGGCCCCCATCATTACGCTGTTGCATATAGAGGGTATTAAGTTCCTCTTGAACAAATTCTAGGGCTTTTTCCATGCTTTCAGGGCGCATGCAACGAATCCTAGATCCTAGTGGGTCCTTAAGGCCACGTAAGTATGATTGCAAGGTGAGTTTCTGATATAAAGCACGCTTTGCTGCGATCGTGGTAGCTACATTTTCATGGAGTGCTACATAAGTCATTATTGTGCTAAATAAATTCTGGCAACGTTCGTAAAATTCCTGGGGCGAGTTGGACCCCTGAGTCTGTAAGGACAGATCGTTATAAAGAGCCGTTTCGTCGCGGTGGTCCGCGAAGTTATTGGTAAGAGCATTACGTATTCCTGTCCAATTATCACCGACACCACTAGAGTTAATTAATCTAGCCGCAGGGCCTGTTACCTTATTCAAGATGCCATTTATAAGAGCTAAGTTAGATAATTCATGTCCTGGATTGACATTGAAATGCGTGATTACTAACTGATCGCAAAGTTTTATAAAACGAGTCAGGACTAGGGCTTGTAATATTCGGCCATTTTTACTATTCGAATTTTTAGAATAGTCCCAAAAATTTTATTCGAATTATTCGAATAATACGAATATTTCGAATACTTTTTATTTATGGAACAAAATACATCATCATCACCTAAATATAGCACATAATTCGTTGATTATATAAAATTCTCTGACATCAAAGTGGAATATCACTGATTTGAAAAGAAAAACTAAGTTTTTTAAACATTTATTCACCATTCTTATCATCATCAGGCTACTCCATATGAACATCACTTGGCTCGATCTTTGGCTAGCCTGATCCAGTTACTGACGGCCACTAACAAAGCCGCCCCGCTGCTACTTCTGCTTATACATTCGTAGGCTGTTGATTCTCTGCTGTGAATTCGATCCTTCAGTGAACTTTCAAGCAAAGCCCTCTCTATAGATCGCGGAGCGACTTAAAACTGGTGCACCAGCTCTACCGTGAGTGTCCACGCCACAGCACCAAGTTCATCCAGAGACATACGTTGAGATAAGTCAGCTAGCTAGGTCGTGCAATATCTGTTGCAGATCCTGCAGTGTTCCGGCTATAACGACGACTTCATCTGCAAATCTCTCTTGCCATTAATGTTGATACTCCTTCCGTTCCAATTCAGTATCTTGTAATCACATTTTAATGTTTTTGATGCGTTTAAACATCTACTTTATTGTAACAATTAAAGAAAGAAAACGATGAAAAAATATATTGCTCCAGGCGGAATAATGCCAGGCGGGCAATATATTTTTCATTATTTTCTTTCTTTATTTGTAACTGTTACAATACAGTATCTTGTAGTTTTTCAATCCTCTGATGCACTTGTGAACATGGGAAATAGGTAACTCTTCTGCTTCTGTACTTGGATGGTCACAGTTTTTAAATCGTGAAAGCATTTCCTCACTTAGATATATCAACTTGGCATTGCATCAAAGATTCTGGAACCGCCCAGGTCTTGATGGAGTCAAAATAATCTATAGTGCCATATTTTCTCCGGAACCCAGATTGTTCTGGGGACTGGAATTCTTCGAATCATCGCGCATTTCTATTTGAAAGGACTCTCGAAAATAGCTTGTAGCGGAGGCTGAGGAGTAAAATTGGATGGTAGTTGTTCAGCAGCGTCTTGTCGCCTTTTTAAAGGAGAGGCAACCACACTCCTATCCCACAATTCTAGAGTTCTCCTATAAAAGACGACAGAATTAAACATTTTTTGGAGCTCATTCAGCAGTGCTCACCCACCAGCTTTGAAGTACCGCCGTGATTCCATCTTCTCCGTGTTTTCCGTTTTTAGCTGTCTAAGACCTATCTCAATTTCGTCTAGGCTGACTACTTAGTTTCCGGCAGCCTCTCAGTGAAGTGGTGTGTTAGTGTTGATCTAGTAGAATTCTCATATTTTGGATCTGGTCAAGATGCGAAGGGTATAATTTACTGTGGAAGTTTTCAATTTCCCAAAGAATCTCCGGCCTAGATACAATACAACAACGCTCCCACCAATGGTCAACTTCTAGTAGTTTTTTAAGATAATTTGTTTTTTGCATAATGTTACAGAATTCCGAAATAAAATTAGGAATTCTGGGGTTGCGGGGTTCGATATCGTATTAAGTACGCAGGTTGTGCATGTTTGTGTGGAACAACTGTAGTGTGTCGTACGAAACGCAATAGTACGTATTTATTAGGGTTGTCATGATCAGGACAATGTTTTCATTAATTTAATTGGAAAATTAAAGTGGTCAGAGAGGTGGTCAAACTTTCAGAGGTAACTTTTGACAGGGAAGATAACCACCCGCTTTAATTTTCTTTCGGACTTTTGGAACACTGTAGATATTGCAGTTTGCAACACTCATTCTTCTCGGGTTGAAAAGATTTTTACAGGGTCGGCAACGCGCAAGTGATACCCCTGGTGTTGCAAGCGTCCATAGGCTACAGTAAACGCTTACCATCAGGTGGGCCGTATGCTTGATTGCCACCTTAGTGGTATAAAAAAATATATATTTAAAAATGGTATTTTAAAAGTAATGACTAAATATACAGATCTATTACAGGAGGTAATAATTCTAGGGGCACATGTTAGTATGTATAAGAAGTTAAATATTATTTATAATATTTATACTATACATATTTTACTATATATTTCTCTATAAAGTATCCATAATACAAGCTCTCAGTGATGCTAAATTTGGGTTAGGTGTGAGTGTAAGAATATTATTATTGTTCTTAAATCTAAACTATATCAATATATTTCCTCCTTTTTTATATCTTTAATTTAGTTATCTTACATATGTTGAAAGTGTTCGAAACATTTTTTATGTTTATATTTCAGAAATTTCCATTGCATTGCGTCAAGTGGTAAAATATGAAGGTTATAAAGGACTTTTTCGTGGTTTGGGCTCAACACTCCTAAGAGATGTTCCTTTCTCAGGTAATAATAATAAATGATATAATGATTTTCACAGAAAGAAAAATTTGATAGTAAATAAACATGTATCTATATATATATATATATCATGAACATTTTAAGTGCACATCCTGGTTATGCAGTAAAATAAAAAAAATATGTACAAAATGATTTCATGTTTCTGTTCTAGGTTTATATTGGACTACATTTGAAACAACTAAAAGAATATTTAACAAACCTGACTCTGAAAAGAATACATTTTTGTTTAATTTCTTCTGTGGTTCCGTCGCTGGCAGTGTGAGTACTTTCTCATTAAGATAAATATTTTCGTTTGTATATAATAACTTCATAACAAGTAAGCTGATGGCCCACAGGGTGGTATGCTTCCCTAGCCTAAAGGCAACTGCAACAACAAGATTAAATCGCTGAGTATTGCAGGCAAGGCAGGTTGTCATTCTAAAGCCTAAGATGAAGTACCTTCCATGCCTAGTAATTACTAAGGTACATTTCCCTTCCTAAGCTCGGCTAACTGTTTTACGGCCGAAATATAAAAGGCGGTGCTACCAAGACCACATCCTACTTAAAATTTTTAATTAACCCCGGCGTCATTAATCATCTATCTAACATCATTTCATTGAGACTATTCTAATCAGCCCAAACACGCTATATCTACTGTAAGTTTCTGAAGAATTCGAGCATCCCACAGACTATTTGACAGGATCTGCTTAAGGCTGCTGCAATGTCTCGAAAACCACCACAGTATCAGTAAACCAAATTTTAAATCAATCGGATCTTTGAAAATTAGTATAACCTTTTTATCAAATAGGAAATGAGCTCAAACGCATGAATTGATCTTCATAAATTATAGCTGAGAACCGTCCTGATCATGTCAGCTTTCAAACAAAAAAAAAACTAAACAAAATCGGTCCATTTGTTAAGGAGCTAAGATGCCACAGACAGACACACAGATACACAGTCAGACACGTCAAACTTATAACACCCCTCTTCTTCGTCGGGGGTTAAAAATTATAATGATTGTGAAACTAAAAGTATGACTATATTTACAGATTGCTGCATTGGTAACACTGCCATTTGATGTTATTAAAACACATCAACAAATTGAACTGGGTGAAAAAGAAATTTACTCAGGTAATGTAATAATTAAAAAATTACAAAAAAATATTGACAACAAAGAACAATTTCGTAAATAACTGATCTATGTCTCCATAACTTTTTTAGATGGAAAATTACAACAAAGAGCAGCTAATATGCAAGATATTGCCAAAACTATATACCGAAATCATGGATTCAAAGGGTTATTCACAGGACTGTTACCTCGTATATTTAAAGTAGCTCCGGCTTGTGCTATCATGATATCCACATTTGAGTACGGCAAACAGTTTTTCCAAAAGTACAATACACAAAAGTATAAGGAGAAAATGCAAAGGTAGGACAATATTTTTTGGTAAAAAATTATTTACCTTTTTAATTTACCAATTCTAGTATTAAGTCTAAGAACCTATTCACATGATGTCTTTTGAACGACTAGACAACGCGTGTTTGTATATATACAAACTAAATGAGACGCGCTGCTAACGGGCATCAGCGTCGACACGAACGTGTTATATCTTGATCAATTTTTAAAACTAGTTGTAAACATTTATGAAGATATAATATGAGATGAGCTTACACTTTTATAAGACAGTTACAAACAAGTGACGTCACAGAATACCTGTACAAAAACGAAAGAACTCTTGTTTCAAGTCTTCACTTTATTATTTTAATAATTAAATTATGTAGGTATGTGTTGTCTTAACAAACAATGTTTTCATTTGAATTATTACATTATTATAGTACTTTTTGTAAAACATGTTCCTATTACACAAACAATATTAAGTAAATCTCAATATAACTTAAGCTATTAAAAATATAGTGCTAAAATGTTTATAATTAGCTTTAAAAATTAATCAGTGTGCTTAAACGGCAACGCCGCGCCGCAGCGCTAAAAACGCTCGTATAAATAAAGCGCGTTGTTTAACGTCATGTGAATGGGCCCTAATACGTAAATATGTAGCATTAATTTTAATAATTACTTTGTTTTCTTTACGTTTTAATTTTAGTTTTCAGTTTACCCAAAAATTAACTTTTACCTTTGTTTTATCATTTAATTTTTTTTTGCTTTCAAATATTGTTCTATTTCAGACAAGGAATAGAAATAAAAATAATAAAAAGTGAACCATAGCATGCGCATGCGACCATAAAGGTATATTATAAAATGTAAATATATGTATGTATAGGTATTTTAGTTTTTCAATAGTTGGGTATCTCTTTTACATGCATGCCTTTATTATTTGCTCTTTTTTACAAAAAATTGCAGACACTTTTTTTTTGGTAAAAATAGTTGTAATATCAAATTAATATAGATCAATATATCACTGTATCACTGAAGTATGTGAAATATGTGTCGCAGCCGTCTGGTTAAATCAGCCGCTTGATTGGACGCCTAGCCCGTTGATTGAAAGCCGGCATCCAATCAAACAGCTGAAATACAACTAGCCAACTCATTGGATGGCTGAACGTCATGTCACGTCAGCCGTCTAGTTTCAATTGGACGCCTAGGCGGGTCGTTAAAATCGAAGAGCTTTTGTTTGGCTGTTTGAGTGATTGGTAGGTTCAAAGTTATTTTTTTATGACCACGGATGTCGGTTATAAGTGGTCATAAAAAAAAAAACCTTGAACCTACCAGTCAAACCAAAACTTTTCAGTACAAGACGATCCATTAAAAACGCCAAGGCGTTAAACGTTAAGTGAGTCTAGTTTAATTAACTATTGGGCTAGGCATTTGATTGGATGCCGGCGTTTAATCATCGGGATAGACGTCCAGTTAAGCCGCTGATTTAACCAGACGGGGCGGCGACATATGCATCACTTTGTTGAAAAAAAAATCCCTGTTTTGATACAAATATTATATGATCGCAGCCAATAGTGGCTACGATATCCTGCACTGAGTAAGGTCGCCATTTAGAGTTAGAAGAGTTGTTTGAAGCTAGGGACTTGTCACAGGGGGGGTGCAGGGGGTGTTTTTACCACACTTCTTGTAAAGGATAAGCACTTGTACCTACGACCTCCCGACAATCCTTCTTGGCCAATGGCTCGAGCGATTTCCGATCCCATATTAAATTTAATTTAAATTATTTCCATTTTCCAGACATCAAGACATAGTTGTGATAGGCAAGTCAAACACTAATGATTTTTCTTGATCAGCCACTTCAGAACCATAATGGAATCAAACCAATGAATATGTTTTGTGATATAGTTGTTATTGTCTTAATTTACAAATAGTTAAGTTAGTACATAATTACAAATTTCTGTATATAGCAGCTAATGCGCAATTCATAATAGTTAAATAATAAAACAGTATGATTCACACATGATAAACCACATTGGAGTGCTTTTGAGAAATTACCATAAAATTAAACATGTAACTCATAAAAGTATCCATAGTCAAGTTCAATACAGTATAACCGCTTGTCAACCTTTTCGCAGTGACAAGAAATGGAATGATGGTAGTTTTCTATAAGATGTTCAATATTGATTGCCGCAGCAATATATTGATAATCATGACAAGGTTGCAAAGTGTAAGAAATGTTATTGAACTGATACTACTTTCTCAAAGATATGTTGGAAATAATGTGTAAATCTACTTAACCATATCTCTGATCATCTAATGTAATATATAAACAAATGAACTAAATATTGCCACAAGTATGTAGTGTGAGCAAAAATTCAAGTTGAGTAACACCCGTATTCACAAACGATACTTATGTAAGTAAAGGAGCAATACTATGCTAAGTAAGGCATTTCTCAGTGGGTTCACTACGGCGACGTTCACTATGACAATCTTTTAAATTCGCAAACAATACTCAAACGAATCTTTACTTTGCGGACGCATAGCGTTGAATATAGCTCTGTGATTGGTTGATTAGTGTTACGTAGTTCACTTCACTGACTGACATTTCAATTTTATTGTTTGTCTTTTTAATACTTTTATGGTGCATATTGTTTCGTCAATTTGTTTATAAAAATATATTTTAATTTTGTATACTTTAGCATAGGGTCCACCAGGATTTTGAATTAGAATGTAGGTAGCGTTGACAACTCATACTATTCCAGGATAACGAGGTATTTTCTTTTTTCATTCTTTCTAGTTTGTTTGGCAAATTAACAATTTGACGTATTTTCAAAAAAAAAATGGTAGAGACAGCCTTTTCACTATTATTGAAATCGTTGGTTGACTTACACTTATAAGGTCTACTGTAAACACACAAACACATCAAAATAATTATTGTACATAGTAGGTACTATACTTACTGTACTTACCCTTTTGTGTACGAGATCTACAAATGTAGCACAATAATAATAGTAGCTACCTAATTATTGTGTAGGTAGTACCTAAGTTTTCATAAGTACCTACCTAGTTGCAGCCAGAGAGTGCCAGAAGAATAAAATCCTAGGCTACTAGCAACTGACAAATTGCTAGCAGTGGAAGATATTTTGCAGTTGATTTAGTAAGGTCTATATTTACCAGTAGCAAAAGTATAAAAAATACCACTTCTTTCGTGAACCTATTAAGGAGGAACCTATAAGAATCTTCTTAGAATAATAACTACTCTAATAGGATCTTGAACATCCCGCAAATATTCCCCGTAAATATATATATCATTAATCTGTGTATTCCCCTATACTTCCATTACTCTTTGACAACTCATATACTTTTCTAGTACCTATTTATTGTACTTTGCTCATTGATATAATTATGTACCTACGCTACTGTAATGCATTGTAAAAGATCGCCACTAGAATCGAAATCACCTCAAACAAAGCAAAACCACACTTCTAGAAACAAAATTAGAACCTAACTTTTTATCGTAAACTCCGTAGTGATTACATTCTCTTTGGTGAGCTCGACACTATGCGTTGATTAATATAGCTATCAGGCTCCCTTAGCTAAGTGTTCATTATGACAAACACATAGTGCCGATTGTCACTCAAGTATTGTTAATGAATAGGAATTTGGCACCCTGTGCGTCCGCGGGCACTGTGAGACCTCATAGTGTCGTTTGTGAATACGGGTGTAAGTATTTCAACAAGTACACAAATGTGACTTTTATAACTACTAGATATGATATACTTTTAAATTTTAATTTTGATATCATGATATTGAGTGATGCTTTAAAATACCATAACACAAATTAGTGAGTGGTCCAAGTTCCATAAATTAATTTATAATATAATAGGTCCCAGTGTCAAATTCTGGTGGTTACAAAGCCGTAATAGATAATTACTATACACTTATTTACATTATTTGTATTATATTTCTTTTGCTAATAAGTATTTGTACTTTAAATAATAATCTATGATTATTTGCAATTAATCATTAGCTATAAATCAAGTGGCGACCGCGTACCGGGAGACGCAGCGTTGGTAGGCCCCCCACAAGGTGGACCGACGATCTGGTGAGGGTCGCGTGAGGCCAATGGATGCGGGCAACGCAGGACCGATCGGTTTGGAGATCCCTGGGGGAGGCTTATGCCCAGCAGTAGGCGTCTCTCGGCTGAAATGATGATGATGATGATATAAATCAAGCCCCAATAGGTTATTTCAAATTTCATACTTTTACATTGTTACATGTTTTTGTTCTATTGGCTTAGTAGCACTGTCATTTTAGTTTTACAATTATTTACCCGAGTAGGTAAACAATTGCTAAATGCACTTATAATTTTATGTTGAATGTAGGATGCTGCTTAGATTGGTATAAGAATATTGATTATCGTTGGGGATAGTGCAAATCCGCGAATCTACCATACATAAAGGCCGCGTATCTGCACTAGATCCAGTTTTACAGGGGAAGGTAAAAACTTAAAAACTGTTTTTATTTCAACGAATTTTAAGCTTATTTTTAATGAAGATTTTGCGTGAATTGCCCGCGACAACTTAAATGGGCTACATTTGTCAGATACGCGGAATTATTAAATGCTAGTTATGCGGATTTGCAGTTTCCCCGACGTTATATCATTATTTAGAATCAAAATATAATAATACAAATAAAATTGTTGTAGTGAAATATGGTAATAGGGATTGCAAACATTTCATTTTATGTTGTTACAGTGTATGTTTAATTAACAACCTTGACATTTTTTTTTGTATGAAATAATGTAATTTAAATTCTTGACATGAGAATATATAAAAATATTTTTCAAAAATGAGTTTTAGAATTCTTGTGTATGTTACATTAGTATGTTGACAATTCCTGAAGATAATTTTTAGGTTTTAGCATAAACTGACAGAATATAGGTTATTTTAATTGTTGTTTGTAAATATGATTTTACCAGATTATTTTGTAAATAGAATAAAATTATCTATTTTTCTTTGAATTTGTACTTCATTTTTATGTATCTAATACCCTGCACTGTAATTGACAAAGTGTGATATGGTACTTAATCAACTTCTGTTGCTGGCCATATTATACCATTTCCATAAATAGAAAAAATACCACCAACTCTTGAGATATGGTTCAAGTTACAAAGTTGTACAAGTAGGACTCACTATCTGACAAAAAATATTTTTGTTTCCTACTACTTCATCATAATATCCATTTTTTTTATTTTTTTTGATACAACTAGATGACAAACAAGCTGACGGCCCACCTGGTGGAAAGCGGTTACCGCCGCCTATAGACACCTGCAATAACAAGGAAAAGCACTTGATATTGCAGGTGCGTTGTCATCCTGAGGCCTAAGATGAAATGCCGTCCATGCCCGGTAATTACACTGGCTACCTTTCCCTTCAATCCGAAATACAGCGAACTGTTTCACGGCTGAAATAAGAAAGGCGGTGGTACCTACTCAGGCGACCCTACATATATCCATGTAATACCACCTAGTAATATCCAATTATTTTATTTTACATACTTAGTAGTATATTTATATTGATTCACAGAGTGGTTACAGATTAATAATGTGTTACTAATGAACATGGGTAACTCAACAAAAACCTATTTTTCAAACATTTATAATAATGTTAAAATCAAAAATTAAGAATATTTGAAAAAACTATGAACCACAGATCAGCACACGGTTCACTTAAGTGAGCCGGACCTGCGAACCGGTTCACAGATCAGCTCACTAATGAGCTGAACTTTTGTAGATCTGCTTTGCGAGCGACTTACAGAGTAGAATATTACCGAGTGCCGCCGCACCGAGCCGACCGACACCGGAGCCGTTTCGCAGGTAGCGGTTCGTTCGCCGTTAATAATACTCGCGTGTCTGTGACTCGGTGAAATTGTGACTCTATGGGTGAATATACCTAACCTAGGGAGTGAGCCGTGAGCTGTTTGTTTTGTTGTTGAGCTGCAGATTAACGGTTCAAGTCAATTGATCTGAATTTTTGAACCGGTTCAGAGCCGAGTTACTCATGTCTAGTTACTAAGAGTAAAAGAAATTTAAGTCATAAGGGTCATAAAAGTTATTACAATCTATTAAATTCAAACTACGTTTTATGTCACAAGATACAATTTTGAATTACTGCCAGCAAAAAAAATTGTAATAAAAAACACATGTAAAAACACTTAATTTATTAACATAATAATGTCCTTCAAAATTAGTATCAGTGCACTATAGGCCCTAGAGGTTCTGCCTTAATATTGCCCAGATCAAGTCTGCTGTCAATGGATTCATCTAATTGTCCCACAACTGCAATATTGTCTCCTCGTATAATATGAAGTCCCAGAACAACTTGGGCTACTCCAGTCGACGACGAGAATACTCTTTCGTGGGATTCGTCTAAAATTATGTTTATTGTTTGATCAAAACCTTTAAGCGTTCCAATAAAATTACGTCCATCAGAAGTTATCACTGACACTGTTTGGTTTACATAGTTTTCTAGCCCTGAAGCCATTTTAATCAGCTACTTAGGTTGAAATGCTAATTGCTGTTGATATTCCTATGTTCAAATTAACAATCCAAGTTTTTTGTTAGTTTTTAAACTAATGAAATATCAACAACACACAAATAATGAAGTCTGTCAAATCGAATAAAGTAAAAATGATTATCTCTAATCTATGAAGTAATCTGTGGTCACAGATTACTATTACGAGGGCGATATGAGCATGGGTACATTCCGAATCACGCTCCTTGAGCGCAACATACAAAATGTTCCAAACTGATATCACGACAATAGCGTTGTGAGCGCGAATATCGAATCCACAGTTACTTTACTATTACGATTATTTTACAGCGATCGTGGTCACGGGAAGACTGAAGATGTCAAAATGTCTTCGATCAGTTTAAAGTTAACTATACAGGGCGTCTCACGGCCATGCCACACGGAGGGAAAGTATATTAAATATTGAACGTAGGATATTTTACTAAGAGAAGACATCGTTTTATTTTTAATAATAAGTAGAACTGCATTCACAGATTTTTTTAAAATCGCCTATTTCAACCGGGAATCGAACCCGCCAAATGAGATAGAAAAATTACTTGTATTTTATAATAGCGTTTGAAAGGGCTACTCATAAGCATTATTTTTTCCTAAAATAACCTAGCATATTAAAGAAACTAAGATCATAAAATTATACATTTTATTTAAAATTTTGTTCAGGGAAATTTCCTCCGACTTGGCCATGCTTCCAACAATTAACATTATCATTTCAAAGACCTACCCACTTGAGATACGAGATTTCCGTGGTGTAAGTACATGATAATAATAAAGCGATACATGAAGTGTAGTAGGTACTTGTATGCATTTCTTCATGAGCTCACAAATACCATGCAACTGGCTGATATTAGTAAAAATAAATAATTCGAAAATGGAACACGTAAATTTTCAAGCGTCTGTTCTTTTGTTTATTGTGAGTTTCATTTTCGTTTATTAGCAATTTTTGTGTTAATTTACTTACCATGGCGTACCAAAATAATTTGGATTTAATAGAAGCATACTTTTTAAATCTCAAAGACATTTCATTAGATTTGCGGTGGTACCGCGAAAGATATCCCGATAGACGCAAACCATCTCGATATGTGTTAAAAAGAATGGTGGATAATTTAACAAATTTAGGACGTTTTGATCATCGCTTACAGCAACCACAGCAGCAGATAATAAACGTCAGCGATGATGAACTCAACATTCTGATTTACTTTGAAGCGTACCCGAAGAGTTCAGTGAGGGAAGGTGAAGAAGAAATTGGACTTTCAAAGAGTAGAATACATCGCGTTCTGAAAAAATACAAGTTAAGTTATGTTGAAGGGCGATTAGTGCAAAAATTACGGCCGGGAGATGCTGAAAGACGGTTTAATTTCTGCCAACATATCGAGAGACTCATCCTTGAGGATCAAAATTTTTTGAACACCATTATTTGGTCAGACGAGTCAAACTTTAGTAACAACGGTATGTTACAACCGGCGTAATAATCGGATTTGGTCCAGACAGAATCCCTTACGAATCCGCGAGACTAATGATCAATTGCGTTTTTCTTTCAACTGTTGGTGTGGGATTGTAAGTAACCGGGTTCTCTTAATACATTTTTACGAAGGAACTCTGAACACGGAAAGATATCTAGAAATACGTGAGATTTTAAGAAATGAGATTAATAATCTTCCTGATGCAGATCGACGAAATCTCATATTCCAGCAAGATGGGGCTCCGGCTCATAACAGTAGGAGAACAGCGGAGTTTCTTGATGAATATTTTCCTTCCTGGATCGGCACTTTTGGACCAATTAGATGGCCACCGAGATCCCCAGATCTAACCCCACTTGATTTTTTTTATGGGGTTATGTAAAAGATTTAGTTTACAGGAACCGGTACAACAGTGTGCAGGAGTTACAAAATGAACTTAGACGTATTATTTCAAACATCCACCATGCAAAAATAAGTAAATCGACAGGGAGAGAAATTATCAAAAGAGTGAGAATTTGTATACAACAGAACGGATCAAATTTTGAGCATTTGATAAATTTTTTTTTTTAAATAAAATGAAAAATTTTATGATCTTAGTTTCATTTAATATGCTAGGTTATTTAGGAAAAAATAATGCTTATGAGTAGCTCTTTCAAACGCTATTATAAAATACATGTAATTTTTCTATCACATTTGGCGGGTTCGATTCCCGGTTGAGGTAGGCGATTTTTAAAAAATCTGTGAATGCAGTTCTACTTATTATTAAAAATAAAACGATGTCTTCTTTTAGTAAAATATCCTACGTTCAATATTTAATATACTTTCCCTCCGTGTGGCATGGCCGTGGGACGTTTTTTTTTTTTTTTTTTTTTTATACTACTGGATGACAAACAAGCTGACGGCCCACCCGATGGTAAGCGGTTACCGCCGCCTATAGACACCTGCAATAACAAGGAAAAGTCACTTGATATTGCAGGTGCGTCGTCATCCTGGGGCCTAAGATGAAATGCCGTCCATGCCCAGTAATTGCACTGGCTACCTTTCCCTTCAATCCGAAACACAGCGAACTGTTTCACGGCTGAAATAAGAAAGGCGGTGGTACCTACCCAGACGACCCTACATACAGGTCTACCACCTAGTAAACCGTCCTGTATACCGTACCGTCAGGACGTAGTAGGACGTCCTGTATACCGTCACTTTGTGTTATATTTTTAGCGGTCCAAATTACGCATACAGAGTTCACGGTGTCAGTTTTTTTGTATAGTGTGACTACGGGCTTGGGACTTTATTATTCGCATGATGGCATCTCAAGCTACTGGTACACTCCATCTTTTCTATTGATGGATGGTTTTTGATTTCAATAGCCTCACGTAACATTCTAGGAAAGATTGACAAGATTGGCAACATCTTGAAGTGTGCTTCAATTAAAACTTATTTCAAGCCGCCGAAGAAGATCAACCAATTCCTACCACCTGTCAAGTGCAACAATGGCCCTAATTCTGGTAAACACATGCTAAGTCTAAATTTAAGTTCAGTGCATTTCTTTCTATTAAAAGGAATACGAAAAGGATGGCTGTCATTTAATTTGACATTAGAAACGTGCGTTCAATTTTCGACCTTATTGAACGTGATAAAACGCAGGCACCTCCGTCATGCCGTCTAAAATTGTCTATGGTTTCTTAGAAATCTATCTAAATTTAAGTGACAGCTCTAAACAGATTCTTGCTATCTTTTTCCTATTACTTATTGCGAGAAAGAGATATACTGTACTTAAATTTAGAATTAAAGTGTGTTCCCAGAATTAGGCCCAATCTTTTACAAGAACAAGTTAGATTGTGACTGACTGCGGCCTCTCATACATAGGTCAAACAAAGAGAAGCATAGGCACCCGGGTGAACAGACAGTATTTGTATATATATATATATACAAATAATTTCATCTCTTTCTACCTTTCTGTCTGCTGCGTCTCGAACGGGCAGTTAAGATTGTTGCTGTTTGAACATATAGCTGACGTAAAACACAGGCGTGAAACGAAGTCGGCATTGTGTGAACACGCTCTTGAGTATTGACGGACTCAATCACTACATCAGATTTTATAAGCCCCAGATCCTCGCCAAAGAACACCGTTTCATTCCTAGAATGTTACGTGAGGCTATTGAAATAAAAAAACATCCTAATTTCAATAGAGAAGATGGTTGGAGTGTACCACTAGCTTGGGATCCCATCATACGAATAATAAAGTCCCAAGCCCGTCCTCACACTTTCCAAAAAACTGGCACCGTGAGTTCCGTATGCGTAATTCGGACCGCTCAAAATATAACACAAAGTGACGGTAAAAATATAGTTAAAGACAAAGACAAAGACATTTTGACATCTTCAGTCTTCCCGTGACCGTTAGTTATAACACAATTTTGTAATTAATGTCATAACATCAAGACATTGATCGAACGTTTCTAAATGTCAAATTGTATGATAGCCATCCTTTTCCGGTTGTGTTCTCCAGAATTAGGGCCACTTAAGACATGGATGTATAGACATTAATCCCCTTTGCCTTCTCTTTAGAGAAAACCTAAATGAAATTCATCTTTCTAATTTGTGATCAATCAATCAAAGTGACATTGACGTAATTTAACAATAATCTGTCATACTCAAACATCACGAGCTTCCAATATTTTAAAATGTTCCCCCAAGCGTTAGTCCATCGGCCTAATGTTATCTTGGACTTTGGCATTGAAAAGCATTGCCCCACTGCTAATATTAAATTTTTACAAAAAATATCTGAAAGCTGGCATGATTGGCTACTCGTATTCACTGATGCCTCAAAATTATTAGATAATGCATGCACAGGAGCAGCAGTTTGGATACCAAAATACAAAATTATTTTAAATTACAAACTTCCACCTGCTTCTTCAGTTTTCACAGGAGAAGGTATAGCTATTTTAGAAGCTGTTAAATTTGCAGAATCTCACAAATTAAATAATTGTATTATTTTCTCTGACTCTAAAAGCACACTGCAAGCTGTTTTGACCAATCCATTTCACTCCAAACTTAAGTCTAGTATAATTCTGGATATAAAAACAAGTTTATATCGTTGCCATAAACAAGGCACTAGTGTTGCTCTAGCATGGATTCCAGGACATAGTGGAATTAATGGTAATGAGTCAGCTGATCTACTGGCAAAGGATGCAACTCGCACGGGATCCCTATCTCAATATAAAATATATGTACAGGATCTCCCCCATCTAGCTAAAATGCGCCTCAGTTCGGCCTGGACCTCCAGGTGGAAGGAGTCAATGTCATACAAGGGAAAATTATACGGAGCGATACAGGATACTATTCCTAACATACCATGGTTCTTTAAGTTTCGAGATGCCAATAAACAAGTCACGTCGACCATATGTCGCCTCCGACTAGGCCATGCATGCACCCCAGTTCATCTAGCGAAACTTAGAATCAGGGACAGCTCTATCTGCGAATGCGGCCTCGACGAAGGCACGCTTGAGCATATATTTTTTGAATGCCCAAGGTTACAGTTCTCCCTTTATGATAGAATTCCTCCTAATATTCCTCGTCCTTCTGATTTTAAATCGCTATTATCATACGTATTTACTCCCTTTATAAATATCCTGTCCAAATTTATTTTAGCTAACAAAATTAAATTATAAGTTATTAATCCTTCTGCATATAATTATCTTAACTTACTGTAGTTATGTAGATTCCTATATTCATAACGAGGTGATGGTATATGTTTGTGACGTGTTTTCTATTTCAGACTTTGGGAAAACTTCAATAGTACATGATAACTATCATTATAACGTGTATCTGTCATAAACTCGACACTGGCAGAATTCGTCTCAACGAGAAGCCATAAAATTAAAAGAAGTAGAAGAATGTTCCCCTTTTATTGAGATTCAAATACTTAAATTTGAAGTTTATTTTGAAACTTTTCTCCACTTCCCATAGTCCTCTTTTGCTCAAGATCATTAATTCCCTTCGTTTGCCGTCTGTATCTACATCTATTAAGTTCCCATATGTTCTTAAAAATTTCACTACAATCAAATCACTTGTTGATCAAAATAATATGTATAAAGCTACTGATAAATGGGCATGTTATGAAGGATGTTATGAGAGCAAGTTTTGTGAAATGAAAATATTTTTATGCAAAGAGCTTAAATGTAAAGAAGAAGTTTATGAACATCTCTCGAACTGGTCTGATTATAATTTTATTTATACCGATGGGTCAAAGACTGCTAATGGTGTCGCTATAGCTTATTATCACAGTAATATAAAGAGTGGCAATGGTTTTAAATTACCCTCTGTATGTAGCATTTTTAATGCAGAAGCTTACGCGATTTTATTTGCGCTAGAGTACATCAAAAAGGATATTTGTGCTAGAAATTATACAAAGTGGTTGATTATTACTGATAGTATGTCAGTTTTAACAGCATTACAAAATCTATCTTTTAATGTTCATGCGAGTTTTATAATTCATAAGATAAAAGAGATTTGGACAGAGTTGAAAAATAGTCATAAACATATTGAATTCACTTGGTCGCCAGCTCATAAAGGTGTTGTGGGCAATGAAAAAGCAGACTATCTTGCTAAATTAGTAAATAATACTCAGTCCGCTAGTATAAGAAATGTACCTATTTCATGGCAAGATATAATTCCGACTCTAAGAAAGCTGGTTGATGATGAGTGGCATCAGGATTGGCAGCAATCAATTCAAAGTAAAGGGGCATGGTACGCTGGAATTACTAAGAGCTTTGGAAAAAAACCCTGGTTCGGAAAATCTAACATATTTTTGAGAAGAAAATTTTATACACAGATTTGTAGACTGAGATTTGGTCATTGCAGGTTTAATGCTCATTTAAGCAGAATAAAAATTATACCATCTCCAATCTGCACGCAATGTTCCCATAATGTATTGCAAACACTGGAGCACATATTTTTTGAATGTCCAACTTTTAATATTCAGAGACTTTTATTTATTGATGAACTGCAACAAAATAATACGAATATCCCGCCATCTCTGCAAGAGTTATTATCAAACCCTGATAATTTTCAAGCTATCTTCAAGTTTATTAACTCTACTTTTGGCAGTCTATAAAATTTTACCTATGCTTAATCAATACAAGATCTGGCTTATTAGCCTTCAACACTTTATTATTTGAAGATAATTATATGACCTAAGATTTGGCTGTATGGCTCTGTACCATTGCCTTACCCTGTGGGGATAAACAGAACTACTACTGTCATACTCAATGTCATGTCATACTTTCCAAGTATTTTTAATAAAATTTGTAATATTTATTCATTCATTTTTAATCCCAGAAATTAATAATAAAGGAATTAGGTACCAAATTAAATACACTGAGCGCTTTCTACCTATTAGAACCCTAATGAATCTGTTATTGAAATTGTAATGTCGCAGTCACTCGTTCAATATGTTTTACTGAGAAGTGATCTACTAAAGGATTTAGGATGGTCCATAGGAGCGTTAGTGGCACAAGCGTGCCATGCCTCAACAGCCGTCTTAAATTTGTACAAAGATGATGAATTAACTTTAAAATATTTAAGTGATTTGGACAACATGCATAAAGTGGTTTTAGAAGTAAGTTGATAACTTACCTACGCTGTTGAATTTGTTTAGATTAGAGCTACATAAAAAGTGAATGACTTAATACCTAACAGTATAAAACTATTTCTTTTTTGTTAAAAATACGATTCTGTTTTGCAGGTACCAAATGAAGAATCACTTAAAAAATTAGCAGCAAAGTTGCAGGAAAACTCAATTGCCCACAAGCTGTGGATTGAACAACCTGAGAATATTCCAACATGCTTAGCTCTTAAACCATATCCCAAAGATGAAGTGAAAAAATATGTAGGCAAATTTAAATTGTATAAAGCAACATTAGATTGTCAATAAATTATTAAATATTTTCCATACCTACAGCTCTACATATCAAACTATTCCCATCCAACAACATTAGCATGATCTAATTTAAATCACATTCTATCCCTTACTAGCCTTTATAGCATAAACAATAGAGTAATGACTGAAATGTCCGGTCTAAGGGTACTTTATTCATTACAGTTACCTATTTTATAGTTATAAAATAGGTAAGTACTGTAGGATAGTTATGTTCATCTGTTTTGAAAAAAAATTTGAATTGTATAATTTTAAGTGTTTATGTTGCACAGCTTTTCATACAAACTCTAAAGTCGAAAATATTGTAAACAAACAAACTACCCTAAAATGTTGACTGAGAACATTTTAGGGTAGTCGAAAACAAATCAATGATTGGCTGAAACATATAATAATAATAATAATAATAATAAACTTTATTGACACAAAAACATGTACAAAAAATATGTAGTGAAACCCTGACTCCCGTGCTAGGTTACAAACCTGTGTTACAGAAGTCAGTGCCCACTCACTCTCTACAGTTTACTTTATATACCATATAAATAACATTTTTATTTAATTTTTATTACTATACATTACATTTATTTTGATTTGCTGTGTGATTTGTGTGTGTATGTGTGTGTGTGTGTGTGTGTGTGTGTTGTGTTTGTGAGTGTGTAAGTGTGTGTGTAAGTGTTATATAGAAGTCCTAAGTAAGATTTCTGTTTCAAAATAATCCAACTGAAGTAACCAACTTTTGCATTTATGTTTCAGCTCACGGCTAGTCATAGGATGTATATTCAATATTTTATTTATTTTGTTGTATAAATGAATGCTCATACTACATTGCTGTCGCTTTGCAGAGGCTGTTTGGAATTTCAGGGGATGACAGATATTTCTAATGGTGCGGTTTTTATTGTGTTCAGTAAATGGAGTAAGCTTATGTTGCTTTATGAGGACTTGGAGTATTTATAGCCGCCGAATCGACAGCACGTTGCATTTCTCATAAAGCTGTACTGTGGGAAATCTGTATGGACTGAAAGTCATTACTTTCAAAAGTGACCGCTGAGCCCGTTCTAGGTCAATGAGAAACGTTTTACAATATAAAGTTGTTCTACCTCGACCATAATACTGTTTTTCTAAAAATGCACTGTAACTTTTTAGACTAGCCTAACTTTCCATGCATAGGCATGGAAATTAGAATCATTAGAATCGGTTTATTATCTATTTAAAGAGTAGAGAAGCTATCACATACAAATGTCATGTTACATTCTGAAATGTACCTACTACCTAGGTATTCATTGTAGTACTTTATTGTCTCACTGTTCGGTAAAGGCTACCCCTCCATGTTTCCAAAGGTATTTTGCACATTACTACAAACAGGCGTCCAGTTTTTAGAAGTTAGACATTTGCTGATTATTATAAAAAAATTATAATAATTATAAAACAGAAAACTAAAAAATCAAAGACTAAATTAGATTAAAATAGATTAAATTCATAGGCTCATCTTAAGCTCAAGTCTTCAGCGGCTCATTTGTGAGAACAGTCACCCGAATTGAGAAAGATTCTGAGTGCGATTCCTACCCCAATACATTGTTTTTTCTAGTTTAGATAAATTTTTGTTTCCAAACAAATATAGATCAACCATGACCTACCTACATATCTATCAACATTCTGAAGCATTAATTGATTAGACATCTACAGCTTTTGTAATTTTAATAGGCCACATTTTAAAACAAGTTATACATTCTATTCTAGTCCTCTACACATTTAAGAAAGCAGGGTTTAATTAAGATGACAAAAATATTACTTATTTAATGTCGATGTTATCATAAACCCGAGAAAATCCAGTTTTTTTAAAAACAGCTTGAATTTTATTATTTAAGTAGGTAATATGATAATATTATGGGTTAAGAGACAACTCGCCTAGTTTAGAAACTGGGCCCAATTTTATGTTTATAACCCTAAATCACCTTAGCAATTTGTTAAAGACTTAGGTAACTACCTAAGTTTAATATAAAATTCCAAATGCGTTAAAAAAAATAAACAAAAGTGTACCGATCAATGACAGAGAGACCTATCGAGCGGTGCGAGCGGATGGGGACAGAAGACACTGATAGGGGATAAGTGTACGGAGCAGATAAGGGACACTGGACGAGTTATCCTCTAAGCTAACCCGTAATTAATTTTGTCTTCTTCTGGTTCTTGATTAAAACTCTTGTTCAAAAACCTGCGCCACGTAGGTATAGGTCAGCAAACGTTTAAAAGCAATGTCGTTTAGTTAGAACCCGCCCGGTGCCGGCTACTCTAACTGCCTGGGCTAGGCTACTTTATACCTAGTGTAATTGGTAATACCCCTAGTATTAAGGTTGCTTAGTATTACACTATTTTTAGGTACCTATTATAGTAGTTATAGCAAAAATACCTTGCATATTTAATGAACTTCCTTGAGGAAATATTTTACCTAGCTTATACCCGCGCATAGAGCCCATGCAAGCTCAATGATAGGGCAGTAACCCGGAAAAACAAGGGAACGAGCATGGACTCTGTCTTTGTCATGAATTGATGATATAAACGGTCTTCTTCGAAGTTACGCCGACTTCAGAATTACAGCACTCCACCCTACCATCTTAACTAGGTATTTACCTAACTAATTGAGGGAGTGCCAAATTATTATTTTTGTAAAATATATTAATTTAGTGACTCACAAAGCGTGGGCCTAAAACATTCGCAAATTGAATAAATAATATATGATTTTAAGCGAAATGGTTTCAAGAAGTGTTACAGTTCGTTATGAAAGTAATTGTTACGCATTATTCTTTCACTAGGTACCTACCTACACGTAATAGTACGGTCGAACACAAAGGTAGGTGTAACTGTATTACCATGTCACAATAAGATGGCTTTCATATGTAGTCATCAACATTATCAGCACCAGCCTATCCCACTGCTGGGCACAGGCCTTCCTACATGGGAGAAACACATGAGAGGCCATAACACCACCACGCTCTGCTGGCCCAATGCGGGTTGGTGCTCAGATTTTTATTGACCTATCCCGGTATCGACCATGGCGAATGTTGCTTTGTTTTCTTAAGTAATCGTCAGTTCTTTCAGTACAATTTTTAATGTTTGACCTTATAGTGTTCATATGTGACTAAATATTGACTATGTTTTACATGGGTAGGTTAATTTATGCCCGCTTGGCGCTTGTTATACCATGTACCAAACGCCTTATAAAGGACGATCGCATTAGTCCGTCCGTATGGCATGGTACTAAAGTGTTATGCTACTTCTGTTTTCGACTGTACCTACTCGTTAGTTTTTTATTCAACCTTTTATTCCATTGTATCGTCAGTGAGCGCGCACGTGCTTCGTGTTGTGAAATCGTTGACAATGGAACAGCTCGATTTAATAATTGTTGGTGCTACAGGATTCACAGGGAAACACACAGTGAAAAATCTAATAAAAATAGTCAAAAATTCTCCGGAGTTATCAAATGTGACTTGGGGGGTGGCGGGACGTTCCAAAGAAAAAATTCAGAAGTTACTATCGGAGATCGAGGAAATTGGTTAGTGCTTTTTTTTATAAATTGCGAAAGGTTTTAAAAATTGTGTAATTGTATTACTGCCTGATGACCGAGTGATCAATACCCCTAGCTGCAGGCTACTCTGGCAGGGCCCGCGGGTTCGAGTCCTGGCCGGGTAGATGTTTGTATGATAAACAACCGGGTCTGTTTGTATATTTATTTATGAAAGCATATATGTTTATTCCTGTGTCACAAAAGTCTGAAATAAAATTCAAGACGTGATTGTAAGTATTCCTTGTCAAGACTTACCTCTGAAATTTTAACACTTTTCAGACCACTTTCATTTTCGATTAAATTAATGAAAACATGGTCATACCTGCTCGAAACAACCCTAAAAATGCGTACTATCGTGTATATACACAACCCCCGCCACCCCAGAATTCCATATTTCATTTCGGAATTCTGTAACACCCGGTATGTATATTTGGAATTCTGGGGTTGCCGGGGTCGATATCGTAGTATGTTCGCGGGTTGTAAGTAGGCATGTGTGTGTGTGTGTGTGTGTGTGTGTGTGTGTGTGTGTGTGTGTGTGTGTGTGTGTGTGTGTGTGTGCGTGTGCGTGCGTGTGTGTGTGTGTGTGTGTGTGCGTGCGTGCGTGCGTGTGTGTGTGTGTGTGTGTGCGCGTGTGTGTGTGTGTGCGTGTGTGTGGTATAACAGTAACTGTAGTGAGTCGTACGATACACAATAGTACGAATTTCTAGGGTTGTCACGAGCAGGACAATGTTTTTATTAATTAGGTATCTAATTGGAAAATAAAAGTGGTCGAAAAAGTGTAAAACTTTTAGAGATAACTTGACAGGGAAACTCAACCATATTTTTTTATTGCAGTCTTTTGGAACAGACTCACCAGTCTAAGTACCTAATACGAATAATGACTTTTTTACGAAAGCCCGACGTGCCCTGGTTTTTTTTATTAAGTACTTACTAGATTTATATGGGTATTTTAAATTCTACGGGAGCGGGCGGGCGTTATATGTATAAGTATACAGGTCGGTCATTATTCATAGAGACTGGACTTCTCAAGTTGCCAATATCTGTTTCGTGTAAGTATCTATAATGGTAACTACGACCATATAGGTAGATACTTACACACAGATATAAAATAATATACGCTGGTATAAAAATAAAGTTCAGTGTATGTATATTATACAGACTGTTCGAATACGAAGGCAGATTTTGTCGGCATTTCAAATTTTTTTATAGCAAGTCGTGTCATCAGCGATGATATTGCGTTAGTTTTCGAAAGCGTTCTCTTTACACTCGGTATACATACATAGAATTATCTGGTATCACAATATTATAGTACTTAATGATGCTTAGTTTCAAGGGTAAGAATTGGCTGCGTCACAGAACATAGAAAAGGAGTACTTATAGATGCTTAGTGCTTACCCTGTTTATTAAGCCGCAGAATACCCTCGGTAGGCTTATGACAATTAATAAAAACCAGTAGTATCCAGAATCTGTGGCTTGCTAGGAGAGGCGCGCATAAATTACGAGTAGATAACACCATATCCTACCTCTCCTAAAAAGTTTAATTATTCAAGTTACTTCCAAAAACTGATTAACTATTTAAACAAAATGTTCAACTATTTATACATTCATGTAGTTACATCGTTGTAATTAAAAATAAATACAAATCAAATTATTCACTTGTTTATCTCACAGGAGAAGGAAAGCACAACATTCCCGTCATAGAATGTGATATCCTGAAAGACGACGTACAAGAAATGACCAAGAGAGCAAAAATATTATTAAATTGTACTGGACCCAATACAGTCCTCAGTGAGCCCATCGTAAAAGCATGTTTGGGGACAAAAACTCACTATGTGGACATATCTGCTGAGTTATACGTAAGTCGAAATGTTTATTTTACTAGCCTAGAAAAGTACCTAGTTAGGTTAATTTTGCATGCACATAGGTATAGATTTTTCATTTCTTAGTCAATAATTACTCTTATAGTATGAGTTTCGTTAAATATGTTATAAATAGGTAGGATGGGCTAGTTCTAGTCTCTTAGAGAAAGGAGGTTTTCAAAATAAATATTTGACATAACGTCCGTTTTCTCATAAGTAGGAATATAGCATTAATACCGCAAAAGTATGTTAAAATAGTGATCTTTTCGATAAAAATCTTATAAATGTCGCCGTGTTTAAGTAATAATAATACCCTCATTTTTGAAAACGGCTGTTTAGACAAATCGTTAGTAAATATTTTTTTGTAAATAGGTAGGTACATACTATATAGGTACCATGAATTTCTAATCCTTCTTGAGACTATTATCAATCTAACTCATCTGATGTTCATTCAGTTTAATGCCTGGGTATTTTTTTGACACAGCATATACTCTGTAGCCCTGTTAAGTTCACTATGTAGCAAAATTAGAAATAAACCCTTAAATGAATAGAAATAAAAGCGCTTAATAAACCGCCAGATCTTTTGTTTTTTTTTTATACAACTGGATGACAAACAAGCTGACGGCCCACCTGATGGTAAGCGGTTACCGCCGCCTATAGACACCTGCAATAACAAGGAAAAGTCACTTGATATTGCAGGTGCGTTGTCATCCTGGGGCCTAAGATGAAATGCCGTCCATGCCCAGTAATTGCACTGGCTACCTTTCCCTTCAATCCGAAACACAGCGAACTGTTTCACGGCTGAAATAAGAAATGCGGTGGTACCTACCCAGACGACCCTACATACAGGTCCACCACCTAGTAACACATCGAGTCGTCGTCGCCGTCGTTTCACATTCGAGTTATAGATATAGTAGATCGTCAAAGGCAGGTTTTTATTTTTGGTGAAGTCAATACTTACTATTTACTATCAATCTATAAGTAATCTATAGTCCATAGCCCTCAAAGGATTATACTATAATAAAACACAATTTAGATTGTAAGAAGGTTCGCGAATCGCGATCGCGACAGAATCAACGGCTTCATTTAGATTGTTATACATACGTAAGACCTACTTCTCTATATAAGGTAAATATTACTGCATCAGTGCCTATCTAGACAATTTTCATTACTCTATAGGTTATAATTATGCCAACCTTGTTGACCCCTTATAGAACCTTTACTCTCTGTATATCCTTTGTTATTATTACCCTGTCAATTAATGTCAATTTTTACCGACTCTATTTATACAGGTAAATATAAATAAATTATAGCAGGAAACTACACAATGACACGACACGACAATGACTTGGTATCCATGTCTGCATTGTAAAGGTTAAAATTATCATCATATTTTTTTAATATGGATAGGTTTGGCTCGATCCTATGATTCAAGACCTTGAAATTGTATTATAATGAGGTAGGTATCATGAATATTGTATCGGATTATGTAATATGATCTAACGCTAAGGTAGGTTTGTACAGTTCCCTATCGAAACATTAAAAGGGAGGCATTGTTTTGTGAATAACAGGCAAGGAACTGAGGTAGGAAGGGTTGCTCTTGTTACACAAAAATATTAGCTATTAGACTATAAAGATTATCGACATAGTATTGTCTTATATTGACACATCGGTACCGATACTGACACCTTGAGCTCCGTATGCGTAAATCAGACCATTCAAAATATAACACAAAGTAACGGTAGGTAACTTTTAAGCTGATCAAAGATAACTGACATCTTTAATCTTCCCATGACCACGATCGCTGTAAAGTAATCGAAACATCGGGTATAGAATAATAATGTAACATCTAATTAAACGCGAATTAAATCCGGTAAAGTGGTTTTATTTAAAAAGATATTGACCACAAGCCTATGTAGCATTCTAAAAATCTTTGTGGCAAGATAAATATGCCTAGGTTTTCCTTGCAATGATTCCAGCATATGCTCAATCTTTATCGAACTTACAACCAACCCGCCGAAGAAGCTAATATCATCGTGGTACCAGCCTGCGGCTTCGCTGTCGTGCCAACTGCCGCAGCATTGATGTATTTGGAAAAACAGTTTAAAGGTAACCCCATATTAAGATACTACATACATTATTTTGAAGAAATATGTTGTATTCCAACGAAAAGTTGATTACTTGAGCTCGTCTATGATAGGAGAAGATGGTGTTAACAGCAGTGAAACAGCCCTCTAGCTTCCTGTAGGTTCAACACTGTCTATCAAAGATTTTTTATAGAATTCGAAAAGTCTCTACTTCGTTGGTGCTGCCCTAAGTTTTATATATAAACACAGTGAATGCTTAATATTACATTTAAATTTCCATTCAATATTTCATTATAATTAAACTTGAATCATACTGAAAGTCAGCTCAATGGGACGCCTAGGCGGATCGTCTTGTACTGAAGTTTTGTGCGAGTGGTAGATTCAAGGTTATTTTTTTGTGATTACTTTTATCAGATTTACGTTTTAAGTGGTTATAAAAAAGCTTGAACCAAGCAATCACACATAGTCCCACAGAAACTCGTCGTACTAAATTATCTACCTAGGCGTACAATTAAGTGGCTAATTCTACCAGATGACTGAGTCAAGGTTCAGCCATCTGGTAAAACGTTGCGCTCAATGACTTGGCTAGTTGCCCCTCAGCCGTTTCGTTGGATGCGGTGACCGATAAACGGTTGGATGCCAACCTAGGCGTCCAATTAAGTGGCTAATTTAACCAGATTACTGCGATATATATACATAACAACCTCAGATCTTAGAGACAAGATGTTTTAATGGTCCAAGATCACGATCGAGTGGCACGCTCCTGTGTTGAAAGCGTGATACCACGTTTTCTGGGTACTACATGTAGTCTTAGGAACGGAAAAAACCCTTTTATCATAAGGTAAGCCCGTAATACCATCTGGCCCCATTGAGTTAAAAAGTATTGCCTGGCCCTCCGGCCCACTCGTCTTTTGAAAGTTTTGAACATTCGTCCAACATGTGTTATTGTTCTAAGGTCCAACGTTATTAAGCTGCCAGTTGCAAGGAGTGGACCTTGTTTGCCAGTTTATCAGGTTAATTGTAAAAAATAACATTATTCTGTAATGTATAAATAATTTGCTCGCATGAGTATTTTTGGAGATCACCTCCTACAAATTCAATCAAACTTATAAAATGCTCTTCCTGCCCAGAGAAATAGTGAGGCTTTGTAGCAGCTATATTCTGGGTCTGGAAACGGGAAGGGTAAAAAATACAGGGTAGGGTTTTTTCACATTTAGGTATAGATAACGCGACAACAAACGGTTTTGTATTTTTAATATTGATATGTGTACCGCGTTACATAACTCACTTGGTATTCAGATCCACATTATGAATCAAGTGAAATTAAAAAAGGTGAAATGCACGCATGCTATGTACATATATAAGATACAGTAGGTACTTATACATATAGCACATATAAGGAGAAAGTGGCACGTAGGTACAAGATGTAAGTGACACAGTAGCAGTACCTACTCCCTATTCCCGAAGTCTTATTTTTTACTTGGTACTAGTTCCACGTGGCATCAGAGTTCATCAGACTGAATAAGAAATGTACCAATAAACTTTGCTATAAAAACGTTAAGAAGAAGCATAGAAAAAATTAGCAGGCTATACCTAGAGCTTCGTTGGCGAAGTGGTAATCGCGTCTGGCCGGACATCAGGAGACGCGGGCACAGATTAACAACAGTAACGCGGGTTCGATTGCCGCCAGGAGCCTATATTATTTAATTTTTTTCTTTCTTTATTTGTAATTGTTATAAGAAATGTATCTGCTCTATAACTGCACTACGGCATTACGTATTCTGTGGCTGCACACAATATTTATGGTTGTGTTCTTGACGTGAGACGGTAGGATAGAGACCCAAGGGAATACGCACCGTTCGTTTTGGCATCGTGCCTTATTCAAGAAACCCTGATTCCGATAACGCGAGGTAACGTTCCTCCTCTGGCTTCTTCTGTGAGTTCTGGCAACCTTACTCTCCTCAGGAACAGATTACAACAATCTTCTGTGAAGTAGAGGTTCCACAGTCATAATTTGAATTGGAAGATACTACCATGCAATATCTCATTTAAAGTACAGTACATACGTTAGTACCTACCTATTCAAACAACTGTTAAAAAGTTATGCATTGCGAAATTTGATTTATACGTTTTAACCTAGTATTATACGTACCACGTAATAACCTACCTGCTGTGCGTCTTAATCTTTACCAACTAATGTCACAATTACCTATTTAACCTATTTGTTGTTTCTCGACGGCAGGCGCCGCGCCGGCGCCGGCGCGCCGAGGCGGGACGAAAAGGCTACCATAAGCGAAAAGGTTTAAAATAATGCCACACTAATTTGTAACTATGTATTTTAGGTACATTAAGTACAGTGGAATCTTATGCTCAGGTGATTATACCACAACGAGCGTACTTACCAGGTCCCAAAAAGTGTCTTGTGCATTATGGAACATGGGCATCGTTGGTTCACGAGTTAAAGAACTTTCAGGCGTACCGCCAATTAAAATTGGAGAGTTTCCCACAAAATATTCATGGGCCGGAACCATTGGAATTTAAAAGGTAATCAAGCATAATAAGTGTACGCCACATATGTGTACTACCAAGTGAATATATTGTGTTATAATAGTCCGAAGTAAAATTTGGCGGTGGTTGTGTTCCTTGTCAAGCTCAGATCATCTCAAGAGTTACTTCTGAAAGTTTGTCATTTTTCAGACATTATTTATTTTTCGATTAAATTAATAAAAACATTGTCACATCTGCACGTGACAACCCTAAAATATGTGTGCGCTATCGCATAGCGTCATGTGCGCGGGTGCCCGCGGACATACTACGATAGATATCATGCCCCCGCAACCGCGGAATTGCAAATTTTATTCGGAAATATTCTGTAGCCAGATAGAGCGCCACATGCAGCTCGCTCGGAAAGTGCGAATGCCCAGGACTTTAATTATTATTATTTGCTCAAAAAATGCATTTACGAAGTATCTGTTGCACGCATGCTCCGTTGTATGGCGCCCCGTGCTTATTATTCTTTACGGTTTCTTTTTATTGTTTTTAAGTTCTCTCTATTACAGAGAAGGCAAGTGGAACTATTGCCCATACTGCCATGTCTTGAGTATTTTCTTTAACTCCGCAAATATTGCATAGAAATGGTGTAACACATTCCATTGCGTAGAGTTTGGCGCGAAACATAATGATGGCAGTCTCCATGATGCTACTTTGACGAGGTGGATAACCACGATAAAATGCTCAACGTCTTTTACATCAAATTGAATTATTACAATGGTCTTCCAATTGCAAGTCAATAAAAACACTCGCTACACAAAACGACTCCAATTTTTAACCGACTAAAAAAATATACCTATTGACTTACCTCGAAGTATAAACTTTTTTCTAGGACATTCTTCCACAGACACAAAGGACGGATATGGTTTCCCTATCCAGGCCCAGACAAAGACCTAGTCGAGATGTCTCAAAGATATTTGTACGAGAAAAAAGGAAAAAAGCCTTACCACTTCAAAATATTCACCACAACACCAATCTTCATCCACATGTTATTTGTTATACCTGTGATGTTTCTGTACTATTATTTGTGCAATCTCAAATGCTTCAGAAATTTATTATGGAAGTACCCTCGAGTTTTTACATTGGGCTACATGTCTCATAGAGGTCCATCCGAGAAAATGGCGAAGGACACGAAATTTGAATTTTCGTTCAAAGGGAAAGGCGAGGATGAAAATTTAAAGGATAAATCTTTGGCGGTAAAAGTGAGTACCTACCTACCTACTATTCACGCAATACATACTGTAGGTATAGATCTACTGCTTAAAATTATTTTTATAAATAATTTCAATACTTAATTATAAATATGTTTAAGTAAGTACAGAGCGCGCCAAACTTCGTGTCACATTCATAAAACATTCCTTTTTTGAGATTTTGTCATTCGTGTGTGGTGTCGTAGTTATCAGGAAAAGCTTGAATTTTTTTTTTATTTTTTTTTTATTTATACATATAAACGACTTTTTTATCTCTCCTTATTTATTTTAAGGACTTTTGTCTCAACTTAGACATGTCAGTCCTATTATAACCTTAAACATACACATAAACAAATGAACTGCGCAGAGTCCAAGTTTTACATTTATACTTATATAACTTATGATACGTTATTCGACAGCGACACACATCGACTGACCACCATATTATAGACTATTCTAGCTGGAAGTGAGGTGGGTTGGTTTAATATAATATATTGGAAAATGCCCAAATCTAAACAATGGAGCTTAAGTGTGGTCATCAATGTCTGCCGCTGTCTGTTGTTTTTAATACACTCGGATAATATGTGTTGGACATCGTCAATATAAACGACTTGATAAATCACATCAAAGTTTTATTTTCAGAATCACTTTTTTTATTGTCACTTTTCCTCTGACTGTACTATTATAAACCATTTTATAATTACTTACGTCGTTGACCCCAAAGTCTCCACCAAAACAGAAAATAAAAGGAGCTTTGGTGGACCACGTTTGTTCGTTGATCCGTCAGTCAGTCGGTTTTCCTTTTTATATGCATAATTAGATTAAGTACCCTAGATATTTTTTATGCGATAAAACAACGTGTTAGATTATTATAATACCTACTTACATTTACTATTTGTGTGAGATACCTATTGAAAGGAGTTTGCACAGTGAGTTGCGACTAGGGTTGTTGCTGATGAATCGCACGCACTGCAAGTCGCAGCTTGCGACTTGCAGTGCGTGCGACTTACTTTCAGACACAAAGTATATGTGTATCTATCTGTGTTCTAACTCATTCTGTTTAAATGATAACCATATGGTTAAAATTTCAGGTGACTGGAGCTGATCCGGGATATGAAACAACTGCTTTAACATTGATTGTTTGTGCTTTAACGATTCTGACAGAACCGGAAAAAATTCCAAAGTAAGTCGGTAGCATAACCTAAATGAAACTAGGAGTTTGTTTCCAGTAGACTTCGGTGTTCCCTCGCGAATATTCAAAGCTACAACATCAATGCACGGTCCGTCCATTTGCTAATAAAATCACTTATAACAAGTAGGTAGTTAATTTTATTAGAAGGCAAGTGAGCGCAACGTTTCATACAAACTCTCAAGTTGAACCGAGACAAGTCAGGCTAGTCTAAAAAGTTGTCAAAGGATTTTTCAAATAAAAGTAGTATTATTTATAGGTTGAGTAAGAACAATTTTTGATTTTATATACTAATTATCGCCATTATTACTTCCCTTTTTATTAGACTTTTAGAAAAATCCTGTGATACTTTTTTTAGATTAGCCTAACTTATCTGCTCATGTGTGGTGAGTCTTGTTCGAACCTTAAATAATCGGTTTGTGTGTTGATATACGTGAACCAATATTTTCGACTTAGTTTTTATGAAAAGCCGTGCGACATTAACGCTCTAAGAATATTTCAACTAATCTAAAATAGAGTTTACCTTTACCACTACCGTTTTTACGTTACGATTATCGGTAAGAGTATAAGAACAACTTTTGGTGAGCTTAGACTCACGCACGCAGCACGCTATTGTTGTCTTTTTTCCTCGCACTGAGAAATTACATCTCTACCGCGTCTCTGTCCCAGCCGAAACAACGGTCACGAGGTATCGCCTGCTGCGTTACAAAACAACACGCAAATAATAAATATCTGCAAATAACTTGATGGTTAACAACACCAGAACTAAGCTATCAAAATAACTTAGTAATTAAAATATAATAAAACTAGAAAAATTTCACGTCCTGAGGCAGGAATCGAAACCGCGACCTTTCGCAATCCGGGCGACTGCTCTGACCACTGAGCCACCCAGGACTTGGGATATCCCTGTGAAATTCTTCTAGTCTATCTGTATTTGCGTTTATGAGCTAACGTCCACCCTACAATGTCGAAAATATTCTATTTCAACATCCGAAACGAGTATTACAAATACCGACGATTCGGTTAAGTTGCAAATACAGATAGACTAGAAGAATTTCACAGGGATATCCCAAGTCCTGGGTGGCTCAGTGGTCAGAGCAGTCGCCCGGATTGCGAAAGGTCGCGGGTTCGATTCCTGCCTCAGGACGTGAAATTTTTCTAGTTTTATTATATTTTAATTACTAAGTAATTTTTCAAACATTTATAATAATGTTAAAATCAAAAATTAAGACTATCAAAATAAGTTAGCGAATAATCTCACTGCTTTCTGCGGTAGTAGTAAATATACAATCAGTACGTTTTCATTCCAGAGGAGGTGTTCTGTCTGTCTGCGCTGCTTTTCAAGATACTCAATTAGTTGACCACTTGATAAAAAATAAAGTACTATTATTTGAAATAGCTGATAACTAAGCCATAGAAATTATTATTCCATTGTCATTGTCATTGTCAGTATATTGTAAGATATCAAAGTCATATTATCTGAACATTAAAGTGATAAGAAAATAATGGAGGTTTTTTTTTCTCAGAACAATAATTAGTTATTGTTTTGAGGGTTTTTTTTAGCAGGATTTGATGATAATAATATGGTAGGTATCACGGCCTGGCCACGAACTCGCCGCACGCGCGTCCTGCGTCTCGCGAATCTGCAACTACTGCACGCTGTCTCGATGTCGGCCTCGCAGTGCGTCTTCGTGACCGCGCAGTGGTTGCCGAGTCACCGCTGGTCACCGCCGCCGCCGCCCGTTCCCGTGGCCAGGCCGTCAGTCCAGATTTTTATTACATTAATATATAACACCCAAAGGTGTTATACTGAGCAAACGTTGTGGATATTGGTGTAGTTTGGTGAAGCAAGTATTTGTGTTGACGTTACAACTAAAAGATTATAAAAGTGATTATGGTGTGAAATACGA
Source organism: Nymphula nitidulata (assembly GCA_947347705.1). NCBI lineage: Eukaryota > Metazoa > Arthropoda > Insecta > Lepidoptera > Crambidae > Nymphula > Nymphula nitidulata. The sequence goes on along the minus strand of OX374626.1, from coordinate 14,236,896 downwards.
TGAGAACTTTTTTGTGGCTATCCATCTCATCAAATAGCATCATATGGATACTGTCATCATATATTTCGCATCAAATACTCCTAAGATGCATTGAAATGTGTAACACTAGCATTTAAATGCAATAAAAAAAGAAAAAAAGAATTACTGAAGACATGGCTGTATAGGCATTAGTTCCCTTTGCCGGCCTATTACACAGAATAAATTAAAAAATTGGAAAAAAACAAGATTATTTGGCGGGTTTTTGTGGCGTCAGTCAAGATTTTTATTGCAATAATTTAAAATTGTGTCGGAGCAAACATTGTGTTATAAAAGTGGCGTAGTTTTATTATTCAAGTGTTTGTGTTGACGTGCAACTAAAAGATTATTAGAACAAAAGTGATTATGGTGTGAAATACGATGAGAACTTTTTTGTGGTTAAATCCACCTCATCAAGTAGCACATAAAGTGATTGTCATCATATATTTCGTATCAAATACTCCCAAGAAGCATTGAAATGTGTTACGCCATCATTTTAACGCAATAAAAGAAGAAAAAAAGAAATACAGAAGACATGGCTGTTTGGGCTCTAGTTCCCTTTGCCTTCCCTACATAGGGAGAATTTAACAAAAAAAAAACATTTGTCATTATTGTAGTGTCAGTGTCAGTGTCATATACTACAAACAGTTAAATAATTATTTCTTCTCATTGAATCCCATTATTTCGATAGAATTTGCTATATTCTCGAAGTTATTAATTGTTTCATTGTATTTCAATGGTAAGAGAAGTTATTAAACGTTTCTTCCTTGTAGTTTTCAAGATTCAATTATGGCCACTGAATGATCTCACTCGGTTGCCCTTTTGACAATCTTGTCTTTTACGAGGAAATAGTTATGTTATGTAGGTCTAATGAGATTTAATTTAATGGAAATAGTTGTTTACAATTGCATTTTATAATGTTTTTGCCGTCCATTATTAGTGGCGTTTAGTTTTGTGGTACTAACTCAAGCTGTTTGAAACCTCGAAACAGATGTGACTCATTAACATAAAAATCTTAACATTATTTTTTTTACTTATAACTCTGTAGCCTATAAATCACGTTACAAAAGTTAACTAATTTTGCTAAAAAAAAAAATGTGTTAAAATATTTTTTACCAGTATTTAAATAAAATTATGTATATTCATATTTAAAAGTTCATAGCTCTTATCATGTAGACATAGTAAGGTTATTAGCTGTCCTATGTAGATACGTGTTTTGTTCCTGTAACTATTAATTTCAGCCAGATAATATCAGTATTTATTTTTACTTTCAATTATTATTGTTCTTGTAAAATTGTGGTTTCTTATTTAATTTCAGATAAATTGATCTAATTATGGCATCCTCAAACACATTGCAAAAAGCGATTGACCTTGTTACAAAGGCAACTGAGGAGGATAAAAATAAAAACTATGAAGAAGCTTTGAGACTTTATGAGCATGGTGTTGAATACTTTCTTCATGCTGTAAAGTATGAGGCGCAGGGTGAGAGAGCTAAGGAGAGTATCCGAGCCAAGTGTTTGCAGTACCTAGATAGAGCTGAAAAGCTAAAGGAATACCTCAAAAAAGACCGCAAGAAGAAACCTGTCAAAGATGGAGAGTCTAACTCAAAGAGTGAAGACAAGAAAAGTGACAGCGATAGTGATTCCGATGACCCTGAAAAGAAAAAACTACAAGGTAAACTGGAAGGTGCAATTGTGGTTGAAAAGCCTCATGTCAAGTGGAGTGATGTGGCTGGACTTGAAGCTGCTAAAGAAGCTTTGAAGGAAGCTGTTATTCTTCCAATAAAATTCCCACATTTGTTTACTGGAAAGAGAATACCTTGGAAGGGCATTCTTCTATTTGGTCCCCCTGGTACTGGTAAATCATACTTAGCAAAAGCTGTTGCTACTGAAGCCAATAATTCTACCTTCTTCTCTGTGTCATCCTCTGATCTCGTCTCAAAGTGGCTTGGTGAATCTGAAAAATTAGTTAAAAATCTCTTTGAGTTGGCAAGGCAGCATAAACCAAGTATTATATTTATTGATGAAGTGGACTCCCTCTGCTCGTCTCGATCTGATAATGAATCTGAATCTGCTAGGAGGATCAAGACGGAGTTTCTTGTTCAAATGCAGGGTGTAGGCAATGACATGGATGGTATTTTGGTACTTGGAGCCACTAACATACCTTGGGTACTTGACGCTGCTATCAGGAGACGTTTTGAGAAGCGTATCTATATAGCTCTGCCTGAAGAACATGCTCGTTTGGATATGTTCAAATTACATTTGGGAAACACTCGCCACCAATTGTCCGAACAAGATATGAAAGTGTTGGCTTCAAAAACTGATGGTTACTCTGGTGCTGATATAAGTATTGTTGTTCGTGATGCTCTTATGCAACCTGTTCGTAAAGTACAATCTGCAACACATTTCAAGAAGATTTCTGGGCCTAGCCCTACAAACCCTGAAGTGATTGTAAATGATCTCCTGACACCTTGCTCTCCCGGAGATCCAGGAGCTATAGAAATGTCATGGATGGATGTGCCAAGTGATAAATTAGGAGAACCACCAGTTACTATGTCAGATATGGTACGATCATTGGCTACATCCAAACCTACTGTGAACGATGAAGATATGGCAAAGTTAATAAAGTTTATGGATGACTTTGGTCAAGAAGGATAAAGACAATGACATACAATTGTCAAGATTTTATTTCACAAGTTATATTCGTATTATGAGCTAACACTTATTTTATTGATGTACTAGATATGATTCATAAAAGCACAGTGCCTGTTGAAAATTTATTTTTATTTCACATAATATTCTGTATTGCCGAGTTTTTGAACTAATTATGAGGATGTATTTTAATTCTAGCTCATTATAAGAGTGGAGTTGTATCATAGAATAAATAATAGTACAGGTAAACAGCACTCTTTATGAACTAATGTAGAAAAATTATTCTAACATTGCCTTGATAAGATTGGAATCTATGTTTTATCAACCTACAAGTTAAGGCAGTAATAAGCGACAGAATGCCATCTTACAATGCCTGAGAGCTGTTTTTGCTTTGACTGCTTCAACAGCAAATGATATGTTGATTTGAGCAAGACAGAGAGGCTCGACTGTCTAGTTCAGCACTTAAAAGTATCCATCTGGTATCCTTCTTAGTAAAGTCAAGCAATATGCTTAGCTCCTGCTTATCCACATTGAAACACCAATTTGCCTTTGAAATGTTAATGTCATCAGGCAATTTATAAATTGACAAATGTAAGTAAAATGTTTTAAACAATAAGATTTTAAAATTCTTTAATTTTTTGGTAGTTTTTAAATTAAGTGCAAATTCATTTATCAGTGGGTCTTGATAAAATATTTGATAAAAAGACAAATCATGATCTTTAGCCTCAAAATCTGATTGTATGTTTAGTTAAGTACTTATGCTTGTTTTACCATCAAATTCCTAGCTTCTAGTGTCTCTAAACAATTTTTATCTCGCTCTATTTAAATAAAGGAAAGGAGATGAATAGTGATACCCAAGCCAATGGGATGTTTAGTGATAAACACATAAGGTAGTTGAAATATTGATTAACCACTAAATAAATAATTAATCTAAAGAGCAAAAATACTAATGTTCAATTTTAGATAATTATTTAGGATTGCTATTATTGTTATTTGTAAATTCGTAAATTCTGTCTGAAAAGGTAAATGATGTTAAAATTCATTTCAAAATTTTACTAAGTAAAAAATTACTTTTGCATCTAAATAATTTAAATTGAATTTTATAATATTATTGGTGCAACATTTAATCATCATGATCATCATCAGGCTATATATACTATATACAGCCCACTGCTGGGTGTGCCCAGGGACATTGGCGAAACACCTTCCTACATTGGAGAAACATTTAAGTAGTTTGGGTCATACATAACACCACCACACGGGCCCAATGCGCGTTGGTGGGTTAAAGAGGTTGTAGTGACAACCCGGGACCATGGCTTAACGTGCCTTCTGAAGCACGAAAGATCCACTATTTATAGTAAAGTTTATGACGGAAGGTTAATAACAACAAATAAAATTAGTTTTAGACGGCTTCTAAGGAAACATCTTATTAGACTTTGTCACTCCAGACGGCCAACACTATTTGTATCAATAACCAATTTAATTAATAGAAAACAAAAAATAAATAAATTATAAAGTTATGACAGTTGATGTGCAGTTTATTTGTGATCATCTATCGTGATATCATGTTGACATCATTATTTATTTTTTTACTGCAATGAAAAAGTAAGTCTATTGCACTATTGTATTTCTCCACTTTATAAATAGTGTAAACGTAACAATAATGTATTTCCCTATAACACTTTAGTTTCAAAATTAGTGTAAAATGTATTTTTGTCTATTGTTTATATAAATAGATTGTTAAGTGAATAAATATTTCAAATGTGAATGAATAGTGTTGTGATTCAAGATATTTTAAAAAAGGTACCTACACCATTGAAAAATAATAAATCAGCAATTGTGTACCCTCACATTTACTCATCCTACTAATCTTACTAAATTATCAAATGCGCAAGTAATCACGGCAGAACGACTGAACGGATTTGGATGAAATTTTGCACAGAAATAGATTATAGTCTGGAAAAGCACATAAAGCTACTTTTTATTCATGAAAAATTACGGTTCCTGTGGATACTATTGTAACATACTCTTTGGGGAAAGAACAGACTACGCGGACGAAGTCGCGGGCAACAGCTTGTAACTATTTAATAATCTTTTCATATGACTAACGTTAAATAAAGCCATACCTAACTAATTACCTGCTGCAAAGCAAAATGAATCAAAAGGAGACAAATGACCACTGAGTAACTTTACGAATACACTATAAGTATTATGTTTCGACATACCTACAAGAAATGTAGGTACTCCAATAACATTACATGACTTCCGATTCCGATGCAGACTTAGGTATATAGTCAATTTATAAAATATGTAGATTCTGTAGACAGACCGAGTTATTTAACCTCCAAATAACAAAATCAAAATATTATATTTCAGTTTCTCATTATAAACAACAGCACATCGCGTTATCCTATTCACCTGAATTTAATAGACACTTGTAGATGTTTGATATCACCGAGTTCCAAATCGATAAGACGGTGCCGGTTTACGAATGGTGTTGGATATAATAATATGACGTAGGTAGGTATTATGAAAAATATATAGAGTAGAAAAAGTCGTCCTGGGGCGGTATGCATACCCGAAACCTTTCACAGTCCGTTTGGCTACCAAGGACTCAGAAGATTCCTATGAGTTTGTTCCAGTCTTTCTGTTTTGCGTTTTTAACCAAACTAAATCTACATTCTTAAAGTCGAAGTCAATACCAACAAGGTTATCCCAAGACCTTGATTAGAGCACTGACCTGGATCTTGAAAGGTGGGTTGTTTGGATCTCGCCCAGGTTATTACTTTTCTAGTCTTTTGTTCAAAATTGGTTCAAAATGTCTCAAAAATTTTGGTATTATAATATCTTAATTATAATATTAGTATCTACATTTATTAGGTGGGCTCGACCTGTAATACAAGGTAGGTATACCAAAGAAATACTCTCACTTGATCAGTGATTCTTTTATTTACATATACTTTAGCCTACGCTATGCTAGGGCAATTTAACAATATCACAAAATCTTATCATAACATCTAATGCTGAGGCTTAAAATTACTAATAAAGTTACACCGAAGGTTCTCTTCGTACACGAGGAGTTGATTTCTGAAAAATACAAAAAATATATCTTTACAATTTTTTTGCGGATAATTAGTTTATTTACATTTTTGGCTCTAACATCCCGCCGGCTTTCACATAAAAAAATCTTTTGTGTTTGGTTGGTTTGTGGATACTTCACAGATTACGATAATTATAAGGAATAATAATAATAATAATAATTAGACACTCAATATTTATTTACAATAAAAATACATCGCGTAATTTATTAATGCAATTTTATTTATTCATAACGAGATAGCTCTTATAAGATTGTTATGGCAGCAGACTAGAGGTAAGATGGTGATAGCTAGCCAGGTGGAATTGCAAAAATATAAAAAATAATTTAAACTGACTTCAAAACACTAAAGAAACAATTAAAATGATGTAATTTAGGTACCTAGTACTATCTAAAAAAAGGTGATTTTGGAGTCCGTGCTTCACTTTCTATTGTTTCCGGAAACAGTTTGCCACCACTTCAAAAAATACCTAACTTTTTATGAGATAAGTACCTAACTAATTCATTTTAATTATTGTTTCTTTTAAGTATTTCGAAGTCCGTTTTTTTTAAATTATTTTTTTTATATTCTCCTTTAGCTAGACAATAATTGTACCTATCCCTTCCTACATGGGAGATACTATTCGTGTGTATCTCCCATGATAGGAAGGCCTTTGCCCAGCAGTGGGACGTATATAGGCTGGTGATGATGATGATGATAGCCTAATTGCATGCTAAAATTGAAAACATGCATAATCACATGTTTTAGAATAACGCTGTTTAAGCCAACGACACGTTTTGTTAGTGACTGATATACCTACTCTTAACTCTCTATCTTAAGAACTACCGAACCGATTTTGATGAAACTTGAACAGTTCCAACAGTTAAGTTGGACTATATCAAGTCGATCAAAAGAAAAATTTCGTAATCCAACTTATAGTTTGTGAGATATGCGCGGACAAATATACAACATACAATATACACTCATTTGGCATATGGACCGTGAACAAAAACTGTGCAAATCTGACAAAATTACATACATACGGGCTGAATTGATAACCTCCTTTTTTGAAGTCACAAAATTCACTTAAAAAATTCCAACAACCCGAGCAGAAAATTTATGCTTCTACGGAGAATGGAACCATGGACCTCTAGATTTCAGTTACCTAGGCTAAAACCACTGTACCACAAAAAAGTAAGTAGGTACTATTTTTGAACGGTTAAAAAAAATGTTTAATACGGCATCGTCGGAAAAACAACGGGTGAGGCACGTAACAAGAATGATGACGCTTTTATGGTTAGCACCAGACGTCGCTTGACATTAGTACTTTTTCATAATAACATATTGGCACACGGTTGTCTATTTATATGAGCACTGTGAATAACATTGTGTGACATGGTATTAAAGAGATAATCGACTTCTTTTCTGACTGTATTAATCACACTATAGCCATAGTTGGTGTTCTATTCACAGGAAAGGCAGATAATATCACTACATAATACCTACCTACCTATTATAATAGTTCGTTCCCTTCGTTGTGTGCCCATGCTGGCTATACAGCTAAGCTGCATGAGGGATCTAGCTGGTGCTCTCAGACCTAGCGTGGAGACGAGTAGCCCTTGCGGAGCAGGCTCGGCACCATATGCTATGAGCCAGACTTTCTCTGTTACCTGTGAAGTATAACAAGAGACATTATTAATAAAATTACCAAAAACACTATTACTGATATCGTCCTAATATTATTATTACCAATATAATCGAAACAAGGGCCTAACGATCTCTCATTTGTTTTATTCGGTAAGAAAAGGACGCTTGACAGGCCCACCCCACCCCTCCGGCTTTGAAAAACGAGATTTCAATCAATCTAATGTACACCTATAAATTAATTATAGTCTAAGATTATTATTTAAATCACCAGACAAATCTTTCTACTCTAATAATGATTTTGAAAGAACCCATAAGTACATATTATATATTTTGTCTGGGATATTACGAGTTTATTACACACATAGACACAAATATGTATACATACAAAACAGAATGATTACGAAGTAAGTATGTTTTTTTTCATCCAAATTTATTATATTTTTATTCATATCACTAAAATAGGCGAAATGTGATCTTGCTGCGCTGGCTCGACTTCGCGCGTTCCAATGATCCACTAATATAAATGAGATCTATTATGATGAGTAAGCAAGTTAACAAGTACAATGCACGATAACATGCAATCAGATCTAAGCAGGCTGTTAGGGGGAAGCTCTCATAAACGATAGGAGGTGGTCAGCCTAAACACTTGTTAGAAAATAAATTTGAAATCGCGAAAAAAAATCAGCTGTTTCATACAAATAGTAATATCTTAACTACCTGTTTGTATGGAACAGCTCATTTTTTCGCGAAATAAAATTTATTTTCTAACAAGTCGTGTTTAGGGTGAACAGTACTGCCGTCTAACTAGCCCATTTATTTTAATAAACAATTATATGATTTTTACTGCAGAGTAACAATATGTTAGTTTTGTTTCATTTATGAGTTTTCAATAGCAAAGAAAGCCTTTCGAAGTTGTAATTTTTTTTTCGTTAGCTCATTCGTGCACGTAATGAAAGAAGGTTCTTATTCAAATTATTTGATTGTGTGTGTTACTTTCTTCATAGGTGTGTGGATAATCCAATAAGTAAACATACTTTTTGTCCGTCAATGTGCCATTGTAGCTCAGGCGCTGGGAATGACCGCGCGGAGGAGCAATTCACGTCGAGTGGTTCTCCGGGGGAATAGGGTCGCTCGTACCCGCTCACACGAGGGCTCTCACGCGGGAAGTCTGGAATTAAACGATAACATTCACGTGAATATAATGCGGACTGCAGGTGAATAAGGGTTTAGTAAACTGCTGTGATAATTTCTGCCTTACTTATTTGGTTTTGGACTGGGTACAAGATGAGCCCAATTCGATTCGGCTTTGTAATTTGTAAAACCCGAGAATTTTAAGGTTTTTTTGCAACTGAATTCTCATGAGTTGTACTTTTATGCACAAAATAATTAGCTTTGTAACTTTGATGAAAGTCATAAAAATGTTGATCCAAAGTGAAAAATTTACGTTCAGTGAATTATGACTTAAATTTTCAACTTTAAATTAAAAATCTAAACAGGTGACTTCATGGTTCCTAAGTAGCCTTAAGAATGCGCCATATTCTTAGCTTTCATAATCATTAAAAAAAATAGTACTTAAGGAGGCTACTTCCGCTTAAATCGGGCTTCAAAGACAGCGAGGTGAAAAATTCTTAAAATTAGGAAGTAGGTGTCTTGAAACATATTTTTTGGAGTTGGTGCTAAGTTGTTTTTATTCACTTACTGTAATTGAATGTTACCCTGCTAAAAATGTAATGTATACTTATAAGTTGGTTAAAATTACATTCCAATAATTTTCAATTCAATTATTGAAATCCATCAGTAAATACCTAAGTTATACACGTAGAGCAAATACATCAGCGCAAATTCTATCGCAGATCATTAATCGAGTTCAAAAACGAGGAGGCTCCAATTTGGTTGGTATGTTTTTTTTTCTCGTATATTGTCATATGTTATATAAGTAGGTATACGAGTACTCAACTATACTGAACAGAATAATAAGAAAGTGTAGATACTAGAGCACTCCGAAGAAGTTTTGTGAGGTATTATGTTGACAAAGTAATGATAAGCACGCGATTTTGTCTCCAAATTGGATCCACTAGAAATGGACTTGGTTACGGTTCTTCATTGTTATCTACTACCTAATTCTCAGTAACTCGTACAGGAAAAGTTAGCTTTTGAGTTTTTTTTATACAAAGCAAGGCAAATGACTTAATCAACACCACCTGGTGTCGATCGGCAAGAGTTTTTAGTGCTATTAGGGCACCACTTTGGGATCACAACAGGAATTATTAAAAATTACGGACAGAGAGTTCTATACAATGCGATACTGTAATAGCGATCACACACAGTCATGAAATATAATAATATCAATGGAACCGCCGTCAGTTAGTTTTCACATGGTTAAAGAATCTGACCGATGGTATACAGACTCCATTGCGATGTTATTCTATCATAGTGCTGGCAACCGTTGCACTTGGCAATGGTGTTGCCATGCACAAGTCCATATATGCGAAAATAGCTAGTATATACAGCTTGAAGACACTATTTTAGACGCCTCCGCCGCCTTGCCAGGCTATAATGTGCCTTTTGGTGTCTCTTGAAGGAACCCATATTACAGGAAAGAGGGAACATAATGTGCTGGAAAATAAGTCTAAGTTTTGGAAGAACGAGAAATAAACGAATTACAAAATTTCTTTGTGCGTGATGTTGAGGTGGAGACAGTAACTATAAGGTCTTCTGAAGTTTTTTTACACACTATTATCCACACCTACTATCTAGCACAAAGTAAGCATCATTAAAAGCTTGTGTTATGGATACTAGACAACGGAGAAATAATGATAATAATATGTATGTAAATATTAAAAATATATTAAATAAACATATAAACATCCATGACTCGTGAACAAATACTCGTACTGATCATACAAACATTTGCTCCTACCGGGATTTGAACCCGGGACCTCTTGATCGAGTAGCCTGTATAGTGAGGGGTACAGACCACTCGGCCAGCCGGTCGTCAAAAGTCGTCAAAGGTCGCCAAAAGTTTTATTATTGGTAGATACTTATACCTATATCTATTCGTAACTATTTTAAAATAAGATCAGCAAGCGTTTATAGTATTTGATGACACTTAAATTTCACACGGGCGGCTTCCTATATCAGTATGCTTTTCGAAGATAGTTATAGAACTTACAATAAACTTCCATGAAGGCCTCAGCTTGCGCAGAATGGAACGAAGGCGCTTCTTTTGACACCTCACAGCGGTACAGCCCTCGAGACTTTAAGCTCAGATCCCTGAGATGAACGCGGCGAGCACTGGATTTATCTAGCTGTAAACATTATAAAATTTATTCTATTTTAAGGTCTCATCATTTAGTTGTAAAAGAAAATATGAAAGTAACTTAATTAAATTCTGTTTATACATAAAATTTATGGTGCAATTGATAGCGCATCAAACGTAAAGCTTAAGGATGATAACTGCACCAAATTAAGTAGTAATCATACATGGTATGGCTTTAATCTAGATTAAGACAAAGCTCTGGTTTAAGTATAGTTTTAATTTTACTAAAATTAGGTTTGTTTTGAATTTTAGATGAACTTAAGTCTGAGACTTCTTTACTTTATTCGAACCCTTTTATATATTTTAAGTATTGTCAAAGTCAACAATTTGTATCTGCAAACGTTGAATTGAGCATTGCTGATAATTTAAGCGGGAAACAAATAATGCGGTCCTCTAGTTTAACTGTGGTTTAAACTGTACTTAATTTTGATATAATAAATACATAATAAAAAATATTTTATTGCCTGCTGGTATATTATTGGAATTAATATGACAGCATTTAAGGGGTTGTCCAAGGGTAGAGTTAACGGCATAGTAGCTCGGTAGAGTATTAACTATAGCAAAGTAGACAGCATTGAAAGAGTAGAGTACTAATGGTAGAGTACTAATGGTAGAGTACCTGAAGCTGTTCGAAGTGGTAGCCTGTTCATTCTACCATTTAATTTTACTCTACACACTGACCGCATTCTTTGACATCATAGCTCTATCTTATATATAAAATTCTCGTGTCACAAATTTAGTTACCATACTCCTCCGAAACGGGTTGACTGATTTTCATGAAATGTTATATGTATATTCAGTAGGTCTGAGAATCGGCTACTATTTATTTTTTTATTGTCAATTTTTTTATAGCAAAAAAACGTTTGCGGGGTCAGCTAGCTTATATATGAAATTATCGACGCACAAATTTAGTTACCATACCCCTCTGAAACGGCTTGACAGATTTTCATGAAATTTTATACGTATATTCAGTAGGTCTGAGAATCGGCTACTATCTATATTTGTTTTTTTGTTTTTGTACAATTTTTGTTTTCATAAAGGCAAAACAACGTTTGCAGGGACAGCTAGTTGTTTTATAAAAAGAGTTTTAATGTAACTATTTGTGATATCACATTTACATGTGTGATTTTGTGCATTTGTAACGCCTACTTTATTGTAAGAAATACAAATAAAGAAAGAAAACGGGAAATCGAACCCGCTTTCTCATCTTTACTGAGAGTTTAAAAATGTTTGTAGAAGTATTCTTTCAGATCACTAAAGGTTGCAAAACTTCAACGAGTGGTGAGATAAACGTTGCTATAAAAACGTTAAAAAGAAGAAAGCGGTGAATAAATTGGTAGGTTACACCTAGTGCTCCGGTGGCGTAGCGGTTATCGCGTTTGGCCGAACCCCAGGAGACGCGGGTTCGATTCCCGCCTGGAGCATACAATTTTTTAATCGTTTTCTTTCTTTATTTGTATTTGTGATATGATGGTTGCACACAAAAAGAAGCATACATAATTATGCGGTAAAGTTAGTAGATAAAAGAATATGACGTGGATATGGGTAATGCAGGTAAAAATGCATAAAAGCATACTTAGAACTCAATTAAGTACAAATTATATCCGACAGGTCACGTCTTGCGTCACCACAATGATCAAAGATTATCACTATATATGCTGCGTTTTCTTACGCGGCGAGCGACGTGGCTAGTCTTGTGTCTGGTTACAACCACCAGACACAAGACTAGCCACGTCTTGTGTCTGGTGGTGCAATTCATGTTCATGCAATGATTTACTAATGCTGCATTATTAATCTGCATTATCGTTACGGGTGTGCGGAAAAAGTATTTAAAAATTTGGAGCAAAATATTGACCTTAATACTATAAGTTATAAGTATAGTTTCTCGTTTGAGGAGCTCGGTGACGCAGTAGTTCTAGCGCTCTGGTTTCGATTACGAAAGCAAAGCAACTTTGGTCGAGCCCGTGATGGTTCAATCTTAATTTGTAATCTCGAGCTGCTTCGGAAGGGTTGTTAAGCCGTTGTCCCCAGTTGTTACCGCAAATACTTTAACGCATCAACCCGCATTGGGAAAGCGTGGTGGTGTTATGACCTTTGGGTCATCGACTCCCCATGTCTTTCTCCCATGTAGGAAGGCCTGTGCCCAGCAGCGGGACTTATATAGGCTGTTGATAATGATGGTTTCTTGATTATCCAATTAGAAGTGGGCGTTGGAAAGTCTTAAGAGTTAATGTCACAACACAACTTTGTCGAGCATGTGACGAATGCCAGGATTAATTGATGCATCTCTTGTGTCATTGTGATGCCCTGGCTAGAACCAGAATGAGCCTTCTGGAAGTGGCATATCCAAAGCCAAAAGACTGCAGGCTCTTTTTGCCTAAAGATATAAGCATTAGCAAGGCTAATGGCATGTATGTTCTGGACACAGGAAGAGTAAACTCAGGGGAGGCACAAAAGATCCCTATAGGTAGAAGTGCACTGTGACTTAGTCATGGCCTCCTCATTAAGATAAGATAATGTTATGGGGGCAGTTCAGCCAAGTAAGAAATGTCAACAAACATCAACTTTGACGCCGTCGACCCTGTGCGCGTGCTGCGGAGGGCGCAGCTTAGGCATGTATCTGTAGAACTCTTCGTTGTCCCTGTACCACTTCACGGAGTATAACTTGCCGCCCTCCAAGTCGAAGTCGCATGTGAGAGTCGCGGAATCTCCGCGCTGCTTAAACGTTGGTACTGTCACTCCAACGACTCGAAGACAAATGGACACTGGGAAGTAAATTTCAATTATTCAAATAAGGTAGTAAACATTTTGTACTTAGGTACATTTACTGTTATAATTATAGAGGTAGGTACTAAATCAAAAGTATGCTTTAAAATTAATATGTTGATAATTTGATAAATATCAACATATTAATCTTAAAGCATATTAATTTTTAGTAATTAAAATATAAAAATTTCACGTCCTGAGGCGGGAATTGAACCGGCCACCTTTCGCAAACCGAGCGACTGCTCTAACCAACTGAGCCACCCAGGACTTGGGATACCCCTGTGAAATTCTTCTAGTTTATCTGTATTTGCGTTTATAAGCTAATGTCCATCCTACAATGTCGAAATGTTCTATTTCAACATCCGAAACGAGTATTTTTACAAATACCTACGATTCGGTTAAGTTGGGGCTGTGCTTTTAAATATTCTTTAATTTTGATTTTAACATTATTAGAAACGTTTGAAAAATTACTTAGTAATTAAAATATAAAACTAGACAAATACTCGTTTCGGTTGTTGAAATAGAACATTAATTTCGACATTGTAGGGTGGACGTTAGCTCATAAACGCAAATACAGATGGACTAGAAGAATTTCACAGGGATATCCCAAGTCCTGGGTGGCTCAGTTGGTTAAAGCAGTAGCCCGGATTGCGGAAGGTCGCGGGTTCGATTCCCGCCCGATGTTCAAATCAAAAATTAAGAATATTAATTTTGTCATCAAAATATAAAATGGTTCATGACGCATTTGGCATGTTCAATATCGAACACTTTTTAACCCATAATAAATTCCCACAACCACACCAATTTATTAAGCCAATTATTTAGGTACTAATTGGTGAGCGACTGAAACACAGCATTGTTAGATTTGTTAGGCTATATAATTATTTAAGTGGCTATCTTATTTTTAACTCATTGATAGGTTATGTATTTAAGTTTAAAATTCTGGATTGTTCTGATAATAGTTCAATAAATTTTGCCCTAAATAAAATATACCTCGAGACGTCGCAAAGTGTTGCTGGTACTTAAAAAACGTATTGTAGACTAGCTGCAAAACTCAATCGTTCCATAAACTACGATAGTTTCTCCATACGGTAAGATATTACTACAAACAGTTGTTTTCTAATAAACTGATGAGATTGAATCATTTAAACGTTGAGATTTTATCACTTGTATTTTTAAGTTGAAAAAGCTTAGCTTCAGTCAAAGTTTTTTGTTCTTGGTTTGAAATTACTAAACGATGTGATTTTATTCTGAAATATCAACAATTTAAAGGCAATACGAATATAGAAATAGGCCTTAAAGTTATCAAACCTTAAAAATTTATTATATACTTTAATTATATTTCATTAAAAAACAATTATAACTCAAATATGCTTTATTATCAAATGAATACGATATTTGTGAAAGTGGCAAACCATTTCTATGGACTAATATAGCCCATGTTTAAATTTATTGTCGCATTGACGGCACCACCCTGTATATAAATACAGTTTTCCGTATGTTACTAATTTATCAATATTGCAACAAAGTTAAAATATTTTATAATATCAAGACACTTACGATACCAAAAAAAATTTTTTTTTTCAAGTTTTATGTTAATTTAATTACAAGTAATTTTTCAAACATTTATAATAATGTTAAAATCAAAAATTAAGAAAATAAAAAAGTTTTATTATTAATACAAAAACTAACCTCTAATGAAGGCCAGAAAATACCAAATCAAAAGCATTCGTTCCATTTTATATCTCACTTATCACTGTTTCCTCCTAATGCTTATTTCCACTGAATAATAAAAATAAACACAGAACTCACAACCATACTATTATATTTCATTGTTAAGTCAAAAGTGTTTCGAAATTTATTGAGCAACTTTCAAGATTTCTCGTAACGTGCGAGTGAACCGAACCATAGGCGAAATGCAACTGTTGCTACGATGGCTACGGAAGAATTGCTACGAGGTTCGTAGCTACGAGGTTCGTAGCTACGACTGCAGTAGCAGATTGCTGTTACGTAGGCACAGTTTCTTTAGAATATTGGTTTTGTTTTTTTCAATCAATGGATAACTTTCTTATTTTCATAGTTATTGTCAAAGTGTTTGCAAATTTGATAATTGTCTCGTCTACTATTCGTGATTGTTTTATGTAAGTTGTACGTAAGTAATCACCGTAACCGGAAAAACGCATACTCCAGATTACTAAAAAATTCAATACACCGACAGCGTCAGGATAGAAGTTTCCCTGATGCTAATGGTTTTGAAAATCAGCTGTTCCATACAAATTGTAGTATCTACACGACCTGTTTGTGTGGAAAACTTGTTTTTTTTCGCGATTTCAAATTTATATTTAGCAAGTCGTGTTTAGGGTGACTAGCTGCCATCTGCCTTCGTTTACGTTTTTCTTCGTTTCCCCCTCTTACTCTTAATTCTTTGCCCTATTTCCAAGTGCGTAATTCTGTTTAATAATTTTAATCTTTTCTACTATTATAATATATTTGTATATATTATAACTATAATCGCACACAACGTCTTATTCGTACGCGTATGTGTATTGCTCACACTGCATGTGATTACGATGAGAACTGTTCACTTAGGATTATTTTATATAGTTGACGATTAAATACGCCGAGGCCGTGCGATGGCAGAGTCATTCTATATATTAAAAAATTAAAAATATCTAATATTGATACCGTCACTTTCGAAATAGACAAGTCGGTCGCAACGAGTTCTATGGACACCCGGTTCTGACTAAAATAATCGACTTGGCATTACATCTCAAAACTTTTTTGTAGTACAGTTGACCACAGAAGTAGCTAAACACTTTGGTACCATGTCACACCGATCTTGTGCGCGTACTTTATAGGTGCTACCGTACTATATGGACGCTGGAGTTGTTGTGACATGGTACTAAAGTGTTCAGCTACTTCTGTAGTCGACCGTACCAGAACTGCGTTGCGAGTCTTGCCACTTTTTTCAGGTAATGTTTTTGATGGGTTTAATATTTACCACTAGAATTTAGTGTGCAATTAGCAGTTACACCTTACAAAAGATTGCAGCTAAATATAATTTCTTTCTAGTGTTGTGTTCCTGCGGTGAGTAAGGTCGCCAGAGCTTGATAAAGACAGCGTTATGTTAGGACCAGATTGAGCAAAAGAACTACTCTCCTATGCTGTCCAAAATTTAATGGTAGTGCCCAAGGTCCTAAGTACGTCTATAGGCTACGGTAGCTGCGTACCATCACGCAGACAATGTAGGTACGCTTGTTTGCGCCCCTTGTCGTGTTAGAAAATAACTTGGGCAGTATTTTGTCTTTTAGTTAGAGTAAAATTCGAAACCTCTTTCCACCCATAAAAATGTGACGTATTCAATAATTCGAGATTGGTTCTTGAGCACTCTGGTTTCAATTACGAAAACAAAGCAACTTTCGCCTTTGTCGATTCCGAGATGGGTCAACCGAAATTTCTAATCTCAAGCTCCTCCGTAGTAATGCTTAGGTAGGCACGTTGGTCCCGGTTGTTACTGTAACTGCTTTAACCAACCAACACGCATTGGGCCCGCGTGGTGGTGTTATGACCCAAAACTCCTCATGAGTTTCTCCCATGTAAGAAGGCCTGTGCCCAGCAGTGGGACGTAAAAAGGCTGGTAATGTGATTTAATAATTAATATTAACTATATTTATCAAGCGTTTATTTATACAGTAGGTATTTTCCATTATTAAGAACGAAGATTCAAAGTCTAAAGAACTAAAATCAACTATCGGCGGTTTAATGGGAATATTGACGTTTCATTTTATATTCTGTGGATCTTTGTGAACTTCAACTAAGTTAAGTTAGCGGTATAAGTAAGCCAACAAACACAATAGATTAACAGAGATGTTTTAATTGCCTCGTCCGTCTATGTCGGTGTAATTGGAGAAGCACTGAATACGTAGTCAAGGGAAAGAACTTCATCTTGATTTTATTGGCGCCGAGAATTTTCTTTGAACTTTGCGGTAACGATCTTCTCGGATATCTCTTTGCATTAAATGCAAGTTTTATAAAGTCAGATTGAAATATTCCTTTAAGATGTTAGCAATGAAAAAGTTAAAATTGATATGAGGAAATGTTTGAATTAAAGTGTTAAGTACTAAATGAAATCAGCTTCATGCCTATTGGACACTATGTACATGTCCATAAAACATGTAGCTAAGTCCAATAGGCATAGGCTTTGAGTGCGACATATACTTAATAATTATAAAAATATGAATGAAACACGAACAAATGCTTGTACTCATCATACATCTGCCCCATATCGGAATTAAAACCTACGACAACCTTTTGTTATAATAACATTACCGTGCCTAGGACCTTTGGATTCATCGTACTGGACACTCCATTCTAAAAACTACAATAATAACCAGCAACAGTGTTCTTAGCACAGGACAAAAAAGGTTTACATCACAATATTTTGTTTCATAATTATAACCGTAAAGCAACATTTAAAAGAATAATTTAAGTTTGATAATTGACTTATGTACTGGTTTGGTTTCTGTACTACTGGTTATGATTTCTGTATTAAGTGTAAGTAGGATTGTTTTGTTTTGTGTAGCTTGAAATTTTTTATAAATATGAATCTCAAAAGGTATCGTTTTCTGATATGTTTATTGCCTGTTATGACTGCCTATTGTTGATTGTTCGCGGCATTGTAGACAAACCTCAATGCTCATTTATTTTTAATCCTTCAACGTATTTTTATGTTGATAATAAACTAAAAAAAAAGTAATAACAATTACAAAATTACTACCGAATTTACTACTAAAAATTTGCTACCGAACACGCATTAAAGTTCTAATTTATTTCACTCTCCCCTATAATAAGCGAAAGAGGGTAATAATAACGTCACCGTAATGGTCGATTATTTTAATTATTATAAAAAACCTCGACCCATTTTCTGAGATCAAATTTTTTTAAATGTGTTTACTTTGTATCAGATGAATTATTTTTTTATGTAACTAATAATAATACCTAATATTCTTACGTAGTTTGCGTGCACTGCGATCCTTCAATCGAATAACTGAACATATCGTTAAAATACTGTCAGTATTTAACATTTAAATCAACTAACATTTTCACTCTTCCCGTGACTATGATCCAATGTCTAATTTAACCCTAGATTAATCCTGTAAAATGATTTTATTCCAAATGTCCAAGAAATAATAAATTATCAGTTTGACTGACATCAGGCCATCATAATTGGTTGGCATTTGAAAACATGAACCTTCTGTATTAGTCAGAACTAGAATCCGGTTATATGCGTTCTCGTTATCAGTTGCTGATTACATTATATATTCATCAGAGGCGAGATTTGCTCAAACGGTTTATTATGCACACGGAAGTATAGTTTCATTGAAATAGAAGCTTTTGTGCCATCATTACTGGGTCCGGAATACGTTGTTAGAGGTGATATAAAATTTTCATTTCCTGTTTTAGTGGTTTCTACAATATATCGCTCGTTTTCGGTTGGAGAATATGATTACGAAATATTTTTATTTAAATTCTACTTTATAAGTTTCATTTAGTATATTATGTAGATTAATGTTATCATTAACGAGAGAGTGAGGTAATGAGAAGGAAATTTCCAACAAGGCCATATAACATGAAAATAATAATTATCCATAAATATTTTTTTCTGCCTTGATATTTAAAGGTGGGTCCACCAAAAAGAACCTAGTTAGTACCTTACACTATGTACCTAGTACTTGGTGTTGAGCATGCTCATCATAGTGTAAATGGCCTTGTACGCAATTACCCCACTCTCCCATAATAATGATTGCGCTTAGAAAGATATGGATAATGTAAGGTACATCTCAACAATGTAATTTACACATTGGGTTCACTAGGGTATGTACTAATGAGTACTATAATTCAATATAGCACTTCTGATTTCCAAACGGATATTGCGTTTATTCTATATTACTTATGCGTAATAAGTAATACCGAAAATGAGGTTCGTGGTACAATAAATATTTGATAAAAACCTTAGGTATTAGGATAAATAAACAATACATAACTATTTTTTTTATACAACTAAATGACAAACAAGCTGACGGCCCACCTGGTGGTAAGCGGTTACCGCCGCCTATAGACACCTGCAAGAATAAGGAAAAGCACTTGATATTGCAGGTGCGTTGTCATCCTGAGGCCTAAGATGAAATGCCGTCCATGCCCAGTAATTACACTGGCTACCTTTACCTTCAATCCGAAACACAGCGAATTATTTCACGGCTGAAATAAGAAAGGCGGTGGTACCTACCCAGGCGACCGGGTCTACCACCTAGTAAAAGCCGGTTTGCCTTTACGGAAACCGGCTTTTTAACGGCTTAAAAACGGATTATTACCTTCTTTTTCGCAAATTTATTTACGTGATATTTATATATATTAAACTATTGGTGGCAAGTCACAATAGATCTTTTAGGTCGCAGTGACAAATCAGTCTTAACGAGACCGAAAAGCCCTAAATACAAGATAATAATAATAACCTCACAGCCAATGTGAAAGCTCAGAACTTTTCGAAACTTGAATTTCCCGCTGTAATTTATTTAGCGTTACTGAGTGATCTTTTAAATTCCATAGCAATAGAGCAGTGTTATAGTTATTTGTGTTTGTATGTAATAATAGTGTTTTGGCGCCGAGCATTCTCCTTTCGAGAAGACATCATATACAGGATGGTGACCAAAAATACGACAGTAAATTAAAACATGGACTATATTAGTTCATAAAAATGTTTTGCAACTTTTGACGTATCTTTTTTGTTTGATAATTTTATAACATTTCAATGGAATAAGGAAGCCATGTTACATTACTTCATAGAAATGTCATAAATTATCAAATGCACTTGAAAGTTGCAAAACTTTTCTTTGAAGTAATACAGCCCATGTTGTCATTTATTGTCGTATTGTCACCAACCTGTATAATTAAGTACATAGTTTAATTTGACATAGCGTGGGGAAGGCACGAAATTCAATACGGTGCCAATTATATGAGATCGGACGGTTACAGAACTGAGTAAAAGCATGAATAATGAGGGCAATATTCCATGCAAATTGCTAATACTTAGATACACTATTATTACAACTCAATAGCTGTAGGTTGTAGTATTGAAGGGTTATCTATTAACATAAATACACATAAGTTGACTCTGCATTATTCGAATTAAGCTTGCGTGTATTAGGTATAATTTTACTATTATTCCAACGTAATGGAAACTCTTAAGTTAAGTAATTTTGAATTAAATAAATACCAAACAATTATGGTGAACCGCTAGAAACTCCAATGAGCTTGCAGCGGTTATAAATAAACAAAATTAAATGCAACTACACTGGCCGGGTAGAACCTGCGAGTCTGGTAATAGACGATGACTTCAATTAAACTTACCCCATTTACGTGGACACTATGTGCATAATGCATGGTGATGTCAAATGAAAACTGAAACATATTAGTAGCGCAGCGGAATGGGATATTGGATTAGTTTTCATAACATAAAGCTACAAAACAGGTTTGAAATAAAACCTTTTTACTTGATTCCCTCCTTTCTAGTTTTTCCACCTTCATTCGGTATCTAAACAATCAAATACAAAATTAATTCAGTGCCATTTTTACATGCGTGTGTGTGTTTTACTAGGTGGTAGGCCCGTATCTGAGTAGCTACCACCGCCTTCCTTATTTTAGCCGTGATACAGTTCGCTGTGTTTGTGAAATTACTGTTCCTAATGTTTTTTTTGTTTAGAAATTAACTGGTCCGATTTGTGTTTAACAATTTTTAGGCTACACAATGGGGTGTGAGTGCAAGAATATTATTATATTACTAGCGACATTTCGCGGCTCCACTCGCGTGGATATCAGTCCTCACACCAAAAATGAGCCAGTGTCCTTTTCCAAAACGTCATCTATCTCCATGCTAATTTTTTTTATTCAACTAGATGACAAACAAGCTGACGGCCCACCTGGTGGTAAGCGGTTACCGCCGCCTATAGACACCTGCAGTAACAAGGAAAAATCACTTGGTACTGCAGGTGCGTTGTCATCCTGAGGCCTAAGATCAAATGGCGTCCATGCCCTGTAATTACACTGGCTACCTTTCCTTTCAATCCGAAACACAGCGAACTGTTTCACGGCTGAAATAAGAAAGGCGGTGTTACCTACCCAGGCGACCCTACATATGAGCCTACCACCATTCAAATAAGTTCAGTGGTTTAGGAGTGAAAACGTAACAGACAGACTGAGTTACACATTTATTATATTATTAATGGATTATTTATCTGTGATAGAAATGAAGCTCATTGTACTTATTATTAACAGAATGTTACCTGTGAAAATAATTTCACGTACTCGATTGAAACAAAGGGTGTATTTATAGTGAAAACATAAAATAAAACATCTCCTCGTGTGTAAAAATCGGTTCTTTGCAGCAGGTTTATTCTTATAAAATATAGCTCATAAACTATAACATAAAACAAAGAGATTTTATTGTGGACCAAGGAGAGACGCTATAAACGCCATATCGCTTCGTAAATTTATGTGAATTGATACTTCTGGATAATACTGTCTTGGAAATAACTAGAGGCTATCTGCGGGCTACGTATGGTTTGAATTTAATATCATATTTTATACAGTTATAAATTATATAATATTACGTATTTTTCGTTATGCCTTACCTTCAGCGTATTAAAATGTTATTTTTTTAAAAATACAGTTTTTTTGGATATAAGTACATACCTAATCGAAATATCTTGCTTTAGTAGACTTATCTGCCACACTGGCAAATAAGATTTAGGTATAGATAAAATAATATTTTTATGCGGATCGAGACAGAAGTCCATACTAGAGGCAATGAAATGATCATGTCTGTTATCCTATTCTATCATGATACAGACAACCCCGATACTCGTAGATACCCTGTGTTCGGTATTACCCCACTCTCCCCTAAATGACAGATGTCAGCCACACTAAAAGTATCTACTATTGCTAGAACGTCGTCAATTTTGCATAATTATAATCACCATTTTTCGCTCCTTCACACAGAAACACGGCAAACTGCTTCAAATAGGTAAGGCGGTGGTATAGCCACGACAAATAATAACACACTATTTTGATATTTTAGCATTATGATTATATTTTAAATAAGAGTCTTTAACTGTCGAAAGTGGTTGCATATTATCGCTCATGACTGTAATTACTTACCGCCTAGTAAAATTGAAGCAACCAAAGCAGCTTCCAGAACTTGGAATTCTTTGACATGGGTTCCTTCAAAAGAGGCGTGAAAAAGCACGTTTAGGGCTGGCAACGTGGAGGCGGCTAGAGCAGTGTCTGAACTGCACTAGTTCTCTTCACATATGGACTCTTCTTACCGCTTCACATCAGGTGGTGTTGAGTCATTTGTCGTGCTTTGTATAAAAAGCATCTAAGTAAGTAGTGTGAGAAGATTAAAACTCAGTTTTATTTTATTAATACCTTTTAGCATATTACACATCCGGCTTCAAAGCGACGCGCCGCGTAGGTACCTAAGTACGTATATCTTTCTTTTCAGTTATATGTTTCTTAGCAGGTCTTTTGTATTACACGTCGTAGTTACGCGTTGTCTGCATCATTATTTATAGCGTGTTACCTCGCAGTGCATTTGTTACACGAGGTTTTTGCCTTAATCTGTGTAGCAATATATCAGGAGGAGCACAATAGCACAGATAGAAAGCACTGCGAGCAACAGTTAACCTAACTGTTGGCAATTTAGAGCCACATGAAATAGAATAAATTCGTTCTTAGCGACCTCAACTGAATATCGACCTTGTGTGCCAGTGCACTGGACTTGTTTTTGTGTATGGCGAATTTGGTTGTTGTTACATTGCCGTTTCGTAAAAATATCTACAAGCGAATTTGTGTTAGTTCGAATGTGAGCTCTGTGCTTTTGACGCGAAAGGATGTATTGCTGTGAGCGGCCTGAATGTTGTAGTGAGGTTGCCTGATGCCTATAGCGGACGCAGGAGAGTTAATGGTGCAAGTGTTATTGAAGCCAAATATTATCCCCTTCCAACGTACACACGACAGCATATCAAGTGTAACAGTTGCACTACGAAAGCCGCCTCTATTACGAACGCAGTAAGGGCGGTCTCAAGGTCAAACTGTTAGGCTTGATGTGCTGTCGCCTGTACAACAAATTTACAACAGTGTATACTGTGGTCAGACGTTCCAGTTAAACTCTGCGGTGTTATCCAATTTGTAGTGTAATTGAATAGGTAGTTAAATATCACGAAATTAGTGTGTTCGAATATTCGTATGGGTAATAGAAGTTTAGATATGTTCTGATTGCCGCTACTGAGTTGGTAAATGAAGTAGTTGTACGCTGGTAAATAAACTACGAAAAGTATCATGAAAGCTGTAGTTTGATAAAACAAGTTGTGATTAAATAAAACGAATGAATAAACCTAAAATGCTGCGTTACGTTTGAAAACATTAAATAATTGTACTGAAGTTTCACTAACTCTAAGCAAATGCTAGTGAAAACGAGCATAATGCTTGTTAAGAGGCTCTTAGCGATTTTATCTCAGTCTATCTAAAGGAGATAGAAAGAGACAAATGTAGAGTAGTTAAGGGTCACCTAAGCCGAGGAAATGTATAGTGAATACGGATATAAGTAGGTATGCTTTATAAAGCCAGAAGGACCCAGTCCCTGACATTCACGGATGATACCTCCTTTATTAGTTAAAAGTCATAAAAATAAATATTGTTTAAATAATTATTCCTTATTTTGATTTGTTTTACCGAATGCTATAATTATTTTGATTTATTATGATCGATTTAAGTGTAGTAGACTTTTTCGATTCTAGCCATATTTTAGCCATCATTTCTAATTTGTAATCATGTTACCATTTGGACTTTATGTGATTGTTGTTACTTCTCTTTTTAAATTATTTTATTTAAACCAATGTGCTCTTTACAAAGAATAGGATAGTTCCAGTCTAAAGTTACTTTTAACCTGTCAAGCGTGAGATTCCAGACACAATTGATTCTTCCATTGTCATCGCCTCCGGTGGTTTCGATATACCGCTTGACAGATTAATGTCGATTCTTACACATATTATAATGGTTGCAAGTTGCAAGTCTGTTTTGTGTCACAACAAAGTGATAAAAAATAAAAAAAAACTTTAAGAGACTAATCACTAATGTTTGAATCAGGCTAATCTAAACTTAATAATGATTGTGTATCTGTATGTTAGAAGTCTTTTCCCATGTCATGCCACTGAAAAGGTTTATCCCCACAAATCTCATTTGACCCGAGTCACAAGGGCACTAAAGGGAACAAAAAGGTGTAGCATTTGTGCTGTTGACATCTGGTAGTTGTGTGAATACGAGGGCTCATTCTTAGTTCTTGGTCGCCCTAAGAACTTAATAACACCTTTTATAAGACCCTTGTGGCAGCAACTTTACACTTTAAATAATATTCATAGTAATTTTAGGCGAATATGAAAAAGAATATTGGAATCTTTTAAAGTGAAATTCTGTAGTATCCAGTGAAAGTGAAAAGGCACCTACAATGTCAGTAATAAAATATATCATTATTATTATAAATGCGAACGCTGTCTGTTACGGTTTGTCGCGCTATGCCGATTTGAATATAATTTGAAAATAGAAAAAATCGTATCGTAACATAATTTAATATTTACCATATAAATACTAAAAATACATCTTATTACAATAGTTTCCGCCAGTAAAGAAAGTATTTACTCTAAAATCTTTAAAATATTCCTGTAATAAAACTACGAGCGACTTAAGATCTGCGATCGGCAACTGTTTCATAATTATTATGATTCTTTGCATATAAAGCAACAAGAAAACGTGTTCTATACTTCAAACATGAAATTGTTTTTTCTGTTCGCTTAAAGTAACACATTTCCTAGAACCCTTCATAGAGTTTCATTGAACGCAGCATTCTAGTTACGTTAGAAAAATAAAAGGAAAGAAAAATGCGAACGTCCGCAAGCGTTATAAAGGTCCAGATATAATATCGTAGCGTTTAATTTGAGAGGGTCCTGTAGAATAATATTAAAAGAGGTGCTTTGTGAGGTGTTATAACAAATTGGCGGCGGAGCCTGTGGTCGGCGCTGCAATGGACGGAGTGAGCGACACACGACCTATCAAACCGGCAATCAAAGTTATTTGATACAGATTTAGATAAAAGTAAGAGACTGCTTAGTGTTTTTTCATTAATACTTTACACTAAGGCCCTTTCTCACTAATATCAAGTAAACTTTTGTTAAGTCTTCTTAACCTGCGTGTTCCTTCCGGCATTCCGCGCAATCCCATTACACCACTTTGTCCGCCACTTAGAAGAACTGTCTTGGAAACAAAGCAAACTCTCTATATATGTGATTTTTAAATCTTAAATGGTTTTAGCGATCAAATTTAAGTCTGACAAGTATTTGAAAATTGATGAAGTCAGTTTCTCTGGCGTATCAAAATGAAGGTATTGACCTTCATTTTGATACGCCAGAGAAACTTGACTTAATGACTAACAAAATTTTCAAAAACTTACTGACTGACAAAATTTTCAAATACTTGTCAGACTTAAATTTGAAGGATTAAGGAATTTTTTACCACTAATTTATTACAATTTGTGCAACATATCTAAGTTAAATATATGTTAAAAGCCTCTCCACATAACTACTTAATTAGGAAATATTTAATTATGACTTTTTTTTAACATGTGGTGTTTACCTATAAGTAATTGTTGCACTTATCTATGTAATTATGAAATGTGTTCCTTCTTGTGTGCACAATTGTAAGTGAACCAAATAAATAAATAAACTGACAGGTAGATTAAATTGCTAGTCAAAGTCACTAGTAACTGGATGTTTTCTTTACAACAAGAGTGGGAATAAATTATAATGCCCGCCCAATGTAGCGGTTACAAGAGCCTATAATCTATGAGGTTTCCAAAATACAACCATGTTCTATGTACTTACCTAAAAATGTAAATTTTACTACGTCCAAGCGTGAAACTGGCAAAGCATGCTCATCTGTCACTTTGGCTTGCTAACGGCCATACAAGTAATTACAAGGTAGGAAAAGGAATCATTCTCACTAC
The DNA here is from genome assembly GCA_947347705.1 of Nymphula nitidulata. NCBI lineage: Eukaryota > Metazoa > Arthropoda > Insecta > Lepidoptera > Crambidae > Nymphula > Nymphula nitidulata. Next base: position 14,210,310 of record OX374626.1, on the reverse strand, counting down.
AAATTTATTATTTATTTATTTTATTTTACAAAAATCCACAGCTTAGTCTAAAACAGATTACATATTTCCCAGTGATATGTAAATCTTTTGCGATGCTAGCTTTTTTGAAATTTTACATTGTTGAAAAACTATCGCTAGATATTCAACTACAGTAAGAGATTTTTTCTTCAAATAGGAAGTAATCGACAGTGGTTCCTCCACCTTGTATGTACAGTCGACAGCACATCAAGCGTAACAGTTTGACCTTGAGATCACCCTTACTGTGTTCGTAATAGAGGCGGCTTTCCTAGTGCAACTGTTACACTTGATGCGCTGTCGTGTGTACCTTAATGCTAACAACTGAAGATTGAGTCCTATCTAAATTGATGATAAAGCTTAAGCGGGACTCAACATTTCAGTATCTTTTCAGTTTCATGTTGTAAGCGGTGTAAGTATAAATATAAAATGGGAAATTCTAAGTAGCCCCCGGTCATATAAATCATCTATTCATCTCATTGAGACTATTCTCTTGAGTTATAGGATCAGCTCAAGATTAGTATGATTAATGAGAAATATTCTGAAAATTTTTTAAATTTATATTTTATACTTACCTACACCATTGAAACTAAAAAGCTACTGAAATGTTGAGGCCGATAGTTACTGATCATTTTCAATTTTATATTATATCTACTTTTTTGTTTATTTCATTAGAATGGATCAGATTCTGGGGTACCGCTAAGCCTAAATTTAACTTTTCCATCCTTCACCACCAGTCATAATAGATAATTAATACCTAAGAATGTATGTAATGGTTTTTTTTATTTATTTTATTATTATTTTATAAAACTAGTTGATAAGCATGCTGACGGCCCACCTGGTGGTAAATGGTTACCGTCGCCTATAGAAGCGTGCTATAATGAAAAACTGTTTTAGGGTCGACATAGGGAAGGCAGTTACCGCTGTTTGATGAACAGTTAAACCGTGTGTAGTATAGTATAAAGGAATATTTGAAAAGAACGCGACTTCCGACCGCTCTTTGTCCAAGAATCGCAGTTGAACAGAATATGTTGGGCACGCTTCAATAGTGAATGTATTTCACTGTGACTTTCTGCTGACGCGAAATTATGTACGTGCTTTTGTAGTATAATATAGAATAGTTCAAATCAATAAAGATGGAAACCTGCTCACCTCAATTTTTGAAGTGACCAGGTTTTCTTATCGCTTCTCATCAGATGCTGTTGAGTAATTTTTTTTACTACTAGATAACAGACAAGCTGACGGCCCACCTGATGGTAAGCGGTTACCGCCGCCTATAGACACCTGCAATAACAAGGAAAAATCACTTGATATTGCAGGTGCGTTGTCATCCTGGGGCCTAAGATGAAATGCTGTCCATGCCCAGTAATTACACTGGCTACCTTTCCCTTCAATTCGAAACACAGCGAACTGTTTCACGGCTGAAATAAGAAAGGCGGTGGTACCTACTCAGACGACCCTACATACAGGCCTACCACCTAGTAATTTGCTTTGTATACGAAAAAGTCTAGTGAAAGAACAAATGTAGGTAAATGCGCTTTGGTAAATATCGAATAGCTTGGAATTGATAACATTTTTATGTTTTTAATGCGTTCAAACGCCTGGGGCATAATTTTTTTTTATCGTTTTCTTTCTTTCTTTGTAATTGTTACAATAAAGCTTGGAATTGCTTGTAATGTCGAGAACAGAGTAAGGCATATTGAAACTTGGATTAATTGATACGTATTAAAATATGACGTACACACGACAGCACATCAAGTGTAACAGTTACACTACGAAAGCCGCCTCTATTACGAACGCAGTAAGGGCGGTCTCAAGGTCAAACTGTTACGCTTGACGTGCTGCCATCTGTACAATAAACTGCCAAATAATAACTGTAAAAAAATTGTAAGACAAAAACCATGTGCTTACCAAAATCTATAAAAAAATGTTCGGCAATAATCCGGTAAGCACATTTTATGTACACTAGTAATTTATAAGTCAACGGCTATAGGACTTTTGATTGTATAATATTGGTTTGTTGCCCTGTAATAAAAATGTGTGTCGTCATAGCTTAATAAATATCGTAGAGAAAGATCTGAAAAAAAATGCCAAGGTGTATTCCAGTCCACAGAAGCCGCGCGTTCGAATTGTTTTTAATAAATTGTATTCAGTACTACTGGAATATGGGAAAATTTTTGGATGGCTGTTCGATATTTTAAAACATATATCATACATTCTAAACCAAATTACATTATTCGCACTACATACTGCAGACGTGCAATTGCTTACAGTACCAGCCAGTTAGTAGAAATGTAAACCAAAGGGAGTTATATTGGATCTATTAGTACTCCGCGTACCTCTTTGATGTTGCCGTGAATAATTCACAAGGTTTCACTTTAGTTCCTGCTTGATATGTTAATAGTTTATATTGTTATGCAATACTCGCGCGTTAGGTAGGTACCTATTTTAACAGTATCATAAGGTCTGAAATAATTTGTCACGTCCAAAAATACATATACACTATTGATAGTTTGTGACACTTATTACAAAGAGAATAGGGCTTTATTACATGTTAAAACTTATAACTGACATCTGATTGCACGTGAATAAACACCTACAAGTTCGATCAAAACAACCAATTTTATACCTTTCTGGTTTAGGTATAAAATTGATTGTTTTGATTTTAGCAAAGTCTATTGAATATCATGTATATTTTTTATCTTTTAGGCTCGGAGAGTATGTAATGACTGTAGGTAAATGAGGAACCTTTTCATAATCTGATAAAATTAAGAATAGGTTTGAATATGTGTAAAGGATGGTAAATATTATAAAAATTTAAATAATATATTCTGAAACAAGTGTGCTCTGGTAAATGACTTTGATCAGTTACAACTCGAATCAGTAAAGAATTTTGGCCATGAAAATCGGGCGCATTATATCTTTCTCGAAGTTCGGACTTCTTAGCTGGACTATTTTTTCAGGCAGGTTTACTACTTTGAGAACACTTTTTTTAACAATAACCGACAAAGGGAAGATATCGTTGTCTTTTTAAGTAAGTAAGTAAAGTAAGATAGCTTATTTATTGAAAACTAGTTATCGCCATACCTGTCGCCGCGTGGACGTCGGTTATTGTCCTTTCTAAGGATGTAAAGTTTCTTATATAAATAACTAGCTGCCGCCCGCAGGTCCACCCGCGTGGATGCCGGTTATAGCTACAAAAAGATATTTTAGATTCTTCTTACGGTCTCAAAATATTTCTATACCAATTTCCATCTAAATCAGTTTAGTGATTTAGGTGCGAAAGCGAAACAAACAAACAAAAAAACTCATATTCCCATTTATAATATTAGTTACGAATTATGGACGTATTAATGGTTCAGTTGTCATATATACATCAACATTGCAATTTTATAGTGATGATGTGAACCTATTAATAAATAGGTTGGCTAATGTTGAGGTTAAAACCTTGATTCAACTCAAACCAAAATCAGATAAAAAGTTCTAAAAACGAAACAAATTCCTGATGATTGATGCCAGTTAAGCGTTGTAATTATGAGTCCACCGTCTCGTCGCAAGAGATGCTACCATAATTTTTGTCCATAAATATAGGATAAATGTGTATAATTTTATTTACACATTTTAACCCGTCAAACATCAGATTTTTACTAGGTGGTAGGCCCGTATGTAGGGTCGTCTGGGTAGGTACTACCGCCTTTCTTATTTCAGCCTTGAAACGGTTCGCTGTGTTTCGGATTGAAGGGAAAGTTCATCTTAGGCCTCAGGATGACAACGCACCTGCAATATCAAGTGATTTTTCCTTGTTATTGCAGGTGCCTATAGGCGGCGGTAACCGCTTACCATTTAGGTTTATGTTTGTATGATGAGTGCGAGCATTTGTTTACGAGTCATGGATGTTTATATGTTTATTTAGTATATTTCTGATATTTATATACATATTATTATCAATATTTCTCCATTATCTAGTGTCCATAACACAAGCTCTTAGTGATGCTTATTTTGGGCTAGATAGTAGGTGTGAGTGTATGACTAACATTATATATTTAGAAACTTATTATTACCATTTCTTTTGATGGCTCTATTCGAAATAAATAAATAAAAAAAAACAAAAGTTCTTTACGTAAAAATTATTAATAGAATAGGGGCTTTGTCAAATTTTGTCGAAGTACCTATTTCAGACCGAAATAGTTATCCTTATTATTTCAATATGACTTAAGATTTAAAAATCATATTTCGCTCCAAAAAGCCAATAAATGTCACGTGACCGCTGTGACGTCACCGTTTGACAGAGTCTGACGCTAACAACAGTGACCTCGTGACAGTGAGATTGATGTGTTTTTTTTATACAACTAGATGACAAACAAGCTGACGGCCCACCTGGTGGTAAGCGGTTACCGCCGCCTATAGACACCTGCAATAACAAGAAAAAGCACTTGATATTGCAGGTGCGTTGTCATCCTGAGGCCTAAGATGAAATGCCTCGTCACGCATCGTCACACGTCGCACGTCTCGTGAAATGTTCGCTGTCACGTGGCCTAATAGTAATTAAATTGCATTTTGTTACTAAATATTTTTTAATTTCCGTATTAATACAATAAACTATTGTGTTTTCTTTAATAAAACCACTACACGCGTCAAAATTGTACCTATTTGAATTTGAATATAGTCAACATCCCTAGTATCGAAAATTTTATGAAACCCAGAATGCTTGGTGACCCTACACACGAGTATTGTGCTTTACTTTTTAATGGCATCGCCCATTTTTCATTTGGCTCACTTTACTTTGATTGATGTGGAAATTTATTAAGATTTTTTCGGATCCGAGTTATATTTCCAAGTACTACGAGTATTATAGTATATTACGTTTGCTATTTGTATGTATGACTTTTTGTTCATTTTATTCGTTTGTGCGACTTTATTGTTTAATAAAAAGTAAGAGCTCGGTGATTTGAGCGCTCTGGTGTCGATTACGAAAACAAAGCAACTTTCGTCATGGTCGATCCCGGGATGGGTCAACAAAAAATTTCTTATCTTCGAGCTCCTCCGTACTTCGGAAGGCACGTTAAGCCGTTGGTCCCGGTTGTTACTGCAACCGCCTTAGCCCACCAACCCGCATTGGACCAGCGTGGTGGTTCTGCCCGGCAGTGGGACGTAGATAGTGATGTGATGTATAATTTTTTATTAGAAAATTTTATTTTAAACTTATCAGTATAAATATTAAAACATCGTATATTGAAACAGTGCTTTCATAAAATAATTTCAATTTATTTTTAAACGCCTCTGTTTGTTATTAATTTACAGAATAAGGCTTGGAAAAGTGTTTTTTAAAACGAATTTTAAATTCATTTGAGTTATTCAGATTTATTTAAACTTATCGTAAAATTCTTTTTGTGAACTCAAAGAGAGTGTTTTTAGGATACATTTCAAATACCTTCGTATTTATTAAAAAAAAGATTATTTCAAAGCATATTTTACTACGAATACTGGGCTTTGAGAAAAAGTTTTTTTTTAATATTAACTTTTAATAAAATCTCGTCTTAATAGGAGTTCAAGACAGTCGCCATTTTAAAAACATTTTTATTATTTTTGTTGTAAAAATAAAAATACAAATATGTCTTTTCAAATTTTGTTCAATGATTCTGTTTTGGAAAAACATCATGCTGTAGGTAGAGGATTGTTTGTTTCTTTGAGTTTACCATGGGTAACTTGCATACGCAGTAATTACATTCATCTGCGAGTAGTTGAATGTAATAACTGCGTTGATTAGTTAACACTTATATCCCAATAGAGTTTACAAATGCTCGTCCATTCCTGAAATGACGATAAACGTGGTCTGAAGTTAAATTGAACACCCAGCGAACTTTTGTAATGTAACAAAGTTCATTTTACACTACAAAATGGGTCAATTGAGACAATTTGCTTTTACTCGAATAAAGCTTTTAACGATTTCTTCAACTATTCAAATAACATGTTCCTCGAAGTGAAGAGTGTTTTATTTTTCCAATTTGGTCGATTTTCAATAAATTTTAACAAAACATGTTAAGTCGGTAGTTGATTGTATGCATCGGTTGTTTTTTATATTTAGGTATAGTGGTAGTGATACATTACTAATCCTTATTAATACTATAAAACCGTAAATAGCTTTGTTGTAACGTATACAGTTATTAGCCGGTGAACCGGCTGTAAATCGATTTTGATAAAATTTGATACGGAAATTAATTTAATCCTGAGAAAAGGCATTTTTTGGTCCCGGTTGTTACTGCAACCGCTATAATCCACCAACCCACATGGGGCCCGCGTGATGGTGTTATGGCCCAAACTTTTCATTTGTTTCTCCCATAAAGGAAGGCCTGTGCTCAGCAGTGGGACGTATAAAGCCTGGTGATGATGATATAGTTGTCTGAGATCATGCTATGTTAGAATCAAGCTCTAATGCTTGTTTTCACTAACATTTGCTTAGCGTTAAGAGTCTCTTAGCGATTTTTATCTCAGTCTATCTAAAGGAGATAGAAAGAGACAAATGTCGCTAAGAGTAACCTAAGCCTAGGCAATGTTTAGTGAAAACGGTCATAAGAGACGATCCTAATAACATAACGCCGTCATAAAATGCATTCTCCCAATTTTCACAGTGTGTATATTCAATGCGCTATAGGCTAACACTGAAAAGAATATTTAACCAAAATATTTCGGTTACATTAGTAATAACCAAAATATGGTGTGGTACTATCACAGTTTATTTGATGTAACAAAACGGTGTAACTTTGTGCAGCTTTATGTTTGGCTAGTAAGTACTCACTTTTTTTAAGCTACAGGTAGTCGAAAGTTCAGTTGCCAATTTTTTTAGTGAAGTGTGGGGTAGTAAATAGGCATAGTTTTTTATATAACGCTGTTGTTCTCATATGAGTTATCTATGACGCTAGACGATATGAACGATCATTAATCTCTAAAATATTCAAATTATAATCAAGAATTGAGCAGTATAGTAAAAAATAAATATTAGAAGAAGTCGATAAAGTATTCCAACCCATTGCAATTTTTGAAAGTGATAAGATGTTTGTTAGTTATATACAAGTTAGAAAATTAGGTCGACCGCTGTTCATCCGAAAGATAAATGAAGCGAGGTAATATGGCAACAGAAGCCTATCTCTGTACTCTCCAAAAAGCAATACCAGCGAAATCTTCACAGTGAATGGGCAAAAACCGCGAATAGTCCTCATCCCATGCGTCACGTTTAAACTGCGTGAGAGCAAAAGGCTCAAATGTGTAAAATGAAAGAGAGGAATCGCAAAAGGCTTTTGGATTGAGGATGCTGAATCATCGCGGTGTCGAGTGGCGGGGTGTCGCGCCGTACGTGATGACGTGCAATAACGACTTTGTGATGTGGGTCAGTATATAGGGCTCATCGATATCGATAGATAATTATCAAAACATTACCTAATTAAAAGACATTTATTTTAAGATAATAAAATTAGATATTATAAGATACTTAACAAATGGTTTTATATTAAAAAAAAAATAGCTGAGTCATCATTAAATTGAACTATTCATTAATTAAAATATTAATAATATAATATACAAGATGATGCCGTCAAAACGACAATTAAAACATGGGCTATATTTGTGCATAGAAATGGTTTGCCACTTTCAAAAACATCTTATTTATTTGATAATTTTATGACATTCATACAAATGTCATGAAATCATCAAATGAATAAGATGTTTTTGAAAGTGGCAGTCCATTTCTATAAACTAATATAGCCCATGTTATAATTTATAGTCGTATTGACGGAATCATTCTGTATGTATAGTGTATAGGTTTGTTTTAATCGAGTTTGTAACTTTGGCTTTACCATGTTTTTCCACCAAGGTACGACATTATTATCAACTTTTGCACACAACTAGTTGAAATGAGATTCCAAATTTATTTGTAGACGTAGATACTTGGCTCAAAATGAAGAAGCTGACGATGTATTAAAGTAAGTACTTAAACCATTATAAAGAGAATTGTAGCCAAAAACACTAGGTTTGTAACTGTGCAAAGCATTTTCATAGAAAAATTTCAGGAGCCCCAGGACGTGAAAATTTTCCAGTTTCGATATTTTTCTATGAAAGTATATTTTCAAACATTTATAATGTTAAAATAATATCAGGAATGAGCAAATCATCTTATTAACTTAATAGGATCTTGTACCAGGTGATAGATGGGCCGTAAGAATATTTGCCATCATTTTTGTGTACAAAAGTATAAAACTAACGTCTTATTATCGGCAGGTATACAACGCGGGACATCCCTAAGGTCACACCATAAGAACTAGTGCCTAATCTTGCTCGGGATCTCAAAAGGATGGTCTGAAAGCAGCACCCGGTGTCTCGCCCGATGAAAACCGCTCGAGTGTACTGCGCCCTTTAATATTCACCCTTCTTTTGTCTTGGGCGATTGACGAAAATCGTCGGAGCTTGCCTTGGGCAAGATCCTGCAAACATTCTCCAAACATAATACATGTTTGAGGTTTGAGAGGGACACTTGTGCTGCGGACTTCGCGATGGTTTTGAGTATCCATCGTTAAATTAAAATTTGCTTTTACCAATTTTACGATATCATTTAATTTTCGTATTTTTTTTTTATAGTTAGTATAGTTTTATATTATTTATGAGAATTTTATCATAGTTTCAGAGAAGTTGTATGTCGATAGTATACTATTATACTATCTTGTTGTATGGACATCTCCAATGTCCGATTAAACAATTTCAAATTAGCTTTTAGAACCATTTCATAAGTTTTTAATGATCGTAAGCCATTATTGACTTACTGTCTCCCATAGCGAAGAGAATGTATGTAATTACTCAGTCTTACTTAACAGTCACTTATTAACGTTAATACAATAGAACTGACGGTACACACAATGATGAAATTATGCAAATGCAATCAATGCCAACCTCTAAATATCAAACCGGTCTTCTATTCAATGTAGGTAACACTGTCCATCCAAAATTCAATTCAACTATACAACTTTTGGCACCGGTGTAAATTCAGACATGACAGACAGACAGAGAATATGACTTTGTTAGTTAATATATTTTTTGTGATAGTTATAAAAATGTGTTTTTTGACGATTTAAAAGTGCTTTTTTGTGGCCTATTTAAATAAATTATTTTTTCTTTCGTAATGTTTTCGCATGTTGTATAATAAGGAGCTTAGTGGGTGGGAGCTTTAGGGCGGGCGTAGTGGTTTGAGGTCTCTGGTTTCGATTACGAAAACAAAGCTTTCATCATCAAAATTAAAATTTGTAGATAATTTTGTGCTTCTCCGTGCTTCGGAAGGCACGCTAAGCCGTTGGTCCCGGTTGTTACTGCAATCGCTTTAACCCACCAACCCGCGTTGGGCCAGAGTGTGGGGGTTTCATGGCCCTAACTCCTCATGTGTTTCTCAAATGTAGGCAGGTCTGTGCTCAGTGGAAAGTAGTAATATAGGCTCGCGATTAACGTAGGTATTGCAAAGACAAGGTTTTGAAGTTAAAAACAAAATGATCTCATCCAAATTAATATTATTCTTTCCTCTGTGATAGTAATAATGTTATTAGCAGAAAGCGTACAGCAGCAATAATTTAAAAGCTTGTATTAATGTAAGTTTTCTCGCCTTCCCACGAGCGTTGACGAAATGGCAAATATTGTACAGTCGACCGCACATCAAGCGTAAAAGTTTGGCCTTGAGACCGACCTTATTGCATTAGCAATAGTGGCGGTTTTCATAGTGCAACTGTTACACTAGGTGTGCTGCCGTCTGTACAAGTACGGGAGCAAAGTAACCCTAAAACAGAAAAGCAATCCTGAACTCAATCAAAGTTGCATTGTCGAAGCCATCTCGTTGTTCTTCAGGCGTGACTTATGTCACCAACTTCTGTTACGTTACGATATGAGAATGTACAAAACAAACTGGGAATACGTGTTCTAAAGACACATTTGTCCTTTTCAATAATGAAATGGTAGAGGGGTAGATACAGTCGCCAAGATACTAACATGAAACTTATACCTAACCTGGTCGACCTTATGCAGTTGTAATAGTGGTGGTTATTGCAGTACCTACCTACTTACAAATAGTACAACCTACTTATCGATAGAAAATTGTTAGCATTTTGCTGATTTAAAAAATCAAACGAATTTAAATAAATTATTTTCAATTCAATTCAATCATTTACTGCTCTCATGTTGTTTACTAATAATAATAATAATATTCATACACTCACACCTATTATCTAGCCCAAAGTAAGCATCATTAAGAGCTTGTTTTATGGATACTAGATAACGGATAAATATTGATAATAATATGTATATAAATATTAGAAATATACTAAATAAATATATAAACATCCATGGACTCGTAAACACATGCTCGTACTCATCATACAAACATTTAACCTAACGGGATTCGAACCCGGGACCTCTTGACCGAGTAGCCTGCATAGCAAGGGGTACATACCGCTCGACCAGACGGTCGTCTACTGACTAATTAAAATACTAACAACATAATAAAATTATTGGTATGTGTAGATAACTGTAGTTCAATTTCACCATCTTTTCCACGAATACGATCCATTTCGTGTTCTACAGCAGCAACCTAACAATTATAAATAACATAATATTTGATTTAGTTTCTGTTATGACTAACAGAAACAAAATAGTTAATCTATAAATTGATGTTATTTAATGAAAAATGTAGGCACGAAAATCTCGTTCCGTTTTTTATATGGTTAAGTAGGTAACGGTTTTTTCAGCCTTTTTTCTTTTTCAATTACTTAATATATCTTTGGAGCGATTATGATTCTAATATGTTGACATATATTATCATCAGATGAATAGGTATATTCAATGGAAGTTGTATCGCTTGTCTCATTTTACTTTGAAAGTACAAGACTTACTAAAATTATATACGATATTAACCAACCGTATGCTAGCGACTGTTCATGAAAATCAAGTCTTGTTAGCATTCTGTAGCGGCATGCTTTAAGCACTTTTTAGAAGTTACTCACGCCATCTACTAGAAAGTGGTTTTATTTGGTATTATCTAAAAGCTTGGACTGCCAAAAAGAGAAATGCTTATAGCCGCCGTGGAACTGCTAGCTAGTTCCGGAAAATGCTACAAGATGGCGTGTTTATGTAGTATTGAAAGGAACAAAGAAATTTTATCACAAAAGTTAAATAACACGAAAAAATTATTTGTGAATAAAAAAGAAAGAAGAAAGACAAGAGAAAATAAATAACAATAACAATATCTTTACAGAATAAATTATAAAGGAAATATCTATTTTTAAATTTTATATGCTCCTTAAAATAATAACATCCATTATATGTTCCCTTTCACAGGAAATAATTATATATATGATTATGTATAGGTTAAAGTAAATTACAGGAACTCTATTTTTTTAGGTTAGATAAAAAAGTTCAACGGATAATTTTACAGGATTTCAGTACAGTTACATAAAATACGATGTGACGATACTTATAACGCACCTGCAGTATCAAGTGATTTTTCCTTATTATTGTAGGTGTCAATAGGCGGCGGTAAACTCTTACTAACAGGTGGGCCGCCAGCTTGTTTTTTATTAAAAATAAAAAAAAATCATTACCGTTGACCGTTCTTTGAGTTCCTTTTATAATGGTATAATTTTATGTTAATTGTGAACATGTTATTATCATCTGAAAAGTATGTCCTGACTTATTATTTTGGTAATTAAAATACAATAAAACTATTTGAAATAAAACCAATTTACCGGATTTAACTCGCGTTTAATTAGATGTTACATTATTATTATTCACCCGACGTTTCGATTACTTTACAGCGATCGTGGTCACGGGAAGACTGAAGATGTCAGTTGTCTTTGATAAGTTTTAAGTTAACTACCGTCACTTTGTGTTATATTTTGAGCGGTCCGAATTACGCATACGGAGCTCACGGTGTCAGTTTTTTGGGCAGTGTGAGGACGGGCTTGGGACTTTATTATTCGAATGATGGGATCCCAAGCTGGTGGTACACTCCAACCATCTTCTCTATTGAAATTAGGATGTTTTTTGATTTCAATAGCCTCACGTAACATTCTAGGAATGAAACGGTGTTCTTTGGCGAGGATCTGGGGCTTATCAAATGTGATATAGTGATTGGGTCCGTCAAGAGCGTGTTCACACACCGCCGACTTCGTTTCGCGCCTGTGTTTTACGTCAGCTATATGTTCTTTTACCCGGGTGCCTATGCTTCTCTTTGTTTGACCTATGTATGAGAGGCCGCAGTCACAATCTAACTTGTATATGCCTGCATCTTGTAAGGGGATATTGCACTTGACAGGTGGTAGGAATTGGTTAATCTTCTTCGGCGGCTTGAAATAAGTTTTAATTGAAGCACGCTTCAAGATGTTGCCAATCTTGTCAGTGACACCTTTCATATATGGTAGTACAGCAGGTTGACGTTCGACTGTGACAAGTTTCGCTCGGCTTCTATGACTTTGGCGTGGTATTTGCAGTTTGTTGTCCCGCAATACATGCTTGACATGCTGTAGCTCAGCTGTCAGGTGTTGGTTGTCACAGATGCCGCGCGCTCTCTGAAACAAAGATTTCCCTACGGTAGACAACTGACTGGGGTGGTGATGAGAGTCACCATTGAGGTACCTATCAGTATGGGTTGCTTTACGATACACAGTGTGGCTCAAGCTGTGATCTGGATTTCGGATAATTAAAATATCTAAAAAAGCTAGTCTATTGTTTGCCTCTAACTCCATGGTGAATTGAATTTTAGGATTGATGGAGTTAAGGTGTGATAGAAATGCAGTGACTTTATCAGTTGGTTAAATTGTGAAAGTGTCGTCTACATACCGTTTATAAAACCTTGGTGTTACCGGTGCTGTGCTAAGGGCCCTCTCCTCAAAGTCCTCCATGAAAATATCGGCGACTACGGGTGATACAGGAGAGCCCATTGCCACACCATCCACTTGTACATAGAATTCCTCATTCCACAATAGGTAGCCCGATGTGAGGCAATGTTCAAGCAGGTCTGCATACTCATTAGGCATATCACTATCACATAGCTTCCTTTTAGCAATTTCAATGCAGTCCTTAACAGGTAAGCATGTAAACAGGGACTGTACATCAAAACTGACCATAGTTTCATTGTCAGCAATATGTAGGTGTTTAATATCGCTAACAAATTGGTAAGAATCCTTCACATGTGCTCTTGTGTTACCTCTTAGTGGCGAGAGTATTTTAGCTACGTGTTGAGCCAAACGGTAAGTTGGTGAATCAATTTGGCTAACTATAGGACGTAACGGAGCGTTGTTTTTGTGTATTTTCGGCAGCCCATACAGTTTTGGCGGTTTGGCACAAGCAGGTATAAGATAATTTACGTCCAGATTCAAAAGTTCTGAGTGTGATTTGACAAGATCACTGGTTTTCTTTAATATTTTATTAGTTTGGTCTGTTTTGACACGTTTGTAGGTCTTGTCATCCGACAAAAGATGTTGCATTTTTTCTTTGTAATCTGACGTATCCATAATAACCGTTGCGTTTCCTTTATCTGCACGGAGAATAGTTAATTCCGGCTTAGCTCGCAAGTTCTTTAATGCTAGATATTCGTTATAAGGAAGATTTAACTTGGGCACTTTACTTCGACGTAAGGTCGATGAGATGTCTTGCCGTATTGCCTCTGCATCTTCCTTTTTCACAATATTTTTTACTAAGCAATCCTCAACGTTACAAATAATTTCCTCATACGGTATCCTGCGAGGAGTCACGGCATAATTTAAACCTTTTTTGAGCACCTCAATAGTGGAGTCGTCCAAAGATTGTTTACTTAAGTTGACAACCGACCGGCAAGCTGTTTTATTATCTATGCTCGACTCTCTTGTCGATGCGAGAAACAAAGAGAACAAAGAGAAGCATAGGCACCCGGGTAAAAGAACATATAGCTGACGTAAAACACAGGCGCGAAACGAAGTCGGCGGTGTGTGAACACGCTCTTGACGGACCCAATCACTATATCAGATTTGATAAGCCCCAGATCCTCGCCAAAGAACACCGTTTCATTCCTAGAATGTTACGTGAGGCTATTGAAATCAAAAAACATCCTAATTTCAATAGAGAAGATGGTTGGAGTGTACCACCAGCTTGGGATCCCATCATTCGAATAATAAAGTCCCAAGCCCGTCCTCACACTGCCCAAAAAACTGACACCGTGAGCTCCGTATGCGTAATTCGGACCGCTCAAAATATAACACAAAGTGACGGTAGTTAACTTAAAACTTATCAAAGACAACTGACATCTTCAGTCTTCCCGTGACCACGATCGCTGTAAAGTAATCGAAACGTCGGGTGAATAATAATAATGTAACATCTAATTAAACGCGAGTTAAATCCGGTAAATTGGTTTTATTTCAAATGTGTAGTGCTCGCGAAAATGTAAGACAATACTACAATAAAACTAGAAAAATTTCACGTCCTGAGGCGGGAATCGTACCCGCGACCTTTCGCAATGCGGGCGACTGCTCTCGCCCGGATTACTTTTATATTTTAATTACTAAGTATTTAAGTTTTTACACTAAAATGTTAAAACGAAGATATCGACTGGAATTAATTGCTTACTTCTTTACATCATACTGAAATAGTGAAAAGTATGAAGATTATGAGCTCGGTGGCGGAGGAGCTCGATAGCGTAATGGTTTGAGCGCTCTGGCTTATATTACGAAAACAAAGCAACTTTCGCCATGTTTGGTCCCCGGATGGGTCAATCAATATTTGTAATGTAGAGCTCCGTCGTGCTTCGGAAGGCACGTTAAACCGTTGATCCCGGTTGTTACTGAGCCGTTTTAACCCACCAACACACACTGGGTCTGCCTGGTAGGTTTACGGTTACATGTGTTTTTCTCAAGTAGGAAGGCGTACCCAGCAGTGGGATGTAAATAGGCTGGTGATGATGATGATGTTCTCCTCATTATGTTTAACAACTACGGCTTTTTGGACGTAAAACAGTATCAATTATGGGGCATAAGGTAATCAAAACCATCATCTATATAAATAAAAATTAATGTTTGTTCAGTATGTTTATCTCTGCGCCCCGAAACCATTGTTCGGATTGTGATAAAACTTTGGCAGGGGTGTTCTGAGTACGCCCACGAAAATTCCTGATTTATAAAAATCTTTTTAAAATTATGAATCTAACAGTTTTCTCTTCTAAAAGCCAGGTGCTGCTAGTAGTTTATAAAATAAAACTCTATTGTTTTCACCCGCGTCCGATTTTTTATGTCAAGTTATTACTCCTCTGACTCTTCTGTTATATTATGAAGCCAACTAACAAAAAGTATTTACACATACAGGAAGAAGGTAAAACCTTTCTTCTAAAAATATGTTACAGTAAGACCAGGAGGACATGTATATCCTCGTGGTCATACTGATATGACAAATTAGTATGACCACCAGGAAACGAGGTAAAAATGTTGTATACTCTTTCTATACACAGTAATAGGTATCAGTTTGTGAGTACAACATTTAATATAAGTACTTAATATTAGTATAGTTGCTAAATAGGAAAGAAATCCAGTCGACAAAATGTAGTCGTCAAATCAGGTGACGGTGTTTTTACATGCTATTGGCAGATTTTAGAATAAACCCATTCCGTCGCAAGAACGCTTCTTGGACTGCAACCGTTACTCAATGTGATTTTGACTGCACATTCCACGGGAAAAGCAACTCAAATGAATTCTATAGCTCTAAGTTAAGCATCGGCATTCTAGGTAAATAATTCTGAAATTCAACGCGGTCAAAAAGATTTTAATTTCAGGCAAAATATTACATTTTCATAAAAAAGTTTGTTTTCAAGAAGTTTCTTCAAGTCGCTACTAAAGGAACCCATTAGGCCAATGAATTCGTACTTGACATTTTTCCCAAGTGCTAAATGAGGGCTAAAAATTACGACAGCAATTATTTTTCGGGTCGAATATTTTATTCAACGAGCTTAGACTCCGAGACAAAGAAAAATAATAAAAAAAACACATCGTAGGCTTAAACAAAGGGTCTCTCGACGCTTTTTGGCGCACAAGGAGGCCTCACGAAAAACGGCTGTAACGCATTAAAAATAATTCTCTTTGTAAAGCGCGACTTTTTTTTGAACAATCGTGCTTATAACAATTTCTGTCATTATTTTCAAGGGTCTTCGTAAGATCTGCTGTCAGTTTAATGGTCACTTGGCGAAGGTTTTTACGATTATTACTTTTAATTTGTAAAATAACTCACTGTAAATTTTCTTGTCTCAAATAAAAATGTATCATTATATTGGTATCATTAGAGAATGGGAATGACGAAAATTAGCGATTTTTTTAAAACGAATCGTACGCGTAAGACTCTAGGTTTATGAAAGTAAATCCGTCAGTAGCTTCTGTTTTTGTCAATTATAAGCCCCATTCCTTTCTTCTAGCTACTTCACATTAATGACCAAAATACTCATTAATTCGAAGTTGAAGTGGCAGAAAGGGAGAGAGAATAAATTATTAGATAGGTATTGAATTTTAAAATAAGAAATTTATAAAGAGTTATTAAGCAGTTTTTGAATATTTTAAAAAAGAGTCTGGTTGGTTAGTTAAGGAACTATGGTAGTAAGCCATCCATACAAATTATATATATATATAAACGCGAAAGTAACTCTGTCTATCTGTCTGTTACGTTTTTACACCTAAGTCGCTGAAGCTACATAGATGAAACTTGACATCCTAAGCTAGGACCATAATATGTTACTTTTTGGCGCCTATTGCCCCAAAAGGTAGCCTATGAACAATATATCTAATATAAAGCCCAATTTTAGGCACTGACAAAGTCACTAAAATTTCGAAGTTAGGACCGAAGAGACAAATACATAAACTACTAGCTGTGCCCGCGACTTCGTCCGCGTGTAATAGTGGCTTTCGGTAACATATTTAATTTTTTAGGCTAATTTTTTGCAAATAAAACACAGACATACATTAAAATAAGCTATTTACAGTATTTTACTGCAATTATATAAATATATATAGTAAGGATAAGGATAAAAAAAACATGTATTCGGACGAGAACAAAGTCCGCGACCTTTAAAAATCCCCAAGTCCTTGGTAGGTCAGTGGTTAGATTAGTCCCTTAGTGGTCGCAGGTCCAGTTCTTGCCCCAGTAATTGTTTATATTCTAGTTTAGATTTTTTTTTATTGCAATATTAGAATTGATATTATTCGTACCGAAATAGAACTTAAAAGCTACATTACAAAGAGGTTCTGGACAATCAACATTCATGACTCGTCAATAAATCGGTATCTACCCATTATACAAACATCACCTCTACCAGAATTTGAATGTCCCAAATTTAAATTATCTGGTATGAAAAACAGTGATATAATATAGACCACTCGACCCTCATTATGAAAACAAGTCTTATCTTATCTAATCTTGACTACTTACCTACCAATGCTATTGTTGTTTATATTCAATAATTTGTATATGAATAGTCATTTGTTAATATTATATTAATAATAATTTTCAAAAAAAGTTCACTCATAGACACGTCGTTGTCGTCTTTGATTAACAAATATTGTTTAAAACTAGAGTTGTCATAATAAAAAATTAAAATTATTTAAAAAGCTTCTATTGAGTTCAGTATAAAGTTATATTAAAATATCTAGTGACATTTTAACAAATATAAAAGCAACTCGACCACCTCACCGGAATAGTAAAATCGAACTTTGTTCGGATTCAGAAATAAATTTAACAGACACATAGACACATTGATATGGCGAGCAACAGACAGTGTAAAGATAAAAATATTGAAGGCATTGTAACGTTTAGTTCAAGTAAAACTTTGTTAGATATGTCATTCGTCTATAAAACTGATAGGTGAAGCTAAGTTTATTGTCTCTTCCACACCATTTAAGTTTTCATAATTGACTAGCTTCTGCCCGCGACTTTGTCTGCATGTCCCGCAAGAACACATTCCTAGAAGTATCCTATGTTTTATTCCAAAATATACTATTTTGTAATCAGTTTACAAAATAGTATATTTCTGAAACCTGTAGATGCATATCGTATACGAAAGATCATGATGTCACTTAAGAATTCGCAATCTGAGGGCTATGACTCGATATGCACGAAGGTTATCAAATCATGCAAAGATGAAATAAGTCACGTTATGGCCTTTCTAATCAATTTATCTTTTCAAATGGGGAATTTTCCTAAAAAGTTGACAAATTTCAATAGTGAAACCGCTTTATAAAAAGGGAAATCAAAGCAACGTGGCTAACTATCGACCAATAGCGTTGCTATCTATATTGTAAAAAGTTTTCGAAAAGGTGACGAATGACCAGATCACAGACTTTTTTAATAGATATAATGTAATTGAGCCAAATCAATACGGGTTCCAAAAAAACAAATCAACTTCACATGCGGGATTTGAGTTAATCAATATAGTTTTGAATAGTGTGAACAAAAACAACTACACCACTGTGATATTGTTCGATATGTCGAAGGCATTCGATCATGTATTTCATAATTTGTTACTTTATAAACTGCAATGTATTGGAATAAGAGGGCCTGCCTTGTCCTGGTTGAAATCGTATCTCACAAACAGAATACAGTGTGTTGAAGTATCCCATTAAGACTCAAACAACACAGTACAGACAATTAGATTTCATTTTAAAGGTAATGACTACGGTGTCCCTCAAGGGAGTGTTCTTGGCCCTAAGTTGTTTGTGTCATATGTGAATGATTTGCCTGATATAATAGATCAGGAAACTATTATCTTGGCGGATTACGCAACTGTTTTAGTTTCAACTGATAAGGATTCCTCACTTGACCAACATAAAAATGACATTATAAATACAATTACAAAAATAACTGACTGGCTTAAACAAAATCACCTTAAAATTAATTAATCAAAGACAAAATTAATAAATTTTAATAATTAAAAACTCAATCAGTTGACATTGACTTTTATGGACAATTTCTTAGTAATGGTACTAATGTGACATTTTTAGGCTTAACTATTGATCCAAAACTTAGTTGGAAGGATCAAATTGACAAAGTTCATAATAAAATAAATAGTTTTAGTTTCGCACTTTATAAATTAACAAAGGTTAGGGTACTACGCATATGTTGAGTCAGTGCTCCGATACGGTTTAGTAATTTGGGGAAATGGCACAGATATCAAAAAACTATTTGTAGCTCAAAAGCGATGCATTAGAGCTATTTCTAATATAGCTCCCGACGTATCCTGAGTACCTTATTTTAGATCGCTTCTTCCCTGTCTTTATATTTTAGAAGTAGCATTATTTGTAAGACAAAATAGAGATAAATTCGTTGAGGCAAATGATTTATCATGTAGAACAAGACGAGATCCTCATAGGCTTGTATTAGAAATAGTCCCAAAAACTAAGAGATTTCTAAATAACAGTTATGCTATGTGTAAGTCCATTTATAATAAGGTTCCTAATTCATTTAAGCTACTTCCTCTCAACCGTTTTAAGCATGCATTACGGAATGTTGGAAAAGACTTTTTATTCTTTTGATGAGTTTTTAATAAATAAAGATATTTGGAATAGTTGATGCACTGCTTTATTTTATTTTATTTTATCGTTAAGTAAGTAGTGAATAAATATTGTAATTCGGATAACTAATACTAACAGAATAATAAATAGTAATTATTATTATTAGTTTTTCATGATGCTATGAATTATTTTTAATGTTAATAAATTTTGATGATGTTAAAATTACCTATACTCTATATTTGCATGCTATGTTTATATGGCTAAATAGGTTAAAGCACAAATAAATGTAAAATAACACCCCATCCTGTACCCTATTTATTAGCAAATAAAAATATTTGTATTTGTATAATCTATCTTTGTGCAGAATTTCATTTAGATTTTTTGAGTTATTCTGGTGTGAATGAGTTACAAATTTTTGAGAAGCTCGGTGGCGTGGTTTGAGCTCTCTGGTTTTGATTACTTTTCAATCACACTTTCGATTCGAAAAGCTCTTTAATATGCTACTTTCGGTTAAATAATAGGCGTGTGTCAAAAAAATAGAAACGGACATTCGTTGTTCTCGCAAAATATTACACAACTATTTATAATATCCTTCCATCCATTCATTTGTATACACATCGCATTCTGGCTGATGCCAGGAGTGTATTGAATTGAGTTTAGTGACACCCACCTAAAATTAAGCTTCAAGAAAACAGAGAGGCTACTTTGAAAAATTATATTTATATGAAATTTCGGAGATGAAGGAAGTTGTGAAAAACGAAACAGGAAGCTACGATTTAGAATCTGCCACTTATACTAATAAAGAACATGAATGAGTAAAACAAAAGAATAGCGTTCCATTGTGTGAATTTATAATGTGAATTTTCGGTAGTATAACTTAACCGACAGACATTATGACATTATTCATCATCTCCATCACCAGATTATATACGTACCATTGCTGGGCAGAGGACTTCTTATTTTTTTTATTTTTTAAAAATATTTTTGCTTTATAATCTGATGGCAGCTTTTAACAAGACCTTCGAAATGTTGATATTGTTATGTTTGTATAGTATGTGTTAAACTTCTAACTAAATATTTCACTACTGCCACACTAGTTTAGGAATATCTCTCAGCATCATGCTAAAGAACGAAGTTGACCAACATTGCGGGTCATAATGGTTTTAGTTTATAGTATGTCCCCCTCAAATGTTAGATTGAGATAACGCCGAAGCTCCAGCTAATGAGAGCTCGGGTCCCTCGTTTATGGGAGAAGCTTCCGATGTCTTCTATATGACGCCAACCCGACCAGGGATTGTCAACCTAGAGCGGAGATTTTAAGCGATTTATTTTATTTTTATTACGTACGTTATAGGACACTTAATAAGGCACAAATTCGGAAAGCCATTTGGACCGTTTTATACTAAGGAAGTAGTAAAACAAAATTAACAGTAATTTACTAATTTTCGATATTTGGATTTTAAAGAGCTATTCTTTAAAATCCAAATATCGAAAATATCGAAAAAAAATCATAGGCTGGCATAAAGGGTGTCAAACAAGCATATGACTTGATGATAACCGTAACCTATACCGCTATAGCGCTTTTACACAAAGTACGCTACGTATCTACTCACGTGTTTCCTTTACTAATTGAGAGGAAGCTTTATGTTGACAGCATAGGAGATAAGTCTCCCAATGAGCTCCTTACTCACTGCAGAATGACAACACTACAAGGTAGTGTTATTTGATTGTAAACTTCTGTAATGCGGAGTTCGTTCTTGTTCCTTGCAAATGTTTGCAACCCCTGTCTTTGATATTTTCTCTGATAGAGAGAATGGTCTTCTTATCATAATACTATCAAGAAAAGTTATATAGTTTTAGTTTAATAACGTATAATTAATAAAAATTTCTGACTTCATTGCGAACCTATTTTCAAAAATTGTGCTTTAGCCCCGACGAAAAAGGGGTGTTATAAGTTAGACGTGTCTGTCTGTGTATCTGTGTGTCTGTTTCGTCGTAGCGCCTAGACGAATAGACCGATTTTAATTTAGTTTTAGTGGTTTGAAAGCGGACGTGATCAAAATGGTTCTTAGCTATAATTTATGAAGATCTGGTCAGGCGCTTGATGACTCCAATTTTTTAAATTTGGTTTACTGTTACTATGGTGGTAATACCAAGACATGCTTACCTTGAGCTGATCCTGTACCATTAAATAGTTTCCGGAATTCTTCAGAAACTTAAAGCTGTTAAGTATAGCGTCTCAAGTAGATGGTGTTAGATAGATGATTATTAAGGCCGGGGGTTACTTAAAAATTTCAGACTTATATTATTTAACTATACATGCTCAGATCACCTAATCGTTAGCTTCTTGTTATCGCCATAGGGGACTTTTAACTAAGCAGTAGGCGATAGATTGTCTAATAAATTGACCAACTCAAAGGCTTTGAGATTAGTTTAGGGGTTATTTAAACGGCCAATTATATTCACCAGAGAGTTTTCAAAAATATATAAATCATGAAACAAGGTTTAGCTTTGCTAATGTACCTATGCATTGTTTCCAAAATTAAAGTCATGAATATTTATTACGGGATTCAAGTACTTATACCGCTAACTTTGATTTGAATGCTCTTAGTTAGCTATAGCAACATCCTATACATTCGATATAATCCTAAGGTTGCCTGGAAGAGATTGCATTCAGCGATAAGGCCGCCCTTTGTAAATAGTGTTCAATACTAGTAAATACTAATGTACAATAAAGTTATAAATAAATAATATTGTTTTTTAAGCAAGTACATACTATTAAATACTAGACTATGTAGGTAATTTCTCCGGTACCTATTACCGGACGACTGGTAGAGAATCCCTTAAGCATAAAGTCTACCTAATTTACTTACTTTTTGTGCAACAAACATTTAATATATGAATAAATAAACCTTTGTCGACTATGCTATAGTTTAAAAAAAATAATAGAAATGAAATTCGTTGAAACAAAAACTTTTTGGGCTTTTGGGTGCCAATCAACAGCAGTATTGGATGATTTTTCCTATACTTACATCTTTTTATATAACAAATTATATCTTTGCCATACCTACAGATATAGGAGTACCTATCTTGTGTTTCGCCATTTTGATGTGGTCCTTTGTTACGAAAGCCATCAACAAGCTCAATCAAGTAAGAAATTGGTGATCCCGCGTGATGCCCCAGTCCCTTCAGGGCTTGTTACCGAAGATAAGCTCCTTATTGTGCCATGAAAATGTTTCCCGGGCCAAAGAGTTTCAAGGAAAACAGATTATTATAGTTAAGTGAATAAGACGAGACATATGATGTATCCACAGAGTATACGGAGCATGAATAAGTAAAGAATTAAGCATATAAAACGGAAAAATCACCAGAGTTATGTAGGTTGAATAGGTATTTTGTATACTTAGAGATTTGTAATCATTCATTAGGTTTTGTTAACCTCCGACGCAAAAAGAGGGTAGTTATAACTTTGACGTGTCTATCTGTGTGTCAGTCTGTGGCATCGTATCTGTTATACGAATGGACCGATTTTGATTCGGTTTTTTTGGTTTAAAAGCTGACGTGACCGAGATGGTTCTTAGCTATAATTTACAATAATAATAATAAAAAATAACTAATTTGACAAAATGCTGTTACTTACTTTTACAGATCTGAAATTTGGTTTACTGTTACTTCGCTGGTATTTCCAAGAAATGCTAACCTGTAGCTGATAATAGTCTACCTACGGGATGCTCGACTCTTCAGAGACTAACAGCAGATAAAGCGTGTCTGAACTAAAAGGAATAGTCTCAATGAGATGTTGTTTTATATCTGATTACTGAAGCTAGGGGCTACTTAAAATTTTCAATTTTAAATTATTACTGTGCAACTGTATTATTGTTGTTATTACTGTATGTCGGGAAGGGTTATCCCAAACGTGGGGTAATTTTGAACGGGGGCGTATACAACATGTTAGAACAGGAGAGTTTATCAAATCTTTCTCCTGGCTAACCGGGACACCCATATTGAATGCCAGTTTATCCTCTTTTATCGTGATATAAACTTCGTTCGGAGTTAGGTACACAGCGCTCGTAATTAGCCCATCCTATCTTACGCACGTCATTAGCAAAACTACTTATGTATCCTTATTACTTTCGGAACTAGCCGATAAGAATGATTACTTACTTTTACTGATGGTGATGATTATATCATTATTACCTATTCTAGCTTTTAAAAGCGTTTCCGCCGCACGGTTTTCATACAAATTTCAAATCGAAAATGTTGGAGAGTAACAAACCGATTCTAATAACACTGTACATACATGATTATGCAAGTCAGGCTAGTCTAGTTATCAGAGGATTTCTCGAAAAGCAGTCTTATTGTTGAGTAAGAGCAATTTTTAGCTTTTCATACGAACCAAAAATCGCCAATAATTTCTTTATCACACGAATTTTCGAAAAATTATATTAAACTTTTTAGAATATTCTAACTCGCTTAAGCCTGGCAAGTTTGGTTGGATTCGGTTTTTTCGTTTTCAATAATTTTGACTTGGAAGTTTGTATAAAAAGCCGTGCCGTCCTATACACCTAGATTACAAACAAGCTGACGGCCTACCTGGTGGTAAGTGGTTACCGCCGCCTATAGACACCTGCAATAACAAGGAAAACATCACTTGGTCTTGCAGGTGCGTTGTTATCCAGAGGCCTAAGGTGAAATGCCTTCCATGCCCAGTGATTACACTGGCTACCTTTCCCTTCAATACGAAACGCAGCGAACAGTTTTACGGCTAAAAAAAGAAAAGCAGTGGTACCCACCGACCCTATTTGCGGCCCCACCACCTAGTAAAATAATTTAGTTCTACAAAATGTTGTTTGTCATCTAGTTGTATTAAGTAAAAACCACAGTCCAAATCCATGAATATCGATTGTAAATATTTCACTCTTTGTGTATCGTATTTTGGGTCGGCAACGCGCAAGTGCTACCCTGGTGTTGGGAGCATTCATAGGCTACGGTAATCGCTTACCATCAGGCGGGCCGTATGCTTGTTTGCCACCTTAGTTGTATAAAAAACATCCATAACGTTTCAAGCTGACATATTCTTCAAATAGAAGTCAAATGATTGATACTATAGAAGTTCAGTATTACAACTTAGGATATAATTCTTGAAACGTCTACGAACATTTCAGGAGGGAGACACCGTTACATGGCAATCGAATCGACTGCAATCCGACTTGACTTCGTACTTAGTTCAAGAGAACCTAGACTTCGTTCGAACTTGACTTCGTACTTATTCAAGAGTTACCTACTTACTTCCACTTACATTCAACTGCTCTAAGCTACTTTGCGTAAACATGTTTTAAAGTTGCTTTTAAGTAACAACAGTGATGGTATGGAAATTAATAACTCTTTATTGCAACAATTACAAAATTACGCGTATTAATTAATTAATTAAGTATTAAAAATGTAGATTGCAGTAAGCTAGGACTCATCTCTATTAGAGATCTCTTCCAATCAACATAATGTGACAATTACAAATGAAAAAAGAAAACGATGCAAAAAATATAATCTCCAGGAGTCCAACCCGCGTCTCCTGATGTCCGGCCAGACGCGTTTACCACTAGGTATGCCACTGTAGCACTAGGTACTTACAACCTACTAATTTCTTCACCGCTTTCTACCCTTTTTTAACGTTTTTTTAGCGATTATCTCACCACTCATTGAAGTTAACACCTCTAGTGATCCGAAAGATTACTTTTACAAGCATTTTTAAACTTCCAGTTAAGGTGAGAAAAGCTACCGGACATCAGGAGACGCGGGTTCGATACCCGCCTGGAGCATATTTTTTTTTTCATCGTTTTCTTATTAGTTGTGATTGTAAAAATACAGTAGGCGTTAAAACGCATCAATAACATTGAAATGTGAACATAATGTGAGTTTAATACAAACAAGACATAGAGTTCCGCAGTTTTAATTTAGCAACGAATCATTTATATATAGATAGGACTAAAAGAAAATGAAATATTATTTGTATTTTTGTTCCCTCAAATGATAACGAAGTTTCTGCTGATATCGAATAAAAATTTTAATCAATCAAAAGCCGAAGTACATATATCGCCGCGTAATTGATATTGTGGAGATGTACTATATCATAATATAGTATCTACTATATTCCACATGTTGAAAGTAGTCCCACGCTCAACATTCCAATATTGTCTAGTGGATTAAACATAATGATTACATTCTCTTTGAAGTGAATAATCGGCTAATTTTTCACTATTGTATTACAATTTTTTTGCGCCTTTTTATTTTATTACATTTGATAAAAAAATCAAGATAAAGAATAATAAGCGTATTGTCATGACAAATTGACAACTGAATATTAAATTAAATTCTTTTCTGGTATAAAACCATAATAGTTTTGAAAAGTAAGAGAGGAGAAACTACGGAAGCGTCATGAAAGAATTCATTAGCAATTTCCTTGTGGAATTTTTCACGTCCTGGTTCAAAAAAAAATCCTTTACAGCCAAAGAAATTATAACTTTATCGCTTGGAAGTACGCTTGCAAAAATAATAAAAGTCGTTTGAAACAAAAATCTTCCCCTCACGGATCATTAGCACCGGGACTTTCCCGTGACTAACCGCGGTGACGCTGCACAAATTCCCCTTCACATCAAAAAAGGACACGATGACTTACATTTCATTATCTTGAATAACAAGAGTACTGTTACTCATAAATTATAGAGTTATTGTGGGAGCATTTTTTTTTCTCTAAAAACAGAATAAAAAGAAAAAATGACTAAAGACTATGAAGACAAAAACAAAAACATTTGTTGTTACCAGGATTCAAAAATACTGTTTTATTTATTTATTTGATCTTTATTGCACAGTAAAAAAGTAGTCACTCTGATTGTGAATCGTTTATAATCTAGTCTAGACATTTTACTAATATCTCTCATATACTTAATGTGTTTATTATCATTATAATGTTGAAATCACATTTAAGAATATTTTTTTTAACTTTGAAAAATACTTTTTCAAACATTTAGGTTATGTCAAAAATACCTAGAGTAGATTTTTTGCATCTGCCTTCGTTTTCGAGAGCGGTCCCTTGCACCCGGTGTGTGAGTAGCTACATAGTACCAAAAGCAACTTAGTATCGTTAATTTATGGAATCAATTAATGTTGCATGTTTTCTATACTGATAAAAGGATTCAGAAAAAAACGAAAACCCACAAATACTGATTTCTTATTTAAACCTTATACACTACCTATTCAGTATATTGTTCAGCCCGGAATGATCGAAAAATCTCTCACAACCACAACCACCAACATACATTTAGAAAACGACTTTTCTTTGTTTTAAAATCCTCTTTACTCTATGCTTACAAGATAAAGACGAAAACTTACTCTATGACATTTTCAACATTTATTTTGAAAGCAATGGGCATATACAAGCAAATAGCAATTGGTGCCATACAGCCACGAAGAAAAAGTAAAACAGACGACATTTGTTTATTGTTTTGAACATAAATCAAACCAATAGTAATTTATTAAAATTGGAAAGGAAAGTTACACATAACAAGTATTTTTTTTCTCATAGCTATCTAACAAAATTGTAACATTTTTTTATAATAATAAAGCTAAGGAGATAAGTCGTATTTTAACCAATTTTTTATTCATAATATTACCAATTTATCATATTATTATTATTTCACTTCATATATAAATTCATACCAAAAGGCGATGAATTAACCAAGCGAGATTAAAGCATCAGCACAGCATTTTATTAATATACTCGCGTGGCGGACTAGGAATGCTGTTACGCGAGATATTCCGTTACCCACTCTCATAGCACTCGATTCAATTAATCCAATATTACCAAGATACAAGGAAGCGAAGCCTCACTCACTGAAGCTTGCCTAACTTCCGAGGCGCTCTTCATAAAATATTAAAAATAATCTTATGCTACACGTGTCTTTATAACATCATAAAGGAATTTCAATTGACTATTTCTGTTAAAACCCTTACTTATAGTACTTATAGTTACTTAAAGTTTTTATCATAATATAAAAGGATGAAGAACCAAAACGGCCCACCTAGTGGTGAGTGCCTTTCGGCGTTTATAGAATGACAAGGAAAAAATCACTTAATAGTGCCGTCCAGATGAAATGCCTTCCATGTCTAGTAATTACACAGCGCTACCTTCTCCTTCAAACCGAAATACAGCGACTGCTTTGAGGCCATAATAGGGAAGGCGGTGGTACCTACCTACCCAGACGACATTACATACGGTGCTACAACCTGGAAGTAGCTAGCAGGTAAAAGTATACTCAGGGAAGTATATTACTACCCCTGAAAAGTATCAGAAATGACTTCAAATTTTGTCTCAGATATAATTCCTTACCGTAAATTCTTAAGCTAGTTGCACACTCGTTGTATACTGTTAAGTTGCGGTGCGGCGGTTGTTACGGCCACCGCACGGCGTCGCTGGGGCTCGTAAAGTGGGCACTAGATGCGCCGAGGGCTGGCACGGAGCCAACTCGTTGCCATGACACTAAGGGCTGGAATACAATAAGCAAAGAGATTGCAAAAAAATAACGACGCGTACAGTTAAAAACTGAAGCTCGTGTCTTGGATTTAGGTTTCAGTTTGCAATGGTACTGGAAATTTATAGACAGCACAACACATTCTTAGTTTTTTCCTTAAACAAGTACCAGCCTGTTCAAGAATTAAGACATTCTAGACAAAATTCATAATCCAAGTAGTAAATTGGCGTGATCATTTATGGGTGAACTCTAGTATTTTACCGGGTAAATTGGTTTAGTGTGAATAAATAGTCTCTGATGTAGCTACTTATTGCACAGATTAAGTGTTTTAAGCAGGGTTTTTTGTACCAAAGGTGACAATCAAGTATACGGCCCACCAGATGGTAAGCAGTTACCTAGCCTATGGACCACAGAATACATGCTATGGACGCTTGCAAAACCAGGTATCACTTGTACGCATTGCTGACTTTGTAAAAACCTTTTTACGCCCTTTTGTAAAACGATGCAGTAAGTACTCGTTCGAGAAAACGATTTATGACTAATAATAGTTTTAAAATTTATCATTCACATAAGTCCAGCATAGAATAGGTATATTACATAAAAATGGGCTTTTTCAAAGTACTGTACCGAACAGTTAGTTACCGTATTTAGAAACACAGTATTCTATATTAAATACCTTGGTTTTTATTATAATGTTACTCACGTAAATTGGTGATTGACAGCAAGAAAATCAGTAGATATTCCATAATTAATAAGGAATATAATGTATACCAATAATATCATTCGAAACACTAATTTTGTAGCAACTCTAATTATTTTTAGACATCTCTCCCGATTCTGCTTAGTATACATACAGTGTGTTGCAAAAATACGATATAAAATTTAAGGGGGTGGTTATGTTCCCTGTTATCTCTGAAAGTTTGACACCTTCCATTTTCTGATTAAATTAATAAAAACATAGTCGCACCTGCTCGTGACAACCCTAAAAATGCGTACCTACCATCGCATATCGTACGACACGCTACAGTTATTTTACACCCCCGCAACCCTAGAATTCCAAATTTTATTTCGGAAATCTGTAACAGCTAATGTAATACCCAAGAATAATAGACGTTGGACCAGTAGATTACTAGGAGTAAGGTCTTCGTTCAACGAAATAATAATTTGGTACTTATTATTTTCGCTTTGTGTGTCCCACTACATTATTAGTTTAGAAGCAGGTTAAGTGTCACCCCTAAAGCCTAATTATTTTCGTACACTTTCCCAATTTTGCTCAGCTTATAATATCCAAGAATAATATACTTTGCACCAGTAAATTACAAGCAGTAAGGTCTTGATTTAACTGAATAATAATTTGGTACTCATTATTTTCAGCCTAGAGTTCCACTACATTATTCGTTTATTAGCATGTTAAGTGCCACCATAGTGGCTAATATGGGTTATAGATTATTGTTTGATGCTCTCGTCGGTGTTATCAGGAAAAACATCAACAAATTTTGTTTCGTTTTTTTTATTCATGAACTTTTTTTTTTTATACAACTTTATGACAAACAAGCTGACGGCCCACCTGATGGTAAGCGGTTACCGCCGCCTATAGACACCTGCAATAACAAGGAAAAGTCACTTGATATTGCAGGTGCGTTGTCATCCTGGGCCCTAAGATGAAATGCCGTCCATGCCCAGTATTTGTTGTTTAGGTGACTATCAAAATATTGTCCGTCTATTTTATAATGTTAAAATCCTATTGACAATATCAAACTTTGTATTACTTGTAGAAGGTTCAAACATATTTGATAACATTTAGCACTGTAATAATTTTGTTACTACATCACAGCTTCGTTAGTAAGCTCGAAGTGAACAATGTACACCGGTCCTAACAAGCTTCATGAACTAGCCCCGTCTGAATCAGCTAAATACTTACGATAATAACGTGTTAGACGACGTTGCTCGCTTACACAGCTTAAACCTTCTAGAATTGTATGGAACTATCGCTTTCGTAAGCAATATTAGAGCGAACAAGAACAAATTCTATGGATTTGGCATTTTTTACTTTAGAAGCTTCATTAATTGGAGATGTGTAAATTCAAGTTATCGGAGACGTGGTAGCCAATGTATCTGTCGCAGCCATCTGGTCGAATTGGCCGCTTAACTAGACGCATAGGCGGGTCGTTTAAATCGAAGAGCTTTTTTGTGACTGTTTGAGTGATTGGTAGGTTCAATGCTATTTTTTATGACCACATACAACCAACATGATGTCGGTTATGAATGGTCATCAAAAATAACCTTGAACCCACCAATAAAACCAAAACTCTTTTAAGTGAGTCTAGTTCAATTAACTATCGGGCTAGGTATTTGTTTGGATGCCGGCGTTAGGCATCCAATTGCAAAAGCAACAAAAAGGCTTTGGCTTGAAAAAGTTTTTACAGGGTCAGCAACGCGCAAGTGATACCCCTGGTGTTGCAAGCGTCCACAGGCTACAGTAACCGCTTACCATCAGGTAGGGGCCGTATGCTTGATTTCCACCTTAATGGTATAAAAAATAAAATTAAGCGGCGATAAATTCGCCGCTTAATGGCGATAAACCAGATGGCGGCGACGTATCCATGACTTTTTTATGCAATATTTGTGGCAAGCAAGCGTTAGCCTGATAGTACCGTAGCCTATAGATGCTCGTAGCAGTGCCTCTGCTCCTTGGGCTATACTCATGCTCTGCCTACCCTGTAACAATCAAGAGAAAGTGTAATATTGACAACGTGAGACGAGTCTCCAAGTCTCCATGCTCCCAACATAAGGCTTTATTAATGAGTTCTGGCGACCTTACTCATCGCAGGAGCCGAACACGACACAGTAGTGTTAACCAGCTGCGATCTCTATAAGGTAGAGTTGTTACCAGTCGGGATACGAGTGGTACAGTCGATAGTTAATCAAGTGTAACAATTCGACCTTGAGACCGCCCTTACTGCATTCGTAATAGAAGCGGCTTTCGTAGTATGTGCTGTCGTCTGTACATAACACCCTCTATATATGCCCTGCCTCTCTTGAATTTCTCGAAATTACTTTCCTTGAGCAAAATAAAAAAAAAACTCAGCCTCGGTTTTTTAGGTTTGATTTGACAGATTAGGGTAAAACCGGGATAGATGCCCCACTTTTTAAAAAAGCCTCCTAATTTTGAAAATATTCATTAATATGAATAATTTCTATGAATGTGGGCTAGCTCAATCCTTCATGTTGAATTATAATTATTTATTTTTGACCTATCAATCACAGATTTTGCAAAATTTAGCTTTTTGTGGAACCTTTTTTTTGAGGATAGATGCCTACCTGTATGGATAGTTGCCCCACTATAAAAATACTAAGAAGGATAGATGCCTGCAGTGCGGGATAGATGCCCTTTATACTGACTGAGTAACCGAAAACCCCAACTAAATTTTATGAGGTCGATCTACTCCTGAAACAGCAATTGTCTCCAAGAAACATGAGTCGAACTACAAAAAATATTTTGCGTTTTTTTAAATATTTTAATTGCTATATTTAAAAAAAAATGATACAAATAATCATAACTTTAAAAACCTTTCTAACAAACATTCTAAATTGTTAGATATTATAAAATATTAAACAATATTATATAATAAATAATTATATATTTAACAATTAAATAACAATATTTAAATATAGTCTCAAAAGGCATACTTATTCATACGTTTTTAAAATAAATTTTAAACATTTATAAGAAGAACATTTGTTTATTTTTAAAAAATAATTAGAAGAATTATTCAACAATATTATAATCTCTTAATTAAAAAAATATACTTATATTAAGTCTCAACATGTATATTAATACTATAAAAAAACACAATAAAGAGATCATTCGGATAGTGTTTTATATAAAATAATTAAAAAATATACACTGACATCATAAATGGGCATTTATGGTGCATGGAGGGATAGATGCCCTTGGTAAATGGGCATATGTGGTGTATGGAGGGATAGATGCTCTTAGGGGCATCTATCCTTCGAAAAATCAGGGCAACTATCCCTTTTAAAAGGGATAGATGCCCATGTAGTTTTTAATTAAAAACAAAAAAACAATTACATACATCCAGCTGCACACTTAATGAACCAGTACATTGACGTAATAAAAAATATAGCGGAATTGTACGACGGCAAATACTTATCTTTAAAACTTTTACGTGTTCGTGAAGTTCGCCGCGGAGATAGTTGCACGCACGAGCAAAACGCTTCCAAGCCTTACGACAGCCGGTGGGCAGCTTAGGTGCGGGGTGACTGCGGCTCCTACTTATGCTATTATTTCGTAGTTGCGAGTTTGGGAAGTAAGGTATTTTGAAAATGAGGCCTATATCCCACTGCCACATTTATCCCGGTTTTACCCTATAATAAAATAATATAATTAGGAGGAAACCAAATTTCCATTTCCATTCCGATTTTTCTTATCTTTATTCGCTAATATTACTTATTAAAGAGGCTTTTATTTCAAAAACACCAGATATAAGCCTTTCTTTTCACCAACAGAAAACAATTTCATTTAGGTACGCCGCCGGGTTTCAAGAATATTTCGACTATCCTATTCATCTTGTAATGTTTAGTAAGGGTATAAGGAAAGATTTCTATGGGACCAAATATCTTAGTACATTTTCTGAATATTATCTTTTTCCATATCTCCCGAAATGTTTTCTAACCAACTTCTTTTCAGACACGTAGCTTTAATGTGATTTTATCACTAAGTATAAGCAACAGAGCATGACGTTTTCGCTATATACGATATTGACTAAATTCGAAGTTCGTAACCTTCTTTGTTCTTAGCATTTTTTGTCTTTTATCATACAGATAAATAATAGAATTCTGTACAAACGTACAATTAGATCATGATATTTTTTCTATCAGTAGGTATTTGAATATCACGGCCAGGCAAGAGATTATCCTTTACGGAAACACTGATTCAGATTTACCTAATCTTAATTTATTTTTTACCGTTTTATAAACGTTTGAATAATATATTTTCTTATAAAATTATTCAAAAGCGGGGATCAAACCCGTGAACTTTCACGATCCGGGCGGCTGTTCTAACCATCTGAGCTACCCAGGACTTGGGACAACCCTGTGAAATTCTTCTAGTTTATCTTTATTTGCGTCATAAGCTAACGTCTACTCTACAATGTCGAAATATTCTATTTCAACATCCGAAACGGGTATACAAATAGCTAAGATTGAGTTAAGTGGGGCTTTCAAATATTCTTAATTTTATTTTAACATTTTTATAAATGATTAAAAAATATATTTACTTGTAAAAATATACAAAGTAGAAAAAATTCAGATTGACCTGTGTCCTAAAAATACGTCCAGAACTTTCCACGTAGTGAGCTTCAGTCCGCCTCCTTATTCTATAGGAAGTTTCTAATTAGTATCGTTGATTGACGAGTAACTTCAAACAAACTTTGATCAGAATAAAAAGCTTTCATGAACACGATAAAAGAATCCACTTTGATTGAATTTCCGAATATAAGAGGAATTCTTCGAGAGGCTTAACTGATTACCTTACCTGACAGGAAAAATAAAGTTCTTCCAAGTTGGTAATAGAATATCCGTGGAATCGGTTGCTCCGACCGTTTTCTAAATAATGTTAAAGGCCCGATGGAGGTGTCAAAAGTTGCTCAAGTACCTCCGGAGGCGTAGGGTTGCCGACAAAGTCATTTAGCAAGAGCGAAATTCTTTAAAAGCCGAGATTTTTGTGCGGAAAATGTGAACGGATTTTCTCAACGGGAACTGTTGACATTTTTTATCTGACACCGAGTAGATAAGCTTGACTTCCCGATGTTTTATAAAGTTACAATGTTCAAGAGTCGAAAACTTGTGAAAATGTTTGTGCAGGCCTGGAATACTTAAAATTAACGGTAACCCTACGTAAAGTCCGAGTTACTGAGAGCATCCGAAACTCCAAGACCTCTCTAAATCTAAACTTTTAACTCGTTGACAGCGCTTGAAACATTACTTCCAAAGTTATTGTAACGGTTGAATACGTGTTCGCCGGAAACGCAACCACCTTCGTCTCGGAAAGACTCAACAATATAAGTCGTGAACAGAGTTCCGGCTACTTTAGACGAGGAGAATACACTTAACAAACAACTTTGTGAAACGTATTTCTTGTACCTGTTACAATTTGGAGTTCATTCTACTTAGAAGTTATATTTTAGGTAAGTTCAAATTATGTAGGTATCTTAACGAGTATTATCAGTAGCTGTATCAAAATACAGCACGAGACTTTTATTACTATCATAAAGTAAATTAGTGACTGTGTTTAAAATAGTGAATTTCATCATCTAGAAGTATACGAAGTGCTCTGAATTGTTTATTAACAACATAAAAATACCAAGGAATATAAAAATAATTGTAAATAAGCATTGAAATAAACAACATGGTGTAAGGTAACATCATGTTGTCATAGCAGCCAATAAATACAAAACAATATTTTCAAGATACTCTTAAAATACTATGCTATATAAAACAAGGTGGTAGAGTCGTTTGGTTAGGTATGTACCATCTTTCTTATTTCAGCCGTAAAACAGGGAAAGTTAGCCAGTGTAATTAGTGGGCATGGAATGCAGTAGGCCTCAGGATAACTCACTTGCAATACGAAGTGATTTTTTCCTTGTTATTCCAGGTTGTTGCACCTGATGGTAAGTGTTTACTGCCACCTGTAGACAGGCGGCGGTATCCACTTACCACTAGGTGGTCTGTCAGCCTGTTTGTCATCTAGTTGTATAAAAAACTATGTGTTTAGTTTAGATATACTTTTCTAAGCACTTACACTGAATCAAAGCATCACATTCCGTAATTAACTAAATCATCAAATCTTAGGTAAAATGAAACGGGGTACTAGGTAACTTGCACAACTATAGATTATAACAACATAATATGTAATTACTTTATTAAATAGATACCAGAATTCTATTGTGATATTCATTAATACCATATAATGAGCAAACGCAAACGCCATTCATAAAAGAGCAAATATTGGTGGGTTAGGGCTAACAATGCAACGCGCGGTTGAAGCCGAATGTTCTGCAAAATTAAGTTTATCGAACAGCTTGTTTGAGTAACCAACATTGCTGGCTATCGCCCTATTTATGTACCGAGTAAATAAGTGCTGTAGCTCAAAAGTTTACAAACTGTTTTTATGTTATTTACTCGCTCGTCATGTCTTACGATTCTAAGGAAAAATATACAAATAGTATATAGTTTTTGAGGGACGTAAGTAGGTATATAGCATTATAGTAATTATATAAAATTTCAACACAATAATTATAACAATGACGTGGTAGGAAAAGTGCTTAAATTACTTACCCGTTACTAAATTCTATATCCGAAAATTAATTCATTTTACCTTTGTTTTATCAAAAATATCATATTGTTAACAACTTAACGAAATCATTTCAATTTTAGAGCTCGTGAACTATTAATTTTGTAGTGAAATATTTTCTAAGCTACAAATGATGAACCTGCCCTAATCATTACTTTATTTGGCCTTTATGTATTTACTGTTGACATTTGTGTATTATAATACTTATATGGTTATTGTGCAATGTCGGACAGCCTTAAAATAAAGTTAATAATCTTGTCATTACTTATCTTTCTTTGTACGTTGTTATACCTATTTTTCTATTTTTCTTGCTCTGTGCGTGCAGACACTGCAATTTTAAATGTTGTTACGGGCTGGGTGGAAACTTAAATGCCAATTGAATTGCGAGGTTACGTTTATTAAAAATACAGTCGACCCAAATAACAGTTAACACAAATTAATTAAAATGTTAATTAAAACGTCACTTAACACTCACTATTTAATCACTCGTCGCTCTGGAACACTGATATCGCTTTATTAAAGTTATCACTTAACACTTCGCAATTTCACGTTTACTTTTAAAATTTGGAATTTATTATTTAAGTCACATTTCCTGCAGTTGTCTGTAGGTTATTTAATAACTGTGTATACAATTACGTTATTTAAACTAGCAAATGAAAATATTTAGGTCAAAAACAACTTTTAACTAATATCGATTTCAGACAGACGCAATAGGAGTGGTTTTTTAAAGCCAACTGCTATTTTTTGATGTGCACTAAAATATTAAACCATCTTTTCAATGGCTCATTCCCAACGCTATCGTGTATTAACTTTTTACTAGTTTTTTAATAGCCCATAGCTGCCTCGCAAATTGCCAACTTTTTAAAGCTTTCATCGAAAGTTCATTAAATGTATTCAAGAACATCTTCGTCGGATAATAATACATTATGACATAAATTAATACTAAGCTGTGATGAAGATTTTGTGGAAATGTGATCATAATGAGAATTGTGTTGTTGTTTATGGTAAGACCACGACATGAACACAGGGTACTTTTATTTAAGCTATAAGTTATTCTGTGCTTTTTATTGTGACATGACCGCTCGCGCAATCTGCTTCTCGCGTCTTAGCAACCACTGCGCGCTGTCTCGATGTTGGCTCTCAGCTCGTCCTCGACCGCTCAGAGGTTGCCAAAACGCAACGTTTAGTCTCGCACATGATGATGTCATGGTTTTACCATTATGATAGCCAATAGACCATAATCTTCAAAGTTTTTCAGTCTCCATACTTGTGTACTCGAAGTTATAAAACTTTTATTAACTTCAATTGAAAACAGCCAGCTGATTAAATTCATTGAATCAATGTAAAATCCAAAGTAGCACAAATAGCAAGTACCAAGTAATTTTAGTTTTGTTAGATTTTTAGAATAACAAAGCGTGGGAGATTGTACTGTGTTTTATATGTATGGTGAATAAGGTCACCAAAGTTGGTAGACGGGGGACAGTTCTCCTATGCTGTCAACAGCCACATGATGGGAAATAACTGTATAAATTAATAAATAGGTAGTATACTAGAGACTTTTTTATTTTTATTTTTTTTATTGACCACTTTTCCATCTGCGATCAGCCTCGTAGCTATTATCAGATATGATGTTTCATTGACAGTAACTTTTGGAGACAGCACATCCTGTGGTTTTCTTCTTAGCCTAGATACACATTCATCGGTATCCA
Organism: Nymphula nitidulata; assembly: GCA_947347705.1. NCBI lineage: Eukaryota > Metazoa > Arthropoda > Insecta > Lepidoptera > Crambidae > Nymphula > Nymphula nitidulata. The sequence continues at coordinate 14,173,151 of OX374626.1, read as the reverse complement.
GTAGCGAGGTAGCCAGTCGGTTCTTATGACGTTCCAGTCGTTGTTTGTAGGCTTCACAAAACCTTTCTATGTCTTCCTTGATATTAGGGATTTCTAGGTATTCATGAACTTCTGTGTTTTTTGTAAACCATGGTGCACAGCTCAATGTTTTTAGAGCTTTGTTCTGGAATCGCTGAAGTATTTCTATGTTTGAGTGACTCGCAGATCCCCACAGCTCTATTCCGTATGTCCATATCGGTTTTATTATGCACTTGTAGATTGTGAGTTTATTCTCTAGACTTAGTGCAGATTGTCTGCCCAGCAGCCAAAGCATGTCCTTGAGTTTTTTATTTGCATGATCCCTTTTCGCCTTTATATGTTCCCGCTAAGTAAGCCTTCTGTCAAGATGCATTCCCAGATATTTCACTGTTGCTTGTTGCGGCAGAGTTACCTCATCTAGTGTCACCGATGGGCATTCCCCTCGTTTTAGTGTAAATGTGATATGGATAGATTTAGTGGGGCTAGCTTTCATTCGCCACTGTCTTAACCAAGCTCCAATTTTATTCAAATGCATCTGCAGTCTACTAGAAGCTACATTAGGATCTCTATTACAAGATAACAGAGCAGCATATGTTGCAGTAGTTACATCCTCTGAAGTTGGCAAGTCAGATGTAAAGATCGTATACAATACAGGACCCAGAACTGAGCCTTGAGGCACTCCAGCTTCTATGTCATAGCAGGAAGACAAGCACTCACCGCATTCAACCCAGAAAATTCTATTTTGCAGGTAAGACCTTATCAACATGTAGGCGGAATTTGGTAAACATGATCTAATTTTGTATAGGAGGCCCTTATGCCAAACTCTGTCAAAAACCTGCTGTATGTCGAGAAACACGGCAGAGCAGTACTCTCTTTTTTCTAGTGTCTGTCTTACTGTGTGCGCCACTCTGTGTATTTGTTCTGTGGTCCCATGGTTTGAGCAAAATCCAAATTGATGATCAGGTATTATTTTCTCTTCCTCTAGTATTGGTAGTAGTCGCTGTAGGATAAGTTTTTCAAGTAGCTTTGATAGTATGGGTAGGAGACTTATTGGCCCGTAGGAAGTTACATCAGTTGGTGGTTTTCCTGGTTTCACCACCATGTTCATACTGGAGACTTTCCATAATAATGGGTAATATTGCAATCTTAATACAGCGTTAAATAGGATTGTTAATAGAACTATTCCTTTTTTAGGTAGTTGTTTTAATATTTCTGCTGTTATTAAGTCGAAGCCAGGTGCTTTTTTTAGTTTTAGCTTTGTTATACTTTTCTTAACTTCTGCAGGAGCAATGGGTCTTAGTGGTAAGGACATTTGCTGGTCACTATTCACCACTCTATCAACTTCGTTATCCGAGAGCACAGCATCATTAAGTTCGTAAGGCTTAAATACTTCCTTCAGAAACTGGGCAAACAGCTCTGCTTTTTCTTCTGGTTTCCTTGACCAGTTACCATTTGATTGCCTTAAAGGAGGCATTTGTTCTTTTGGTTGTTTTGTTGATTTGGTCATTTTCCAGAGAGAGTAATCTTCCGCTTTGTGTGGAGATAGCGTCCTTAGCTTATCATGTAGAGTACTGTTCTCGTTCTCCCTAAGCATGGTCTTTAATTCTTTTTGTGCTTTGTTCAGTGCTCTTTTATCCTGTCGGTTCCTACTGGTGTGCCACTGGCGCCTCAATCTCCTCTTTACTGCCAACATTCTGAGTATTTCCAGGGTAAAATCTTGCCTTCGTGAAGCGGGTTCAACAACTGGAGTAGAAAGCTAAGCTGCTTCTTGAATTAAGTTGGTGGCATATAGTGCTGCATTCTCTATATCCTCCTCAGTCTTAAGAGGGATGTGTAGGTTTGCTTTCTCTTCAATGTGCTCTAGAAAGGAATCCCAGTGAGTTTTATAGTTATACAGGGTTTCACGCGGTTCTCTCCATATTACTGTAGTACTTATAGTGCATATTATGGGTGTATGATCGGAAAAACCGTCCAGGCATGATTCGACTTTCACGTAAAATTCTGATATTCCTTTAGTGATGAACAATACAATAAGATCTGGTGTTTTGTTAGAGTCAGCTGGCCAGTATGTTGGTTCTCCTGTTGACAAAACATGAAGGCAGTTTCTGTCAATAGCTTTTTTTAGCTCTCGACCTCTTGTCGTTGTCAGCCTAGATCCCCAGAATGTATTTTTGGAGTTCCAATCTCCTCCAACAATGTACCTATTTCCCAGTGTATGGAAGAAATCGGTAAACATCTTTTCTTCTATTCAGTGTCTTGGAGGGCAATACACAGCAGCAACGTTTAAAGATCCTTGCCAGTTCTCTATTGATATTACAGCGGCCTGCAGGTATGCATGATTAAAATGTGGGAGTTCGTGTTGTTTGATATTTTCTTTTATGATTATTGCAGCTCCTGCATGCGCTGTTCCATCAGGGTGGTTGCTATAGTATACATTGTATCCCTTAATTTTAATCATTCTTGAGTTAGTCATATGTGATTCGGAGATCAAAAGATTGTCTATTTTGTATATGTATGTAATATGGAATGTATATTTATGAATAATTCAACTTCCTGCTTATTCGGAGATAAGCCATTTATATTCCACGTAGCAATCCAAAGTAGCACAAATAGCAAGTACCAAGTAATTTTAGTTTTGTTAGATTTTTAGAATAACAAATCGTGGGAGATTGTACTGTGTTTTATATGTATGGTGAATAAGGTCACCAAAGTTGGTAGACGGGGGACAGTTCTCCTATGCTGTCAACAGCCACATGATGGGAAATAACTGTATAAATTAATAAATAGGTAGTATACTAGAGACTTAGCAATAAAAAAATATAAGAAGCTTGGTATTAAATTATTGTAAAATCGCCTGTCTGAACTGGGAGTCCACTTCCTATAGAAAAAAAATTGGTCCCTAATATGCTAAATATTTAAATTACTTTCTCTTTGTACGGCATTACGATGGGGCATTCTGTACACAATGGAAGGAGCGTATTTGCGATAATAGCCAATATAGAATAATTTCGGGGAAGGAATAAAGGTTTATTATCTTAGGGCTACGTAATAAAATCTCTCGTTATAATGCGGAACGCCCCTAAAGAGCAGCGGGTAGCATATTGTTAATATTTTCCTGAAAAAAATATCCCAACTACATACATTATTGAGGACAATTCACATAATGGCTAGCGTACTTACACTCCCCAACCGCGGGACAAGGGCCTGTAATCACATGGCGAATACGGAACAAATGTAAAGAAGCTTTATATCTTTTCGCATAGAGTAGATACTTCTTTGGGGATAAATATATTTTAGTTCCACGATAAAATATTTGATAGTACCAACCTTTTTCAAGTAGGAGACCAGTTTTATAATAATGCATATAAATATTCATTAAAACCATAATTAATAATAATAATAGAAATATTTATACACTCACACCTATTTAATTATCTATCACAAAGTATGAATCATTAAGAGCTTGTGTCATGGATACTAGATAACGTAGAAATAATAATAATAATATCTGTATAAATATTATAAATATAGATACTAAATAAACATATAAACATCCATCACTCGTGAACAAATGCACTCATCATACAAACATTTGCTCCCACCGGGATTTAAACCCGGGACCCCTGACCGAGTAGTCCAGCAACGTAACGTATAGCAACGGGCACAACAACACTCACGCGTTGTTGTTTTGACACGTAATTGTGACACGTACCTACCTATATTCTTCTTCTTTTTTGGTTGATGGCGTTGTCTTTGATTTCGCCAGAATCCAGTTTTTAGCTCAGATTTAATTCTTGTGATTTATCTCATATGTCGATGGCCACTGACTCTGCTTATTTATTACGGATTGTGAAAGTACAATGCGTACATAAAAAGGCTAACCAACGTGTTAAACCGAGTGGCTGTTGAAATTTCTGAAAAAGAGACGGACACAAATATATATACACTTGTTAGTATGTTAGGGCAGACGAACAAATACTTATAATCTTATGTTAGTTTTTGTTATGTAATCACATAGAACATTAATAAATGGAGTGTTTACGTAACACAGGAGAGATTTAAAATTAATGGGTTTAGGGATATCACTGGGAAGAACATTGTATAGGGATGTAGGGTTCTTGGGGCATTCGAAAAATATGTGGTCAGTGGTTCCTTCGTCCAAGCCGCACTCGCATAATGAGCTATCCTTAACCCTGATTTTGGCCAAATGTACAGGAGTGCAAGCATGACCTAGCCTTAAGCGACATATGGTAGAAGTGCATGATTTTGAAGCCTGTTTGTATTTAAAAAACCATGGTTTAACAGGAATGGAGTTTTGTATATCTGCATAATGCTTTCCTACACCACGGCTAGACAATTTCCACTGCGCGTCCCAAGAAAACATCAGCTGTCGCTTTGCCAAAGAGATTAGGTCCTGAGCAAAAGCTTTAAAGTTATTAAGGCAGCCAAGAACAGTGGCATCCTTTGCAATAAGATCTACAGTCTCATTACCAAGTATTCCTGAGTGTGACGGAATCCAGGCCAACGATATTTTTATGCCATGAAGATGGCATTGGTAGAGTATACTCCTGATCTTTAAAATTATTGGAAATTTGGAACCACTACGTAGGGGGTTAGATAAGATTGCCTCAAGGCAGCTCTTAGAATCCGATAAAATTATTGTTTTATCGAGCTTATGAGACTCGACATACAAAAGAGCCTCAAGAATAGCTGTGGCTTCTCCAGTGAAAACAGAGGATGCGGGAGGGCATTTAAAATTTAAAATTATTTTATATTTTGGGATCCAAACGGCACAGCCTACGCATTCGTCGTCAGACAACTTTGAGGCATCGGTATAAATCACAAGCCAATCATTCCATTTTTTATTAATGATTGATTGTAAACGAGTTTCCGCATCAGGACAACCCTTACAGATACCCAGATCCAGGACAATGTCTGGTTGATAAGTAAGAGAACGAAAAGGGGTCTCAAATAGGGGGTTTAGGGTACATTGATATACTGGGCAGGGAAGTCTGATGAACTTAAGGAAACTGTTAAATAAACATGGATAAGATTTGTGGAGCCAATATTTATCAAAAGAAATAAATTCCGATAGTTGGTGTAATTTGCCAATAAGAGGATGAGTAGAGTTTTGGATGATTTTGAAAAAGAACCTATCTGCAAGGTATTGTCTTCTAATAGAAAGGGGGGGATCCGAACACTCAACCTGGAGAGCGTTAATAGGAGATGATTTCATAGCTCCAATGATAATCCGTAAGCATCTGGACTGCATCTTATCTAGTGAATTTAAAGATATTTTTAAGCAGGGTTCCAATAAAAAGGATCCGTAGTCCAAATGACTACGAATTAATGCGTTATATAAAATTTTCTGAGAAAACGGATGAGCTCCCCACCAGGCTCCAGATAAGGATCGTAAAATGTTGATATTTTTCTCACATTTACTGGTTACATGCGAGATGTGGTGAAAACCTGACATTCTAGAGTCAAATACGATTCCCAAAAATCTGACTCCATCTTTTATGGGGATGGGCCGACCAAAACATTCAATAGAAACATCTGGAACACTTCTCGCACGGGAAAAAACTACGACGCTACTTTTTTCGATAGAAAGAGATAATCCATGTTCTAATAGCCAGTCATTCAGGTAAGAAAGAGCAGAATTGAGACGGGATGATGCAGTCTCGACATCTGTTTCGGAAATATACAATGCCAGATCATCGGCATATTGTAAAACATTACAAAATGAGTTCACAGATAGCTCAAGGTCACAAGTATAGAGGCTGTAAAGTAAAGGGCTTAGGACTGACCCCTGGGGTAAGCCCTTCCAAACTGTTCTTGGGGGTAAAAGTGAGTTATTGACACTGATTTGTATCGATCTTGAAGAGAGAAGATTGAATATTAAATTAACTAGCCTCACAGGGATACTCAGATTGAGCAATTTCTGCCTGAGTATAGGAAGCAGCACGTTGTCATAAGCAGATGACACGTCTAAAAATACCCCAATTACGTTCTCTCGTTTGGAAAGACCTATCCATATGTCAGTACAGAAAATACTTAAGCTATCCATGGTACTCATGCCTTTCCGAAAACCAAACTGACTCTTAGCAAGTAATCCCCTTTTCTCCACAATCCATTCGAGACGATTTTTAATAAGATGCTCAAGAATTTTGGCCATAGTACAGGAAAGTGCAATGGGTCTATAACCATTAGGATCATTACTAAGTTTGCCAGGCTTTAATATAGGGATGATTATTTGGGATTTCCATTCTTCCGGGGGGATTCCCGAAAGGTAGATATTATTAATGATGTTAAGGAAAAAATCTTTACATGTGGGACTACAGTTTACAATAAATGAGTACGGTATCCCATCAGCTCCTGGGGATGAATCTTTGAGACCATCTAGAACAGACAGCAATTCGTCATTGGAAAATGGAGCCTCAAAGTCGTTGGATAAAAGACTAGAGACAGGTTGACAGATGGATACTTCACAGTGGGTGGGGACGGATGGAGGAGCGAGTTTGAGGCAAAATGATTCCAACCATTCCGAAGTGTCATTAGAAGAAATATTCCCAGTGCCTGATATGGAGCCTCTAAATCTTCTAATATTCTGCCAAACCATGGATGGAGGGGATCTCGGAGAAAGAGCCTCACAAAACCTGTTCCAGCCCAATTTCTTTTTTCCTGCTAGAATTTGTGTTGTCCTAGCCGCAGCTGCTCGGAATTTTATATAATTGCTGTCTGACATAGCCCTCGCATATGTCAATTCAGCCTCCTTCCTCTCTCTGCAAACCATAGAACACTCCGAGTCCCACCAAGGAAGGGATGGAGGTTTTCCTTTGAATATGTTTTTTGTGGGGAGTGCTTTATCGGCTGCAGACAGAAGAGAATTCCTAAAATCAACATAAACAGAGTGTACATTGTCTGCAGTCACTGCGGGAAGAAGTTTGATCTCATCATCCAATACTGCACAGAACACTGACCAGTCAGCCTTTGACAGGTTATATTTTAATCGCGGGCGAGGTATATCCTGAATATTAGGGCGACAGTTATCCATCATTGAGATGACGATAGGAAAGTGGTCACTGCCATGGCAGACAGGGAGAATTGTCCAGGACAAAAGGGAGGAAATACAGGCGGAGCTTAGAGACAAATCAACTGCACTCTTCAAATTTTGAGTTGGATAAACCCTGCGGGTAGGGGAACCGTCATTTAATAAACACAGATTGAAATTATCACAAATTTCCAGTAAGCGAGATGATAGATGATCACAATAGTAGGAACCCCAAGAGGTGTGGTGAATATTAAAATCACCCAAGACAATAAGAGGTGGAGAAATAGATGATAAAATATTTGAAAATTCTAACAGGGAAGAAAAATTTGGGTGAGGGATATAAATTGAAAGGAAAGTAATATTTAAAGTTTTGATTGCAATAGCATTAATTTCTTCGCTATGAGAAGGAAGAGGAATTTGATTAAAAGTGATTGATCGTCTAACAAAAAGGGCAGATCCTGCATGCCCGTCAGTTCTGTCATCCCGGAGACATGAATAGCCTGGTAAACGGAAATGAGAACCAGGCTTAAGACGCATCTCCTGGACAGCAAAAATGACAGGTGAGAATTTATTAACAAGAAAAATAAATTCATTTTTTTTGTTTTTACTGCTCCGACAGTTCCATTGGAGGATTGGAGCCATTGGGACTACCAAAGGTACTGAGCTGAGACAGTTGTTGTCGGACATTGTGCGGTAATTCGACATCACTAAACCTACCAAGAAGGTTAATAGAAGTGGATAGTAGCAATGGTATGAGTTGGTCATCAGAAGAAGCAGAAGATAAATTAGATATAGCACAGCCATTGGCAAGTTGTGATCTTGGGGTGGAAACAATGTCCATATGGGCGTGTCGGTCATAACCAGGGCCAGAGGCCGGTTTAGGAGAGTGCCTGGGAGTGAATACAGTTTGACGGTAGGATGTAGTTGGAAGAGAGTTGTCAACAATTTGAGCAGTTTGAACAGGCAGAGGGGGAGATTGCTGATTAATCTGTGACCTCGCTGTGTCAGCAAATGATTTTCTGACCTGTGGAAATCTGACAGAAGCTTCAGAGTATGAAATACTTTCCTGCGACATGACTACTTTTATCTGCTTTTGTCTAGATTGTTCAGGGCAAGTGGGATCTGTAGCTTTATGCTGACCAGAGCAAAACAGACAGGTAGGGACGTCACGAGTGCAGGAAGAGCTTTCATGAGGTTGGGCACAGATAGAGCAGCGGGGTTGAGATCTGCATTGTGTTTGTATGTGTCCAAATCTGCAGCATTTGTTGCACTGAATTGTTGGAAGGACATATGTTTCCACTGGTAGAGAGGTATAAAAACAATATACATGAGGTGGGAGTTTTTGTCCTGAAAAGGTAAGAACAACTGTCTGAGTAGGGACCCAAGACGGAGCACCATCTTTAAAAGTTTTCCTATTTAGCCTACGGGCTCTAATGATTGGTCCATAACCATTTGGGATTTCCATTGCCTGCACTACCTCTTCTAAGGTCCACTCAGTAGGGACTTGGCGAACTATTCCCATTCTAGTTACACTGTAACTTGGAATTATTGCTTCATATTTGGCTGGGGAAAGGGCAGGGTGATCTAAGAAAGCATTAACATCATTGCTGTTTTTAAATTCTACAGAAATACGGTTTCTCCCAATGCGCTTAACACCATCCAGTTTTACATTTTTTATTTTATTCCTGAATAAAAAGTGGCCAAATTTGATTGGATGCAAAACAGTGCCAGCAGAAGGGTCAGATGTAAGTTTGTTTATGTGGACAATGTAAGGTCCGGAGTCTTGCTCTGAATATTTAACTTTATTATTCACAAACTGTGGACTGATGTATGTGGATTGGATTGTCGGTGTTATTTGGTTTAAATTTGTTTTTTTTGTCGGGTTTAATGGTTCCTGATCTGAAAGTCCTCGTTTTCTGGGAAGCTGTGTATTAGAATCAATTTCCATATTCACAGGAGTGGAAAAAAGAGGAGGAGATGATTGAGCGCGTGGCTCATCGTCTCCTCCCCCGGGATCGGGGGGATCCAACATCCCACAACACAAGGAAAATTAAGCGACTACTTACCTTTTTTTTTTGTTAAAACTACTACTTTCTAAAATAAAAACAAAAAGAAAATATCAACAGGTTAACTACGGTGTAAAATTCACTAAAAAATGCAAAAATTCAAAGGACGCCTTGTATCAAACACTCAACCAAAAGCAGAGTCCTACTCCCTACCTATATTAAAATGCTGTTATTGATCAGAGTTAAAATGACATGTAACTTGACAATTAAATAATTTGTAAATGTCATTACAAGTTGAAAAGTCCATTTATACATCATTTACTTAATGAGCTTTTTGATGTTTATTTTTTACTATCGACTATTTTGGCTGGTGGAGTAGTCAGTGACCCTGTCTATTGAAACAGCTGTTCTGAGTTCGGGTCACGGTGGGGGCTGATCTTTTCTTTGTGTGATGAACACGGACATTAATTGACATGGCGAATTGTGCGTGTCTTACGTGTATTATACGTGTATTTAAATATTTACAATCGCGTGAAGCTGATGGATGCAGGCAGCACAGGACCGATTGGCTTACAGATCCTTATGAGAGGCCTATGCCCAGCGAGCGTTTCTCTGCTAATATGATGATGATGATGAAGTATGTTTATCCGTTATTCAGTGTCCATTGCACAAACTTTTTTTGATGCTGAATTCGATCAATATGAGACTTAAGAAGTGTTTTGAAGACTACAATTTTTAGTTACGTAGATGCCTACAAGATTCACTGGAGTCTGCTGTTAGGTATGGAATGATCCGAGATTAAAGAAAATTTAACTGGTATTTTGTTACATAAAGTCTAGGAAACTTGGAAATGAAATGTTATCACTTTTTAATAATACATTGTAAAATAATTTTGATAAACCATGAATACCTTTGAATCCTTTCGCAGTACATGTGTTCTCTCCTTCCTATAACATGGGCTCCATCAAAAGAGGCGTGAAAAGGCACGTCTTAGACCGGCAAGGTGGGTGCGGCTATAGCAGTGTATTGGGCTGCACTAGCCATTTTGGCATATGGACTCTTCTTACCGCTTCACATCACGTGATGTTGAGTCCTTTGCCTTGTTTTTTAGAAAAAAAAAAACTGTTTATAAATATATATTCTGCAAAAAAAGCGAACAAGTAACACATGTTTTTCAAACAAATTACCACTCTTCGAAACGCGCAAAATACTAAATTATTTAGTATTTCATACAGTATTTTCGTAATTATTTTGTTATTGCGTAACAGGCGCCTGCCAGTGCTGGCACTGATAAATATTATATTCACCTTACCAAGTTTTATACTTATTCGATTTTCTTTTATGGCATTAGCCGAGCAAAAAGCTATTTCGTGTTGTTTTCCGTACCTACTGAAAACTCAATATCGAAGAAAACTTTATTCGGAAAGCAGGTACTTAAAAATTCGTGCCATGTCCCAAATTCCCCTTGTTCACAATTTATTGGCATCCTCTCGGAGAGAACAAGTAATATGATCGATAAGGGTAAACAGTACCAAAAGGTTTCTTTGGTCGTCGCAAATTGATCGCGACCATTTCAACGTGACCTATGATAAATGTTGCAAATCTAAGAAGACACTTTGAGCCGTGGTGAAATGCGGGCTATTATTATTTTGGATGTTTGATAAAGTTTCGTTTATATTGTATATTGTCCACTAGCCTCAGGAAAATCTTGTGTGGTTACGACGCTGATGAAATAATCTTCTTCTTAGTTTTTGTTATCAAAACAAAGTTTATAGCATTTCCTCAATACAATTTTGTGGTTTATTATGACTTAAATACCATAAAAACTTAAGTAGATATGTAGGTACATGCGTGTACTTTGATGCAGCAGAGTTTAATTAAGCAGACCTTAGAAAAGTCGACTGCAAGCTGACGGCATATTCGATATCGTAAGTATATAAATTGCACCCAAACTGTATTTTTGCAGTCCTGAAGTAGATCGACTGAACAAACCCTTAAGAACGAGTAATTGAAAAACAATTGAATTAATTTAATTCATAAATATATTTCAATAAAATCCACAAGCGAAATGAATTTTGCACGAAATAGTATCCAATAACAGGAAAAGAATCGTAAAGATAAAGAAGTTCTGTCATATAAGGTCTACACATCACTGAACTGTGTCAGTAGATAATTTTTAATGAAAATATAGGTATAATCTACTAAGGGTGCTACATATAACTACAAAAGCTAAATACATGAACCGTTTTAATATTTATGAGGTGCTAAAAGGTTTACCTGATTACACGGGCCGATGAAAATATCGATTTAATTAAACTAAGCCGGTTTGCGATGTGGTGAATCTACAGTAAATCAGTTGAACGGATTTTGAAATGATTTTAAGTTGGTAAGCTTACCTCAGAAATTGCGCATGTCGTATATAATGAAGTTCCGTAATGTATGATCTAATACAAATGTGTCACAAGAGGATGGTGGTTGATTTTTCTGGCAAGTTTGACATTATTATATACCCCTGAAGATAAATAGAATACAAAGAGATCTAAGTCCTAACGGATGTGCATATGTAGGCATATGGAGCTTTCGAATAACAAAACAATGCTAGGTTCAATGCTGACTATTTATATGAAATTAATCGCCTAAATTCATGATGTGCAGTTTGTATGTCTTTGTATTTAATTGTTGTTAACGTCTAAGCCGCAAGGGTTTTACACAATGTAAGTTAATTATTTTGTAGTTAGTGCACTGTTCTGTGTAGACGAAGAATCCTACAATACTGAAACTATTTACTTGCTCCGCATTGTGAATAAATCGCGCCATATCTACTTTGGATTGCTGAACCCCTGGTCTTAATAGGCTGAGTCTGATAATAGTAATGCCAGTTAATTACATTTCTAAGCTGAACCCATTATCCCACTATTTCTATTTTAAATAGCTTTCCAATAGTGCACACTTCTGCAAATGGGACTGATAGTCCTGGAAGACTATTAGGACTTAAGTTCTTTCTATTTAACCTATACAAGAAAAGAAACAACACCGTGGAAACGTTTCATCGTGATTGTCTTTAATATTAAATATTTCACCAGGAACCTGTGAAATACATTATTTGAAGCTTTGTTTTTTTATAAATTTTATTTCAACCAAAGGTTAGATAAGACGTTCATGATGACATCATGGCTTTTCATCTAAAGTTCATTTCAATAAAACAAAACGAATTTTGAATGTTTCAAATTATATCAGGGGATCATTACCAGCTGATATACGTCCCACTGCTGGACACAGGCCTTCCTACATAGGATAAACACATGAGGTGTTTTTGATCTATAACACGACCACGCCCAATTTCAGTTAGAGGGTTAAAGCGATTGCAGTTACAACTAGAACAAACGGCTTAACGTGCCTTCCGAGTCACAGAGGAGCTCGAGATTTCAAACTTTGATTTATCCATTATAGGATCGACCACGGCAAGCCACTATGCCACCGATCTCTTCGGGACACCAGGGGATATTCTGTATTAAATTTTGAAACTTTAGAATCTAAAGTTCTAAAGTTTCGATAAGGGTCCTATTTCAATCTGAAGTCGAACATTTTATAGTGACCTATAATGATTTCCACTGATTTCAACAGTGTTGATTCACCATAATGTAACGCACAAGTTTAAAATCTCATTTTGTAGTGGCCTGTGGAATTTCACAGATCCCGCAGCCCACAGCCCACGCAGCCGTGAAACAGCTGTGTTTCGGAATGATGGGAAAGGTAGTAAATGTAATTACTGGGCATTGATGGCATTTCATCTTAGGTCTTAGGATGACAACGCAACTGCAATACCAAGTGATTTTTTCTTGATATTGCAGGTGTCTATAGGCGGCGGTAACCAATTTTACCACCAGGTAGACAGTCCGCTTGTTTGTCGTCTAGTAATAGTATAAAAAAAAATCGGAGAGAAGTAAGACTATTATGAAATACTTATCTACAGTCTCAAGATTCCGAATCGGTTAGCAAAGACTCAGGACACGACTTTGTTATGAAAAATAGTATTTTCTTAGGATAATTATAATATCACCTAACAGTTATAAGATGACTTTATTGATAATACCATAATTATTAGCTAATTGATTTAAAAAAAATATTTAATTTGTTAAATATTTTAATAGAGGTACGAGTTGATTTAATTTCTGAACGTCATGGTATTATAGTCTCGTATAAACTAAAACCTCGACACTTCTAGACATCCAAAGATGAGTGGTCAAATGTTGAACATCCCAAGATACTGAAATAAAATTACTTTTCCTTCTAATAGCGCAAGCATTCCCAGAAGTCAATGACTTCAGTTACAGTTTCTATTGTATGGTAGGTATCAGTAGATATATATTCACTCACACGCATGAAACATAAGCCGTAATTTTTTTCAAACGGATTGCCTTTGTAAAGATATAGAAAGACACAAAAGAGATTTTGTATTGGATACTTGTCTACTGGATAAAGTTAAGTCAAAGGAATATAATCTTCACAGAACGCGAATATAATGTTCCATTTTTAACGAGTGCCTGCCTCGGTACTAGGTTCTTTGAGATATGAAAGAGAGTAAATATTGGAATGTAATAATATAAAGTAATTTAAGATTATTCACAGATAAGTTTATTAGATAGGTTTATTACATTTTGCCGCCACTTACCTAGGTATTTGAGAATTTTGAGACGAATTTAATTTGGTTTCGACTTACTTTTTTGATATTATTTTTTGGTGGAAAAATTCTTGTTAACTTGTTTTATTTTATATTGATGAAATATTGAATAAATTTTCCTTTTTACTACAACGTTAGGCGACTAATTAAAGTAGGTCAGTGCAAATGATGCCCTTAATTCTCTCCGATAACAGCGTTGTGTATGAGTTATGAGAGAAATATAAGAGCCTCTGTCCACTACACCATCTCATACCATGATCGTGACGTAAGCCTTATCGGCATAAGCAAAAGAAGAACATCAGTAAAAACATAAAAGAGCGCCCATTATCTATGACAGAATCGACATCACCTTTCCGCGCTCCTAAAAGCATTCACCAAGTTCAAGAATTCAAATACATACGTTATTTACACCACACCACTCCTGGTATTTTCTACACCTTTGAATAGCAAAGAAAGCGTTTTTTTTTTTTTAAATATGATCTCAATTTGACAAACTCGACAATTTTTTATACCTATAAAATGTATATTGATAATGTTTATTACGTTTGAGTACGTTTTAACTGTCAAACCAAGGATACACTTCCTGTCTTGGTTTGACAGTTAAAACTTACTCAAACGATAGATATTGCCACTGATTTAACGTTTGAGCTAGTTTATCTCATATCTTTTAGAGGATGGGAGGCATTGAAATATCTTGCCTTCAGGTGTCTATTGACGATAACTATCTTTTGCTACTTAGCAAACTCTATTTATTTTGGACACTATTTTGCAAATTATCAAAATATAAGTAGGTATCTTATTTTGTCGTATTATATACTTACAATTTCAAGTATTTGCCTTTTAGAAGTTGATAACGTAAGTTGACTAAAATTTTAGCAATGAACTAAATTTAAAGTGAATATTAGTGTAAGCATCTTTAACTTAACACGTCCTGGTACTTATAACTTTCGGGTATAAAAGAGAGTGGAAAACTTGTATAATAAATTCAGTTGTACTTAGCGAAGGCGGTAAAAGGCACTTGCATTAAGCACCATGCAAAACTAACACAAGCAAACTTAAAAGAAAATTGTATAGGCTCTTAAAACTTTCCTCAATTCGTAGAATTCATTACAATGATGACATTTAGATTAAATTACGAAGTCGCTTAAAACAATTAGGCGGAAAAAGAAACCTTTGGACGTAATGAATGTTTTGATGAGCAGTTTTTGTTGAAAAGTTTTCAACGTAATGCTATTTTGACGAGAAAAAGATATCTCGTTTGGCTGAGTTATTTTTTTAATATTCCCCTCATTTTTTGCTGGTTGATTTTGAGAGAAACTCGTGCGTTTCTCAGAAACTAATATTATTGTTGGAAAATTAAGTAGAAATAAGTTTTAACATATTCCAATTAAACGATTATTTTTGTGCAGTTTTTATTTAATCGACCAAACAAAGTGAAACTAAAATAAAAAATATTGTTTTTCTCAAAGAAACTCTTTCGAATCTTCACAATTCACAAATCGTTTATTATATATATATTACAAATAAATCAAAATTGTGAATAAAAATAAAAATAAACTAATTAATTTACCATTCAATCTGTCATATCTGAATTTACACCGGCTCCTAAAGTTGAACATTCGAGAAGACTCCGGCAACAAACTCGTGTAGTCACTCTCTTTAAATATTTAATAAAGAAATATAATATAGGCACCTACTACTGTTGTCCCATACATTTTGTATGAAATTTACTTGAATTGACTTACTATGGGTCTCCTCGGAAAATGAAAGATATTGCAACTGATATGTTTATGCGTTTGTACAAAAAAATATTTTCTAGACTTTGAAGTTTTCGGTTTCGCAGAGTAGGCCCCTAATTCTTACCACAGATTAGTGATGTATCTACGATAGTTCTCACACTGTTCGCAATGACAATCTTAAGCTATCGATTTGATATCATTGAATGATGACGGTTAGTATTGTCTTATAATTTCGCGAGCACTAGACATTTGAAATAAAACCACTTTGGATGTGACATTATTATTATACACCTGACGTTTCGATAACTTTACAGCTTTACAGCGATCGTGGACACGGGAAGACTAAAGATGCCAATAAATTGTCTTTGATAAGTAACTTCTAGCGAGCTAAATCCGCTAAAGTTTTTTTTGAAATGATAACGGTTGTTACTAAGCCAGCGACGGACATAGAGTAAATAGCAAATTAAAAATTTGGTCCCCATAAATCGCTGCCATTTTCGTGATTGACATTGGAGTTAGACAATCAGCCCCTTTGACCTTACACTTGACAGTTCATTAGAGTACACGTCCTATGTGGTTGGTGTGTTGCGCATGTAGTACTAGGTGTAAAGGCATGAAACTGGAAACAACGAAATTACTGAGTCAGATGTAGTTTAGGTAGAGAGGCAAAGGACGCGTGCTCAAACGCCGTTGGACACTACGCACTGTTTGCCCGCTATTCAACGATTGGTAGCATATTAGTGGACGCATTGAATTGTATGTTAACGTCACAAAATCTGCAATATCTAATATATAAAATTCTCGTGTCACAAATTTAGTACCATACTCCTCTGAAACGGCTTGACCGATTTTCATGAAATTTTATATGTATATTGTATATTCAGTAGGTCTGAGAATCGGCTACTATCTATTTTCTTTTTTGGACAATTTTTTTTATGGCAAAGCAACATTTGCGGGGTCAGCTAGTTTCATATAAGATTTTCATACAAATTTAGATTACGCCTGGACATGAGGCGGCCCATGTTTATGGAGGAAAGCAGAATTTCTAGACTAGACAAAGGTAGGTGTAATAATAGACTGATATTAGACGTGTCACACGTTCGTTCCGGACCAGAAAAAAAACGTAATTAAAAATTTAACTATAGCTCAATCGGTGTGTTTGGCGGGATTTTGTAGTGTCTGTCAAGATTTTTATTACAATAACAAAAAATTGTGTCGGAGCGAACTTTATGTTATAAAAGTGGCGTAGTTTTATAAAATAAGTGTTTGTGTTGACGTGCAACTAAAAGATTGTTAAAATAAAAGTGATTATGGTGCAAAATACGATGAGAATTTTTTGTGGTTATCCACCTCATCAAGTAGCATCATATGGAGACTGTCATCATATATTTCGTATCAAATACTCCCAAGATGCATTTAAATGTGTTACGCCAGCATTTTAATGCAATGAATGGAGAAATAACTAAATACTAAAGAGATGGCTGTATAGGCACAAGTACCCTTAGCCTTCCCATTACTGGGAGAATGAACAAAAAAAATATAGATCAATCGGAAAAAGACTAGGAAAGTGAGCATTTTGTTTTGAATTTAGAACATTTGAAATCAAGCTGGTGTTCATGCATACCCGATCAACTCTCGCAGTTTACGAGTTATCTTGATTGAAGATTTCACAATTTACTTAATTTAATTAACTAGGTATCAAGAATCTTAGTTGCAGTAGGTATTACCTTCAATGCTTAAGTTAAATTAAAAATTAGTATACGTCCCTTTAATGCTTATAAAAATGTACGCTAAGAATTCAACCACGAATCGTTTAGATCATTATCAGAATTTCTTTACGATGTCTTTTGTCAGAAATTTCTTTTGATATCTGCACTCAAAGTGAAATTCGTTTGAAAAGTCATTGTCTTAATTCCCTTCTCCTAATTCTCTTTACAAAGCCCTTAAATTGTATAAAAACGTCCCGCCTGCCCCCGCCTTCCTCGTGCGGACCACATTAAAAGTCGGCGACTGTTTTCACGAATTTAAATTCAAAGGCAAACATTTTCGCAATTTAAAATCGCGCTAACTCGACAAAAAGTTGACTTGCGTCACAAAATTTTCCACAAAATTGTAAACAAAATAAGCGGGCGACAGTAACAAAAGAGAAAGAATTTAATATCCACCGCGGCATGCGGTATGCTTGTAACAATTTGTTTTCTTCTCGAGAGCATTTTATTGTTCCTTTTTTTACTGAAACAATATCTCGGTAGACATCTGAGAAATGTATCTAACAGTAAAATACCGCGAATATGTGGCAAGTAAGATACCTATATTTTTTTAAATAATAAATAGATGTTATCGTTATCTGTATACATATCACATAACACAAATGTGCCCGCATGGAATGCGAAAGCGCATTATTGTCTTGCCCACACACGAGCGAAATTCGCTGTCACTAAATATCAATTAACATCATAAAACATTTCATTTATAATAATTAATACTATTATTTGACAAGTGTCGGCAGCACATCAAGCGTAACAGTATACATAACCCTAGTAAACGCTATGTATAGCTATCAGAAAGAAAGCACACCCTCTTCGCTATTGATTCAACTTCAACCATCTTTTAGAATTTGACCAATAGCAGAACTTGTCAGAATGCTTCGACCGTTGATTGGTTAAAATTGGTCGAATTGTTTGAGCTGACGCTATTTGAACGCGCAGTTTAGTCTAATTTCTATGACATCGCATTTTTTAAGTATGAAGTTGGGGCTCAAGCTTAGAAGATTTTTTTTTGTATCTGTGGTATTTAAAAGTTGATTATAGGAAAAGGATGTCCATTTTGTATTGAGACATGAATTGTATGGCTCGACCTAATATTATGTGTTCAAACTATTGAATAAGAAATCACAAAATCAACTTTGACTGCTTGTTTACTTTATTTGTAGATAAATGTTAGTTTCTTTGAAAAAAATATCCAAGTAATATACGAAATGGCCACGCACTTGGATGGAATGAAAATAAAATAGTAGCACTACACAAATAGGTAGATAATTATATGAAAATCCGACCGAATATCGGTAAGTTAGAATGCCTACTTTTGTTCTACTGTTTACAAGAGAACAGGACACACCAACCTATATTTTAAATAAACTGCGCTTTTCTTCGTGTTTTTGAATGTAAATATTCAAATGAACGCCATTTAAGTGTATAAAAGTATTTTGCTTCATTTATTTTTTTACCTTTAAACGAAACAGGTTTTGGTCAATGTCATTTGATTTTCTTCAACTTCTAAGTTTCTAACAAAATAAAAAGTATTTGGTTATGAGACTTCCTTGCTAAACTAATTAACTTATCAAGGTTACCTACGTTAATTAGTTTGATTATTTGGTATACATATACCAACTAATCATATTTGTAAATGATTCCACCTACTCTAATGTTTTGTAATTAAAAACATCTTTATATTAAGTAGCTGATATTCTGAAAGACTCAATCCAGTTTATATATGAACAGGTTCACTTAATAAAACAAATATTACTTTGCAGGTGGCGGGCAGACCATATATTTTTGGTTTTTAAATATGAGATGAAGATCCAGGCTGTTTAAGAGGCTACAAGATAGTGTGTTGATGTGTGGTGTGTTTGTTCACATAATTCTTGTTATTAGTGAATTCCATACCTATGTCTGTGAAATAACTAAGTAACCACAAACCAGACAAGAGATATTCTATTGTTGAGTGGATGCCAGTGTCAAAATTTATGTTATTTTATTAGATATTAACCCGTCAAGCATGAGATTCCAGACACAATTGATTCTTCCATTGTCATCGCCCCCCGGTGGTATATCGCCGCTTGACCGATATTAAAAGCTTCAGACATAAATATTTTTTTTTTAAAAAAGTATATAAATGACCACCACATAGAGGTTAGGGTAAGTTTCAGTTTATAATGTTATGACTGACTTCGAAAAAAATGAAAGGTTATTGAAGATATTTTTTTTAAGATACTTAGTTCAACATTTGGGCTTAGCAATAGTGAGCACTTTTAAATCAATATATTAGCAACCAGAGACATAATTACATTAGTTTTTAGTTTTTACTGGGGTGATAAGATCAACAGGGCCTAGTAAAAATACTAATAACACCACCACATTACAAAGTAGGTTAGGAAGAGTTGTCCTTAGAGGTACCTATACCTAGCTCTGCCTGGACAACTGTAATATTCACATGTGCATTGCAATTGTTCAGCAACAGCAGTGTTCCAAGTTCCTACATGATATTAGTGTAACTGTCATGACCTGTAAATTCAAATGCTTACCAGTAATAGTAAGGCTATCCAATTATCTATGTGATTTTTATGATAAGAAATTGATATAATTTCAAAGAGCAATGGTGTTAATTCACCCAAATCATTATTTTCTGAGCCCAAATTATAATAAAATATAGTTTCTAAACCTAAGTCTTTTATCATATTTTCTCCTATTACTATTGTTGTTTATTATTATTTAAATTCAAGATGAAAAACCTTACTTCTTATTGCAATGGTTATTTGTTATTTGATTTAGAATGGTGTTCAAAATTTAATAATACATCTTAGGCAATTTTATAGGTTAGGTAGTAATATTTCTCACATCACAGGAATGGTTTTTCTATACCTGTAAAGTATCAGATTCCAGACACAACTGATTTTTCAATTGTTGTAGCCCTCCAGAGGGATAATGCCGTTTGACAGATTAATAACTAGCATAAAACAAAAAAATGTTTAACTCTACTAGTAAAAGAGAGATTTCTGAAAGTTATAATGTTCTACATATAATTTTGGATTTCATTAAATAATTATAGAAAAGAATAAGGGAGGAAAAATGATGCCAAAAATACTAATATCTACCTACAAAACTGCATATACTACCTACCTACTTAACTGCATATTGTTATAATTATTTCCATTTAAATATTA
Organism: Nymphula nitidulata; assembly: GCA_947347705.1. Lineage (NCBI taxonomy): Eukaryota > Metazoa > Arthropoda > Insecta > Lepidoptera > Crambidae > Nymphula > Nymphula nitidulata. The sequence goes on along the minus strand of OX374626.1, from coordinate 14,152,714 downwards.
GGCACCTAAGTTATTCATAAAATTACTCTAGGCCTACAGATTACTTTTTAGTTTTTATCGCCCCCGACCCTAAAAGAAGGGTTTTTTATGTGTCTGTCTTGGTATCTGTAAGTTTGTCTGTGCCATCGTCAGCCATGCAATTTTTTTTGTTAGAAAGGTAATGTGGTCGAGATGGTTCTGGACTTTGAATTATGAAGATCTGTTCAGGCGTTTGATGATAATCTTTCACAGATTCGATTATTTTGAAATTTGGTGTACTCTTACTTTAGTGATATTTCAAAGACAAGGCTGAGGGTAAATTAAAATTTTAATTTAATATTGCTAACTTTTCAATAAACATGTTAAATAAATTTTGACTCTCTTTCTTATTTCTTACACATTCCCAATTAGACCTGATTGCTCTCAAATAAAGAATTTCTTTTATCTGTCAAATCATGGATTGCAAAAACAATTGGTTTTTAGTTTTGTCCAAAAAAAAATGTATTTTTAAGTAATTTTATTGTCATGATTCAACCCTTACTTGTACTGAGGTTAAAAGAGTTCACCTCAGAGAAGTAGATGGAAGTAGCAGTTTCAGAATGTTAATGAAGTATTTGGCTGAATCATGATTCAGTCAAATACTTCATTAACATTCTGATCAATTTGAATTGCAATAATACACTTATGGCTTATAAAATTACTAATCCAAATGTTTTTACATTCAAGAGACAGCACTTCACCATTTCACCTGTAATTTTAGTTTTATAATGCTACTTTTAGTTATTTATCTTATCACAATAATTTGAGACCAGTGGCACAGAAGAACTAGTAGCGACCATTGTCTAGGAATTATTGTTGAGTCTCTTTGATTACTCACTGAACAAAGCTGTTAGCTTCTTAAACCAGTCATATTAACAACCTATAAAAATATACAGCTTTGGAATTTGTTATTATCACCTTGAATATCATAGCATAGCAGAATATTTTAAAACTAAGTGTTTCTGGTGTATGTAAGTAAGGTCGCCATAGCTCTTGGAGATATACTTATGGTAGCCTGGTACTTCAGATTGGAAATATACATTTATTAAGTGTCAATAGATCAAATGAATTAACGGATTGAATTACTTTCTCCAGTGCTCATGGGGTGTAGCATCAGGCCGATCAGTCTACCTGTCTGTCTGTGTGTGTCTACTTAAAATCTTCTTTGCACCCTTAGCTTAAAAAACTTGTATTAAAATTTGAATCCAACTTCTATTATTTCCCTACTATTATTTTATTTCAATTAATTTTACAATCCCTACACATAATCATCATGTCAGATAAGAGATACCCACTGCTGAGCTTAAGCAATTGGCAAGGACCTCCAAACCGATCGGTCTTGCACTGCCTACACATGAGAATAATTTTGAATCTTAAAATTACAAATCGATTCTAAGTAGGTAAGTATGATGATCTTGAAAAAGACTGAACATTTTTTGTTAGAAAAGTACCTAGGTATAATTGTGTGAAAAATGTTTCAACTAGAAAAAAATGTCTCCCCCCCCCCCCAATTGTGTGAAAAATGTTTCAACTAGAAAAAAGTGTCTCCCCCCCCCCCCCCCGCGCCTGCGCTCATAGCATGGCAAACTCCCGGGGGGAGTGAATAAAAGATCTCTCTTCGTCAGAAAGAAATAAAACACATTAATTTGTCTCATAATATGTGGACAGGTGGTGGTGGAGAGAGATTTTGTCCACGGTCCGTTCTACCTTCTACGAGTGCTCGTGGGTCCGAACCCGCGACCTTACCACTGAGCTATAGAGGATTTAACTAAATCCTATGAAGTTATTAAAGATATTCCTTAGATTTATACACAATTAATCTAAGTGATAATCTTTTAAGTTTTTTAGAAGCGTTTACTTAGATGGCCAAAACTTAGACCAGTATATAACTATAAATTTTGAAATGTATTTAAACTATAATCCCCGACTTTACACAATCCTTTCACAAATCCTAACCTAACCTGAGACCATCCATAAACTCTACTAACGCAAATCAAAAAGTACCTAATGTAATGTCATACATAGGCGAATTTGATGCCTACCTTATTGATAAGAATATCATGAGCCATACCTTGATAATTAATAATCGACCTAAAGAATCAGATATAAAGTCGAAATTCCATTAAAAACGTAACCGCATTGCACCTTAAATTATTGTCGTATGGTAATTAAGTAGATAGAAAAGTGTAGCTCAAATTAAAATTGGTCTTTTTACTGTATTTAGAATCTACCCAAGTAAGTATATTAGAAAAAAACAAAGCACAAAGACCTATCTACCACATTGATCTACCATACCTATGATACCTACTTCATATAATTGAAAATTATCCAATTACCTAAGTAAGTATTAGTTCTTTGATAGTTAGTGATTTACACCACCAAATCATTACAATTTTATACATTTACTAGTATACACAGCCATCATAGCTCACAGCCGAAATATAAAATGAAGCTACAATCATTATAATTTCAACTTTAGAGTCATGTAATTAAGCTTCAAAATTGCTTGCGTCACACATCACTGGGTCTAGTAAAATACAATGAATAAATTGAAAAGAAATTAACAACAACCCTGGTCGATAGCGTTACATACTCGTCTTCACTCTTGAGGAACCTGATTCAAATCTCAGAAATTACATTTTTATGTCAATTTATTTTTAACATTAGAATTCACGAAGATTTTGTGAGGTCTATTTTCTTCAAAATTGTTATTTCATATTCTATTCACATTTGTAGAGTAGAATGTTAGGTCTTTATAATATTGTGAATGAGTAGGTAGTTACAGGTATGATAATAGGAGGTAAACGTTATAAATGTTTAGTAAGTAATTAAAATATAAAATTAGAAAAATTTCAGGTCCTGAGGCAGGAGTCGAACCGGCGACCTTTCGCAATCCGGGCGACTGTTCTGACCACTGAGCCACCCAGGACTTGGGTTATCGCTGTGAAATTCTTCTAGTCTATCTGCATTTGCGTTTATGAGCTAACGTCCTCCCTACAATGTCGTAATATTCTATTTTTACTTTCTATTCTGTTCTATTTTTACTTACCAAGTAATTTTTCAAACATTTATAATAATGTTAAAATCAGAAATTAAGGTTATAAATGTTTTTATTTGTTTTATTAACATTAAATAAATGTAGAAAAACAAACCTAAGTAACTAAATGTTTATTCTCATTTCTCTCCATAACAATGGACCATAATAATGACCCGATAATAGAAATATTTTTTAAGTTAATACAATGAATAAATAATGAAGCCTGTATTTTAATAGGTTTATTATTAGTTGATTGAAATAACGAAGAACGCTGAGCAGCATTGGTAAATAGGTAGCGTAAATAAAATATCATAACTAGCCATTTCAAGTAGAAAACTTTTTGTTATAATTAATTAAAGCAATGGTCATATCCGTACTTTAATTTTAAATCAAGTTGAAACAACGAAGCGAAGAGAGTAGACCTCGTACGTAGCTAGCTGTAGCTATAGCTACCTATAAACCTACACATATTTAGTCGGAGGCTATAACGAAGAAATACAAATTTTAATAGTCGTCGCGCTCGCGTTCAAGGCCATCTGCGAGTATTGTAGGTACAGAGTACTTGAGAGAGAGAGCCGTTAGAAAGAGGCGCTGAGAGACATATGTTTATCCTTTGCGCACAAATATTCTGTGCGTTGCGCTCTAGGTTCAAGGACAAACTGTTACGCTTGACGTGCTGCCGACTGTACATGTTTCGATACCTCGCTTGATTTATTGAATCTTTTTTTATTCAACCAGATAACACGCAACCTGACGAGCCACCTGGTAGTAAGTGCTTACCGTCGCCTATAGACACTTGCAATAACAAGGAAAAACTCACTTAGTTTTGCAGGTTCGCTTTCGCCAAATCACGAGAGTTATCAAGGAGTTTTAGCGGTTATTCCCAGGGCCAATTTAGACGCTGGACGAGTGCCGTGCACTGCTTAGCTAGCGGCAGGTAGGTCCATCAATGGGTTTCTCTTAGTAAAAAAGGTGCATTTTCATCTCAGATGAAATGCCCAGTAAAAAATTACACTGGCACCTTTCCCTTCAATCGGAAACACAGCGAACTGCTTTACAACTGAAATAAAAAGAAGAAGAAAGAGTGTTTGGCGTGATTTCGTGGTGTCAGTCACGATTTTTATTACAATAAGTAGGTAATTGAAAATTGTGTCTGAGCGAACTTTGTGTTCTGAAATTGGTGTAGTTTTATGAACCAAGTGTTTATGTTGACGTACAACTAAAATATTATTAGAATAATAGTGTAAATGGTGTAAAAGACGATGAGAACCTTTTTGTGGTTATCCACCTCATCAAATAGCATCATGTGGAGACTGTCATCATATACTTCGCGTCAAATACTCCCAAGATGCAATGAAATGTGTAACACCAGCATTTTAATGCGATAATTGAAAATATAAAGAAATACCTAAGACATGGCTGTATTCGCATTTGTTCCCTTTGCCTTCCCATTATAGGGAGAGTAAACCAAAAAAAGGAAGATTTTGTGGTGTCAGTCAAGATTTTTATTAAAATAATTATAAATTATGTCGGAGCAAACTATGTGTTATAAAATTAGTGAATTTTTATAAATCATGAGTTTGTATTGACGTGCAACTAAAAGAAGCACGTCAACATAAACTCATGAATTAGAATGAAAGTGATTATGGTGTGAAATACGACGTCAATTTTTTTTGGTTATCCACCTCATCAAGTAGCATCATATGGAGACTGTCATCATATATTTCATGTCAAATACTCCCAAGATGAATTAAAATGTGTTACGCCAGCATTTTAATGCAATAAATGAAGAACTAACTAAAGAACTAACTAAATACTGAAGACAGGGCTGTATGGGCATTAGTACCCCTTGCCTTCCTATTACAGGGAGAATGAATTTAAAAAAAGGAAGAAGAAGAAATCTTCCTTCATTATTTTTTTATAATAGAGTGGTACAATGAGTACCTAATTGTATTACGAATTCTGTGGTCCATAATAACACTGAAAAGAATAGAATATTAATTCCAAAAAAAAAACTAAATTGCTTTAGGTATAATATTTTACTAGGATGAAATACCAAACTTTTTCTTTCGTGTAATCTAGTGAATTTCTTCATGTTGTTCTTTATCACCAGTACAACTTGAATCCCATTCCAGAGCTATTATTAGAATATTCAAATCCAATTCTAGAATCCAAGTCTAGACTCGGCGTTCTAATCCTCGTGCTTAGTCATCCGTAGATATTGCACGTAGAGAATTTCATAATGACATATCGGTTTTCTGCAATACAAGAAGTAGGTATTATAGATAGATGACTAGTTTATTACATGCTTGAGTTGCTGAGATATTCAAACTTAATATCTGGATTTTTAAAATAAACTTCGACAAAAAGTCACATAATTATATAATAAGATATTATATCCTGTTAAAAATTATAAAGCTTTTACAACAGTTATCAATAGTAGATACAAAACTATGCCCATAAACGTGTACCTACAGCGTTTTGTTGTTTAATTTTGTCAGAAGTTGAAATACACACCATTTGAATTTATTACATATTTATTCAGGTATTATATTAGGTTAGGGAAAAAGTCTTTGCGCATTATAGTATGTATGAACTTGTAATAAAATCTCTTTGGCTGTACTATTTGTATCTGGCTGGTTTTAGTATCATTAAAAGTTTAGATTTTAAAAAAGATAATTCCAAATTCAAATTAGGAAAATGTGTGTTATTCATTTGTTTTTCGTACTGTCAAGATGAGTGAATGTAATGAAGAAATTCGATACATTTAAAATTTTTACTACAAAAAAGGTAAAAATGCAACGCAAGCCGTGAAAAAAAATTGTCATGTTTATGGACCTAGTGCAGTGTCTGTGAGAGTAGCACAAATTTGGTTTAAGCGTTTTCAACCCGGAAATTTTGACGTCAAAGATGCACGTCGCTCTGGTCGCCCTATTACGGATAAAATTGATGCCATTTTTGAAAAACTGGAGCAAAATCGGCATATCAGTAGTTACAACGTAGCTGAAGAACTGGGAATTGACCACAAAACAGTTTTGGCGCATTTAAAAAAAATTGGTACACAAGAAAGCTTGATATTTGGGTACCCCACGAGTTCACTGAAAGAAACCTAATAAACTGTGTACTCATTTGTGATTCTTTATTACGACGTAATGAAACCGAACCATTTTTAAAGAAGCTGATAACTGGTGATGAAAAGTGGATCACGTACGACAAGAACGTGCGAAAAAGGTCGTGGTCAAAGGCCGGTCAGGCTTCACAGACTGTGGCGAAACCCGGGTTAACTCGCAACAAGGTGATGCTGTGTGTGTGGTGGGATTGGAAGGGCATTATTCATTATGAGCTGTTACCACCAGGCAACTCTACTGCGAACAACTGATGAGATTAAAGTAAGAAGTTGAGAGAAAGCGGCCGGAATTAATCAACAGAAGGGGTGTGGTTTTTCATCATGATAACGCTAGACCTCACACATCTTTAGCCACTCATCACAAATTAAGAGACTTTGGCTAGGAGGTGTTAATGCATCCGCCGTATAGTCCTGACCTTGCACCTTCAGATTTCCACCTGTTTCGCTCTCTTCAGAATTCTCTAAGCAGTGTCAGGTTAACATCACGAGAGGACTGCCAAAACCACTTGTCGCGGTATTTTGATCAGAAGCCCCAAAATTTCTATAGCAATGGGATCATGTCCCTACCTACAAGATGGCAAAAAGTTATCGAACAAAATGGTACCTACCTACATACTTTAGTTAAATGTAAATGAAGTATATTAAAAAATGTTTTGAATTTTCTTACAAAATGCGATGAATTTTTCCCCAACCTATTTTTTATATTTTTACTGTTATATTTTTCATATTTGATACATTTAAATTTATATAATTAAATTACATTTAAGTGTTCCGATTCAATACGATATAATTGTTTGAGCTTATGTAGATGTCGCAGTCGTCGGCGCATCGTTTGACCAGATGGCTCAACGTCATGTCAGCCGTCTGGTTTAAATTAGCCATTCGATTGGACGCCTAGGCAGGTCGTTTAAATCGAAGAGCTTCTGTGACTATTTCAGTGATTGGTTCATTTATTATAACCACTTACCAAAACTATGACGGTTAGAAGTGGTCATAAAAAATAACCTTGAATCTACCAAAACTCTTCAGTACAAGATGATCTATCCAATACGCCAAATCGTTAAACGTTAAGTGAGTCTAGTTCAATTAACTATCGGCCTAGGCATACAATTGGATGCCGGCGTTTAATCAACGGGCTAGCCATCCAGTTAAGCGGCTAATTTAATCAGACGGCTGCGACAGTTGCGACACAGACATCGATAGCTTAATATGAAATTGAAATGAATTATTTATGATAAACATTATTTGATTCAATTGTTGACGATAAATAAGTAACACGTAATAGCTGCGTTAATAGTACTACCTCTGAGAAGCGAGTATATTAAAAACAACCTTCATTATACCAAACAGTATAATGAAGGTTGCTTGTTTATTGAATTTTTTTTACAATGTAAATATGCACGTATGTGATGTTGTCTGAAAGTCTGTTACAAAGTCGCATTTATAGTTGTTCATTCGTATCTTGTTTCATATATACTCTCAATTTGCATCCTAAGTAAAAGTTAGGAAATAAATAAGGCTTTTGGGTAAACAAGTTTTAGTTAGAAACTTTTATTCATTCTGATAGGTGATTAGTTGAGTATCTTTTATCAACAAATTTTTTGCTCGCTATCTAAGTATAAGACTCTCGTATGAATAATGTTTTTAAAATTTTCAATAATAATCTGGGATCCAAAATTAACACAATTGTCTTTGCTAGTAAAGCAATAAATAACTGTATTTAAATAAAAGCATGATATAGTCCAATATATTAAAGCAATCAATTGTAGGTAGAACCCCATCAAAGGAAAAGAAAAATTTATGTAATATTAATACACCGCACTAATTTTTAGATAAATAAATAGGATATCACTTCGTAGGGTTTTCGACCGACTTCAAAAAAGTAGGAGGTTCTGTATTCCACTATCGTAGATACATATATCATTAATAATTCATTCCACTGAATGTATTTTTTTTCTATGTTCATCGTCTTTCTGTCAATTGTGAACCGATTTTCAAAATTCTTTTTTATTCGATTTAATATTTTGTAAGGGCGTTGAAATGTTCCTTTTATTTGATAATTAAGGCTATTCAAAATTTATTTTACTCTGCATTGCGTCTTCAAAAGACAGTAATTTTATCCGCAGTTTCTCAACCAGATAAGTAAATAGAACAATTTACATCCATAGTACGTGAAGTTTCAACTTTAAATTGGGCTTATTTAAGTTTGCTAGTGAAGTTAGGCGCAAGTTGCGTACGTTAAAACTTGATTTACGAAACTGAAGTAGGTTTCTATGAAGTCTTGTGAGATTGCCCCTTTTTGGATTTTCTTTTCAAAATGCCAGTTGATGTTAGGAAAATTTAAATATTTAATGAGATTCCGCCTCGCAAGCTGAATAATTTAAAAAATAAACATAATTAATTTTACTAAATTTAAAAAAATACCCATACCTGATTACGTGTCACCGTCAATTACGGATTAGTAATATCATAAACTTTAGTAAATTAACAAAACGCTACTAATCATCATTAGTAGGTACTGTAATCACATTTTAATGGTTTTGATGAGTTATTCGTCATCTCGCCCGACAAAAACTGGCCCGATAGGGCGACTTGGCACCTTTAAAATTAACCTAATATTTTTGTCGTCAACTCGCCCGACCATAAAATGTGAGGTAACGACCATAAAAATGTATAGTCAACTACTCAGTAGCTTTATTTTAAGATTTAATACAATATGCTTTTAAACGCCTACTTTATTGTGAAAATTACAAATAAAAACAGCAAACGTTGAAAAAATATATGCTCCATGGAGTATCAAAACCATTAAAATGTGACTAAAAAGCTTTTCTCACCTTAACTGGAAGTTTAAAAATACTTGCAAAAGTATTCCTTCGGATCATTAAAGGTGTTAACTTCAATGAGTGGTGAGATAAACGTTGCTATAAAAACGTTGGAAAAAGAAAAGAAAGCGGTGAAGAAATTAGCAGGTTATACCTAGTGCTCCGGTGGCGTAATGGTAATCGCGGCTGCCCGGAAATCAGGAGACGTGGGTTCGAGTCCAGCCTGGTATTTATATTTTTCATCGTTTTCTTTCTTTATTCGTAATTTTTAGTACATATAACTACCCTAAGTATAACTTTGTCAGACTTCGTCTGCTTTATTGTAAAACGAGTTTTTAGTGGTTAAACTAAGGTTGTCTCATTTTGGTTAAAAGGTTGTCTTGTGGGTACATAATACGGCACCACAGCAAGTGTGACAGTGGTTCTACGAAAGCAACCTCTATTACGAGGAGTAACAAAGGCGTTCTCAAGGTCAAAAAGTAAATTTTTATAATGGTAAAAGAATTTCTACGATCTCTATATGTATGTATACAAAGTAGATAGTGTATATAATCAGAGTCATAAGATGTTGCTGTACAAAGTTATATTGATGTCGGTTTAGTTAGCTTCGCCACCATGATCAAAGCTGAAAAGCAACTCGCTTCTCGCAGATTCAGGACAACGAAAAAAAGAGGCAGAAATTTTGAATTATATCTAAATATTAATTTTTTTACTGCAACTTATTTTTTCTTTATAATAACTATAAAATTTACAGAAATATGCCTCAAAAAATTTACGACTGTATAAATAATTAATAAACTCAATTCTGTTTGCACTATCAGCAAAGAGATTTGAGTTAAGCCAAAAAATACCCATGTGATTTAGAAATCGCAGTATAAGAGATTTTAAGAAAGGTATTTATTACATTAAATACATATTACTAAACCATCAAAAAGTCTGCGGAATGTGTTTGGGCTCATAAGAATAGTGTCAAGGAGATGGTGTTTGATTGATGATTAAATTTAATGAGGCCGGGGGTTAATGAAAATTTTTAATATGATATTTTTTAGTTACTTATCGATTTTATTTAACTGCTGTGCCAAATTAGTTTAGTATATTAATATAGAGTAGTTTCAAGTTGATATATTCTTCATAATAATATTTGATGGGTAGGTATCAATCTGTGGTATGGTATATCTCAGATCCAAATACTAAACATTAAGGTAACTATGCCATTTCAACGTTTTCTTTATGTGTTTGTTTAGGCAGAGGCTTTCATCATTTACTTATTATTGGATTGACAAAGAAAACAATAATGTTTGGGGAATTCAAGGGTGGGCGAATGGAGGGCCGAGCGATTGACCCGTGAAGTGTAAATAGACTTGTATTTTTGTAACTTATTCGTACAGTTCATACTGTAGTATTTTAATACTAAATAAACTGAGTAAGTATGCAAATAAAATCAAGTAAGAATGAAAAGATTTCATTCTGAATGAAACAATAATTTAGCTATTCAACATACAAAAATATCTTGTAATATTTCTTTACTTATACTTCTAAACTTTCTTGCAATATCTTTTTATATCGCAGTAAATCCAACTGCTAAACCCGAGAAAGCATGAAGATAAAATGTTTAGGTGAATTCTAGACTTTTTTGAGAACCGCTACCAACTTTTCTTTCCAATCATAAATCAAATAATTTAGACGTTTATCTCTGCTTTTGTTCGATCCTACCCAGCTTTTTCTTTGTGCGTAAAATGTTAACAAATATTACAAATTTTATTAATGTTAAAAATTAAATCTAAAAATAAAAAGCTCTTTGAAATGTTGTTGGATCTGAAGTAGACGAAAGAGGATGAATATAACTTTTGAAAACGCTTTTAAAAAAAGAGAATGCTCCAATTTTTAAATAAGTATTCGAAACACGAGTAAAGCGGTTTCATTGCTGAATCGAAGTACAGTTAACAAGCAGTAATCATTGTAGGGCGGGGGAATAGAGACAAATGTCGTATCGGTTGCAGATTTACAGCGCGGCTCGTGCCATCTGGCGGCCCAATTTATGACTTTAATCAGACCGTCAGGCGTCGCTGTACCGAGTTGGTTCGAACCTAGCATAGGTCAGCCTCGGTGTTTATTGATTGGGACATCGCTTTAGGAATTGTCAATGAGTGTTTTAGCGCGTCATATTGAGCATTAAACTTGTGGCATTAAGGTTCACTTTAAACGACCTATATGAGTATGATAGCTGAATTGGCTTTTGGTGCGGTTTTGCCTTTGCTGAATTTGGTTTGTGGCGAGCTGTCCCCCGACAATAGTCTGTTTTATAAAACTAAACGAACCCTTTAATTTCAAAGAAATCCTCGAAATGTAAAAAAATACTTATTTTCTTTGTTACGCGGAGACAAATTATGATTTCAAAATAAGCTTATAAGATAAAAGTAAGTAAAACGATTTTCGACCAAATGAAACATTGGAGTAACGTCGAAATGCAATTGATATAGGTAATAGGTCAGCAGATACAGAGGAGAACGTGATATCGACGATGTAAAAAAGTTCCAAAGAAAATAGTCGAAAAGTTTTCGGTTAAATGAAATTCGGTCGAAAATTTTTCGTTCTTATGATAATCAATACTACTTATGTGATCATCTAAGTACAGAAATAAAAAACCACTTCAAATTACTAAAAAGGAAAAATAATTAAATTTAAGCAAATGCTATTTTATAAAAAGGTATTTTTTGGAGTAGGTGCTGCATTTTCTATTATTTCTGGATACTGCTTGCAGTAGGTACCTACGTATTTAATTTTCTTATTTGTATTTGAATTTGAGGGTAGGGTAGGTATTAAATCACGATACCTATGGAGGAACAGCACGGAAATATCGAACTCGAATATGTACTCTATCGAATAACAAAGAAGTCTGAAAATCGGTCCACAATCGACATATTCCCTGGGGAATAAACTTAAAATTCAATTGTTTTTAAAAATGAGAAAAGCACGCGTAGTAGGGTGCATGAGCGGCGTACGTGGTGGGTGCCGGGTTCTGCCGCAGCAGACGCGGCCGTAATAAGGAATTTGGGCCATAACACCACCACGCTGGCCCAGTGAGCGGTTGCACTAACACTGGTTGTTAGTGCAACCGCTTTAACGCATTATTGGAGATATACTCGCTCATGACTATAGTATTGACGTATTTGCTAACCGCTATTAGGTATGTATGAAAGCTCTGAATATAATTTAATCTGATCGATCTATGAATGGCATTTATTGACATTTATAACTTTAGTGAGACTTCCTTTATTATTTTTTATATTCTTTGTTTCGTTTTACCATTTACATTTGTATATTTGACATTATACTGTATTCGTATAGATTCGTTTAACATAAATATTGTAATTGGCTGCTAGTTTGACATAATTTATTATTTGAAATTGTTACTACTAAGTCCTTTGAAATGGGTTTATAATTTTGACATACTGGTGTTTTGGGTTGACTGTAAGTCACCAACGGCTTAACGTGCCTTCCGAATCACGGAGGAGCTCGAGACCGCAAATTGGTTGATCCATCCCGAGATCTACCATGGTGAAAGTTGCTTTGCTGTCGTAATCGAAACCCAGCGATCAAACCACTACGCCACCGAGCTCCTAATATACACCGTCAGAGCTTTTGACGAAATCGAAATGCTGGCACAAGAGGGACTCTTCTCCTGTCAACCTAACGCTTGATTTTTTTGTAACAAACAATAATAATAACAATGTATATTTTAGTTTATCAACTAACAATAGCAGTCTAACGTTATACGCAGTTAAGCCAACAATACAAAATCACAATAGAAATTTTCTCCTTTATTTCACGTTACTTATTGAAAGCGATAAGCACAATGGCTGTTAGGCATAAATATTGTTAACTTATCGTCTAAAAGATCTATGGGGTAGGTGCGAGGGCCACGTATCGTTCTCATGACAGTTATTACTTTCTTTATACGTAATCTCCAACGAAATTCTATTTACTGGCAACATTGTTGACAGTAACGTAAAAATATCGTACGTGGGAGAAAATTGTTCAAATACGCAAGTATTTATGAACTGCGTATTCAGGTAAGTGCCTATGGAGTTTATGGTGTATGCGACCTTTTTGTAGAAAAAGCTTCGGTGTCACAGATTACGGGGGTGTTGTCAAGTACTCGTGACCTAGATTCATATCTGATTTTCTTTTATAGCGTACTTCTTTTGTGTCTCTTATGTTAGATGCTTATGGAACGCATATTCAGGGTGGTACCGTCAATACGACAATAAATTAAACGTGAGCTATATTAGTTCATAGAAATGGTTTGCCACTTTCAAAAACATCTTATTCACTTGATAATTTTATGATATTTCTATGAAATAATGCATCCAATGTTATATTTTTTCATACAAATGTCATGAAATTATCAAATGAATGAGATGTTTTTGAAGTGGCAAACTTGTCGTATTGACAGCACCACCCTGTATATAGAAGCTAATTCTAAACGAAATTAACTTGCAGCAGCAGTTAGTCTACGAGTAAAAAGATATAAAATATCAAACTTTTTTCTTAAATTCGAAATCAGCCCGCGGTTAATTTAATTTTACTGTTACTAAGTTTCCCATTCACCACCACACCGGGCCGGTGTTATGGCTGAAACTCCTCTAGTGTTTTTCCCATGTACGAAGACTTGAGCCCAGTAGTGGGACGTATATAGGCTAATAATGATGATTGTTACTTAGTACGCCTATGTTTATTACTAAATAGTGACCGCGTTCGTCGGTGATCGCCCGCAGCTGCGCCCCTGTGGTTATCGGATATTGCGCCAAAAGGTAGGCTCTGTCCTATCGATGTGTGATCTAGGTATACCAAATTTCATCTAAATGGGTTCAGCGGCTTAGGATAGAAAACGTAGCAGACAGACAAAGTAGCTTTCGCATTTATAATATTACCTATATACTTCGTAGTTTCACCCAAGTAATTTATTTATAGATGAAGTTCGCAGTATCATTTGCAAAACTAATAAAAGACACTAAGTAGCTGGCTTCTCGAAGTTCACGATGTGTGAAATGTCCCAGTTGCAATTAGCCTTTATTGAATAGAAACTTCCCTAGGGTAAGATAGTTTGATTACATTTTAATCAATAGGTATTTACACCGCGTCCCACGCCGGCAGACGTCGTAAACACAGCTCATAAAATTGGGACAAAGTAACAGATTATCCCGTTTTATTACTTACTATAACAATTTCATTCGTGTTTGGTTTCTTACAAAAAAAAATCTTGTCCATTTTGATTGGGAATTATTTTGTTTACAACTTTCAAGAAAATAAGGTTAGACAGTTCCAAAGAAACTTCCTTTTTAAAAACATGGGTCCTTCAAAAGAAGCATGATGTAGGCCGGCATCGGCATGTAGGTACTAACGTGCTATGCTACACTAAATGTCTTTGCATATGAAAATTTGACTCATATGCCGATTTCGCCGTCCTTCTCATAAAATAAATATGCAGATAAAATACAGAGAAAAAACTTAGACCCACCGCAAATATATTTCAGATTTTTGATAATATTAAAGCGTAGGCCACACCGCCAGCGAGCGGGCGGGCGAAGCGAGAGAAGGAAACTATACAAACTACGCGGAATATTGGCGAGCTTAATTATGGGGTTCACACCAAAAACTACGAACGGGCCAGCGAGCGTGCGAGTCAGCTAGGCGGGCGGGCGAAGCTATTCGAAAGACAAGCGTCGACTAGACCGAAAAACGTAGTCGAAACGGGGAGGACGGGCGAACTAACTGGGCGAGCGGGCCGGCGGGCGAGCGAGCTAGCGAACCGGGCGCGCCTAACGAGGTAAACGAGTAGCTTCGCTGGAATCGTTGGATATTTCATTCTCTTCGTTCGCATCGCTGACGTAGCTTAGCTCTGTAGTTCGCGGTGTGAACTAAAGTATGAAAGGAGGTGAAACGATGATTGCCCGCCCAGCTAGCTTACCCGCTCGCTGTTGGTGTGGCCTGCGCTTTATTGGTACAATATTATTTTTTATATCATTTATTTTAAAATGGACTATTCTTACTGCTTATCATAGGGTAGTGTTGAGTCATTTGCCGTGCTTCGCATAAAATAAACAATGTTTAAAACACAGAGAAAAAACTATATATTTCAGATTTTTGGTAATAGGTAAAACAAAATTGTATTGAAGGTGGTGTCATCAAAGTTTTTGAAGAAAGAAGTTTTAACGAAGCAATCGTATAAGCCTCACGATTATTAACATGCAGCCCGATTTCCACTCAGCGCAATATGTGCACCAAGATGGCTTTAAAAGTGCTTTATTTTTCAAACTTTATTGCAGAAATGAGTTATTGGTTTGCAGCGAGGATTCATTGCTGTGCAAGAGAAGGCGCCCTAGTATTGTAAGTTATGGTTGTAACACCCACCATTTATCTTCATAATATATAAAGATGCTTTACAAGATTTGATCGATCGTTGTAGTTCGTACCACATAATTATTAGGAAGACTCCTCGTTATGTTTCTTTCATTTAGAAGGTTTCCAATTGTAGAATTAACAAACATAACAATCTTGGTAGCAAAACCAAAAACTAAATATTTTAATCAAAAGCAATTATGTAACCATAGGTTGAAAATTATATAAAGCACGTATCTATTACACACATACATAGATTTGTTTATCTTAATCATCACTTGAATAGTAGTTATAATATTAAAAGTCACATGAAATCATAATACGATACATTTTACACCCACATCAAACACCACATTCATTTTTCATATATATTTTTTCTTTGTGAACCGATTTTTTTTATGTCGCGCCTACACTCTGGTAGAGAATGCTAAAATAGTCTCCGAGGAAAAAGTCCGAATGGATGTTTAGCAAAGCGTTAATTTTAAACCCTAAACAATGAAACTTATTTACTCAAGAAGTTATCGGTCACATAACTTCAATACAAATGTAATAGTTAAATCATAAATTCAGACTTTACAAGCGATAAATTGAGGGAAGTTTTATTTGTAAATATTATGTCTACTTTGAAAATTACAGTTTAGATGTCAATAATCGATATTTTAATAGCTTCGCGCTAATTACTACATTAAGTAGATAAGTCAAAGAAGAATAAATTGAAAGGTGGAGGTGGCTAGAGCAGTCTCTATTCTGCACCAGCTGTCTTCGCTTATGGACTCTCCTTACTGCTTCACATCAGGTGGAGTTGGGTCAATTGCCGTGCTTTGTATATAAAAAAATGTTGGTCATAATAACTCAAAGGGATAATTACCTAAGCAGATATATTTCAAATACTTTAGGATGCTATCTGAAATTGTTGCGTTTCGTAATTAGAACTTATATTAGTAAACTAACAAATAAATATTAACCTCAGGAATCTAGAGACAGCCCCTAGAATAATGACAAGGACATTAACCTTTCACCCCTTACCAGCTCGTCAACGTTTACACACAATATAATGTCTATTGTGTCAGATATGTACTTCACAGATTCCAAAGCGATTGAAGAGGATGAACAATTTCAGTGCTGGTTTGGACTCTAATTCTTGGCACATTTAACATAAATTCGCAAAGCTGTACACGACGCAGAAACTCGGCGCACAATTATTATGACGTAATAATTTATATATCGTGGTCACGACTTCCAGCGTACCTCGCATCACAAGAAGGAGAGAGTAATTATAGTTACTAAATTACGTAGCCATGGTCTACTAAATTTTGAATTTAATTGAATTAAAGTACCTAGATGTCATTACATTTTAGTGCCGCTTTTACGATCCATTCAGAGTGAAATAAACATTCTGAGGAGTGTCTTCATTCAGGAAAGCCCTAAACTATTCCTCATAACGCTAATGGTGAATATAAACTTTATAAAAATCGTAAACATGACAATAAAAAAATGTACTTAATAAAATCTTAATGCTTTCATAACAGAGTCAATACTACTGCTGATTGCAGTTTGTCAGAAAATAAATTGATAATCGGTGTCAACAAGAAAATATATGGACGACAGGTGACGTTACATCGTTCACTAACGTTTCTAAACTAGATTATTTTTCAGCACTTTAAACTATGTATAGACTGAGATTTTAACATATTTTAATGGCACTTTACATATGCCAAAGTTCAGTCATCTGCCATGTAATTTAACAATTCTAAAAGATACTAATAATATCTTCAATAAGGATATATTGTATTATTTCCTTGTTTATTTAAATAAAATAACCTATCTAAAATTTAGTTTTGGAGACTGTATTCTTAATGGGCACGATTGTAAACAAAGTTTTCTTTTTATGTTTTTATATATATTTTTAACTCTTTAATGTAAAATTAAACTAATACACAGCTTGTCTACCTGTGTATTAGTTTAATTTTTCATAACATCGTCCATAATTTATACCTACATTCGATGTTCAGGATAGCGTAACGATGTGCGTTGGCCATTTCCGCTGGGAGTGTGGTGAGGGAGTAATGAACGGAAACTGACCGGAAGCCTAATCAGTTGACGTCACTAATTCGGATAGTCACTGTAGATGAGCAGACGCTCACTGGGCGTGCTCCTAATTGTAGGAAAAAGATACCCTTCTTTTTTCAGTAATGTATGTGCCTCCGTATTCATTTATTTTATTTTGTATATATCATTTTTTAGAACAACTTACAAAATATACACCTTATCTATTTGGTACGTTATTCTGACTCGTGCGGGAGTGTTGCCTTATTTACAAGTTGCCACGACATGCTTAAAAAAAGGAACCAATTTATCAGATTGGTGGAAATTTGAAACATTAATATAAAAAAAAAAAAAGATTAATATAAAAAAAAAATACATAATCCATATTTACATTTCTGATATTTCATCAATTCCTATCATTTATAATCAGTTAACGCAGTCAAAGTCCCTGTCTTATAACTAAATATAAGTCTACAGTAGGAGATCCTATTTTCCAACTGTCGGTATATACGGTTTCAATTTGATACACACATTCCGTCGTGCTTTGACGTACCGCAATAAAAAGTGACAGATAAAGAGTTTCCGTTATTGGAAAGTTTTCCGACAGTTCGGAATAAGTATGCTGGGGGGAAAGAAAAGCAAGCATCGATAGCAAAATAAAGATTCTTTATTCTTGAATCTGGAAACAGCTTAGACCACATAGAAAATAAGGTGATCCAAGTTATCTATTTTGTTGTCCTTCTCTGATACTAAATTTGAGTTATCTGCCGCTTTTACATTGTATTTCGATAAATAATAGACTGACCTATTTTGTTCGTGATGTGCATTAATATAAAGCTTATTAAAATTAAAACGGATATTTTGGCAACGTCAGTGATGCTAGTTTTACATGTTCTTTTCTTGTCGAATTCTTATGAATTATGGTTATTTTAGTCAAATTATTTTATAGGCATGTGTCATATGTTGAACAGTTTTTAAGCGAATTATAAAAGTTTCAGCATCATATTTTTAGTTGTTTAAATATTATTGAGATTGACTTATTTTATTGGAATTATTCTTGTATTGGTAGTAAGTACTTCAATCATGAATACTGTTTGTTACATCAAGACATAAACAATTTAATTGTTAAAATGTTTAATCTTATAAGGTATTACGATTTTAGGACACATTTTCATGTCTCAAATTATTTGAATAAAGTAAAAAGGGTTGTTTCGTTTTTGTACACGTGGTCGGTGATCGTTCGATGACGTTACTTGTTTGTCACTGTTTATAAAAAGCGTGGGCTCCGGCCTAGTCGGGACATTCTTTGTCGAGCCCTCGGACCGAGCACAGCGCCAGTTAAGTATTACTTGTGTTTTGTTTAAAATGTGAATATAATACAGTAAGAATATTGTTAGCTTATAGATTAAAAAGGTGGCGTAAGGATGAGGATGGAGGGGTTGGAGGTTGCATCCTCCCGGGGCTCAATGGGCTCCGGTTGTGTTTGTATCGGCTCACATAGTGAAACTCATTGAAAGGTGTTATTTCAATGTGATTGAGGATGATAATCCTTTTCTTTCAATATAAATTATATGGTTTCCTTTCTATGGCTTTGTAAAGTGAAAATGGTATTTATTCTGTGATATTGCTAAATATCTGATAATTTCCGTGTAAGTTACTATTGAATAACATAAAAATGCATTTATGCTTTATTAAATAGTGATCACTGTCAAATAAATGAGTTTTCCTTTATACTTTGATTTTATTTGTTCCATGTACTTGAATTGCTACTCATATACATCTACATCCCCACCATGTTTCTGACATCAGAAGTGGGATTGCCCTGGCTTTTTTTTTAATTGTATGTATTTTCCAGCGCCAGCAGCGTAAGGAGTTTCAATTCCTGTGAGATGTTGCGACTCTGCGAAGCGATGCCCAGAGTCATGCGAAATATCAAGCATAGGTACCCACTTATGCTTAAGGATGAACTATGCGATGTTTTTCAACAGAACAGTATGTAAAAATAAGATGTTTCTTAGATGAGTTATATTTATTGTGAAAATAGTGAAATGGTGTTAAATTCCTTATCTATGTTTTTGCTTCTGCGGCTCGTTCGTGACAAAATCGTTAAATGACAACGATTACTCGTATAACGTTTGAATGTTACAGTACTTTTCGTTTTTAATATCTACCTACACTTATTTATTTCAATTATTATCAACAAAATTACTTGAAGAATTTTCTAATGTTTGATTTGTAGTGTCATCCTTAACTCCTTAATTGATAATACACCCAAAGGAGGATGATGGTTTTTGCCCCAACCCAAGCATGACGTCTAAAAAAAAAATATTTTCCAATAATTCCTCTTACTTTAAAGAATATTGCGATAAGTTAAAGCTAAGGTTTTTTCGACAGTTTAAATAATCTAGAAAAAAAAAATATTTTTCCGGAATTGTAATATAGTGTGAATAGACATCTGTTGGCAAGAGTGTTTTGTTTTATAGAAAACCAATATTTTTTATGTTTTGAAAAGTATTTTAAGGCATTTATTTTCAATAATGAGCAATAATCAAACAGATAATTATATCAACATCAAGTTTAATATCTATAAAGAAAAATACATAATGCAGTTTGGCAGACGACAAAATTCTCTAGTGTTACTATTTTCTAGTTTTATTCTACGAGAATATCTCGAGAACCGTTCCTATAAACAAAAATCGATACTGAGTTACTTATGGATGTGTCAATTTTTTTGGTGGGGGCAAGGCTTCAGACTATGGAGATCATCCTCCGTCGCCTAATCAATTTTTCATTTACTTCAAAGTACCCACGTAATAAATAATAATAATAAAAAAACTAAAAAAGGAAAGTTTAAAGTCAGATTGGCCGAACGTATTCGAAAA
This sequence comes from Nymphula nitidulata, assembly GCA_947347705.1. Classification (NCBI taxonomy): domain Eukaryota; kingdom Metazoa; phylum Arthropoda; class Insecta; order Lepidoptera; family Crambidae; genus Nymphula; species Nymphula nitidulata. The sequence continues at coordinate 14,132,380 of OX374626.1, read as the reverse complement.
GTATACTTATGTTTATGTAGGTACTATTATTTTTCGTTTTCTTGCCCTGTAAGATTATTATTACGTTTCTAGGGTCGATATTAACTATTGAAGTAAAATAAAAATTACTTAGTAATTAAAATAGAAAAAACAAAACAACAAACAATAATGTTAAAATCAAAAATCAAGAATATTTAAAATAAAAATGTCATAACACCTAGTTACAATAATACATAATTTCGCTGGTTTTTCTTTTGCTTTGTACAAGTCTAACCCACTATAGCAGAAAGTGGAGGGGGTTTGACACGTTTAGGCATTAGGTAAATGGGTTTAATTTTTACTTCAGTATATTTCTATATGTACTTATGTTTTTAAACAATCACTATTGATGACAATTAGAGTTATGCTGACTGTTTTTTTGTGCTTTCGAGAGCGAAGTACATGTCAGTATGGCCGTGATAGGTATAATAATTTGAGAATTATTATAACCTTTAAAATTATGTTACAACATAAGTAGGATTTCAATCTAGAGCAAAACCTTATCCATGTTCCTATAATTATCATTGCACTTGTTTGATTGTTATCTGTTTTGTTGTCCAAATAAATAAAATGAAATAAAAACAAAAAAAATCTGATATAACGCTAAAAACATGTATTGTATATAAATAAATTTATAAGAATAACAATAAAATTTACTGACCGATGTAGTCAAATGTACCGATTTAAGACTTGTATAATGATTGTTGTAGTAATTAATTACTTACTGAGTACTTGGTTCATATACTCAAAAATATTGTAGGCACATGTCTACATGCTGAGTGGTAATGAATATTGGAATATTGAATATATTTATACGTGATGGCATCATTCATGAATAATGACTAAAAATAGTTTGGTTTTATATAGCCTTTTAAAAAAAAAGCTGTTTAAAACATTGAATACTGATTAATTTAGTCGAGCCGCAGAATACCCTTGGGGGTAAAGTGACAATTTATTAAAAACCAATTGTCTGTAATCTGTGGCTTGACATATTAATGTGTGCTGTGCCTGTGGTTGTGGCTGGGCCCGTGGTTGTGGCTGGGCCTGTGGTTGTGGCTGGGCCTGTGGTTGTGGCTGTGCCTGTGGCTGTGCCCGTGGCTGTGCCTGTAACTGTGTCTGTAACTGTGTCTGTAACTGTGTCTATGGCTGTGCCTAAGACTGTCTGTGGCTGTGCCTGTCACATTAACTGTGACCTTGATTGTGCCTGTGGCTGTGGCATTGACTGAGTGTGCCTGTGGGGCTACAAAAGACGATTTTGTCCATAGTAATAAAGTAATAGTGTCAAAAAAAAATGTATAATGTATAATAATTATATAAACTCTATAAAGTTTATTGTGTAAGAAAAATACTTTACATGATTTGTTTTAACATCGTTATAATTATGATAGTAAACTTTATAAAAACTGTTATATTATAATAGACTTGTTAAATCCTATTATTGTAAGAAGAAAATGAACATATATTTTTTTTAATATTTGTGTTTCATAAGGAGGTTGTTTTACTATAAAAATTGTACTTCGAGAACGAACTATTAATCAGAATGGCCGTGTCATATGTTGAACAGTTTTTAAGCGAATTATAAAAGTTTCAGCATCATATTTTTAGTTGTTTAAATATTATTGAGATTGACTTATTTTATTGGAATTATTCTTGTATTGGTAGTAAGTACTTCAATCATGATTATTGTTTGTTACATCAAGACAAACAATTTAATTGTTAAAATGTTTAATCTTTTAAGGTATTACGATTTTAGGACACATTTTCATGTCTCAAATTATTTGAATAAAGTAAAAAGGGTTGTTTCGTTTTTGTACACGTGGTCGGTGATCGTTCGATGACGTTACTTGTTTGTCACTGTTTATAAAAAGCGTGGGCTCCGGCCTAGTCGGGACATTCTTTGTCGAGCCCTCGGACCGAGCACAGCGCCAGTTAAGTATTACTTGTGTTTTGTTTAAAATGTGAATATAATACAGTAAGAATATTGTTAGCTTATAGATTAAAAAGGTGGCGTAAGGATGAGGATGGAGGGGTTGGAGGTTGCATCCTCCCGGGGCTCAATGGGCTCCGGTTGTGTTTGTATCGGCTCACATAGTGAAACTCATTGAAAGGTGTTATTTCAATGTGATTGAGGATGATAATCCTTTTCTTTCAATATAAATTATATGGTTTCCTTTCTATGGCTTTGTAAAGTGAAAATGGTATTTATTCTGTGATATTGCTAAATATCTGATAATTTCCGTGTAAGTTACTATTGAATAACATAAAAATGCATTTATGCTTTATTAAATAGTGATCACTGTCAAATAAATGAGTTTTCCTTTATACTTTGATTTTATTTGTTCCATGTACTTGAATTGCTACTCATATACATCTACATCCCCACCATGTTTCTGACACATGCGACAAATTATTTAAATTTTATTCTCTGGCTGCCAATACAACTACTAAATTACTAGGTGGTAGGCCCGTAGACCATGCATGTAGAATTATGTGCCCTTTTACACATAATTATAATAAATAAGTAATCTATAATAAAACCATTTTCTATTCTTTGACATAAGTAGTTTTATTCCTTTATTGAACTATACAAACAGGTTGTATATCCTTACACTCCTCCTCGATTTATAATGTGGAGTGTACTTAAAAACTTAACATAAATACACAAGACACGAAACATTCTAAATCGCTTAATATACAGGACCTAGTATAATACAATAAACACAAAAAAACATAACACACTCCTTACTAAGTACCTCCTGCATCATAATAATTGTCAAATAAAATACTATAAACAAATTAGGTAACAATTCTAATAAAATAATTTCTTAAATTTACAAATTTTCCAACACATAGAGATTTTGTTAATATATCTGCCAAATTATCATTACTACTGACATATTGCACACAAATTTCATTTCTCTTTACTAAATCTTTGATATAATGGTATCTTATATCGATGTGTTTGGTTCTACGACTATTTTCACTGCTTTTGGATATACATATTGCACCTCTGTTATCAACTAATAATTCAGGCGTTAAATTTATCCCAAAATCCAAAGCTATGCCTTTCAAATTAGCTGCCTCACATGCTGCCATTGCTGCGGCAATGTATTCCGCTTCTGCGGTAGAAAGCGCTACACAACTTTGCTTGCGCGAATACCAACCTACTACATTCTTATTAAACAAAACTATACAACCACTTACGCTTTTGCGATCCGTTCTATCTCCTGCCCAATCTGCGTCTGAATAAACTTCAATAACGTTTCTTTCGTCTTTATTTTCCTTGTAAATTAAGCTGTAATTTTTTGGTTCTTTCAAATATCTTACAACTCTCTTAGCATGTTTCCAACATTCTTCATTAGGTTTATCTAGAAACTGTGACAAGTAAGACACTGCAAAACTTATGTCTGGTCTTGTAACTGTCGCTATATACATTAAGCTTCCAATAAGTGCACGATACGGTGCATTAATGATTTGGTCTGTTACTTCAATGTGTAAACCTTTTTCCATTGGTGTTTTTGTACCATTACACTCGGACATTCCAAATTCTTCTAAAATTTTTCCTATCTGTTTTGATTGGCATATTTTCATTTCATTATGACTAAATTCTATCTCCATACCTAAAAACTTTTTGATAAATCCTAAGTCTTTTGCTTTAAATTCTTCAAATAAATACTTCTTTACATTATCAACAGCTATTCTATCTCCCATTAACAAGATATCGTCCACGAATACTACGAGATTTACGTTTTCACCATTATACAAACAACAGTCATGTTCAGATCTTTTCATTCCTTTTTTAATTAAGAAATCATTAAATCTGTCATTCCAACATTTAGGACTTTCTTTTAAGCCGTAAAGACTTCTTCTTAACCTTAAAACTTTATTCTTGTCTAACTCTACCCCTTCTGGTTTCTTAATATAAACCTCATTCTCTAACATTCCATTTAAAAATGCTGTGGGTATGTCCAACTGGTGAATTGGATAATCTTGTTGTACAGCCTGAGCTAAAAACATTCTAATCGTACTCAATCTGGCTACGGGAGAATAATTATTTTGAAAATAATCCTCCTCCTGCACCTGAAAACCTCTTGCAACGAGCCGTGCTTTCTTTAATCCACTCTCTTTCGTTGTAAATATCCATTTGGTATCAATTGCTTTCTTTCCTTTCGGTAACTCCGCTTCTGTCCATGTCTCTAGCTTTTTTAATGAATCTATTTCTTTATCTATTGCACATTTCCATTCAGGATCCTTTACTGCTTCTTTAAAGCTTTTTGGATTATCATTATTTGTAGAAAGTAAGCAATATGCTTCATATACTTGATAATCATCAAAATGTTTAGGTTTTCTAACCCTTCTTCCTGACGATGTAACTTTCTCAAGATCAGTATCATCATCACTAACATCCTCAGTATCTCCACTCGGTTCATCGGTATCTACATCATTTTGTATATTATCCTCCTCTTTTTCTTCAATACAATTCTTTTCAACTTCATTTTCTTTCTGATTATTTGTTTTATATACATAATCGTTTTCATCGAATTTCACATCTCTGGAAATCATTACGCTATCAGTTAAAGGATTCCAAATTCTATAGCCATTCTGAGAATATCCAACCATTCTTCCTTCAATTGCTCTTTCACTCAATTTATCACGTACAGGAACAGTAGTTGCCCATACTTTCGATCCGAAAACTTTTAACCTTCTTAGGTCATTTTTCCCAAAAAGAATCTGTGATGGAGTTCTATTATTTATTGCAGTCGAAGGTGATCTATTTAATTGATATGCTGCGCATTTTATAGCTTCACTCCATAAATACTTTGGAAGATTAGATTCAATTAACAATGTTCTGGCTTTGTTATACAACGTCCTATTCATTCTTTCGCTGACACCATTTGACTGTGGACTATAAGGTGTTGTAGTCTCTAATAATATTCCGTTATCCTTACAAAATTGCTTCATCTTATTACAAGTAAATTCACCGCCGTTATCGCATCTTATCCGTTTAACCTTATTTTCTGTCTGTTTTTCTAAAAGTTTTATATAGTTTATTAAATTATCGGTTGCTTCGCTTTTATATTTCATAGTATACACGACACAAAAATGAGAATAGTCATCAGTAACAGTTTGAAAATAAACTTCGTCTGTATGCGAACTTGGCTTTATTGGACCAGCAATATCTGTATGAAGTAGTTCAGCTATTTGCTTTGATCTAGGTTGAGTCAAACTAACAAAAGGTTGTCTAGTAGCTTTACCTTGCATACATGGACTACAAACGTTTGATGAAAATGGTAATTTTAATAAAGCTAAGCTTCTACGATTAACGTGACCTAAACGCCTATGCCACAAATTTTTATCAACACTACAAGCTACATGACTACTAGTATTTATGGACTGTTGAGTTGTACAAATCTCCGCATTAATAACAAAAAGTTTCCCCTCACAATCAGCCTTTACACTTTTATTTTTACATTTTATAACTACTCCTTTATTCGTAAAATTTACAGAATTACCCATTTTAACCATCTTTTTAACAGAAAGTAAGTTATGTGTCAAATTATTAACTATTAAGGCTTCACAAATCATAGATACCCCTTTGTAATAAAATTTTAACTTACCCTTTTTGTTCGTTTCAATAAAGTCACCATTTGCAACAAATATTTTGATGGGTATATCTAAAATAGTAATATCTGACATATAACATTCATATTCCTTTTTTATTAAGTTATTTGTGCATCCCGAGTCTATAACAAAAGTAATATTAGTGCTATTTGAACTAGACAAAGAAAGATTATGAACAGGTAAATCAACAGACAGAAACGAGAATTTTGCTTCAGCTTCTGCAGCAGTTTCTATAGCGCCTCTTCCACGGCCACGAGATCGCCTACCATACCTCGTTCTCCTATTGCTCCACCGATTCCAGCATGCATTTGCTTTATGCCCTTGCTTGTGACATATGTGACATTTTATAGGTTTGGATTGACCGCTGAAAGAATTCTCTTCCAGTACCTCCACATTGCATTTGCGTTTAATCTCGGCATCCAATAATCTTGCTTTTACAAAATCATACGATATCTCTTTATCAGTACACATAGTCTCAATAGAAGTTATAACATTCTCGTATTCATTCGGTAAAGTGCTCAATAAATAACAAATTTTATCTAAATTTTCTATAGGTGAGCCAGCTGCATCTAATTCTGTTATTATTTTATCAAATTTCAGAAAATGATCTTGAAGATTTCCGGTACATTTCATGTTTAACAACTTCCTTCTTAAATATAATTTATTGACAATACTTTTCCTTTGAAAAGTGTCCTCTAATGTTTGCAACATCTCTTCAGCAAACTTTTTTCCTCTAACTATCTCTAAATATTTGTCGGGAAGACATTGAATTATTAGGTTACGTGCTTTTCTATCGTCTTGTACAAATGTCTTATCATCCTTACTTTTACTTCCCATTACTACATCCAACACATTTTTCTCTTCTAATAACGTTTTAACACGGAATTTCCAATTTCCGAAATTATTCTCTTCAAGTATTGGCAGTACTAGTGAATTCGCCATTTTACGTTATATTCGTTACGTAACCAAATTATTATTATTTATTTAGAATAAATATTACTTACTCATTATTTATTTGCCCATAACCTGTAGAATTATGTGCCCTTTTACACATAATTATAATAAATAAGTAATCTATAATAAAACCATTTTCTATTCTTTGACATAAGTAGTTTTATTCCTTTATTGAACTATACAAACAGGTTGTATATCCTTACAATGCAGGTCATCCGGGTAGACCACCGCCTTTCTTATTTTGGCCGTTTCGCCTTTCTTTATTAGTTGTAAGTGACGGCCAATTAAAGCTAACAGGATATGTAGTCGATTTCAATGTTTAGATTTGTTGTAATTACTTTCTATTATTCAAATATGGTTTTACTGTATTTACTTAATAATGAATGTTTTAAATCATCCCCAAATTTTAAAAAAAATAGTTAAGTCAATTTGAACTTTAATAGGTACAAAAAACATAGTATGGTGATTCCACTTTGCACAAAATACTTCATACAGAACAGCAACTTCATACTTAAAGATCTAATACATAAATAACTGTTTAAACATTTTAAGTTATTTTAAAACAAAAACATAGTTGCTTCGTCAAAGGAGATTGTGACAAACTATCATAGAATATCAGCTCGCCTATAATCGTCAAAGCTAGTTATTGTTTTGTTGGAGTTTATGACCTAAACTAATCTTAACTACGGCCATATATTAAATTATAGATAACCAAAGGAGAAATAGAAGATAAACAGCGGCCAACCCTAATAAATGTTGCTATTTGGAAGATAATTTTATGTAATGAATATTTTACGTAGGAATGGTTTATTTATGGACTTTTTTATGACATGGGTAGCAAGCATACGCCCTGTCCGATGGTAAGCGGTTACCGTAGCCGTTAGACGCTCATAGCACCTTGCGCACTACTCACGTGTTGTCACCGTAGCCAAAGACGCTTGAAGCAATTTGGGAACTACATAATAATATGCGTTATTATCGCAGCCTATAGATAGACGCTCGCAGCACCATGGGCAGGGCACTACTGACGCGTTGTTACCGTAGCCTATAGATGCTCTTAGCACCTTGCGCATTAATCACGCGTTGTCACCGTAGGTTATAGATGCTCGTAGCACCTTAGGCACTACTCACGCGTTGTCACCGTAGCCTCACGCGTTAATAAAGCATGGCAAATGACTCAATATCACCCGATGTGAAGCAGTAAGAAGAGTCCATTTGCGAAGACAGCTAGTGCAATTTGAAACACTGTTTTTAGACGCTTGCCGGCCCATAAGGTGCCTTTTCACACTTTGTCTCAAGGAACCCACGTTATAGAAAAAAGGGAACACAAGTCAACACATGTGATCCCTCCTTCCTATAACGCTTTCCTAGTGCAAATAATTCCAAGTTTTGGAATTACGACAAAGAAACGAGTTACTCAACTTCTTTGTGCGTGATATTGAGGTGGAGCCAGTAAATTGAGGACTCCGAAGACTGGCACACATGCTCCTGAGTAGGAAGGGGGAAGGTGGAATAAGGTCGAAACGCTTCTCGAATAATGTGTGTGTTATAAATAAATAATAAACAGATAAATTATATTTGTCCTATTGCAGGTACACATTAAAATTTAATAGTAGGTAGCCAGAGATGAGAAAATATTGTTAAACCATCCATGATCATTTGGTTGGTTATCTATCAACTCCTAGTCTGTGATCTCTTTCGCAATTGTGAACTTTTTGCAATATTAGAATTACAACAGCATTTTCAAAAATTCCTTTACCTCATGGTATTTTATAGGAATATTTTCCAACGTGTTTCAAAACTTGCAACGCTGTATTTACACTGCATCGTGAATAGAATTCCTACTGAGAAGTTCTATTATTGCGTTTAGGTTTAAAATAGATTTCAGAAAGCAATTATTTATTGTTTTCAACGGCATTTGTGGTTTTGGCTTTACATTTAAGCTTTTAGATAAAGTCATATTTAGTAAGAGAATTTGTGTTTCATAACAATATTTCCTTCTAAATAAATCTATTCTGAAATAAATAAAAAATTGTAGTCTATTTTGAATATTGTGTAAGTATAAAAGTTCACATTAAAAGAAACGAAGACGTACTTTTCAATTAAAAAAGGTCAAATTCTAAAATAAAATTTATTTACACTGTCTTTTTTTTACTACTTTGACTACGTATAAAGTAAAATCAACTTACAAAAAAAAACCTAAACTAGAAAATTTCACGTCCTGCGGCAGTGAAATTTTTCTAGTTTAGATTTTTATTAGTAAATAATTTTTCAAACATTTATAATAATGTTAAATAAAAATTTAAGAATAAGTAAAATGAAATAATTAATAGTTCATAAATTAACCCTAACAGATAGAATTTAAATAAAATAATACCAAAATAATACCTAAGATTGAAACCAAAAGGCAAAAAATGATTGAAAAAATGTAAGTATTTATGTAATTAAAAACTATTTTTGGGACTTTTCTCTCTTGATGTACTAAACAAAATAATTAAGGAAAATTTAACTTTGGAGAGCTTATACGTGACATCCTTACGTATAGATTGACTCGTATGGAACGTCTCCAAGTCCTAAATAGGCGACCATTCTTGTAATTATAAATATATTGTTATAAAATTTGTTGAACGTACTTGTGGATTAACACTTCACAAGTGATAGTTAAAGTTAGAAAAATATATGTGACATTAACCTTGTTTTAAGTGAAACAATCCTTGACTGGACAAAAATTAAGTACAATTACTTGTCTGAAATCAATGAAACAGACAGTTGAATAATTGATAAAGTTAAAAGTTAAATAAATAATAAACTGATAATAATTCATGGATCAGAATCAAAAACTACCAGTAAGTACCTATATTGTAAAAGAAAAGTTAATATTAAAGCAACATCAAAAAAGAGAGCAATTATCTTTTTCGTAAGATAAGAGCGTTGAAACATGTCAACGAAGATGCTGAATATCTATTTCTCGTATAACGAAGATTTTCTTTAATTCCGCTTTTAAGTAAGAAGACTTTCATTGTATGTCAGCGAAACTGTGGAAAATGCTACATATTACTGGGAAATGCAATTTCTGTAAAGTATAAAAATTTAACAATGTCGTGCTCCGAATCCGTCTTAGTTAAATCAGCGAGGGAAACTTGAAACAGACTGTGTCATCGTCGATCGTCAAATTCAATTTTCCACCTCGTCCCCTCACTTAGTGTTGAGTTCTGAAATTTTTACGGATGAATGCAAATCAAGGAACGAAGTTTTATGAAATAATTTATGTTTCCAGAGAGGATATTGTTAAGTTGAAAATATTGATAAAGCTTTTTTAATTTTAATGGAATATTACGTAATTGTAAAATATTTTTAAGGTTTAGTAAAAGGATAAAAAAATCGGGGAAATTCCATATACACATACATATATTATTAAGGCGCATACACTCATTGTTAGGTTTGAAACAGACATACACTACAGCTGTTTGATTTGGAGAATTAATCGAGTGCATTATATTCGTTATTTTCATGCAGTGAACGTCTCTTAAGATCTCATTTTAGATGAATACCGGAGCAAAACCCATCCTCGCCTTAGCGTTTCCAAGCAGCACATATTGTAAGTAGTACATGGGATTTATTTTATATTCTTATCAGTTTTGAATCTTCGTGTCATTCAATAAAACCATAAACAAGTGCTGCTATAATAACACGTTAACTACGTCGCCGTCAAAATTTTACTACAGCTATTTTTCAACTTTGTATACAAACTTTATGTTATCCCTGAATGTTTTCATATCCTACGACAAAAAGGTTAAAAATTTTACGACTATCAATTTACTGTTGGGATCCTTTTTATGGGGTAAATCTTTCCCTCCTGACTGATAAAGGATTTAAATTGCAATAAAGCAATACCTCTGATTCAATTACGAGATACGGCACGCCTAACTTGATTGGAATTCGTAAAAGGGGAGATCATTGACCTAATAAATATTTATCTGCTCTAAAGTGAGTATAATTGGTTGTTCAAATTCAAGAGATTTCTACATTTTAAACAGAATATAATAAATTAATATGAATCATTTTTGAACACCTTTCAGAATATTCACTTACTAATAACGTTCAATTAATTTTGTTATTAAAATTCACTGCTCTGTAGCAATCTAGATAAAGTATCAAACTAAAAAGAATGCGGTCTTGTCCGACTCGACAAACGTTGCTTGAAAAAAAAATGTTACTTCGAACAAATTTAAAGAAGATGAATAAGTTTGCTCCGCTATCAATTTTTGTTCTATTTTGTATGCAGGCTTTAAGTTTCCTCTTTCCCGGTTTTCATTATCAAGGCAAGATGCTCGTTACCTCCATTTAGTTCTTAAAAAAGGAAGCAGTTGTTCCATCTGAAATGAAATTCATAAATCACTTGATGCAGATATTGCAGACGCCGTAAATTTTATTACGTTCCCTCTGAATTCCAAATGGATCCTGAACGTGGTGTGATGTTGATGTGGATTCTCTTCATTTAATTTTCAAACGTTTTTTAATTTTTAAATGCTTAACTGGTGTTCGATCGTTTGTGGCATTTTGATAGCAAGACATTTTTGTTTGTTTTGTAGGACTAGTGGCTGTCTGCTGTGCCCGTGGCATTTTGATAGCAAGACATTTTTGTTTGTTTTGTAGGACTAGTGGCTGTCTGCTGTGCCCGTGGCAGATGATTGTGCCAAAAGGTAGACTATGTCTTTTATTAGGATGTGATACATTTACATGCCAAATTTCAGCAAAATCTGTTTAGTGGCTTAGGAGTTAAAATGTATCAGCTAGATAGAGTTACTTTCACATTTATAATATTACTAGTGGCCGCTCGCGGCTCCGCCTGCGTGGATGTTGATTATTGCATCGAAAAGTATCCAGTATCCTTCCCAGGGTCTCAAAGTAACTTCATACATTTCGTCTAAATCAGTTAAGCGGTTATGGATTCTGCATGCAAACTTCCACCGTCCTTTTTACCCCTTTAAAGGATGACACCTGGGGTAAAAACTATCCTATGTCCTTTCCCGAAACTCAAACTATCTTTCCACCAAATTTAATCTAAATCAGTTCAGCGTTTCAAGCATGAACAGATAACAGACAGAGAGACAAACTTTCGCCTATATAATATTATATAGTATAATTATATAGTATCGTTATGGATATGATTTATACATTCAAATTTTACATTCATGTTATTAAAATGAATCGATCATATTTTAAACATTGAAGTATTTAATTTGCAAAATTAAATTACATCACAACATATAAGTTGCTACTTGATTATCTAATTACGAGAAAATCAATGAAATATTTCTCAACAAGTGGTTAGAATTTATCAGTTACCTTTCATATTCTATGCCCAAATGAATATTTGGAAAAGCATGCAGTAGTTGCTAATTTCCTAAATTATTTCCGATATAATGAAATTTTTTGGACACTAATGGAAAATTTGGTGGGTTAAAATAATTGCACTCGGTTTATTTGATTTACATGTATTGAATTGCCATTTGAAATGGTTTTTTTGTGATACAAGTAATACAGTACAAAATATCCTGAGTTCCTGCTATCATCAGGTGCTACATGTGATTGATTGCCACCTCAATGACAGAAGCTTAAAAAATAAACATTTTATAGAAATAGATTACATATAAAATTTTGTTATTCCTTTCTACATTATTAAATTACTTTGGCCTTTTCTTGTGCCTAAAAATGAACTCCGCCCCAACAAAATTGGATGGATTGGTTTTTCCGCTGTCACATGCTTTTCTCCCCTTTTAACTGAATGCGATTGACGTGTGTAAGTCCTAAATCGTTTCGTAGAAATTTTGCTTTATTGGGTTCAAATTTGACATGAAATAGACAGAGGTCTATCCCCTGTCATATTTTCCACGGTGCTCCAGCTTATGGAGGTATAACACAGTCAACAGCAAAACTGATTACTTTGACAGTTCGTAGCCCTTATTCCTTTTGTAATAAGAGCTATGCACTGTCAACGTGATCACCAACTTTTGCCGACCACTGTACCTACTGTTATTTGCTTGGAATAATAGACATATTTTGATGAAAGGAAAAATCTTATAATTAATTGTTCTAAAATAGAATGAGTTGAAATATTGAGGGTAGTGAGTAAATTACAGTAGACAAATAAGATTATATTGTATGGTTTAGTTCATCTTGCGTGAGAAGCTTTGGATTTTTTTACTGGCATCAGTTTCTAAGACTCGATAATACAGGCTTAACAAATCCTAAAATTTATAGAATAGGATATCTACTTACATGCAGATTTATTGAAACATACATTTTGAAGGTAAACATGACAATTTTTAACATAACAAGCGAAGAAGCATACGGTACGCCTGATTGTGAGTCCTTACCGAAGCCTATTAAGCTTCTTTCATAGAAGTTAAAAAAAGCCATTATTATTACCAACGTAAGCGTTGGTATCCTGGGAGACTAGTCCCCCTACTGCCAATATAAAGCTTTTCTGATGAACTTTTGATATACGAAAAGAGTGACTACACGACTTTGTTGCCGAAGTATTCTCGGTAGTTCAACTTTTGGTACCAGTGTTAGTTCAGACATGACAGACAGATAATATGACATTGTTAGACCATTCCTTTGATAAATATAGGTACATATTATGTCATTTCTGACGATTTGAAAGAGCTTCTTGAGAGCCCACTTGAATAAATATATCTTTGATTTTGGTTTTGAAGGTAGTGTTATTTGCCTGCGAAGTTCTGTAAGTAGGTAATATACGAAATAAAACCGCTTTACCGTTTTTAACTCTCATTTAACGTGGGTTATTAAAAAAGTAACATCTAATCAAAAAAGAGAGAAATCCGGTAAAGAGGTTCTATTTTAAATTTGTGTACTGCTTGCATGAATATATCAGATAACCAGTGTCTGTCGCCAAGACGTTATGTTCATAATGTTATGAAAATTAGAGAATTAAAAGTATATTTAGCAGCTGGCTTATCTTATTGTCTTTTTTTTCTTTTTACATTTGATATAAAACTACTTCACCGGATTCAAATTTTAAATCGCGTTTCAACAAATTTTACACTTATATTGAATATCTTTATCTGAAATATCAAATTATGTAGATTCGGAATATGGTATCGTCAAGCGTACGGAGTTTGTCGCTGTGTATCTTATTTATTTCCGCTTGTTTTGTGTTTAGACGCCAACAATATTTATTCATATGCCGTCGAGGAAACGGCGGTGATACATCATGTTTGCACGACATAATTGCAGGACGATAATGAGGCGCCACCGTACAAGGCAGCCAATAGTTACACACAATACATTGATTTATAGCCTGTCTACTCTATTGTTAGCTTAATGAGATTGCCCTGTCAGCACAATTCCACTACACGGGCCACGACGTTTATAAATCATTCGCGGATTATTTCTCTTAAGTGAATACTGACAGATTTTGAGATAGGCATAATATTTACTACCTAGTTTCTATAAGACAAACTTAGTCATATTTTTTTTTCATAAGAAATAAGCTAATTAATTAGATCTTTAGTTATCCTCTCACGCGATTTGATGCAGCGAAGGGTGATTTTTCACAAAACAATTTATGGCAAACTTACTTTAAGACTGGTAGGGTATAGTTGTGCTGGTGTTATGGCCCAAACTTCTTATGGGTTTCGTATTTAACCTCAAGCCTTTGCCCAGAAATGGAATGTATATACGCTGGTGATGGTGATGATGATGTTGGAAGCAGGGTGACCTGACATCTATGCTGTCAAGTCCTTCTCTTGATTTTATTTAGGGTAGGAAGCGTGTGAGTAGTGTCCTTGAGGCTAAGAGCGTTCATAGACTATAGTAAGCGCTTACCACCAGGCACGCCGTAGGTACGCTTGTTAATGAAACAAGTCCACATTGGGCGAAGGTAGCCAAAGGGTACCCAACCTAAATGGAGTAACTCCCCCCCCCTTTAGTGGAGCGACCTTGTCGCGGTGGGGGGGGAGGGGGGGGGGCTTACGGGGAGAGGACCACACTTTCACGCCATCACTATCCGGCCAACTCACCTCTTCCCAAACTAACGGCTCCACATATCCGTGGCCTAACAGTCACGCAGGGGGGTGTTACGCCCACCCCTCTTAATCCGTCTCTTAAACCCGCTCCTCCACTTCAACAACCCCACTTCGAGGCGTCAGTGGTGGTATGTCGTGGTAGTGAGTGGGCCGGAGGCTTGCCTTTATTGGCCGGCCACCTCAAGGAAAAGAGTCTAAAACCCGGGAGAGCACCCGTTAAAACCTGCAGGTATCTGGGGACCCCTGCAGTACCCAAATCCTCACACCGCGGGAATGGGCGTCACCCCGCGGTGTAGTTTATATCGACCCTTCTCATGGGAATCATATGGATATTGATAACACAAAAACTCTTAACGAAATGATCGATCTTAACAAAACGACCCTTGCTACGAATGTTGACACCCGAACTGCCTCCGCGAATACGACGACGACGACTTCTCCTAAACAGACCAGGGATTCGCGCGGACGATTCCTGCGGAAAACGATCATGGCTACTGATAAATCAACCGAGATTTATCATGTTGATATATTTACAAATAATACAAACACAGTTCTCGCATTGGACTCCGCAACTTTGCATCCGGAAATTACTGCATGCTCTGAGATATCAGACGGTCTTTCTACAATCACAATTAGTCAGCCACTCAATGATGATACATTAACATCGGATCTTATACAGGCAAACGATCAACATATTATCGTCAATTCACCACAGCGACCAATATCAACACAGCTAATCTCCATAGGTATTCCAGACCAACCGATTAAATTCTCTGAACCATTCTCCTCTGAATCCGAGCACATATCAAAAAGTACAAAGCAAATAGCAAAACCGGCTCAGACGGAGCTCGCTCTCCCAGCCAGGGCTAGTGACGTCCATGACATCGAAACCTTTCAGATAGTTATGAGAGCTCTCATTTTGGATTCATCGTCGCAGCTAACTAAGAGTAAAAGCGTCAAAGCACCAGCACGAAACCTCACGCTGGCCGCCCATGAGGAGGTCTTACATCTCACTACGTGGGTGGTCAATCTAGTTAAAAGCCTGCAGTGCTCGGACGTGGCTTCTATTCAAAACGCCACATTTACTCCCGTTCAAGTGCAACCAGTTGATGAAATCCGGTCACTCACGACTTCACAACCCATAAACATGATTAGTGGCGAGTTGCGACGAGAAATCAGGTCCACAATTCGGCAAGAGGTGGCCACCACAATTAAGAAAGAGCTGCGTACTTTCGAGAAAACCAAGGCTGTCTCTTCCTCCACTCGCACTTATGCTCAGGTTACCGCTCAGCGAGCTGCCCGCAATAGCCAGGCGGCACTATTGCCCACAACCGCCCCTCCACCGGCGTTAATTATCACCCCCAGTACTGAAATCGCAAACCGGCAAGAAGCGATCAAGGCTATGCGTAAATGCATCAACTTTAAAGAAGCGAAATATGCCCCCACCAAGGTTCAGACTGTGTCTCATGGCAAGCTGCGAGTAGAGTTTGAAAACGAGCAACACCTCAGTGATGCCATGCAACGCATGAACAGTGGCGTGGACCTCAAAGCTGAGCCGGCACGTAAACTTGTTATTGTCAAGGGCGTCTCTAAGGATATACCCAGAGAAGAGCTGGCGAATATCATCCTCGAACAGAATCAGACACTAGAATCTGCCTCTAAAGAGGATTTCCAACTCCGCTTTATCAGGAACAACCGGAACCCCAATTTGTATAACGCCGTGTTCTTGGCAGCCCCTCGAGTCTGGCAAGCTATCACCAAACAGGGAAGAGTCAATGTGGATTACCAACGGGTTCATGTTGAAAACTTTTCCCCTTTCGTACAATGCCGAAGTTGCCTACAGTTTGGGCACACCCAGAACAGATGCAGCGTGATTGAAAACCGCTGCACTTACTGCCTTCAGACCTCGCACGGCAATGATGATTGTCCCATCAAAGCTGCGAATGGTGCGCCGATTTGCGCAAATTGCACTACACACAACGCCAAATTCAAAGCTAATACAGACACTAAACATCTTTCAATTTCTCAAAGTTGCCCCAGAGTGCGAGCCATGCAATTTAAAATCCTAAGCCGAATCGACTATGGCTCACCTCAACTGTAATTATCATTCGTCAAATATCCCTTTGACTAGCTTTGGCGTACTACAGTGCAATCTTGACCGATCTTCTCGCACGAGTTCCTTAAATATTTTCATGACAGTTCTCATAAAGTGGCCATTGTCTCGGAACCTTACGTTGGCAACAGAAACGAAGTACACACAATTGCGGGGATAGATATTCACCAGTTGCCGCTCCCAAATCGCCCAGTTAAGGCATGTATTTGGATCAAAAAAGGCTCTGTCAACAGAATTAGTTCTAATGAATATTCCACACCTTACTTGAGTGTGGTTCACCTGACCTGTAACAATAAAAGTCTCGCCATCGTTTCTGTATATGTGGAGCCCACTGTCGACCAGTACGATACCTTAGACCAGATGGAGCGCTTTCTAGCGCATACAAGAATAGCAGTGCTGGTTAGCGGCGACTTCAACGGATACCATCCTGCCTGGGGTGGCCTGAGGGCCAACCCTAACCCTAGGGGCATACAAATATTTGAATTGATGCATACACACTCGCTTCACTTATGCAAGGAAGGTAGAACTCCCACCTTTGAGACGACTACACACGGTGAGCATCGCACATCCATAGTGGACCTTACGTTTGTTTCTGACAACGCTACCGACCTTTTTTATGGATGGAGAGTTAATCTGGAAGCATGTCAAGCCTCTCAGCATAATGCGATTGAGTGTATGCTCATATTTGGCAATGAGGGTACGTCCTCTGGTCACTCTACTTCTACATTCCGGTATAAGTCAATTAAAGCCAATTGGGCAGCCTTCAAGGAGAACTTACATACAAGAATGGCCAATTCTGAATTGCTTGACCTTGACATTTCAAGCATGGATCCAGACTCGCTCGAGAATTATTTTATTCAACTTAGTCGCATCATTCAGTCTGCCATTGGTGGCATTGAATGGTGAACATTCAATGCCACTTTGCGGGGGAGGGGGAGTGGCCGTAAAACCAAAACCATCCTGGTGGAGCGACCATCTTGAGGAGTCTAAGCAGGAACTTGTAAAAATTCTCCGAGATCTGCATAAGGCAAAGCGGCGAGGGCTCCCGCTGGACGGATTACTTGACAGGCAAAGACTAAGGAAAGAGGCATATACGAATGCCATACAATACGAATCAATAAAGAACTTTCGGCAATTCTGCGAGCTAAAGACCAAGGAAAATGTATGGTCTCTTACAAATCGGCTTCTTAAGGAAACCGCTCCGCGTCGCCCGCCTGCCACTCTAAAGGTCGGGAATACTTTTACCACCTCCAGTTTTGACACTTGCCAGGCCTTACTGGCCCACTTTTATCCTGACGATGGCCCCGATAATCATCCCAACCACCACAAACTGCGCAGGGATTTTGAGTCAGAACCCGCCACAGAAAATGATCTTCCCTTCCATATGGATGAGATACGCACCATATTTCGCAATATCGCACCCTAAAAAGGCGCCTGGGCATGATGGTCTGACGTCAGACATTTGTGCTCAGTTCTTCCAAGCCTACCCCAATGTCATTACGGACATCGTGAACAGGTGCCTTCTTATTGGTTACTTCCCACTGTGCTGGAAGGAGGCTGTGGTTCGCATAATTCCAAAGCCATCCAAAGACGATTACTCTTTTCTATCATCGCACCGACCCATTGGGCTAATTCCTGTCTTGTCTGTCTGGGAAAATGCTAGAGTTACATCTTCCGCCGTGTTACATTTAAAGCTGAAAGCCACGGCCTTCTGCACAAAAAACAGTTCGGGCTTAGGGACCAGACGAGCACAATCATGGCTCTACATCATTATGTAGAGCCATGATTGTGCTCGTCTGGCTTGAGGAAGTCTACGACTGTAAGCGGCGTGGCTGTCAGGTCGCCGCAGTGTCGCTGGACATCAAGGCGGCCTTTGATAATGCCTGGTGGCCAGCGCTGCTGCGGGGACTCAGACGCATTCGCTGCCCTCTTAACATCTTCCAACTAATACGCAGCTACATCAACGGACGCGTTGTGCGACTCAATTACGGGGGATCTGAGTTCAAAAAAAACACGACCAAGGGCTGTATACAGGGCTCTGCATGCGGCCTTTTACTATGGAATATAGTATTGGATGAGCTTCTGCATACGGAACTGCCGGAGGGATGCCAGCTACAAGCCTTCGCGGATGATGTCCTTCTGATTGCCTCTGCCCCAAACCATATAGTATTAGAATCCCGTATCAACCACGCGCTCTACCTCATTTCTGAGTGGGGAAATAGTGTTAAACTCGTCTTCGGGCCGTCCAAAACTAGTGCCATTGCTTTTACATCTAAGGCTAAATCAGCTAACATCCGCATGGGTAATCACTCTATCGTCTTCTCAAATAGTATAAAATTACTTGGCGTTATCCTGGACGAAAGACTAAATTTTAATGCTCATCTGAAGTATATTAGTAGTAAGGCTTTACGACTTTTCAATAGGCTTTGCCTTTTCGTCAGACCATCCTGGGGAGTACATCCTGCCAACATTGACATAATATATCGCCAAGTAGTGGAACCCACCATCACTTATGCTGCAGGTATATGGGGGCATATTGCTCAAAAGATCGGTGTTAAAAACAGCCTAGCCTCACTCCAGCGAGGATTTGCTATTAGGGCTACCAGAGCTTATCGGACGGTATCGACGGATGCAGTGATAGCACTTGCTCAGCAAGTCCCCCTGGACTTGCGTATCATCGAGGTTTACACCATGGAAAGAACCCGGCTAACTCAGAAGACCAGTTTTCTTCCTGATGATATACCAATGGAACTTGATTTTCCCACACACAGTCTGTTGCACCCGGCTTTACGGCTATCCCCTGGTTACTCACTCGGCGTCAGCGCACAGCAAGTGGATGCTTTATACGGCTCTAACACAATCCACATATACACAGATGGCAGTAAACAGGATGACGGCCAAGTCGGAGCTGCAGCAGTCATCGTCGACCCAGAAGCGTCTGAGCAGGTGAGAATCCTTAAATTCAAACTCTACAAGGCCTGCACTGTCTTTCAGGCAGAGCTTTACGCCACACACGATAATACGAATCCTGTGGTAGCAGATATGACCGTCTCATTTCACAACTCTCTCCCTCTTGTGTCATCCGCTTCTGCTGGGTCAAGGGTCATTCCGGCATACCTGGCAATGAAGCAGCAGACAGGGCGGCCAATATGGCTGCCACGCTTCAGACGGCACCAATATACAGGGCGTCCCACGGCCATGCCACACGGAGGGAAAAGGCGTTTTTCTTTCAACTGTTGGTGTTGGATTGTAAGTAACCGGGTTCTCTTAATACATTTTTACGAAGGAACTCTAAACACGGAAAGATATCTAGAAATACTTGAGATTTTAAAAAATGAGATTAATAATTTTCCTGATGCAGATCGACGAAATCTCATATTCCAGCAAGATGGGGCTCCGGCTCATAACAGTAGGAGAACAGCCGAGTTTCTTAATGAATATTTTCCTTCCTGGATCGGCACTTTTGGACAAATTAGATGGCCACCGAGATCCCCAGATCTAACCCCACTTGATTTTTTTTTATGGGGTTATGTAAAAGATTTAGTTTACAGGAACCGGTACAACAGTGTGCAGGAGTTACAAAATGAACTTAGACGTATTATTTCAAACATCCACCATGCAAAAATAAGTAAATCGACAGGGAGAGAAATTATCAAAAGAGTGAGAATTTGTATACAACAGAACGGATCACATTTTGAGCATTTGATAATTTTTTTTTTTAAATAATATGAAAAATTTTATGATCTCAGTTTCATTTAATATGCTAGGTTATTTAGGAAAAAATAATGCTTATGAGTAGCCCTTTCAAACGCTATTATAAAATACAAGTAATTTTTCTATCACATTTGGCGGGTTCGATTCCCGGTTGAGGTAGGCGATTTTTAAAAAATCTGTGAATGTAGTTCTACTTATTATTAAAAATAAAACGATGTCTTCTTTTAGTAAAATATCCTACGTTCAATATTTAATATACTTTCCCTCCGTGTGGCATGGCCGTGGGACGCCCTGTATACTTGTTTTCCACGCAGTTATGTACGTCACAACATCAAAAGACAGAGCCAACTGTTGTAGCAAGACCGATATGCCAATTCTATCCATGGCGCACACACACACACGCTTTCTACTCCCCTCCGTTGACAACATCGCTGAACTTCGGGCCAGCACACCCATTTCATTCCAGTTGACACAGATACTGACAGGACATGGTGGATTCCGTCAGTATTTGCATCGATTTCACATCATTGACTCTGATCAATGCCCATGCGGCAATGCTGCACAAACTGTGTGGCATCTTCAGGACTGTCCAAGATTTGGCAGCGCTCGCCAACAACACATCACACGCTGCCAACTCTTGGGTATTTCCCCTTTCTCAATTATATCACTACTTACAAAAAAATCATGCATAGACTCTTTTGTCAAATTCACCACCCACATCATAGATAATTTAAAAACATTCAACACAATCTAGGCCACCGTTATTGTAAAGTGTAGGCAGCTGTATCAAATAGCAGCTGCCGAAACTACAACAAACGCGCACAACTGCATTGTTTATACCTTACAATCTACTGCGTAGATTTTAAACCCGCCTGCGAAACAAATAAGATTTAAAAAAAAATATGGAGTAACTCCCTGCGTATATCCGTATTAAGCGTTAGTAAGTAAGCGTGAGTAGCTCCTATGGCTGATTGGCCCGCGGCCATCCATTCGTCCTACGCTGAAATGTTCTCTCTAAATAACGCTTGTTACGGATATACATTGGGATTTGCTCTATTTAGGCTGAGTGCCGACTTTGGGCTACCTTCCCCTAGGGTTTCGATGCTTGTAACACCAAGGGCACACTACTTACGCGTTGCCTACACCCTGTCAATCAAAAGGGCATAAGTCCTGAGCTGTGATTAATTAGGTTGCGATCTTCACTAAGGGGGACATACCTAATCGATCGCTCTTAACCAAAAGAGTTTTTTAACCTAGGTGAAGTAGAAACTTCTGGTGTAATACGTATGATATAGAGTAAATTTTTTAATCCTCTGTTTTTTATTCCGGATAATAACTTTGACAGTTAATGTATATAAGACCTGTGAAAACACCAAAACGTCAAAATTGTTATCTGGATAAATATCGACTCTAAAGTAAGGAACCCGGACCTTCATAATTTATTTAAACCAAATAATTACGTTTGCTGGCAAAGTCGTGTCCTTCGCTCACCATTTTCGGATCACTTCCGAACGTGTCAATTAGTGCTAAGTAATTAATGTGTAAATAAAGGGAGAAATGAAATTAATTATCGTACTATCAATTTATTACTGCGTAGCATTCAGGGTTGTTGAAGTTAGTTTTATATAAAGTCATTTAAGTAGAGTCGATTTAAAATTAGTTTAGTCTTCCTTTTCAATAGATTTAGTAACGTGCAACAAAGTCATACAAAGCTTAAAGCTATAAATTATTATTGCATGATAAGAGAAAGTTGCCAACAATTTGCATAATGAAACTTCACTGTGCTTATAAAGCATAAGGAATTCCAATACTACCCACGCTTGCATGCAAATGCGACATCAAACACGATTGTTATATTTTTTATTGTACTATAAAATAATTCAAATTACTTTATTTCTTAGAAACTTTATTCATTTATAAATTTGCAAAGGAATAAGGACTGTATGTGCGATCATCCAAATAATATGCCAACAGAATATTTTGTTAATTAAATTACTTGACGAAGTTCGTTTCCGCTGATGCGCGTACCTTAATCACATCCTACTCGTCTTCACTCGATAATTAAGAGTTAAGAACAAAGACAGTTCAAATTAGAACTTTGAAAACTACCAAGATAAGTTCTTTAAGATTAAATTCGTCTCCTCGGGGGCACATTGTTGTGGAGGTTTTATCTGAGCATTTCCCAAGATATACGATCGTAGGTGCCGCCCTCTAACTGCGCAATGAACTTTAAATCCCCTTCACACCTGAGCCCGCCCACCAAATACAGTTGTTGTGGAGTGAACGCGATAAAATCGTACTTTATACGACATGCAAAGCCGCGTTGGAGTCGGGCATAAATTATTATTTGAGGTGAGTGCCGTACCCTTTCTAGAGATCCGTTGTCAAACATGAGAAATATTCAACCAAATTCGTAATCAATTTTGTTATTAATTTCATCTTTAAAAGTAACTCTGCAATAATATTTTGTTACTTCACTTTAAGTTGTATATAAGAAACACTAAAATCTTCGTAACTGTTAATAATGTTTCATTATACTTGTAATTTATTTATTTATTATTAATATATGTACAAACAAAAAAGCAACAACGAAAACATTAACAAGGACAACAGAGTACAGTGTACATTAGGATTTGATCATTAGGAGTGATCGGGTACGTACTAAAAATACCTAAATGTTTGAGTATATTATCTGTTGTGGTGATTTCTGAATATTTTCTTTATTTTAAACTAGCTTCTGCCCGCGACTTCGCCTGCGCAGGATTAGTACTTTGAGTACTTTTTTATTTGTAGAAAACTATTATAGCCCTTATGTCATTTTGATGTATGACCTATATTATTGTAAGGTTTCATTAAAATCCATTCAGTAGTTTTTAAAAGAGTAACAAACCTACATACATCCATCCATACAAACTTTCGCGTTTCTCATATTAGTAGGATAATGTTTTCGCCTCTTTCTGTATTGGTGGTAAGTGGTAGTTAAACGTAGGATAGCGATTATATCAAATACAACACTTTCGTGTCAGCAACCTTGTGAAGATTAAGTAGATAAGTCATGAACCTCGCGAACACAATACGTCCTTGAGGACAAGATCCCTACGGACCTAACTTCTGTGGACCCGAGCTAAGCAGAATCAAGATACTGCAATTTTTTTGATGGTTTTTTATTTACGCGCTTTTTTGTAGACTTCGTAACCCTAAGCTGTAAACTAAAATGTTGCAGATTACGAGACTAACGCTAAGACAACTATATTGTCTTAATAGCTTTGTTCGGTATTACTGTAAAGTATAAGTGGTTATATTTTTTGCCCTTGAGATCCATCTACATTAGTATGTAGATATAGTAGTAGTAGTAGTAGATAATACTTAAAATTAAATTAAAAAATATATTTTATGTAATACTTACTAAGGAAGTGTCTCAATTCGGAAAAAACTAAGCCAGTGTAATTACTGGGCATGGACGGCATTTCATCTCAGGCCTCAGGATGACAACGCACCTGCAATATCAAGTGTTTTTCCTTGTTATTGCAGGTGTCTATAGGCGGCGGTAACCGCTTACCACCAGGTGGGCCGTCAGCTTGTTTGTCATCTAGTTGTATAAAAAAAAAACTTTTACAATTATTTTGTTCTCTATATTTTTAACTGACTTTAAAAAAAGAGGAACTTATCATTTTGACAATTTTTCTAGGTTTTTATGTAAGTTAGCTTATATCTCCGTCAAATTTAAATCGATTTAGAATTTTTATTTGTTCGAATATGTAGTTAGTACTTAGCACATGAATTTCATCTGGATCTGATAAAAATCTTTGGAGATTGAGAACGGACTTCCTTTGCCTCAGTGTGTTTTTTTTCGAAGTATTTGACATACTGTTACTGAACTGTATACTGTTTGAAATGTATGTTTGGACATAACTTTAATAAAGAATAGGATTTTTGGGGAATTGGTGAAGGCTTTTAATTTTGGTACTTTTAATATTTTAAAATAGCTAATTTATTTTGTACTTTTATTAACACACACACAACATAAAAAACACTTAAAATCATTACAAAATAAAATAATTTTGAAATCAAAAATGTCAAATTTCGATCGTAATGTCTCGTCTGCGAAGCCACAAAATTTTCCAGGATGCCGATTTTTGGCAGTGACATTGTCTCTAAAACCACTTTCGGTTGCCTGGACGACACATCACGTTGCCATGGTGATGTCTTCAAGCTTACCCAATAGGAGCTACTAATTTTGCGGCGTGCACTTCTTTGATGTCTCTGATCGCCAATCCCACCATCCGTCACCGTGTCATTATTGTTTTCATATGTGTCATTTATTATTTGTGAGCCATTTGATGTGATAATTTATTTAAAAATCTTATTTTAATTGAAAGTATACAGATCTCTAGCTTGGTTGTGAAATGACTCCAACTTCGCCACTTTTTTTATGGTTCGCTTCGTCCTTTGTAAGCGAATGAGGCGTAGATGGGCTGTCAGCCGCAGAGCATCCTGCACTTCACTGCTGCTGTAGTGTCGGTTGACTATTCGTTCTTGGGTGGAGAAATAGAGCGTGTACGTTTGAAAATTTATTTATTATAAATTCCTAAATTTCCTAATGGTGAAAAATCGTCTTAAAGTTTTTATATAGCTTTACTTACAGTTACATATTCATACAAATATATATTTTATTGGCGCGGTGGCGTATTGGTTTAAGAGCTCTAATTTCGATTACGAAAACAAAGCCATTTTTGCCATGGTTGGGCCCGGGATGGGTCAATTAAATTTATAATCTCGAGCTCTTCCGTGCTTCAAAAGGCACGTTAAGACTTTGGTCCCGGTTGTTACAGCAACCAATTTAACTCACCAACCCGCATTGGGCCAGCGTGGTAGTGTTATGGCCCAAGCTCATGTGTTTCTCTCATGAAGGAAGGCCTGTGCCCAGCAGCGCGACGTATATAGGCTGATGATGATGATACTTTTTTGTATCTATTTCATACACTCATACATATTGTCTAGCCCAAAGTAAGCATTACTAAGAGCTTATGTTATGTATAGTAGATATAAATATTATGACTCGTGAACAAATACTCGTACTCGCGCGTCATACAAACATTTGCTCCTACCGGCATTCGGACCCCGGACCCTCGAGCGAGCGGCTTGCATAGCAAGGAGAACAGATCGCTCGGCCAGCCGGTCGCCAAGAATCGTATCATTGTATCTATAGAATTATTTATATTACCTTTACAAAGTAATCATCACCAGCCTATACACCTTTCTGCATAAGAAAAACACATGAGGAGTTTTAGGCCAAAGCACCACCACGTTGGTCAAATGCGTAGGTTGGTGGGTTAAGTTGGTTGCAGTAACAATCGGGATCAACGGCTTGACGTGCCTTAAGAAGCACGGCAGAGCTCAAGATAACAAATTTTTAATGGCCCAGTGCGGGGTTGGTTGAGGAGGCTCGTCAGGCTTTGCCAAGGTCCGAGCTGGGCAGACGAAAACGCGGTATCTGGGCTGGTGGATAAATGGCAGAAGATGGGACGAGGATTCGATAGAAAGCTCAGGAGCTGTATCGGTTCATAGCGAATGTGGCGGTCTGACACAGCTCGCGCTGGATCGTGCCGGACTATCAAACATCGCAGCTGCTCACTGCCCACGGATGCTGCAGGAAGAGACTGCGTGATGTGAATCTGACAGAATTATAAGTGTGTGAGTGTGGGTATGAAGAGGAGAATGAGTTTGAACATGATGGATGGAATAAGCCACGAAGCCTGGTTAGCTGATAAGCAAACTATCGGAAGGTGGGAGTTCGCGCACCAGTGGCACAAGAAGCGGAATAGGTTGAATTGGGTGACGCAGTAGGGCGGAAAGTAAGAATCTTGTCGTCATAACCTAAGAAGGAGGAGAGTACCGATATAGGACGAAGAGAAAAAAGAATTTGCAGAAAGTCAAGCATATTTAAAAACCATATTTAGATACCTATCTATAAAACAAGTAGGCTACTATCCATAACATATTTACTTCGGACTAGAGTGTATAAATATTATTATGTCAGGCATCATCAGAAACATTACTGGCCACAGCCTTTTCTAAATAGGAGAAACAAACTATATGTGACGAGGACTGTGTGTCATTAACTAATCAAAATTTCTTCAACCAGAAAAAGTCTCCTGGAAAGCTTGCGGGTAGGCACCCACAAGCTTTCCATCCGTCTATTCCATAATCTTTCCGGAATTGAACTCTTATATTAAAGATTTTAGATATTTGAAAGAAATAAAGATTTATTATTATTATTATTAACAGAATTGATACGTCTTGGAACCGAGAGGTTGGCATGGCCATGAGAGGTAGCAGGTTGACCCATCCCGGATCGACCATGGCGAAAGTTGCTTATTAAAGTCTCGTGTAGGTAATCTGTAAATTACTTTACAGATTATACGAGACTTAAATTTCTGTATTAAATACGGATTCTAATAAGAATATATTAATTCAGAATTCTCTCCCAATATACGTTTTCGATTCAAAATAAGATTATGAGCTCAATCGCTGAGAATTATTGAGCACGATTTATGTACTCAAGTTTTATTAGATAGGTACTGCATCAACGTGAAACCATTAAGAAGTTAAATGCTCTAAGCAATAAAACTCTTTATATGTGACTTTTAATAGCTCGTAAAGTCAAATAAAAATAAGGCATTAGGAGCTAACATGCCACGCTCACCGAGTTTTATATTTATTCGTGAAAACTTATTTAGTGGTAGTAAATTATCGAATAAAAAAGATGCTTCTGCTGACGAGATTAACGTTAGTATAACGTTAGTGTCATATTAACTTTGGTATTACTCTAAAATATTAGTCGTCATCTTTATAATCCCTAGAAATACACTTATACTTATGTATATTAGAAAAAATATTTAAAAAGTATTTTTATCGGTTTTAAAATATACGGGTTTTTAACTTATAAATATTTATTTTATGCGAGGAACAAAACATGTTACAATTTGTGCTTAATGAGCCCGCGAAAGCCTCATCAACAATTGAAAACCTATTGTGCGTGGTACAAACCCAGGCACTTCACAAACTACTAATTAGTATTGTGCATGAAAAAATTATAATAAGCCTTTATAGGTATTTAAGGCCGTATTTAATTGTCAGTTTAAATTGAAAACATAAAAAAAGAACAAATACTTGTTGGTATCACCACTAGCTGATAAAACTAATACTAATTAGTTGACTAACTCGTAAATCTTGTAATTGTGCAATTCAAAATTTTCTAGCACTTAGTGACTACTCCACTCAGGCTTCATGGCCTATTTCCCTACCATCTCATAAACATTGCAGTAGACTAAATTCCAGTTAGTGTAACTGAATACATGAATTTCCTAACGTCGTAGTAGCAATTAAAGACTTATGTTGGCAACATCAGTGACGTCATGAAGCTGTTTTGCAGGAGGCGATTATTGAACGGCCGTCACTTCGGTTCCGGCCGCCGACCTCGCTTATCTTTTTTTTACGTCTGTGTGTTCGATCTTGAAAATTTAGTTTTATTTAAAAACGTTTAGTTACTGGGAACTAAACTGATTTATAGATTCTTGTCGTTTCAATTATCGTTTATGAAGTAAAAAGCTTGCACTTATGCTGATAAATGATGCAGTGTAGATGTAAAGTACATGGTTACTTCACATTGGGTTTTTCTATTGTGTTGGAGCGTTGGCTGGTTGGTAACAGAAGAAAGGTTTTTACTTATCAACATGTTACTAGTTCTTTAATAATCGAATACTTAAAATTTTATACATTTATAGCTGTCATCTTCAGTCTTGGCGTGATCACGACCACTTTACAATAGTAACAATAATGATAGTAATAATATTTATTCACTCACAACTAATAACTAGCCCGAATAGCCCCAAAGTAAGCATCATTAAGAGCTAGTGAAAGAAAGAAATTGGGTATTGGATACTAGATAATAGAGAAATATTAATAATAATTTGTATATAAATATTAGGAATATAGGTAAGAAATAAACATCTTGCTCGTACTCATCATAAAAACATTTGCTCTTATCGGGATTTGAACCCGGGACCCCTGACAGAGTAGCTTGTATAGCAAGGGGTACAGACCACTCAGCCAGCCGGATTTACAATCTCTACTTTAACGCGAGTTAAATCTACGAGGTTTTATTTGAAATAAATTCTTTCTCTACATGAATATAAAAAGCTTAAAAAAAGGCATCCCTTTTTACACAACATTTTCAACTGCTTGTTCTTCTAAGATCCGTTCACATGGAGTTAACCCACTTAAGAAAGCGGAAGGGTATTAGCATTCCCGTTGAATAGAGGGCACTGGCGTAGCAAGTCAAACATGGCTGACGCGGTGGCGGCACGCTTCCGCATCGTACTACCGCCGGAACTACTGTTTCCGCTGCACAAATCACTCTGTCACTTGTATTTTATTTCAGCGCGCAGAAAAGCATGATCGTGTAGAACTTTTTTGGAGTAGTGTTCCTAATTTATACGTGTCGTAAAATAGACATACCTATCTAAAATTTTCCAAAAGTTATTCACGAAATATTACACAATCTGTGTGTACTTCCACAGGACTGGAAACTAGCTTTTGCCGTGTAAAATAGTTTTAATAAGCAATTATAAGTATGGCAGTTTTATAAGTGCAGTTACTGACAGATTGAGAATACTAGACTTAAGAAGAGAGATCAGGAGAGACTTAGTAGAACGTTGTTACGTTCTAAGTCTTTCATGATCTCTGCCCAATTTATTTCACTAAATAAATTGATCCATAATTGACTTCATTTATATTTATCTTTTGCACTTTTGTTAAAGAAAATATTATATTATTGAAAAGTAAAACCTATAGCGTTGTGTATTACCATCAAGCGGACCGCATGCTTGTTTGTTAACTTTTGCTGTATGAAAAAAGAAATACGTTAGCTTGACACCGCGACGTAAAAGGGAATTAATTTTATTATACTAACGTTGTAAAGTGAATGAACTGACAACTGAGGACAGATATAATGTGTGTTTATATAGGTACTTTTCAAGTGAGGTCGACGCTCCCGTTATAGCTTTTATGGTTGCCCCGACTCACTTAACTGCATTATTAGAAATACAGCTAAATATTATTAAAAAGACTAAAAAGCGTAAAATATAAACGGGTTTGTTATTTGTCCCAAGTGGATGATCTAAGAAACATACTCTACATCGAAAACTCTAATAGCACCTTTGCTGAAAGTTTTGATAGCTATTTTCTCTATTGACTCTTGCATTTGACATAAAATCAATAGAAAAATATCCAGTGTAGAAAAAAAACATGTCTTGGTGCGGGACCGAAGCCACACCCTGACAGCTCACTTGCCTACTGTCGTCCGACTACTAAAGGACCGCTAAGTGATTAAACCTAAGTTTGAGTTATGAGCAAAAATGTGGGAAATGATGTCCCGAGAATTTGTACAGGCTTTCAGATAAATTTGTTTGTTAAAAGTATTTATCAACTTTTAAACTTACTTTCCATGTGACAAA
This sequence comes from Nymphula nitidulata, assembly GCA_947347705.1. NCBI lineage: Eukaryota > Metazoa > Arthropoda > Insecta > Lepidoptera > Crambidae > Nymphula > Nymphula nitidulata. Next base: position 14,102,387 of record OX374626.1, on the reverse strand, counting down.
GTAAGTTGGAATTTTAATAAATTTATTCAAAAACTTTTCGCGTTTTAGGCTGATTTTTTAATCCCCAGATAAGATTTATTCAGAGAATAACTTTGACAAGTTGACTGTTAATCTATAGGAAATCTGCCAAAACGTCAAAATTATTGTCTAGATAAAAATTATCTAAGGATTGAAAAATGAGCCCTTAGACATGTTTATCGATAGAAAACTGAGTCTATTAATAATAGTAAAAGACAGCTGGCTGAAGCACAGACTTCTTAAAGAGATGTAACATTTATTTTATTTTATTTTCTATTCCCAAAACTGCTTATTCTATCAACTACAATACTTTTCTGATATAAGGTGCAAATTTGTTACATGCATATTTATTATTATTTAAAATCTAAAGTTCATGAAAATTAAGTGCATAAATCATTAAGTTCGATACTAATAAAATTTTGAAATATTCTTTAATTTTAGTTTAAAATTATTGAAAATGTTTCGAAAATACAGGTTGGCACATTTAGATCGGTCTGTATGGGAAAGTATGAAACTATAAGACATGGGAAAATCTCTTCTTAGGACCAACCATGTCATCGATTTAAGTAATAAGAAAAACTGCATTCATACATTTAAAAAAACGTGTACTCAGCTCGAGAATCGAACCCGGACGGTTTGAAAAATAAAACTAACACTATTTCTATTTAGATATTGATTGTGTAGGTCTTAAGCTTACTATGAAACATGATGTCTAAAATGAATAAAATGCATTGTTTTCATATCCTTTAATTTATTTTAGTAAGTGTTTGAAATTACCACCATTATTTCCAATACACATTCGTTTAGTTTACATTAAATTAAATGGCTAAAATAATAAATATTTCTAAAACAAATAAATACCTCTCAAAATAATAATATGAACTGAAGTTAAAGATTAAAATAATCGGTTACCTACTTATTAAGAAAAAATTGCAAATAACAAGTTGCGAAATTATGCCTACCGCATGACAGATTTTCTTTGGATACTCGTGAAGTTGAATACATTCCGATAGTTTGACAGTTGGAATACTGCCTGCACTAAAGAACAATGCTTTTCATCTATCTAAAACGAATTAAATAAGATTCATCTACTTCGGCAGAGATTACACGCTATTATTTTTAAAGTATTAAAAGTTAAACTGAAGCGAACTAAGCTGTAAAAGGGGAACTTCAGCGGGTACATTAAAATTTCTTAAGCGAGGGAGGAAGACTTAAGCCGCAAGTCTAACAGACTTTTGTGTGATACAAAAGAACTCTTGGAGAACTGGGGTACGTCCTATTACTCATGTCAGAACTTTGCATTTTAAAGACACAATAAGGCCTAAATAATATCCACAGTTATTTTCACACAGAATCTCATTAAATTTTTGGCGGGTCAAAATTATTGTGACATCGACGACGCTGGCGTAACCATAGTACAGTTTTCCGCCAAAAGTGTTGTAAGGAGAATGCTTTCGAAAAAAAACAAAGATAGATGGCAGTGCTTGTTATCATAATTACTTACGACTTGTTGAATAAAAGTTCAAATCGCGATAAAAAACATCAGTTGTTTCATACTTAATTTGGATAGTGCGTAAGTTTAAATATGGCGCAATTTTTCACAAATTCGGGAAAAATATGCTACTGTTACCCGTAAAAGCAATTCAAACGTAAAAGATGTGGAATATTGTTGAAGTTGTACTGTTAAGAAAATTCATAAATACTGACAACCCTTTTTCCAAGTTTTATCAAAAATGATAATTTTATTTAATTAGATTGCTAACACCAAATTAAAACAACTGTTATTATGACAACTTTGAATAAAAACATACATATTACATAGTTATTATTAATTTTGTACATGCCGTACATTTCTTAGCAAAATAGGAACATGTGACGTCACCTGTTCCGTAGATTTTCTGAGGAGCATTTTTAGACGATACGCCGCAACACATCAAACATATTAATATATCAGTGAAACTATTGATCTTAGACATACTATTTCTTTTGCAATATTTTTCTATGAGTCGTATACTTCTTATTTATAAAATAAAAAAAATTGTAAACTTTTGTTACAAAACAAGTTCTACATCGGATTTTTTTTTGCGTTTGAAAATTTTCTCTTAACAGGTCGTACTTAGGATGACTAGCTAATAAAATGGGCTTGCTCTTGATCCCACTCTTACTCTGAGAGAAGTTAAGAGAGGGTCGACGATGTAGCGAGCGCGCTTGAGTCCCAAACATGTTTCCGAAAACCATTTTACCAAATAATAGATTCCATAGATTTTTTTCACTTTTAATTTTCATCGAATGAACTGTAGACCAATGCACTTTTGACAAAAAAAGAAAAAAAAACCACACGATATTGATTTCTAATCTACCACGGCCGTGTCGGGCTTCCACGGACAGCTCTGTCTGATCTCGTATAGGTAACCTACCAAGATTTCGTAGTTATTTTGTTTTTCTTTTTTGGTCAAACTGCATTAGTCTACAGTTTATTCGATGAAAATTATAAAATTGAAAAAGATCTATGGGATCTATTAGTTGGTAAAATGGGTTTCGGAAACATGCATGTCACCCAGCGAGCTTTCCCAGAAGGTGCCTATTTAATCCAGTATTGGAATCGTTTTATTCTACCTTCGTTTTTGAGAGTGCCCCCTTACACCAACAAGCAATACCGTGCTTAAAAGGAGACTCCAGCCACAGTCCTAATTATGTAACCTAATTGGAAAATAAATATTATTGTTATATTTATTACACAAAGTTAACAAGCATTTGATTTTGTAAATTTCTGCTGTAATAGAAAATGGCCTCTAAACTAAATAGAACTGCTAGAATCGTGAAATGACAACACAGTAAAATGTATCTTTACTATTCCCTAAATATATTTCTCTTGACCTCAGACATAAATGTCAATATTTACAGCTGGATCTATAAAAGGCAAATGGGTATATTTAAGATAAAACCGGTACGTATGCCCCAAAGGTAGAAAAGGTAAAGTGGGTCGTAGGATGTCAAAGTGGAGAAATCAAGTACGCACTCTTGAGTGGGCACATTGGGTGCCACTTGAGCTCTGAACACTTATAGTGATAATTAGACGTAGGTGACTTGCAGCTCCGCTTTTAAGGGTTTGATTTTGTCATGATCAATCTCAATAATATAATAAATGTGAAAGAAAGTTTGGATGGAGGGATCTTTGGCCAGTCACACCAGAAAGGCTGTACGGATCTGGATACAATTAAGAACATAGATAGCGGGACTGCGTTTCAATGGGATAGTGCACACCATACGTCACAAATCGAAGACGCGAGGAATATAGCATCGTCATAAACTGTCGCAATCCTAAATTACGGCCTGTATCAATATTGATATGTGGGTAAAACCTATCTTTTTATCGTGTGAACAAGCTGGTAAGCAATAAAAGGTTTTACTTGTACACAGTAAACAACGTGTTGTGTCTTATATGTGGGTGCGTTAAATATTAAAGAGTAATTAGGTCACTTACTCAGTTTCATCCCAGACATTAATGATATTATGAAATATGCCATTTAAAAGAAGAATGGCAATGAAAAATAACATTATTGCTCTGTATTTTAATGTGCTACTTACTCTTCGCAGTATGTGATCTACACTGTGTAGATTGCTTGCAATTCACACGACATACAAATAAACACAACTCTTTTACACACACACATAGTAAATTCAATATCATTTATAGTTACTCCTCCAAAATTGTTCTGTCAATGGAAAATAGCGAGGCACCTTCAACACAAGAATTTATTACTTTCTGGGTCGTTTCAATAAATGTATATTTTATTTATTTCATTAATTTGTAATAAATTTAATCCACTAAAACGTAAAGAAATTTTGAAATATTTTTATCCGACACCAATTTTTCTATTTCATATTAAATTAATAATGTAATGTTTGATCTTTCACTCAACGTAAAAATTACATACTTTCAAAGTATTTGTTTCTATCTCCCTCTGTCCCTGTTTATTAAAAAAAAAAAAAACTTTACGTCCCTGTTAATCGCACTTAGAAGTATATATGTCCCGAACTGTTTAGAAATAAAAGTTCATTAAACACCATTAGTACGTGTTTTGCACAGTAATGTGACCCACGTTGCGTCAATTCTGACCCTCACAGTGTAAATTAAACTGAAAGCGTCGTAAATTACTTACACACATAAAAAAATGTGCAATATCATCTTTTTTCGCTCGGTTGTAAGGCAGTTCTTATGTTTGAACCAATTTTCCAAAATCATCTTCTAACGAAATTACTTAAAGTTTGCTGTAGTTTTCGCTCATTCCAGCTCACGTCATGTACTAAGATAATGTCAGAATGTTTTGCCAAAGAACGGTTATAATTAACCTAGTAGCTCAAGCCTACGGCGGGTCCGCACATAAGATTAATCTCTGTTGTATGAACAGGTATTATTTATGACACGCCACTGCTACATTGCTATCGTGAAACCCAAAGGTAAACAGGATTACAACATGGAGGGTATGCCATGCCTATAGTTATATAGACTCGTAAATTTATTTATGTCGGAGGTTATTTTTTTTATGACGACTTATAACCGAAATCGTTTTGGTTATAAGTGGTCGATATTTATGATTATGAGCTAATAAATACTTTACAGTGCCTTTAAAAACTTAGAAACAATGTCTAATTGATTGAGGTACATTATTATTTCACATCGAGCACTCTGATTTGAGCACTTGATTTGTGATTGATAAGTTCTAACGACTGATTTCAGAGCAGCCATCTCGTATAAATCCGAAGCTCGCTTCGATTAAGCCACTAAATCAGACTGTCGACTCACATAGATATAGAGGGTTAACTCCTGATTTCACGTGTCCCTGCTCCCTATCTCAGTGGACGGAAATTGCCAAGAAAAGATGGGAAGGCCTGGTGCTTTCTTATTTATTTTTATTTCCCCGAGCGTCGGCATTCGGACGTTGCGGTTTGTGAATCGTACTATACTTTATACAAAAGGTAAATCTTTTGTATACATTTTTTAACAGACGCTACTTTCTTAATGAAAATATCAACTGTGAAATTACGACTTTAAGCTAGTCTGCGTGTAATTATAATAATACTAATGTGGCTGGCAAAATTGGCACAAAGACTATTCAGATTTAAAAAAAAATAAAAAAATTGATTGTTCTTGTTTTTGAGTAAAAATATAGAGTTGTATGTTTATATGTATATTTTTTGTGTTAATGTTTCATTTAAATTTAGTAATCAGAATAACAATTTTAGCACTATAATATTTGCAGTCAACTAGAACGATGTCATTGATGTTGTGTCACCACAAAGTGATTGGCAGTGTTTCGATTCAATGCACTGTGCGGTTAGTTGGGTCAGTAATTCCAACCAACTGATTATGGTAATAGCACAGAATAGCTATAGTTGGTATCGGTTGTAAAATGTATCCAAAGTGACGTAATAAAAAAATAGATGTTATTTTCCACCTTATTTCAGAAGGCAACATTTTTGTCCGAATTCATCTCTATGAGAATAAATCACAAATAACGAAAATTCTGAGCCAAAAAATCTCCGTGACTAATAAAATTTAATTAAAAAAAATGATAAAGTTTTTGATAACATTTAAAGGTAGGCTTTTAAGATTGAGCTCCAAATTTGAATAAATTTGAATATCGATTTTAGTAATATTCTATACAAAGTCGACATAATTCTCTGTAGGTAGGTACTCCTTTGTCCTGTTACAAACTTGCACACAAAACGATAGAGAGGCAAAACTGGCAGTTACCCATTTTTATTCTTGAAACATTTTAGAGTAATATCTGTTGTTTCTTTTTTTTTAAATATTATTATTTATTTATCATTGTTAAATTGGCAATTAGATAAAAAAGATAGTACCATTATTTTCCCATGTGTAAAATATTGTGTCAATCATTGTTTTTCTTCAAAAAATAGAAGTATGAATAAACGATTATTATTGAAACTTTATTAAACACAACGAAATTAGTGTTTTCTGAGTATTAACTATATTATAGGTGCTTTTCTGCGGAGATGATTTGAAAATTTTGAGCATGAGATAATTCTACTCCTTATTAGTTTTTATTTATATTTCTGAAATATCGTTATTTATAATAATAATAAATACTCTTTATTGCACAAAAGAGTAAAATTCAATTATACATACTAAAAAAAACAATCCAAATGGGCGGCCTTATTGCTAAAACGCAATTTCTTCCAGGCAACCCAAGGTGATAAAATATTAGGAAGAAGGTGAACGAAAAAAGGGTGCAAGAATTTGACAGAATAAATAAATATATATGTTTGTACTTATTGGAAGTAAACCTAATTTATCTTTTATATAATAATATCATGTTTCCTTAAAAAGATAAAGCTTATTAATAAACAGCTCATTGAAAATACTCAAATAAAGGGGATTGTTTACAGGCTTATGAACACAGAATGGCGGGCAAAATTATTTAAGTATCACTAAAGAATATTAGAAAATCATTTATACTTGCCCTGAGAAAGCTATTTCATATTAAACTACCATAATGCAGATTCTACTTGCACCTAGATCTGCCATGAAAATGTTTTACTTTACCACCTTTTCCTTAAAATTAAAACGGACAGAAATTTTCACTATGCAAAAGAAACGGTATGACCCCGTTAGCATGAATATTTAATTTCTGCAATTTCTTAGGACTCTTCTTTTTATTTTCCAGCGGACAGTGAAAAGGAATTTAACTGCGCTGAAGTAATGTAGTACATTTAGTTTGTAGGAAACCCGGAGCTAAAAGGATTAATTAAGCATAGATGGTAGCCAACTTGGGCTGTTAGCAGTTCCGCAGAATCCCTACGAAGATAGCTCAGGCGTCGAAAAACAGAGAAAATATGTAAATATAAAGCTGTTTTGCTTTCCATCTGACTTAGGTTGTTTGAAAGGTCTGGAATGGAGACTGTTTAATAATAATAATAATTCAAATTTGGTACTATAATGTTAATGGTGCAAATGAAGCAAAATTGACATTTATTTGCTAAAGGGAATAAAATATAGTAAGTAGTGCATTCAAAGGGAGTATGCGTATTATATCCTTATCTAAATTCTCTCGCGGTGACCAAACGATTAACATGATATAGGTAAGTAGATAAAATAAGGCTAAATCATTGAAAAATATGGCAGCGGAGTCTTCATCTTTTTTTTACACCAGCTACAACTTTTTTTAAGATACTGTGAAAGTGCGGTATCACAAAATTTTTAATATCGATACTCAATCGATACCAGCTTCATTAAGTTACCGTAGTTGAATGTTTTTACATCGCAACTGTCATCGTTATCTGAAACTGTATCAGGAACACGGAGCCATACAAAGCTAATGTTGTTTTTATCTACGAAGCAAAGGTTTGTAGTGCTGATGTATTTTGAAGTATGTAGGTATCTATCTGATAGAACTTCTTTACTTTGGACATTTACATAATCGATATAGGGATAAAAGACACACAAACAAAAAGTGATATCGCAACGAGATATCTCTACTAGACAAACATAGGGAAGGGAAGCTCCCTAGTTTTGATTTTCATTAATACATAACCTTAGTTGTGATGTTGTTATATTTGTATTAAATGGATGATAATTTACTGTCGGTCATCTGGTCTAGTGTTTAGTACCATCAATAATAATAAATATTTTTTATTGCACACAAGAGACTAATTAAACAATATAAACAACCACTACTTAATAAACTAGAGGCCCCAGGTTCGAATCCCGGTATTGGCAGATGTTTAAATGTTGAATACGATCATTTTATCACGAGTCATGAATGTTTGTCTATTGTTAGAAAAGTATAAATAAAAATCAATGTTTGTGTGTTTGTTCTCTATGCGCTCCGAAGCCTCTAATCAGATTGTGATAAAATTTTGGTGGGGTATTCTGCAGATGATAGCAAAGATTCCTAGATAGTATTAACATCATCATTATCATATCAGCCTATGATGTCCACTGCTTCGTCAAAGTCGAAACTTCCAAATGGAACGGTTCTGCGCAGCCTGCATCGAACGGCTCCCCGCGACCTTGACCAGGTCGTCTGTCCATCTAGTGAGAGGCCGTCCTACTTTGCGCTTTCCAGTACGTGGTCGCCATTCTAGAACTTTAACGCCCCACAATGCTCTGCGTGCTATGTGCCCTGCCCACTGCCAATTCAACTTACTTATCGTATGAGCTACGTCATTGACTTTGGTTCTCTTACGGATGTCCTCATTTCTGATTCTGTCTTGCAGAGAAACACCTAACATAGCTCTTTCCATAGCTTGTTGTGCGACTGCAAACTTGCACAGAAGGCCCTTAGTAATCGACCACGTTTCACAGTCGTATGTCATCACTGGCAACACACGCTGGTCGAAGACTTTCGACTTCAATAGATAGTACTCTTCCTAGATAGTATATCAAAATATATTTTTGATAACTAAACCTAAGGTTATCTCTTTACTGGCATTGCAAAGCACGCCGGGTGCAGCAAGTTATTAATATTTTTAAACGTGTTATTTATCATCTATTAGCAGCTGGATAATAGGCACGAGCTTAATCTGTCAAGCGGCATTATAGCTCTGGAGGTCTATGACAATTGAAAAATCAATTGTGTCTGATGCTTGACGAGTTAAGAAAATATTATTATTACTATAAATGTATCAATTGATATGCACCCTTTTGTATGTCCATGACTATGACATTTTATTCTGATAAACATGCCAAAATTTGATTCATTATAAAATGGAGCGATCTCCTATTTAATAAATTAATCTAAGCCACAGAGTATGACTTTTATATAATCTAAGCCTTTACGCTTAATATAGCCTTAAAGACATCTCTATTTATTGTCAGCACATCGCTATTATTAAATTGAATACTCATCCGTTATTTCAAATACCACTGCAGCTAGAACCCTTGCGTAGGTATTGATTTTAATATAAAAACTTTCACGCTCCCGAGCTACAGACAGAGGCTCGTACTTTATGAATCGAAGTCTGTGTTGAGTTTTTATCGTAACTCGATATTCGTATCGGTAACGTCAACGATTTCCGCGTCGTCGCGTCGATCGCAACACTGTTGAGTGCGATAGTGTGGGGATTATCTGTGTGTGGCTAAAGTTGTAGTATTGTTCCGATTGCAACCTGTGCTAGTTAGTAGTATTAAGAAAAGATGAACTAATAGTCTAATGATAGAAAGAAATCACTTTATATTTTAGAAATAACTTTAATGTATAGAAATACAGACAGATTCATAGTTCGCGACTTGAATCAACTTGAATTCGAGAGAGAGAATTAAACAACGAACAAAAGTCTCTAGTCTATGGACAGAAGTGTTTCGCTTTTGACAGCTAGAGAGGTGACGCATTTATTGGAGAAATAGGGTTGTTCTTATTTCCTTTTCGCTAACAGTTCGGCCATCCTGCTAGTCCTTCGGTCTCCGAAGGAGGAAACTCGGTGCAGTGACGATGCCACGCCCAACCGGCTTTGTTCAATCTTCAGGTTGCTTCGAGTCCACATGAGATAGAGAAGAATGTATCAGAGATATTTAGATAACCAGTGTGGCAAGACTCCGTAAGCAGACACTGCTTAAACTCTGTGTAGGCCCCGTAGGCAAGAGTCAGATATATGTATTAGATTAGTGCGGCATGGCTCTGAAAGCAGGCACTGTATAGACACTGTGTAGGCCCCGTAGGCAAGCGTCAGTTATATGTATTAGATTAGTGCGGCAAGGCTCCGTGAGCAGGCACTGTATAGACACTGTGTAGGCCCCGTAGGCAAGCGTCAGATATATGTATTAGATTAGTGCGGCAAGGCTCCGAAAGCAGGCACTGTATAGACACTGTGTAGGCCCCGTAGGCAAGCGTCAGAAAAAAATGTGAAGTTAGTGCTAGAAGGCTCCGAAAGCAAGCACTCCATGAACGCTGTGTAGGCTCCATAAGCAAGCGTCAGTAGGTATGTGGGATTAGTACTAACATAGACTCCGAATGCTAGCACTGCGTAAACTGATTTGAGGCTCCGTAAGCATGAGTCTATAAGAAAATAATTACGAGGATCCGAAACCAAGCACTGTTTAGCAATCGGTTTAAAATTTGTCTCGGTTACTCTGCGCCAGACGAAGAGCTTTCCTCTCTTTGGTGCCATAACTTTATCTTGTCGCGAGCGACAATATTCTTATAAGCTCGTTTGCCCTTCGCTGATGAAGTCACCTCATAGCGATCGTTAGGTAAGGCAGCTGTAATTTTATAAGGTCCCGCGTACCTCGGAACTAATTTGCCACTCGACAACCCAGGTCGTAAAATTTTACGCTCTACCATGACTAGCTGGCCGACTGGAATAGGTTCTCCCGCTCTACGACCTTTGTCAAAACGTATCTTCATATTAGACGCCCTCTCTTCGATTTTGTGGGCAGCCTCATCTCGGAGTATCTCTACATCATCATTGTGTACAGCACCTCGCAAATCTTTGGCTAGGCGAGGTCTTAGACCACACAATAACTCTAAGGGTGACTTGCCTGTTCCTTGACCAATTGAAGAGTTGATGCCCAACTGTACGTTTGGCAGATACGCATCCCAGCCTTTCTGCTCCTCGCCCATATGAGCTGTCAATGAACTAAGAATTGTACGGTTAAGACGCTCGACTTGCCCATTCGCCCGCGGCGAGGCGACTGCGTTCAAAACATGCTTAATTCCGTGTTCTTCGCAATACCCCTGAAATTCTTTAGCGGTAAACGCAGTGCCTCTGTCACTGATAATCCTTTCTGGGTACCCAAATACTTGGCTCAATTTCGACAAGGCAGTGATGGCTCCTTTAGCATTAGCTCTAGCTACTGCTTCTATCCATACGAATTTAGTGAAACCATCAATGATTGCAAAGATATATGTTTTGCCATTACTTCTGCAGAAAGGACCTAGATGATCCACATGCACGGTGTGAAATGGTACAGCCACCCTAGGAATCGGGTGTAATAGACCAGGCTGTTTCCCTGTAGGTTTTTTTGTGAATTGGCATCCAATGCAACTCGCCACATATTTCTCAATACACTTTCTCATTTTAGGAAACCAATATTTTGTTTGTATTGCCTCAAAGCATTTTTCCGAACCTAAATGGCCATTTTCATCGTGATATATTTTCATTATATGAAACTTCGCACTTTTAGGTAAAACCGGCTTGTATTTATTTTTCACTAACCGGAATAGCTTTCCATCTATAACCTTATAATCTTTATTTAGGCCATTTTTCTTTTTCTTATTGGCTTCTTGTTCTAATTTCAGCGCCTGTATCAATTTCTGAATATCGTCGTCCCCGTCCTGTAGCGCGTCAATTAAGTCTTTTTCTTCGATGTGCTGCACCAACACAGGGTTTCGGCTTAGGGCGTCTACATGTGCCATAGTACTACCGGGTCGGTGATCCACATCGAAGTCATATTCTTGCAAGTCGAGCCACCACCGGGCAATACGTGGAGATAAGTCTCTTTTTTGCCAAGCCATACGTAACGCTGAACAATCAGTCACCACACGAAATTTGATACCGGACAGATACACCTTAAAACGTTGAATGGCGAAGACTACGGCAAGAGCTTCTAGTTCAAAACTATGATATTTAGCTTCAGTAGCTGTGGTCTGCCTACTTGCATAAGCAACTACTTTTGTTTCTCCACTCGGCTGTTTTTGGAGAAGTACGCCCCCAAGACCAAGTTTTGATGCATCTGTGTGAACTTGGGTTTCCCGATCTGGGTGGTAAATTACTAGCACAGGATCTGAGATAAGTACATCCCTTAAAGTTTGTACAGCCCGTTCTTGCTCAGATCCCCAGTGCCATACTACAGTCTTCTTCGTGAGTGAGGTGAGTGGTCGCGCTATGGTCGCAAACCCTTGTATAAATTTGCGAAAATAACTTGCAAGACCAAGAAATTGACGTAACTCGTGAACATTGGAAGGCACCTTAAAGTTGGAGACTGCAGCTAACTTGTGAGATGAGGGCCTAATTTCGCCTTTTGAGATTTCATGGCCCAAGTATTCAACACTTTGAGTGAGAAAGGTACATTTACTTTTCTTCAGCTTGACTCCTGCCTTCTCAATCAAACTCAGAACCTTCTCTAGGTTAGCAAGACATTCTTGTGTACATTTTCCCCACACTATAACATCGTCTATGTATACTTCGGCGCAAGAGTGAATAACTGGCTCCAGTATTTCGTTCATGGCTCTCTGGAAAACTGCGGGGGCATTGCAGAGTCCAAAACTCATCATTCTATATTGAAAATGGCCATCGGGTGTCACGAAACCTGTGAGTGGCCTTGAACCTTCATCAATCTTTATCTGATGGTAGCCGTTTGCTAAGTCTAAACAGCAGAACACAGATTGATCCACCAGCCTGTCCAACAAGTCTTGTATCACTGGTAGAGGATACCGTTCCTTCTCTGTGATTTTATTGAGCGCTCGGTAATCCACACATAATCTATAACCGCCATCCTTTTTGTTGACCAGCACCACGGGGCTCGCAAAAGGTGATTTTGACTTTCAATGATTCTGGCCTTAAGAAGATCTTCAATAATATTTTGTACAACACCCCTTTCATGAAACGATAATCTATAGGGCTTATCATTGATCACCTTGTCTTCAGTCAATTTGATACACATCTTTACGCTACAATTTCCCAGCTCCATACCATTTCCAGAAAAACAGTGATCATATTTGGCCAAAAGATTATCCAAACTTTGTCTTTCGTTTCTGTTTAGATGTGTTCCGAACTTAGCTTTATCTATTTTCTTAGAATCATGCGTATTTAGTTCTGCTCTAGCAACACAGTCACCTTCTTTAAGCTTTATCATTGCATTCGTTTTGTTGACTAGTTTTATAGCAGCATAACCATCAATTGGTTCAATGGTGTCATTTAGAATATCTTTTTCCTGTAGTAGTTTTCTCTGTTCACTTTGCTTTATATTAATTTTACCACTTACAATAGGATCCAGTCGTACTAAAAACTTATTAATACCAGGGTTTTCACAATAACTAAATTCGGTGATTCTGTGAATGTCTGTCCTATTAAAACATCCACATTCTGAACATGATTAGGTACAATATGAAACTGGTTTTCCTGTTTTGCACCATCAACCACAAGAGAAGTAGTAACAGTACCTATAGGTGTGATCAATGCATCTCCATATCCTTTTATCACAACTTCATTATTGGCTTTTAACTCCAAGTTCAACTTCTCATAAAAACTGTGTGTCATTGTGTTACATGAGCTGCCAAAATCCAAGAAAGCATTCGCCATTGTCCCATTAACAAACACCTCTTTGAAGTACTTTTTGTCAGAAGAGTCCCAACATACTGTTTGAATTTTACGCACTAATTTGTTCTGTGGAGCCGATTTGGCTGTCCGTCTACACTCATCTATGGTATGACCATTCATATGACAAAATGTACAATATTTATTTGAATTTTTCTTTTTGTAACAGTCCGCTTCGCCATGTCCCAACTTATTACAAAATGAGCATCCTTTATTCTGATATCTTTTTCTGCTGTCTTTACTTTGACGACATCTATCCGCCTTGCGACCCATTTTTCCACATGAGAAGCATTTTGTGTTTTTATTTGAACCTACATTTTTAATTTCTAATGCACGCTGATTTTGATCTATATTAATATCTGAAGAGTTTATGCTTGCCAAATATTGGAGAAGTGTGCCAGTGTCCCGGCATCCAGCTGACTTAGCACCAATTTCCAACAGCTTGTTACCAAGTGTGCCAATGACGGCTTCTGTGATAACTTCATCACTCAATTTGCACGACATTCCTATACCTAACTTATTATAATAAAATTCTATGGGATCCTCACTTGGCAATTTCATGCGATTGACTAATTCCCTTAGCTGAGATAATTTATTCTTAGCGAATGGAAATGCTTTAATAAGCTTCTCCTTCCACTCAGTCCAACTGATCTCATAAGATGCTTGTTGTTCATACCAACCCTTAGCATAACCACTTAATTTAGCAGTGCAGTTACAGATTAAGGTGCGCTCATCCCATCCATGCATTTTCGCTGTGCTTTCTAAGTTGCGTATCCAATGCTCTACAGATACTGATGTAGTTTGTGGATTAAATTCAGGTATGAAATCATTGCGGCCAACATAGCGTACAATTGGTCTGGGTGTCATATCACTCACAGTAGCCGTTGGTGTGGGAGACATAATCGGTGATGGTGTTTGGCAACGGTGATAGCTCTTAGTTTTCCTTAACTCTTTGATTAAGCCCTCTAAAGCTTCTATACGTCTGTCTTTATGCTTCAGATCCCTCTTATATTTTTTTTTTGTTCGGTCAGATGATGAAGACGAACGGGAAGAACTACTACGAGACCGTTTCCTATGTTTTGACCGACCCATCATAAAAGAAAATCACAAAATTCACACAAAACTATTAATTTAGTAGTAGTCTAATAATGCAGTATAATTACAGTTTAAAGATGAAAAATTGCCACAAGGTCAACACAGTTCATACAGTCAATTTCTTCAGATATAGAGTAAATGACACAAAAGTTATAGAATGTAATAAAACAATCAAATTTAACAAGAAAGTCACAATTCAAGTAAAACACTAATTTTACTTATGTAAAGAATGAAACGTCCGTTTGCTATCAAAGACGTATAATAAAGATAAAAGAATAAAAGAATAACAAATGTCAAAGAATAAAAAAGGAACATTTCAAAATCGTATAAAAAACATGTAAATTATAGATTGCCAGCTTAGCATAGTCAACATGGTCCCCCCGGTGTGGCAACACAAAAGCAGTAGGAGACTATGCTAAGTCAGCAGGGCAAGTTTTCGCACTGGCCGCCGTAAAGCGCCCGCTTTGGTCGCGACCTCAGCTACCCGGACCACGCCGTCACGACCTGGGAACACACTAGTGACTCGGCCACGGGGCCAGACTCCCCGGGGAAGATTACTGTCAACTACGAGTACTGGATCGCCAATCGAAATCGCGCAACTGTTCCCAACTGCCGGACGTGGTCTGAGTTCCGGTAAGTACTCCTTTACCCAGCGTGCCCAAAAGTGGTCTGCCAATCTCAGCCCCTTTTTCCACCTTACTCGGCGAATCAAATCATCGTCGTCAACTTTCGCCAAAAGGGAGTAGGGCGAGGATGAGCCCAAAATAAAATGCGACGGCGTAATGGCTTCTTCGGCAGCCGGATCAACCGAAACGTGCGTCAGTGGCCTGGAATTTACTATGGCTTCTGCTTCCAGTAGCAGCGTATTCAAAACTTCCTCGCAAGGGGTGCGCTCCTTCAAGGTGGTAAAAAGGGCGGTCTTAACGCTCCTCACGAGCCGTTCCCAGCATCCTCCCATGAACGGAGCTGAAGGCGGGATAAACTTCCACACGATCCTCTGGTTGCATGCGAACTCCTCAACGGGCTGGCCAAACAATCTCTGCAGCTCTCGATTTGCACCAACAAAGGCTGTTCCGTTGTCTGAATAGATGGTTAACGGAGTTCCACGTCGCGCCATGAAGCGACGAATGCCCATGATGGCAGAATCTGTGCTCAAGCTGGACACAACTTCAAGATGGACGGCGCGTATGGTAAGGCAGGTGAAGAGTGCCACATATCGTTTCTCCGTCCGCCGTCCAATGGAGACAAAAAGAGGTCCAAAATAGTCCAACCCAACGTGAGTGAACGGCCTCTCGTGGTGGGCCAACCGTTCTGGAGGTAAATCACCAACTCGAGGTGTCGTTGGAATGACTTTCCTGACGTGGCAGTGGCGGCAGTCTCTGGCGACCCTCTTGACAGCTGAACGAAGTCCGATGATATGAAACCTTTGGCGCAGCTCGTTTACGACGGCCTCGTTGTTTGAGTGGGCCATCAACTGGTGAACTGAAGCAATCAACAACTGGACACGCGTGTTCTTCCCATCGAGCACTATAGGGTCATTATAAACGGGAACATCTTTGACCGCCGAAATTCTCCCAGCCAGACGCAGTAATCCATCCTGGCAAATATATAAAGCCAAATTCCTCAGGCGACTAGTCCTCGGCAAAGTCTGACCACGCTGGGTAAACGCATACTCGTCCGAAAAGGAGTCTAATTGTGAAGCGAGAAGAATTTGTAGTTCAGCCTTCGCGAGGTGATGTGCGGACATCTCAAATTTAGAATTTGGAGGTATAATTGCCAAAACTGCCTTAAATCTTTCAGCGCATAAAATAACACGAGCGGTAGCACGCAATAATCGAAGCCACTTACTGAAACGAGTGGCGTCCGCAACTACCGGTGAAGGCAGTTCGCGCGGAACGATTGCTCCTACCACCTCCAAATGGGAGTCTAAAGTACCTCGTTTCTGCTCCTCTAGAACGGTAGGTGGTCGAGTTGATGGTTCTTGTGGCCATTCGTGGGAAGGTAAGTCCAAAAAGGAAGGTCCCAAGAACCATCGAGAATCAATTTCGAATTTATGGGTGGTGCGCGTAGCGTCGTCCGCAACATTCAAGCCTGACGGAACATATCGCCAGCTGGAAACATCAGTCGCTTCGGAAATTTCACCCACCCGGTGAGCAACAAAAGGTTTGAACGAGCGGGCATCGCTACGCAACCACCGGAGCACTGTCAAACTGTCTGTCCAAAAAAATTGTTTTGTAGGCTTTCGCCGATGAGCTTCAATGATGTACTGAGCAAAACGCGCTGCTATAAGCGCGGCCTGAAGCTCTAAGCGCGGTATAGACATCGGCTTCAGCGGAGCAAGCCGAGCCTTGCCACCAATGAGGCTGAGCATCACCTTCTGGCCGGGGCACACGAATCTCCAATAAGCGACGCAAGCATAAGCGAGTTCACTGGCATCGGCGAAAACGTGAAGCTCAACGTCGTGAATGATATGATGGGAAAAATAATGCCTAGGCACAGATCCGGAGAATATAACTGACAACTCCTGAAACCAAGAGTTCCATTTGTCAATCAAAAAAGAAGGCAGCGGTTGGTCCCAGTCTAAACTTAATTTCCAAGTCTGTTGAAAAATCACACGTCCCCGAATAATAATAGGGGTTAATAGCCCTAGGGGGTCATAAACACGCATTATATATGACAAAACCGACCGTTTGGTAAATTTTGTAGGAAATTCACCCAAGTTAGCTCTTGAAAAGCACAGAGTGTCGTCACCAATATTCCAGTTCACCCCGAGAATACGAACAGGCACCGAAGACGCATAAGGAGCACATAAGTTGGGAGACAAAGATGATAACGCCTCTTTAAAATTAGACACCCAGGAGCGCATTTCCATGCACGCCTGGGAGATAACAAAAACTATGTCATGTGCCAAGGTAGCTGCTTCTTCAGGAGTATCAACACTGCCTAAATAGTCATCCATATAGGAGTCCTGAATGATGGCGGAAGCAGCTGCTGGGTAAGACTGGCTATGCTCCTCAGCATTTCGGTTTTTTAAATATAGGGCCGTGAAAGGGCTGGAAGTGGCACCGAAAATCATTGACGACATTCTGTACTCTTGAATCGGCTGAGAGGAGTTGTCGCGCCACAGAAACCTCTGTGCATCACGGTCGACCTCGCGAATCTTCGTCTGAGGAAACATTTCGCGAATGTCGGCATTTAGGGCTACCCTACCTTCGCGAAATCGCATTAAAAGAGCAAGAAGCGGTTGTAACAGGTCGGGTCCGGGAAGTAATAGGGAGTTCAGACTTACCCCGTGAACCTGGGCGGCTGCATCGTGCACCACCCTCAACTTTAACTTTTGAGGGTGGACAACACCAAAATGAGGCAGATACCACGTGACTGTACCCTCTGGTGGGCCAGCGCATAACTCTGCATAGCCTTTACTGATGGCTGCCTGAATGTTATTCTTATACGATGCAGCGTACTCAGGGTCACGTTGAAATCTGTTCTCAAGGTTCCGGAACCTAGACATCGCTAAAGGACGACTGTCTGGAACCCTGTTAATCCCAGCTCGCCAGACCAGACCAGTCTCAAACCGTCCTGATGGAAGGCGTCTCGTTGTCTCCTCTAAAATTTGAACAGCCCGCTTATCGCTGGCGCACAGATACTGTTGCGCACCTCTTTGCATCATTGTTTATGTCTAAGCTTTTTCGGATTTATAATTGACATCAAAATTCAAGTGTGTTTTGTCAGTTTTTATTATGGTGTTTTGTGACAGTTGGTGTTTTTCTATCTATTCCCATAAATTGTGCTTTTTCAACCATTTTCGTTATTATTTCATCGTAAAACAGGATTACAGTTCATTTCCACACTTTTCTCAGTTACGTCCGTAACATTTTGGTCCTTCTCCCTACATTTCCGGCGAACCTATTTTTCATTTTTTTCGTCATCTGTCACTTTCGTTTTCAATCACATTTAATTAGTTTGTTTACACATCAATTCGCATTTTCACTAGATTTTCACTTGCATTATTCGTATTTCATAGTTATATTCATGTTCACACGTAGCATGCGTAGAGCTATGTCGTTAAACACGGAGCCTAACGCTGCTATTTTAGAGCCCGTTCAGTCTGGAATTGACGGATCGCACGTCGTTAATAGTAGACCTTCTAGTGAGCGAACCGCCAAGTCCAGATCGTCGCACTCTTCTTCAACTGTTAAAGCACAAAAGGCAGCCGCGGTAGCGCTGGCCTTGCGCCGTCGTCTTGAACGTGAGCAGGAGCTCGCCGCGCGAGAGTCCGAGCGCGCCGCGCGGCGGGAATCCGAGCGCGCCGCGCGGGACTCCGAGCGCGCCGCGCGAGAGTCCGAGCGCGACCGTCAACTCGCGGCACTTCAGCAACGGGTAGAAGAGAGTGAGCTACAAGCGGAGCTCTCCGCAATCGACGCGTGCCGCAATAGCAGTCGTACTGGAAGCCGTGTGAGTCACCGGAGCTCAACCCGGGTAAGCGTTGAAAGAACATCAGAATGGGTAGAGAATCACGATCATCTTCATTCGAAAGTTAATAGAGGCGTTACCGCAATAGGATGTGAACAACATTTCCCTGTTCCATCACCCGCCCACCAGGTATTACCACCGTTGGGCACACGGGCACTTGCATCCCCTGTTAATATTTTCGATTCACAGCAATCACACACCAATAAAGACCGCGAGGCGGATGATTTCGTGCCCCCGCTCGTTTCCGCGGAGGTCGACAAAAATACATTCGCCCTTACAATGCAAGCAGTAGCCGACACCGCTGCAGCAGCGAAGGCTCTCGCTTCTTCACAGGATAAAAAGAAGTTAGAGCTTATCCCGTTTTCGGGTAACACGTTAGAATGGCTACATTTTCAGCGTATTTATAACGTCACTAAGTCAAATTTTTCTCCTCTAGAGAACATAAGCCGACTTCAGAATGCGCTTCGAGGACCTGCACGTGAGGCTGTTTCGGCATTGCTCATGTCGACGAATAACCCAGAGGAGATCATACGTGCACTGGAAGATAACTTCGCACGCCCCGAACTCATTGTTTACCAGGAAGTTAATTCCCTAAAGAATCTCCCACGTTTAGGTAACGAACTTAAAGAGCTCGGTACACTCTCCAATCGGGTACGTAACTCTATCTCTACTATTAAACTGTTAAAACAGGTTGAATACCTATACTCGCCTGAACTGTTTCATGCGGTTTTAGGCAAGTTAAACCCTACTATAAAAATTAGGTGGACTGACTTTGCCATGTTAGACAACACAGGGCGCCCAAAGCTTGAGGTTTTGTCTGAGTTTTTAAATCGGGAGCTAGATAAACATATTCGGTTTGGTATGTCACCTGAGTCTAGCTCAGCTCAACAACAACATTTTTTCACTAATCGACCACCAAAGCGTGAAAGCGTAAATTCGGTTGTTGCCTCGAGGAGCGGCCCTACAAAAAAAAATGAATGTCCGTTTTGCCAGAAAGACCACAACATTAAGTCATGCTTCGAATTTAAGTCTTTGAGTGTTGAAGAGCGGTGGAAATGGCTACGTGAAGCCAAAGTTTGTTATCGATGCCTTAAACGTAAATCTCATCAGTGGAAAACATGCAAGGTGAATCCATGTGGCTTAGACGGGTGTACTTATCGCCATCACCCATTACTTCATCAAAATCCACCACCGTCTTTCATCAACAGTAATAATACACATTCTTCTGTAAGCGCAATAACAGGCGAACAAAATGTACACGCCTCCTCACAGTCTTCGCAAGCCCCAGAGAAGGTTATTGTGTCTACTACCTCTACAGGCGTTCAACAACCAAGTACCATCTTAGCTCTGCGACCTCGTGCTTACCTTAAGATTGTACCTATAACTGTTTCAGGCCCTGCAGGATCTTGCAACGTTTTCGCTCTCATAGACGACGGAAGCACTGCGACCTTAATCGACTCCAGTGTCGCTGAGCGGATAGGAGCGACCGGGCCGCAGCAGAGGATAATGTTGAACGGTGTTGGGGGTCTTGAGCGCAGTACTACGGTATCTTACGTAAATTTTCACGTCAAAGGTAAGTACGCACATGAAACATTTTTGGTGAAAAGTGCCAGAGCCATGGATTCCTTGTCTTTGCGCCCGCAAACAATTCAACGCGAAAGTGTATCGTCGTATTCCCATTTAGCCGACTTGACTGACATGTTGCTATATGAAGATGCTACTCCGACAGTGCTAATTGGAGCTGAACACTGGTATCTTTCTATCAACCGGGATGTACGGGTAGGTAAAAGGAATGAGCCAGTGGCCTGCTTGACGGCCCTAGGTTGGACTTTATATGGAGCTTCATCAAGCAAAACCAAATTGATTGAGTTTGTAAACCATGCTTCATTTAATAACATGTTTGAAGAGTCTGACTTAGAACACTTAGTTAGGGAGCAGTATAATTTAGATTCCTTAGGAATTTTAAAAAAAGAAACTCTACATTGCCAGCAGGATAGACGCGCGGTTGAAATTTTGGAAACCACTTCCAAGCGTTTGCCTACGGGTCGGTTTGAAGTTGGGTTGCCGTGGCGTGACGGAATTGAGTTTATCCCAGAAAGCTATCCTCAGGCGATGTCGCGGTTTTTCTCTTTAGAAAGACGCATGGTCAAAGACAACGATTTATCTAAGGCCTACGACGTTTTTATGGCAAATATGGTTCAAAAGGGTTACGCCGAAGAGTGTGCTTCTGAGACATATTACGCCAAACATAGGCGTACCTCAAACCAATGTGGTAATATACGTTTTTACCTTCCACATTTTGGCGTTTACCATCCTCAGAAGCGCAAACTTCGAGTTGTGCATGACGCCGCCGCGGTGAATGAAGGAGTCAGCCTGAACTCCTTATTGCTGCCCGGGCCCGACCTGCTCCAGCCCTTATTGAAAATTTTATTTCGTTTCCGGGAGGGTCGTGTTGCTTTGTTGGCTGACATTAAAGAGATGTTCCCTCAGGTTCGAGTTAGGAAGCAGGACAGGGATGCTCTCAGATATTTATGGAGAGCCAAAACATCGGAGCCTTTAAAGGAGTTCAGGATGACGGCCGTCATCTTCGGTGCGTGTTGTAGTCCCTTTATTGCCCAGTTTATTAAAAATAAAAATGCTCAAGAGCATGCTCAGCAATACCCTAAAGCCGCCGATGCCATATTACATAACCATTATATGGACGATTATTTAGACTCTTTGGACAATGCAGATGAAGCAGCTCGGTTGGCAGCAGACATTGTAACTGTCCACGGTGCTGCGTGTTTCGAAATGCGAGCATGGATTTCCAATGAGTCAGCGGCGTTAAAACTCATTCCAGAGAATTTTCGCGCCGCCCAACCATTGGAAATTGATCTCGGTGATAATCCTAACCAAATTCGCGCGCTAGGAATAGCGTGGAGTCCTGCCACAGATTGCATAGGGTTCCGCACTGGTTTGCAACAATTGGTGCCAGGTGGACTTACAAAACGTAAAGTGCTCTCTCACCTCATGCGGGTCTACGACCCTTTAGGTCTGCTGGGTCCCGTAGTACTTAAGGGTCGGATATTATTTCAGCAGGCCTGGAGATCTAATGTTGGCTGGGATACCGAGCTTTCGCACCTGGAAGCATCAAAGTGGTCTGCTTGGGTCCAAGAACTTTCAGCAATCTCTTCGTTAAAATTTCCGCGATGGTATGCAAGGGTTAGAGACTACGAGCCATCATACAGAGAGCTACATGTATTTGCGGATGCGAGTGAGCTTGCCTATGCTTGTGCTGCCTATTGGCGCCTGGTGTATCATGACGGTAGTGCCGAGGTCACTCTCATCTGCAGCAAAGCTAGAGTCTCACCCTTGAGACCGGTCTCCATACCGCGCTTGGAACTCCAGGCCGCTTTGATTGCTTCTCGTCTTGCGCTTACGGTAAAGGACAGTCATCGGAAAAAACCTGTGCGCACGTTCTTTTGGACTGACTCGATGACGGTCCTTCAATGGCTGCGCAGTGACGCGCGGACTTTTAAACCCTTTGTCGCCCATCGGCTGGGTGAAATATTGGAAAATTCGTGCGTAAAAGACTGGCGGTGGGTACCAACAGACTTAAATGTAGCCGATGACGCAACTAGAATGCGTCCGATTAAGTTAGATTTAACACATAGGTGGTTTAGGGGTCCGTCCTTCCTTTTGAAATGCCCAGCGGAATGGCCTTTGGAGCCATCTACAGCTCCGTTAGTTTGCGAGGAGCTTAAAAGGCCACCTCCTGAGTTAGTCGGACTTACTACCGTTACCAACTTGCCTACACCAGTAACCGCTAACTTCGACCGGTTTAGTGACTGGACACGCTTATTACGAGCTACCGCACGGGTTCATCAAGTCGTAGAAAAATTTAAGTCTCTTTTGGCAACGCATCAAAATTCAATATCCAATAGCAGAGTTCTTCGTACCTGCCAACTAACAGCGTCAACTACCCTAACGCCTCTAGATGCCAACATTATTAGAACCGCCGAAAATCATATACTGCAGCGAATACAACTTGAAAGCTTCTCAGAAGAGTACCATTGCATCCTCAACTCTAAGCCCATCCCACCGACCAGTTGTCTTATCAAGCTATCGCCTGTACTTGGAGGGGATCGGCTTCTACGCCTCTCGGGGAGAATCAAGGCTGCGGAAGACATTGACCCTGATTCACGTTTCCCAGTTTTACTCCACGGTGGCCACTCAATTGTACGAATGTTGGTCCAGTTCTACCACAGACGGGCTGGCCACGCAAACCATGAGCTGGTGGTGAATGAGCTGCGACAGAGATTCTGGCTTGTTAAACTCCGAGACACGGTGAGACGCGTCGGAAGAAGCTGCTTGTTGTGCAGAATCAGGAAAGCTCAACCCATGAATCCAGTTATGGGTGACCTACCTCGCGAAAGATTAGCTCACCATCAACGACCCTTTACTTACACCGGTGTTGACTACTTCGGCCCCATAGCTGTCACCATTGGGCGCCGCCACGAGAAGCGCTACGTTGCTCTCTTTACATGTCTTACAGTAAGAGCCCTCCACCTTGAGCTGGTGCACAGCCTTTCTTCTGATTCGGCGATCATGGGCCTCAGAAGGTTTATAGCCAGACGAGGTACACCAAACACCATCTTCTCTGACAATGGGACTGCCTTCGTCGGTGCCAACCGGATTTTAAGGGAGTTTTACGCCGTTGATGTGCAGGAGTTTGCGGCCAACAAAGGAATTACTTGGAGCTTTATTCCAGCAGCGGCACCGCACTTTGGAGGATGTTGGGAAAGGTTGGTGCGTACAGTCAAAGTAGCTTTACACGCGACGCTTAAAGAACGAGCCCCAAAAGAGGAAACTCTAGTGACCATCCTGGCTGAAGCCGAGGCCATCGTCAACTCACGCCCTTTGACACATGTATCGACGGATCCCGATGACCCAACCACCCTCACACCTTTTCATTTCCTTATTGGATCTTCCTCAGACCAAATTCTGCCCGCAGCTTTTGATGACTACGACCTATCACGGCGCGTGGAATGGAAGAAAGCTCTAAGATTGGCTGATCATTTTTGGAGTCGGTGGGTACGCGAGATCCTGCCCACGATGCATCCACGGAATCAGACCCGTGGAAATCGTGGCGAAGACTTGAAGGTAGGAGAAGTGGTGCGAATAGTTGACGGCACACTGCCGAGAGGCTCGTGGCCACGAGGCCGTATTGCTCAGGCTTTTCCTGGTAGAGACGGGGTAACCAGGGTAGTTGATGTTGCCACGCCAGGAGGTGTACTACGCCGCCCCCTCAAGAAACTGGTTAGGATCACCACTTAAGGCCACTTTTTTAGATTTGTGAATCCGGTCTTGGTGCGCCTAGCCAGTTGGTGCAGTGCTGCACGGAGGGGAGGATGTTGCGCACCTCTTTGCATCATTGTTTATGTCTAAGCTTTTTCGGATTTATAATTGACATCAAAATTCAAGTGTGTTTTGTCAGTTTTTATTATGGTGTTTTGTGACAGTTGGTGTTTTTCTATCTATTCCCATAAATTGTGCTTTTTCAACCATTTTCGTTATTATTTCATCGTAAAACAGGATTACAGTTCATTTCCACACTTTTCTCAGTTACGTCCGTAACAGATACTGCTTCTTAACGATGCCGATAGATTCAACTCGATGGTACTCCCTCAACAGATTATCGAGCGGCTCACATTCGGAAGCAGCACTTTTGACAAGGCAATGGTTGACAAAATCCAAGCGACAGTTGGCATATTTTAACCTACCAAACAAAACCCAGCCGAGAGAGGTCAAGGTGGCCACCGGTTGCGTACGCGTACCACGCCGTACAGAATGTGGTAGCAAAAGATGCCAATTATCTGCGCCGATGAGTAACGATGGCTTAGCGTCGTCATAGCTCAGAAACTCTGTGATGTCCGAAAGATAATCAAATTGCTTAACGTCACCTAGCTTGACCGACTGCTTAGTTATTGCTAAGTCGGGTATAGCACGAACATTTTTGAGTTCAAACACTTCTGATCTATGACGACCCTTGACTGAAATATTTACGAAATTAATTTTCATAGTGCTGGACATGTTGCTAATTCCCTCAACTGTAACAAAGCCGCTAGAACCTTCAGCGCCAATAGCAGTGGCTAGGGACGAGTCTATAAAGGTGGCGGTGGAGCCGTCGTCTAAAAGGGCAAAGGTATCAATTGCACCCTTAGGGCCGGACACGGTCACCGCGATCATTTTGAGGAGCGGGCGAGAAGGTGAGGTTTCAGCACTATGGGCTACTACGTCCGGCGAGTTATTGCCGGTGACAACTGAAGTTTCTGGTGCTGACTGTACACAAGAAACTGTATCACTATTATTAACATCAGACCTATGTAAAACTGAATGATGTGTAAATTTTTTAGAACATAAATCCGCTCTGCAATAAAAACGTTTGCATAAACGAAATGAATGATTTTTCCCCAAGCACTTATAGCAAATCTTTTTATTTACAACAAATTCCCATCTCTTATCAACTGAAAGAGATCGGAACTCTTTGCAGTCTAAAATGATATGCCCGATTTTTTCACAATAAAAACAATAATCAGACCTTTTGGTTTCTGAGTCGCTAGCTTTATTATTGGCCGAAAAAGAAGAAGTTTTAGAATGACAAGTTACGTCTCTGACCACTTTACGTCTGTCATTCGTAAAAATATTAAAATTATTAAAATGTTTAATAGGCTCAATGTACTCAAATCTTACGCGAAGATTTGATTCAAACACTAAAAATTTTGACAAAAGTTCTAGCCTGGAATGATAAAGATGCTCGTTTTTAGATGCAAAGTCTGCCCAGCGAGTCCTCAGCAACGGTGTCAACTTGCCAACCACCTCGTTGCATAACTCTGGGGATGCCAAATACTCCGGCCGCTCTAAAAGTCGAACAACTTCTACGCAATTGCGTACTGTTATAAATTGTATTTGCACCCCTTTCTGCTTTCTAAGCATTCTCTGTTTGTCGACTCATCATCACATGGCGTCCCGTGCCATCACCGCGTTCCTGCCCGGTCCGCCAGTCTGATTCCATCATCCATATCCGACGGTCGTCTCATTCTACTTTATTTCGTATTTTTATTTTTTAAAAAGACTTTTAAAAAGTCCCTCCTAACATTAATGGTGGCAGCGTAAAGGGATTTGAAAAGTCCCAGGTACCGTCTCCGTCGCGAAAAACGGTCAATAACTCTGTGAACTCGTCGTGTGTGCTGTACGTGTATGTGCGTGTGTGTGTGTGCACCAAATCCTGACCCAGATCGACGTATAAGGCCCACTGCTTCGCACTGCTCGTGCTGAAGCCGGTCTTTAAGTTCCTGAGTTCCTGTGTATCCAGCTACAATACCCACTGTCACGCACTGCTCGTGCTGTGACCGGTATTGCCCATCCAGCGAGTACCCATCAGTCATCCTAATAAGCTCAACGAATAAGACTCGGCGTGTGACATATAAGCGCGTCTTATCTACATCCAGACACCGTGATAACGAAGCTATGCTCACCGTCATCCTTTTGTTAGCGACCAAGTAAGTTGTCTTGGTTATTGCGATTCTCAAACTGTTTTATATCGTGTCCATTGTTCATAATTGTCTTTGTTCTCTTTTTATATTGTGTGTGTAAAATATCCTCGTAACGTGAATAGATAATAAATATTAAACTATTAAATAACATATATATCCTAATATAAAGTAATTTCTATCAAATAAATAAATAAATAATAATAATGTCTGAATCCAGAGCTCAAAGTCCCAAATTAGAAAGACCCGAAATCGCGGTCACAGATACAGATGATGATGCTTTCTGCCATCCGTCTGGTCCAGCTACAAGGTCGAAAAAGAAGACCACTGCTATAAATAAAATAGAAATAGATCTTACGACACTACTTAAATTCATAAAGCCATATGATGGCTGTAGGGAAACACTAAGTTCATTCTTAGTGAATTGTAGCAACGCATACGAGCTTGCATCAGAGGCCCAAAGAGATATTCTATTCAAATACATACTTTGCCAATTACAAGGTAAAGCCCAAATTGCATGTTCAGTTAAAGAGTTCACTAATTGGATACAACTTAAAGAATTTTTGAAAACCCAATTTTCAGAGAGGAAACATTACACACATCTACTTACAGACCTTCAAGAGTGTAAGCAACAAATTAACGAGCCTGTTAGCCAGTACGCTTTAAGAATAGAAACGTGTTTATCGCAATTGCTATCCGAAATATCCATTACACACGGTCATAAAAGCAGGGAAATGATAGGCCGTACAGCAGCTATGGAGGAGTTAGCCCTCCATCATTTCCAGATGGGGCTTACACCACGAATTTCAACTGTAGTTAGATGCAAATCTCCAAAATCCTTAAACGAAGCCGTGAACATAGCAATATCGGAAGAGAAAATACAACATTTCCTATTCAAACAAAATCCAACTAGCTCGCGCCCTGAAAAGCCAAACATGAGACCGACATTTATCAGACCAAACATCCCTAGGCCGAATTTTTCTCATCCAAATTATCAAAACTTTCGCCGCGACACAAATCCAAGTCAACCGAGGCCTAATTTAAATACTAATTTCGATAATTCGTCGTTTCCCATATGCAGATATTGCAAATCACCCGGGCACACTCTAGAACAGTGTAAAAAACGCGAATTTTACAATAGTCGTTATAGATCCGGCCAAAATCAATCATACCATAACGTCCATTTCGTCTCAAACGTCCCTGAAAATGAATATACGGAAGAGGAGCCGAGCTACGAAACCGTTGATCCGACAAAAAACGAATAAATGCTCCGAGTCCGTGTCGTATCGGACATAAGTATTCTAAAACCGGCACATCCAATTTGGCACCGCTACATGGTAGTCAATATGATAAGCTAAAGTTCACTGTATCGTCCACTGTATCGCCCACTGTATCGTCCACTGTATCGTCCACTGTATCGTCCACTGTATCGTCCACTGTATCGTCCACTGTATCGTCCACTGTATCGTCCACTGTATCGCCCACTGTATCGTCCACTGTATCGTCCACTGTATCACCCACTGTATCGTCCACTGTATCCGTGTTGCAACCCAGTGTATCGTCTTCTATATCTATGTTGCAACCTTCTAAATCAAAAACCACTGTGTCATCGAAATCCACAGAACACTCAATATCCAACAATTCTAATCCACTAAAACCAGAAAAATCTAAGGTTTACGAAATAATTAATAATCCTGAAAAGACTTTACTACCTCATGTCCTCGTAAAATCTTCCGTCTCAGATATCCCTCTATCTTTGTTGGTTGACTCAGGATCCTCTGTAAGCCTATTAAAGCAGTCATGTATACAAAAAAATCCTAAACTCGTTAAAGAATCCATCCAATTGAAGGGCATTGACCCCGCTGAAGAAACAATCAGCACTAGAGGTCATTTTCAATTACAATTACAAATTTCTAAATTCAAAATATCTTATTCATTCCACGTCATTGATGAAATTCACTTACCGTATGATGGTATAATTGGCTCCGACATGCTCAATGCTCACAACTGCAGTATAAACTATAATGATAATCTTCTTCGCATCGGTAAAACATCACTAAAATTATATTTCCACGAACCTGCTTACATAATCCCTGCTAGAACTGAAACAATTATTGAATGTTCAGTTTCTAACCCTGAAATTAAAGAAGGACTTATCCTCGATCAACACATCACTGAATCCTTGCTGATTGCTAACTGCTTAGTAAAAGTTAAAGATAATAATAGAGTCAACCTTAGCGTGGTTAATACTTCTGAAAATCCTGTAACATTAAATTCAAATCTCCAACTTACCTTATGTCCTATAGAATATGATCCATCATTATCTGAAACAAAAATGGAAAATAAATCTAGTCTAACTCGAACTCGTGAAGTTTTGAACCTTCTTCGAACTTCTCACCTAAATCCAGAAGAATCCGAAGCCCTTACTGATCTATGCTCACAATTCTCAGATATCTTCCACTTACCTGGTGACCAATTAACTTCGACAGATGCTATCCAACACCAAATACGTACCACTTCCGATCAACCTATAAACGTCAAATCCTATCGTTTTCCTGAAGTCCACAAAAAGGAAGTGCGTTCTCAAATCCAAAAAATGCTTGACCAGAATATTATAGAGCCTTCTGATTCCCCTTGGTCATCCCCTATTTGGGTAGTACCAAAAAAACTTGATGCTTCCAATGTCCAAAAATGGCGTGTAGTCATAGATTATCGGAAACTCAATGATATCACAATCGGTGACACATATCCAATCCCTCAAATTACTGAAATCTTAGACCAACTCGGTAACAGCAGCTATTTTTCTACCCTAGACCTGGCATCTGGATTTCATCAAATCGAGCTAAACGAAGCCGATAAACCAAAAACAGCTTTCACAGTCCCTGAAGGACATTTTCAATTCACCAGAATGCCAGTTGGACTCAAAAACGCACCTTCCACTTTTCAACGATTAATGAATTCTGTCCTATCTGGCCTCCAAGGTATACGATGTTTTGTTTATTTAGACGACGTGGTCTCCTATGGCCATAACCTAAATGATAGCATCAGCAATTTAACCGCTGTCTTCCAAAGAATCCGTAAATTCAACTTGAAACTGCAGCCCGACAAGTGCGAGTTCCTAAGACATGAAGTCTGTTATCTTGGACATATCATCACTGAACAAGGCGTCAAGCCAAATCCAGAAAAAATCAAAGCCGTAACCGAATTTCCAGTTCCTAAAACTCCGAAGGACATTAAATCATTCCTTGGCCTCGTTTCATACTATCGCCGCTTCATTCCTGATTTTTCTAAAACTGCAAAATCCTTAACCAGCCTCCTGAAAAAGGACACTGTATTTAAATGGGAAAACCAACAACAGCTTGCCTTCGACACCCTGAAACATAAACTAACCACTGCACCTTTACTTGTATATCCTGACTTCACGCAGTCATTTATCCTCACCTGCGATGCCTCGAACTATGCTGTCGGTGCCGTACTCTCCCAGGGGTCCATTGGTAAAGAACATCCAATAGCTTTTGTTTCTCGTACCCTTAATAAAAGCGAATCCAACTATAGCACTACTGAGAAAGAGTTGTTGTCTATCTTATACGGTTGTAAAACGTTCCGTCCCTACTTATACGGCCGCAAGTTCGTAATCGTCACAGATCACAGGCCTTTGAAGTGGCTATTCAATCACAAAGATCCCAGTAGCAAACTCCAAAGATGGAGATTAAAACTCGAAGAATTTGACTATGAAATAGTCTACCGTAAAGGAGTATTAAACTCTGCCGCTGACGCTCTGTCGCGATATCCGGTGAATCCTGTTTTGCCTAATACGAGTTCTCCCGAAATCCGCAATGACGAATCCGCACCTGAAACAGAAGAGAATATAATTAGTAATGAAAATACAGAAAATTCTATACCATTCAGTCCACTTACCTTAACAGACTTTGATATCCGCCTTCCAAGTGGTTTGAATGCTGATAGTAGCGATATGCCTACAATTGACTTACTCGACCGCGAAAGTCTACTAGATCATACCAGCTTATTTGGTGATGCTTACAGTCCTATTAGGTCTACTGAAGCAAACCCTCCTTTAACTAATGAAAATCATGCTAACTTATCCTCATCCAATAGTCCAAATACTGCTCCTGAAAAAGTTACAAATGATCAAGAATTATCCAATTCGACATCTAATCCTCAGCCGTCCACAAGTCATCAAAATCCTGAAACTTTACCTGAAAATATGTCCGCGTATCGTGAACCTGAAAGTCCTTTATCAGGATCAGAAAATTTATCATGCACTGATGAAACTTATAGTAAGTTTTTGAAATCATCTACTAAAATATTTAATACTCATATCACAGAACATAATCAATACTTACTAAAAGGAACACAAAACTTTATCTTAATACCAACCTCAATTGATATGGACGAGTCCATGCCATATGTTCAAGAAGTTCTTCAGAATTGCCCAAGCCCAGAGCGCGAAGAGATCCTAGAAAAAGAAAGAACTTTAAACACTTTCTTACCTATTATTATCGAAAATAAAACTTACCTGCTTCTATTTACTAAAGTCCACTATTTTGATGACCACTCGTATCAGAACATATTTAAAGGTTTAAAATTTACTCGCGATGAAATAATGATTTCTTATCCTACAATTAACGAAATAAGCATATCAGATTTTAGAGATCCTTATGATAAACATTCGTATATAAAAATCTATAATATGTTAGCTTACCTATTTGATGGGACAAATATCCGAATCCACATATACAAAAATAATATTATTTATCCATCTCCAAGTGAAATCCCGAAACTCCTAAAAGAAAACCATGATATCCCAATAGCGGGACATTTAGGAACTAATCGTATGTTTAACAGAATTAAAGAAAGATTTTCCTGGAAAAATATGCGCAGCGACATCGAAAACTATGTCAAAAACTGCACATCATGTCAAAGCAATAAGGCATTTCGCAAAATTAATAGAGCTCCCATGGTCATAACATCCACTTCTACTTTTCCTTTTGAAAGGCTTGCCTTAGACATCGTAGGCCCTCTTCCCGAAGCCGGCACTGCGAAATTAAAATACATCCTGACGATGCAGGATGATCTTACAAAATTCTCTCTCGCTTACCCTATCCGTAGTAACACAGCAGCCGAGGCCAGTGATTGCCTTTTACACTTTGTCTCTCTCTTCGGAATACCAAAACATATATTTACTGATCAGGGTACTAACTTTACAGCAGACCTTTTTAGAAGACATGCGATTTCCTAAAAATAAAGCAGTTATGGTCATCGCCTTATCATCCGCAGACTCAAGGTGCCTTAGAGAGATCACATTCCACTCTCAAGGAGTACCTCAAATCGTATTCCAACGCCAACCAAGATAACTGGCCCCAATATGTTTATACTTCTATGCTTGCATACAACACTGCTGTTCACTCTACTACCCATTATTCGCCTTACGAACTATTGTTTGGACATAAGCCTCATATCCCAGATTCAATATATGAAGACAGGTCCAATGCAACTTATCCTGAGTATGTAAGACTCTTGCAACACCGAATGAAGCATGCTCGAGACCAAGCTCTAGAGTATATATATAAATCTAAAGTAAATTCAAAAAATTATTACGATTCGCGCACTCGTCCTGTTGAATATAAAGTTGGCGATTATGTGTTATTAAAGAACCACATGAGATTAAGAAAGGCTCTATCGCCAGTATGGAAAGGCCCGTACAAAGTTGTAAAGATTCACGGGAACCATACATTATCCTTGTTAATAAATAGACGTCATGTGAGACATCACTATGACGAAGTCAAGCATGTTGAAGTCCCTTCTACATGAATCTAATCTCTTATAAATTTTCTTATACACAATTTCCATTTACATCGATTATACACATTAAGTATTATTTTATACAAACATCATAGTAGCTATAAGAATTATTCGTTTTATACACAGTTAAAGTTAAGTATACATATCATTTTATTACAGAGCCCTGGCACAGGACTTTGTTCAACCTATCAAATCAAGTTCCGGCATTTACTTTGATCCAATCGGTGAACTCAAGATTAATACTGGGTATTTAGATGTAGTTGCACCATTCGACATCTCTCATATCGGTCCTCATATTCAGAACTTAAATTCCGTATTTGGAACATTACGTTTTTTGTGTAGTCAAATCCAAATAGAAACAACTAGCAAGTTAGAATGTCATAATATATTAGAACCTCTCGTTGTTAGATATCACGATATAGTTTCAGAATATTCTACGATTGCACATCTCGTTAGCAATAGTAGATCCAAGCGTAGCGCATGGATAGGTGGCATAGGTGTCTTATCTAAAACAATCTTTGGGACTTTGAATGAAGAGGATGCTATCAAATATGACAGTGCCATATCAAATGTTCAAGATAATGAAAAAAGATTAAGTTCATTGATGAAAGAAAATATTTTAATTACGACTTCTGTTCTTTCCAAATTTAATGAAATTTTGTATAAAATAAAATTTAATGAAGATAAACTATATGAAGGCATTGACAAGCTATCACTAAAATTAAAAAATATTTCTTCAAATTACGATGAAATAAGAATAAAACTAAATATTAATTCAATTTTAAACAGTTTGGAAGCCGCTGTACTTACCTTATCATTCCAGTTGAACGACATAACAAATGCAATTATGTTCAGTAGCCGAGACATATTGCACCCAGCCGTCTTAACGCCTACGCAGCTTTATCAAGAGCTTGTCGATAACTCCATATACTTATCTACTAATTATAAGTTACCTGTAAGTTTAGAATTAAATCATATGTATATCTTAATGAAGATATCTAACATTGTTTGTTATAGTTTTAAGAATAAAATCGTTTTTATTTTAAGAATACCGTTAGTGTCGTCAAAGGATTTTATCCTTTATCATAATATAGCATTACCGACCCCACATAATGTTTCTAATCCATATTCATTTAGTTTTATAATTCCTAGTAGTAAATACATCGCAATAACCAAGGACAAATCCGAATACTGTAACCCCGAATCTTTGGAGGAGTGCAAAGTGATAAGACCGCGTGAATATATCTGTGACGTCATGTCTGTTTATCCGACTAGTGCGAATCCAACCTGTGAAAGTGAACTAATATCTAACGTTATAAGTGCTTTACCGACGCAGTGTCAAACGGACTTCATATTCGGACATTTAGATTTATGGAAACCTTTATGTAATAATAATTGGATTTATATACAGTCGCAAAAGAATATATTATATATTGAATGTCAAAATAAGAAAACTTTCGAAATAAATATCATCGGAATCGGCATTGTAAGTATTCCAAATAATTGTATCGCGTATTGTAGAAGTACTAAATTAGTACCTGAATATAATAATATTAAAATAAATGTATCCATAGTTCACATAATGACTCATGTTGTTCTTTAGATAAGTTTGAAAAGGTGATAAGTAGAGAACCTCGTATGAAATTACAGAATATTGACTTAGATATTTTCACTCCGGAAACTAAATTACAATTAAAATCTATATCCGATAGAACTAATGAAATTATCGACCAACACCCAATAATCAAATACGAGACTCACTACTCCATCATAGTAATTTTAATTATATGTCTAATATCACTATTTGTATTTGTAAAGATATTTTTATACATTAAATCGAGAGGCCGTCTATCCTTCCCACAGATTCCTGTAGTCTTCAGGTCTACTCCACCTGACTCTTCTATTGTAGTCCAACCAGATAATTCCGCTCCTATCAATCATGCTAAAGTTAGTAAGAATCTCTCGCGTCCCGAAGATGTCCCTGCTCCTAGCATTAGAATAAATATATAGACTTCAATTTTCAAGTTTTCCTAAACTTCGTAATTTCAACCCCGAAGTTTAGTCTACCCCGGGGAGGTGTTATAAATTGTATTTGCACCCCTTTCTGCTTTCTAAGCATTCTCTGTTTGTCGACTCATCATCACATGGCGTCCCGTGCCATCACCGCGTTCCTGCCCGGTCCGCCAGTCTGATTCCATCATCCATATCCGACGGTCGTCTCATTCTACTTTATTTCGTATTTTTATTTTTTAAAAAGACTTTTAAAAAGTCCCTCCTAACAGTACCTTACACGCAAAGTTGTTGAGATCTTTCGAGCTCTCGATGCTAGGTAATTTTGGCAAACTGCGCATTATCGAAAGCTCTGACAAAATAATATGTTCGGGTCGAGCGAACGCAGCTTCGAGAGCTTGAATGATCTCCGCGGGGTCGCGGGCGACTGCTACTAGAACGCTCACACATTCACGCGCAGCCCCGCGCAACGCAGAGCTAATCCTCGCCACATTTTCGGTGTCCGAAAATAAAGACCTAGAGGCATCATACAGCCTTTTAAAAATGAGCCATTCTGTCGGGTGGCCACCGAAAATAGGGAGAGGGCTAGGGACACTTACCTTTTTAGCAGCAGCGGCAGCGCCAGTAGCAACATTGGCTATGGCTGCAGCCAATTGTAACAAATGTGATGAGTCTGTATGATTTTCTTTATTAATGTTATAATTTTGAGGTAGTGTGCCTAATGTAGAGTGTGAAAAGTGACAAGGGTCAGCCGACGCACAACAAGCCGCAGCTGCCTGGCGACAAGGGGCCACTTGTGGGGTGTGGCAGGGTGTCGCAGATGTACGGCAATGAGCCGCGGACGTGCAGTCGGGGGCTGCTGTCACATGGCTATGAGGGGCCTTAGAGTGACAAGAGGCCACTGACGGGTGGCAGGAGGCCAAAGTGGGATGGCAGGAAACTGTTGGTCTAAAGCTACAAGGTACCGAAACACAAAAAGGCGTAGGCTGCACGGCAGTCGGCGCGGATACCGCGGGCCCCATAGAGAGCGCTATACGCGCTAAGGGCTCCACGGGCAGGCCCTCAAAGTGCGCATCAAGCGCTGAGGGAACCGCGGACGGGCCCTCGCAAAGCGCTCCATGCGCAGAGGGCACCGACTGCGTACTGCCGTGAGCTTCCACCCACGCTTGTGTACGGCTAGCGTTACTAGAACTATGAGTATGTCGGCTAGATGCGGTACGACTGGCAGAGTTTAATCTTGCGAGCTGAGCAAGACGATCTGCATCCGCAGCAGCGAGTTCTGCCGCGGCGACGCGAGCGGCGGCGTCACGCTCAGCCGCAGCAACGCGGGCTGCAGCTTCACGCTCGGCCGCGATAACGCGCGCCTCAGCGGCAGCAAGCTCCCTAGCTGCAGCTGCAGTGCGCTCCGCGTGCTCTGCCTCGATCTGCAGTCGTGCCGAAGTAGAAATAGAATGTTTGGACTTACCCGAAGATTTGTTAGTATTGTCATTAGTTTCCCTTTCCATCTCCCTGGCTTTTGAGCGTGTAAACATATTGAAATAAAAAATAATTCTTCTGACACCACTTTTGTAAAGAATGAAACGTCCGTTTGCTATCAAAGACGTATAATAAAGATAAAAGAATAAAAGAATAACAAATGTCAAAGAATAAAAAAGGAACATTTCAAAATCGTATAAAAAACATGTAAATTATAGATTGCCAGCTTAGCATAGTCAACAACTTATATGATTGTTCAATGCTTTGCTATATTAATATATTTATTGTTCAGGAGTCTCTAAGGCACTATTTTAGTTTATTTACAATAAATAATGTTTTATTTATTTCCTATATTTAGTTCACTAAACATAGGTGTCAATTAAAAACAGATTCAACTTGAACAGTAAATTCAAAATGATACAGGTCACCAACAATCAGGAACTAAACAAATGTGGATGGCTTACAGTGATAATGCACAACGCATTCCTCGACCTTGGGGCTTAACAACCAAGATCTGTGTGACCTCGGCTAGATAGCCCAAAGTCTTGACAATATAACTGCGACGTCACTTGATCACTTCACAAACTTTGTCGCACCACACTACACTTTTACTTTTGTTTTAGCAGGCAATTACAATTGTACACAAGTAGGTTTGTAATCTCACTTCTGAGAACTATTAAGAAAAGATGAACTAATAGTCTAATGATAGAAAGAAATCACTTTATATTTTAGAAATAACTTTAATGTATAGAAATACAGACAGATTCATAGTTCGCGACTTGAATCAACTTGAATTCGAGAGAGAGAATTAAACAACGAACAAAAGTCTCTAGTCTATGGACTGAAGTGTTTCGCTTTTGACAGCTAGAGAGGTGACGCATTTATTGGAGAAATAGGGTTGTTCTTATTTCCTTGATTTTCTTTTCGCTAACAGTAGATTAAAACGTTAAGTATTTCTTTATACGATGTTAAGTAGTTTATAATTATACACTTATTGATTGTCAATTCCAAGCCATTCATACTAATATTATTAATGCGATTTGATATAGAGACTATTTGAGACCCTGGGAAGAATATAGGATACTTTATGGAGCGACAACCGACATACAAGCGGGTGGAGACTCGAGCGGCCGCTCATAGTAAAAATGCGAAAGTAACCCAGTTTACGTTTACGTGTTTACGTTTTCGCTCGTAGACCACGAAACAGATTAACTTAGATGGAAGGAGATAGTAAAAGTTTCTATGTGATGTGACCCAGCTCTTGAGCGCCATTTTTTCGTACAGCTATTTTTGTAAAATCCACCTTACCTTATCATTTTCATTAATCTTGATTAATTTGATAAGATTTTGCGGCAAAAAATATTTTGATTTGCTGAAAAACATCACATCGGCATTTCGAAGAAAACAAAATGTTAATGTCATAATACAATTTTGTTTTTTATGAGTTAGAATAGAAGTGAGTGTGTATTATTACTTTTTTTTTTGAGTGTGTGTATGAGTTAGAATTTTTATAGCTAAAAAATGCATCAGAGCTGTCGCCGGTGTACCGCCATACGAATCGTGTAACCAATCTTTGAGCATATGAAGATAATGACTCTACCAGGCCTTTACATTTATGAGTCCTGCGTCTTTGTACGACAAAATTTAACTCTTTCCACAACGGCGAAATAAATATATTCACATTCAGGCAGGAATCCAAACAGATTAGTATTATCTCATATGCCCAGAACTAGCCTGTATAGTAAGAGTTGCCTTGTTTTTTAATTTAATATTTGACTATTTTTAATATTGTTGTTGATTTTCATAATTTAATGTAGTTGTCATGTAATGAATGTTATTAGTATCTACCAAATTTTTGCATGCCATGATGGCGAAACATGTATTGCTCATTGTATCTAGTGACAACATCTGTATTTACCATGTTTTAAGCAGAATAAATGATTATGATTATGATTATGACCTTACTTTGAATATTGTTGTTTTATTCCATCATAGCCATTGTCAAACAATTTTGAAAAACAATAAAAACACTTCAAGCGCACTCAAAACATTGACGGTTCAATTCAATTCAATTTTTGTTTTATGGCCTCTGTCAGATTTGACAATTTCGCCAAGATCTAGTTTTGGAAAAGACACGAGACTGTAGGGAATTATTAACCGGTTGGGTAACCTGTGGACAAGCACAAATAATATGTTGGTTAGTTGTTGTTAGTATGTTTATAAATACAAAAATGTATATATAATATTGTACTGTATT
Organism: Nymphula nitidulata; assembly: GCA_947347705.1. Classification (NCBI taxonomy): domain Eukaryota; kingdom Metazoa; phylum Arthropoda; class Insecta; order Lepidoptera; family Crambidae; genus Nymphula; species Nymphula nitidulata. The sequence goes on along the minus strand of OX374626.1, from coordinate 14,064,422 downwards.
TAAAAGGTTATTGTATTACAAGAATAAACTAAACTAAGGACGTAAGTACATTTAAAAAATTATCTGAGGTAGGTACTAAAGTTTTATATTGTACTTTTTAATATATTTTACCAACACCGAAATAATGAGAGGAATGGATTGAATCTGAGAGAGTATAAAACTCATATTAGCTGGACGTGGAACAGAGTTTGGAAGCAGATCATATAGAGATATGGGGTGTCTAGAGCAGTTAAAAAATATATGTTCTATGGTGCCTTCGTCTAGACCACATTCACATAAGGAGTGATCGCGTATTCGAATTTTAGCCAAAAAAACTGGAGAACAGACATGACCAAGTCGTAATCGGATGATGGTAGAAGTGGAATGTTTATCGGCTGATCGGTGTTTGAAGAACCAAGGTTTGGTCGGGATATCTGTCTGAATGCTTCCATAAAATTTTCCCTTCAAAGCGCGTGAGGTATCCCATTCTAATTTCCAGTTCTCGGCAAGAATAGACCTAGCAGTTAATCGAATGTCTCGAGCGAATCATTTGGAGTATAAATCGCAGCCTAACGTGGTAGCCTCCTTAGCACACGCGTCCACTGTTTCGTTACCTGTGATTCCACAATGGCCTGGGATCCAAGCCAAAACAACTTCTATACCAAGTAGGTGACATCGGTAAAGAGTCTCTCTAATCTTTAGTGTGATAGTAAAGTTATAAAAATACGGAACGACCATTTTAATAAATATTCATATGACATTAATGTCAACTTTTTAACAACGTTATTGTGGCTTTATTTTGCACTTTAGGGCACTTTCATGACTTCTATGTTGCCATTTTGTTCAATATTTAGTTTATTTCGTTATTATTTGCAATAAAATAAAAGAGGTTTGTGCTATTTAATGGAAACCTCGTTATTCAGTGCATTATTGTCTACAATCTGAATGGTGCTCATGAGCAGGCCAAAACATTACCATCTCCTTTGGCATGGAAATCGATTACTCCTTGAAAAAGGCTGCCTTTTGGCGCGATAACCAATGTCCACACGAGCTGCTAGCGGACACTAGTTCATAAATCTACCGGTGGGTCTTGTTCTGGGCAAACGAGCAAGAAACTCATCATAGCTTGTCTCTTCCATTACACATTGTAAATTCACATTTTGAATGTCAGGTTGTAAAGTTTTTATGATTTATATATAGCAAGAGAGGCGAATTGTGGGTAAATAGCTCTACTTTGTTGTGGTTAGTTCTTGTGGTGAGTAAGCGCCTCTGTGGTCTAGTGGTTGAGACCACCGAACTCAGATCTAGAGGCCCGGGGTCGATTCCCGTGGGGGCAGAATTTTCTGCACGGTTTGGTTGGTGGTAGGGCTTTTCTAAGTCCGCCTGGCTAGCTACCACCATGTTACCTAAGTTTGCCGCCATAACAATAATGTTAACGGCATTGTAGTGTTCCGTTGCGGGTGTAGCTCCCTTCCATCGTCGGCCTTATCTTCACTTAACATCAGGTCAGATGAAGGTCAAGAGTTACCTCGATAAGATTACAAAAAAAACCTTATCAGAGCTCATTGAGTAAGCGCGTTTATTAGAAGCAATGGCATTCGTCTTTAGGCTGTCCACTTAACGATCTCTTGATTTTAAGATTAGGCAACGAGTGACGGTAACCGCTTACCATCAGACGTTTGTTTGTATAAAAAAGAACTATACCATGATCTTTACAACAATATGACAAGGCACCTGCAATACCAAGTGATTTTTTCCTTGTTATTGCAGGTATGGGCGGAGCTGTACCACCAGGTGGGCCGTCAGCTTTCTTGTCATCTAGTTGTATAAAAAAATAGTAATAGCTACACTACTATTTCAATACTTCATATTGCTGTTATTACATGGGCTCCTTCTAAAGTGGAAAAGGCACCTTATGGTCCGGCAAGGTGGAGGCGACTAGAACACTGTGTTTCAAGCTGCACTAGCTGTCTCCTTCTTACCGCTTCTCATCAGGTGGTGTTTTTTTTATATACAAAGCACGATAAATGACTCTACACCACCTGATGTGAAGCGGTAAGAAGAGTCCATATGCGAAGACAGCTAGTGCAGTTCAGACACTGTTCTAGCTGCCTCCACCTTGCCGGCCCGAAAGGTGCTTTTTCACGCCTCTTTTAAAGGAACCCATGTCATAGGAAGGAGGGAATGAAACACCGTGAATCGCCAGAAGTTCTTTATTTTGTGTACTCACAAGTAATCCCTGTTTACATAGTTACCCAATTCAAACTATATGACAACACAAAGAATACATCACAATAAACTATAGTGGCCAGTGCATCCGTTAATGTGGATTATACCACGATCCTCAACACGCCCCTCATAATCTGCATTAACCTAAGTGCACTAACCCTAAGCCATCAACACATTTTAAATGTTTAGCACTAGGTAAGGACTTGGTAAAGATGTCGGCTATCATTGAATCTGTCGACAAATGTCTCAAAGTAATATTCTTATCCTTCCACACATTACGCATGAAATGATATTTTATGTCAATGTGTTTACTCCTACTATGGAAAACCGGATCTTCGGCGAGACAAAGCGCACCTCTGTTATCGACATGCATTTCTATTTTGGGCAGCCCTATCATACCAATCTCATTCATTAAACTATTCAGGTACACAGCTTCTTTCATTGCCTCAGCCAAACTTACATATTCAGCCTCTGTTGTAGATGTCGCTACCGTCCTCTGCTTCTGTGACTTCCAAGAAATAGCTGCACCTCCAAGTATAAATCCGTATCCAGAATATGACCGTCTATCTATACTGCAGTTACCCCAATCAGCATCACAAAAACCTTGAACTGATTGTCCTGTTTTTCTGTAATATAAACAATAATCTATAGTCTTCTTTAAATATCGAAGAACTCTTTTAGCACACAACCAATGTACTTTACATGGATTTTCAGTAAACTGTGCAAGCTTTGAAACAGTATTAGAAATATCAGGTCTTTTCCCAACACTTAAATACATAAGAGCTCCAATCAACTCACGATAAGGCCATTTCTCATTTCCACTTGCGTTCATACTGATATCGAATTTTGTTCCAGTATCCATTGGTGTTGAAACGGGATTACAATCACCCATACTGAACCTTTTTAAAATACTATTTACATACTTCCTTTGCGATAGTCTTATACCACTAACGTTTTTGTCTATTTCAATACCCAGACAACATTTTGCGGGTCCAAAATCCTTAAGTTCAAATTCTGTTGATAAATCTTTCTTGAATTCAATAATCCATTGATTATCTTGACAAGCAATCAAAATATCGTCGACGTATACTGTCACAAAAAGCATTCTGTCATTCGCATTTTTCTTGAAGTATAGACAAGGTTCATTTATCGTAGGTTGCATACCCATCGCTTTTAGTTTTTCATCCAACCGTAAATACCATTGACGACCCGATTGTTTTAATCCATACAATGATCTCTTTCAGATACAAGCGTTTCCTCCTGCATGGATATTATTCAACATCTTTCTGGCACGCTGTCCCGCAATTGAATTATCATTTTCTTGATCAATAAGCTTACGTAAAGTATCTTCCATCAAGTCAGGGATTTTCATATACACTTCCTCATCAAGAAAACCATTCAAATATGCTGTGTTCACGTCCATTTGATGAATATCCATATCCATCTCCGCAGCGATTGCGCTCAACAATCTAATTGTTTGAAGTCTGGCCACAGGTGCAAAAGTTTTGTAGTAGTCTAAGTCATATTTCTGGCTATAGCCCTTTGCTACCAGTCGTGCCTTCTTCTTCACAGATCCATCGACATTGCACTTATTAACTAAAACATATCTACATCCAACAATTTGACGATCAACGGGTTTTTTCACAATTTCAAAAGTTTCATTTTTGACAAGACTTTTTACTTCGGAGACAATAGCATCCATCCAGCCCTGACGTTCATCACTAGACATCGCATCATCTAATGAAATTTCTATTACAGCAGCTAAATGTTCTATTTCATCTCGCGTTTCTTCAATTAGTTGATCACTTGTAATAATCTCATCAGCTGTCGTAAGTGGCTCCTCTACTCTGATCATATTGAAGACCTTTTTTGGCCTACCTCGTTGACCCTTTTGTAATTTCGGTCTACCTGGACCACGTTTCAATATCGAAATAGGTTCGCTGCTGATGTTTTCATTATTTACAGTATTGTTTTCCATTGGTAATAACTCTATAACATTTTCATCTGCTTCTATATCTCTACTGTTAGAAACATTATCTATTTCTTTATTACTAGAAATATTCTCGGTGGTCTATTTCCACAAACTTCTTCTGAATCTCAGATTTATTTTCTGATATTGCAGATTCAATGACAGTTTTCATTAAAGCATTCTCTTGAAATTTGACATCTCTTGCAATGACAACCTTATGCTCTTGCGGTATCCACACTCGATATCCCTTGGACATTCTTGGATATCCAACCATAATACCTTCACGTGCTCTTGCCACGAACTTATTTTTATTAGGCGTTTTGTCCAAGACGAAACATTTTGAACCAAAACTTCTAATGTAATCAAGGTTCTCTGGTTTTCCATACCACCTTATATATGGAGTGTCACCATTTAAGCTACTCGTCGGACAACGATTTCTAATATGACAAGCAGTCACAACAGCATCAGCCCAAAAACCTGTACTTAATCCTGAAGATAACAGCATACATCGCGCCATCTCGGTAAGTGTACGGTTCATGCGTTCGCTGACAGAATTCATTTGAGGTGTGTGTGCCACCGTTAATCGACGTTGAATACCTTCAGCTCGTACCAATTCGTCGAATTCCTTGTTGCAATATTCACCACCATTGTCCGATTGAAGAGATTTTATCTTCATGCCTGTTTGGTTTTCAACATATGCTTTATATGTTTTAAAAGCGTTTAATACTTCGCTTTTCTTACTTAAAAGATAGACTTCACACCAACGAGTACAGTCATCTATAAAAGTAACAAAATATTTAGCTCCACCAAGTGATTGTGTTCTCATCGGACCCACCACATCCGAATGTACTATTAAAAGTTTTGTATTACATGGACCATTCGTTTTTGAAAACGGTAACGTAGTCATCTTCCCTTTCGCACAAATGTCACAGTCATACAACGCATTCATCTCATCTGTCTTTACGTCAATTTCATAAGCATTTAGTAACCTTTTAAGATCTCTCGCGTTCAAATGTCCCATGCGCTCATGCCACAAACGTAAATCTACATTTTCAGCATTCAAAGCTACATTCATCGGATCTTTCATTTCTCTCACACGATATAAATTCCCCACGCGATCTGCAGTCATTTTAACCAAACCCTGTTTGTCGATAACAAGGGCGTTATCTCTTTTGAAAATGACATCGTGACCAGTATCAGTAATTTTAGCCACGGAAACCAAATTACTTCTCAAATCAGGGACAAATAAAGTGTTTTGAAATTTGATCTGACCTTTGGATTGATCATTTAAAGCATAAAGAGTTATATTACCCTTACCTTTGACACTTGTCGACAGATTACTCGCTAGATTTAATTTCGCATCGTAATGTACAAAGTCTTTACCAAATCGTTCCCTCTTGTTACAAAGATGTGATGTACAACCGCTATCTAAAATAAAATTATTCTGAAAATTATAAAAAGATTGATTACAATTAAAAACTTCAAAAATATCTTCTACTTTTTCTACAGTTGCACACCTAGAATCTTGGTTGTTTTGCTTTATACGACATTCACTAGCTTTATGACCTACATCGTGACATTTAAAACATTTGTATTTAAAACCTTCATTGGTGTTGGGAGTACTACTCTCATGCTTAGTTTTCTTTGACAAGAATTTCTTCCCTTTTGGTCCATTTCCTTTTACATACATAGCTCCTTGTACCTCAAGAATATTAGATTGACGGCGTGAGCTATCCTCCTCTAAAATCTTAATCTTTAGAACATCGACCTTAGGTAACTCATCGCGGGATTCCATTGCACATCTGAAATTCTCATAGCTCGCAGGTAGACTGTACAGCAACAAAATTGATAGCAAATCATCATGAATTTGTATACCTATATCGTTGAGCTTGTCTACTGCTCCTATAAATTTAGATAGGTGTTCTCTAACATCCTCGCCCTCTTGCATACGGCATAGAGTTAACTGTTTTAATAAAATTGCCTTACGTGCAGGACCTTTTGACGCATAGACTGATTCTAGCTTCAACCACATGTCACGTGATGTATCGCATCCTCTAATATGCTTAAGCTCACTTGGACTGATTGATAGCACCAAATCTGCTTTTGCCTTTTCGTCTGCCGCAATCCATTTATCGATCGAACCTTCGTCACTGCTACTCACTTCTGGCCTCGCAGTTCTGCCGCTTACATAGCTCCATGAATCAGCTTTCACTAGTAAAGCCTGGACTTGTATTTTCCAAGTTTCATAATTTTCTTTATCTAACAACTCTATCCTTGTAGATTGTGCCATTATGCTTGAAAAATAAACTATTTACGTCTATTTTTTGATAAAAATACTGCCTGGGCCCATAACCTGAAACACCGTGAATCGCCAGAAGTTCTTTATTTTGTGTACTCACAAGTAATCCCTGTTTACATAGTTACCCAATTCAAACTATATGACAACACAAAGAATACATCACAATAAACTATAGTGGCCAGTGCATCCGTTAATGTGGATTATACCACGATCCTCAACAGGGAACACATGCGCTGGCAAAGAATTTCAAGTTCTGGAAGTTCGACAAAGAAAAGAGCTACTAAATTTCTTTGTACGTGCTTTGTATAAAATAACAATAATAATATTGTGATTGACACAACTAAATAGGCATTAAAGATGAAACACTTCTGCAATTTGGTTTCTTATCACAAGTATTGTGTATGTACGTTTTGAATGGCAATGTTAACCAATAAAATTATACTACTCTGGCAAGAAAGTACCGGGAAAAGGTCAATAATACACAAAATGTTAGTTATTCATCCAAATTTATTTTATCACCTATTACCTTCAAAGTATGCTCCTTCAGAAACGGTTTTGAACGCTTTGTACCACTCATAAGCACGTGTTTTTGATAAAGTCGATAGCCTTCTGTAACATTTTCAGTGACTACGAACATGAAATTTCATTGGCGATGCAAAATTTAAGACAAACTCTTTGTTCAATGTTTTTCTCCATTATGCAATTCGCAATACACACTAGATACGATATAACTAAAACAGCACTTTATTTAATATAAATAACAGATGCAACTCAAACTCCGCGCCAAAATGGAAAACAGTTGTGCCAATCTAAAACCAAAAAAAAAACTTAAAAATGATTTTGAGACCATAAACAAATCATCCATTCCCGATACTTTTTTGACCGAATGTATACCTATACCTAGTTAGCTATTTACAGGTTATAAGAGCTCTACCCCACGTCTCAAAGTTGGAACAAGATGAGAAATACAGGTGCACGTGAAACCGTACTAACTTGTCTGCCAAGAGCCGGTGAATTGTTAAATCGGACAAAACCTAACGGTACTAAAAGCGTACGGTGGTTTTATGAGCGACGTCTCTGTTTTATAACCCTTTCTCGTCATGCGTCTGCTTACATCAGCCTGATGAAATATATAGTGTCACTGACTGAGCCGTGTAAATCTCACTGGTTTCACGCAGTAATGAGATTTGTCTGTTTATTTTCTTGTTAGAAATAATATAATATTAAAAATTTGAAGTAACCTCCCGCCATATTAATCATCTATTTAACACCATCTCATTGAGACTATACTTTCCCGCGGGAACACAACGCTACAAAGTAAATGTTTAAATTGTAGCGTTTTTATGATCGATCTTTAGTTTCAATTTTAAATTTTTAAAGTCTAGTCTAGTAAAATCCTTATAAGGCCAGATGTTTGTACGATGAGTTGTATGATGAGTGCGAACGTTTGTTCACGAGTCATGAATAAATACGAAAGCAACTATGTTGGTCTGTCTGGCACATTTTACTAGTAAATCGTGAACAGATTTATTTGAAATTCGGCACGAAAATTATAATATTACCTATATCCTGAGAAAAGATATCATATATTATGCGCGCGGGCGGGGAAACAAGCAGCTACTTGTTTCTAATATTTAATATTTATACGCTTGTTATTATCTAAAATTCTTAAATCTTTCCCTCTTCTTAATCTTTATCCATAACACAATTACTCAACAATGCTTGATGAGGGCTAGATAATAAATGTGAATCAGTGTAAGACTAAGTATATTATTTTTATATCAACTTAAATATCTGCTCGTATCGTACAAGTTTCATTTGTTTTATTAACCAACCAAACGCTATAATGTTTTCCTAAGCTCGTCGGTACTGCGGTGGGTAATTGTGTCACGTCTGTATTTTCAAGTAGCACGTTAAAGTTTTCCTATTAAATTGAAATGAAAAAGAGCTACTAAAAGTAATTTAAGTAGTGATTTGTAGCTACTACATAATCGGGTCGAATTACATAAGGCTTTGTATCTACAAAGCCTAGGCTGGCCACCAGCCTATTATATACGTCTTGGCACAAGCTTTCCTACATGGGAGAAACAGATGAAGAGTTTCAGGTGAAACATCATCACCAGCCTATATACGGCCCACTGCTGGGCACAGGCCTTCCTACATGGGAGAAGCAAATGACGAACTTGGGCCATAGCATCACCACGCTGGCCCAATGAGGTTTGGTGGGTTAAAGCAGTTGCAGCAACCAACGGCTTAAGGTGCTTTCCGAAGCACGGAGGAGATCGAGAGTGTAGATTTTGATTGACCCATCTCGGGATCGACCAAGGCGAAAGTTGCTTTGTTTTCGGTATAAACCAGGGCGCTCAAACCACTACGCCATCGAGCTCCTCTCTGAGGTACTGCATAATTGAATCAAATTATTTAGTTATTTGTAGATAATCGGGGCAGATATCTTGCTGTTTTCCAATGGTGTGGAAACTGCTGACAGCGCTATTCCCACTCCTAGTGGAGTAGTAGGGGAAATGTGGTGCACTGAAAACTACTTCATTTACATTTGCAATAACAAAAATTTGGAGAGGTTTACCTACAGTCCATTAGATTTAACAAAACGATGCATCCCTATGCAATTGAACCATATAAAAACATACATGGTGCATGTTGTGCTTACTTCTAGTAGTAAACAATCTAGCTTAGATTCAAGTAAAATGATAAGACTTGTGTGATTGTAACCGGTTTTGTAACCTTAGTAAAAAAATTTAAAAAAAAACGTTTTGTTTGGCTAGGTGTTACCCTAATATGTAGTTACTTTTTGAATAACAGGTAGTCAAAAGTTTAGTTTTAATTTTTTTCAGTGTGCCCTAACTCATCATGAGAACATGACAATGCCACGGTGTTTCGAGATTTTTTGTGTATTCCCTTTTTTAAATATAGCTGCCATTAGCTCACATATCTCTGGGTAAGAAAGAGCCTGTAGTCTTCTGGCTTTGGATATGCAAATTCCGAGAACATTCTAGTTTTTGAAAGATATACTTTTGTATCATTATAAAGTTGCGTTGGGAGAGTTGCATTTTGTGAAGCATGTGGTTAGTGGTAAAATGCCATGTCAGAATTTCAGATAAGAAGCCAGTCTATGTTCTACAGTCTTCACAGATATAGGTACAATCGATGTCTTAAATAATTATGCTTATATTTAACGTAAATTAGTCTAAAATAGCCGAGATCATAATAATGACCCTTGACATAGAATTCCAGAATTTGAATTATTTCCCATTAATTAATTAATTATTATAGTAATTAAAATATAATAAAACTAGAAAAATTTCACGTCCTGAGGCAGGAATCGAACCCGCGACCTTTCGCAATCCGGGCAACTGCTCTGACCACTGAGCCACCCAGGACTTGGGATATCCCTGTGAAATTCTTCTAGTCAATCTGTATTTGCGTTTATGAGCAAACGATTACTAAGTAATTTTTCAAACATTTATAATAATGTTAAAATCAAAAATTAAGAATATTTTTAAGAAGTTTTTCTAACTTTTCAACCTAAAATGCCGATTTTTGTAAATTTCAAATTTCTGTAAATTTTGTGTTAGGGTTGAAATAACTTTCGTATGTAAAATAAACACGTTCGCGGCTTGGGGGTGGCCCACGACGCACTCCCACCACACCTTAACTTATTGTTACAATGTAGTTTCAAATTCATCAACTCTGTTTATTTTCAATAAAAGCATTCTATTTACGCCATTAGATTTTTATGACTTATTTAAACCTATTTTATTAGAATGAGACGAATTTAGAGATGAAGATTAACTAGCGGCCGTCGCGGTTTCAACCGCGGTAATGAAGGCTATCGCCCCAAAAATATCCTTGCTCGGGTCATCAGTAACTCATCAGTAGGTCATGAGGTCAAGTCGGTTCAGCGGTTAAGGAGTGATAATGTAACAGAGATACAGCATTACCTTGGTAATAGAAGTATGGATTAAAACTATTTATTTTAGGAAATTGAGTCAATCAGTTTTTTTTGTTCTGGTTTTTAGATCGTTCGGTATTTCTAATGTTTACTTTGAATACTTTTTACAAGCTGCACCCGGCATGCTTTGTAGTGCCGTAAACAGAAAACTTTAGTTTTTATAATGCAGGAACCTTCACGGGCGAAAGTAGAATGGCTTACCAACGTTTCATCACATTCGGATGAATAGTTTAGGAACGCATAAAGGACGAACACATATCCACCCACGGCTCCACTCGGGTGTATATTCGTTATCGCACCAAAATCGTTTAAGTCGTTTCAGCTTCAGCGGCTTAAAATTTAACAGACATACAGAGTTATTTTCACATTTATAATATTGGTATTGATTTTGTAATCTAGTATTTTGGGCTTATGGATTTTTAATAGCGACATAATGTTTTTGGGCATTCTAAGTAATTCTAACCCACTAATCACTCACCAGCTGTACAACACCGCCGCCGGTGTCGTAGACTCTTGGAGCGGTCTTTACTTGAATGCAATATTTGATCGACTATTTATATGGCGATCTAATGGGCTCTCCCCAACATCTACTCTTTCGGTCGCGCGGTATAATCCCGGCACGGTCCCCTAACCGCATCCGGAGTCCTCGCCGCAAAGATGGTCCGCTAACCTTGCAGCCTACAAACGACCGGCGATAAGCATAATAACTCTGAGAAAGGTGAGTTTTAAGTGACAAAATGTAAAGGGTAATAGAGCAATTAATGTAAATATTTAAAACATAATAATATCGACTTCAAACCAAACGCCAATAATAATATTTTTCCTGTATAATCATAATATGCATAAATAAATAAAGCTATTTTCGGAGTAAGTTTTTCACTTTGTCTTCTGGAAACTGCTTGGTACTATCATCAGCATCATCATATCAGCCGAGCGACTGATGGGCATAGGCTTCCCCCTAGGATCTCCAAGCCAATCGGCGAAAAATTGAAAATTGTAAGTCTGAGAAATATGGCAACAACAGGCGATTTTGTGTAAGAATTTCATAGATAAATTGTACAATTTTATTTAACAGCTATCAATGAGGAGCTCTTTGGCGTAGTGGTTTGACAGCTCTGGCTGGTTTCGATAACGAAAACAAATCAATTTTCACCAGGGTCGGTCCCGGGATGGGTGATTCAAATTTACAATCTCGAGCTCCTCCGTACTTCGGAAGGCACGTTAAGCCTTTGATCCCAGTTGTTACTGCAACCCCTTTAACCCACCGACCCGGGGAGGTGATGTCATGGCCCAAGCTTCACGTGTGTTTCTCCCATGCAGGAAGGCCTGTGCCTAGCAGTGGAACGTATACTTATGTATAGGCTGATGATGATCAACAGTTATAACCTCTGTTTCTATGTTCTGAGGTTATAAATGAATTAAAACAAAAATTAAAACCGACTTCATAAAACTGAAAAGGATAAAATAATTAAATTTAAGTAGGTATACATCCCCTAGAAACATATTTTTGGAGTCGGTGCTTCACTTTCTATTGTTTTTGGAAACCACTTAGCACCAACTCCAAAAATATATTTCTAGGGGATGTATACCTACTTAAATTTAATTATTTTATCCTTTTCAGTTTTTTGAAGTCGGTTTTAATTTTTGTTTAAAATTTTTTTTTCACAATTTTTAGTGATAACTTTCTACGGTCAAAGTTAAGATGGGTGACCGTCAACTTATATTGTTTCCTACTATCGTATCGTTTCACTAAAAAGTCATTGGAAAAGCAAAAATTTGCAATTACGCATATGTAGACGACTTCATAATTTCAGTTTTTTTATATTTAAAACCAAACTACCCAACTGATTTTGAAAAAAATTTTATGGGACCAAATGGCAGCTATTCCGCATCGAACAAAAAAAGAATCACGTAAATCGGATCAATAATCTCGGCGTAATCGGTGTACATACATAGAAAAAAAAAAAAAAAAAACATACCGGCCGAATTGAGAACCTCCTCGTTTTTGAAGTCGGTTAAAAAGTTGCTATCTTTCTGCCCGTTACAACAGTAAGATTTTACTATTTTAGCTCTAGCTACATTGTTGCTTGTTGATATCATGAAAAAACTATGTAAATTGAAAAAGAGCTTTGCGTCATAAAGTTCACCGTCCCATCCGAATCTGAAGTAGGTTTTATGCAGACAAGTTAGTTGAAATTGTAGAATGATGGACTCCATGAGTAGAGTCAGAAGTACACACAGTACCTAGCAGATATTTATGGTATCACAAAAAAACAATTTGTGTCATGAGAACAAAGAAAATAAATGGCGTTTTTTGTTTCGAGAGGTCGTGATTTTTACTTACCGTAATTCAAAATACTTACTTAGTGGTCTTTGCGTTACAGGATTGATGCTGTTTTGTGTTCACAAATAATGTGAAGAACTTTAAAATTAACACTACTTTGGTACAACAGACGTTGAAGTTGTTAGCCAACTCATCGAAGTACCATGATGGAGACCGTCATCATGCCGATGTAACATATTTCAATAAATATCTTTTAGCATTTTGATGCAACAGACAAAGAAATAAAAAAATCCATTAGGCATGGCTCTGAAATAACTAAAATTGTTAACGATCGTGGAGACGCTGATTAATTATTGGTTAAAATAATTATTCTCGTTGTAAAACCAGTTCAAATGTAGTAAATAACTGTTTATTTTGTCTATTTCATTTAACAGCATATTTATGAATGCAGAATGAGTTCACAAACATAATATAATCATTAAAAGTGCTAATATTCGTTTCTATCAAAGTACCATACTTAAAAACATCTTTCCCATAAATTGAGCAGAATTTGCATTTAATTACATAGGACGCCATTGAAAAGCAACATTTTGAAGGGGACTAAATGTATTTTCTTGCTGTTGGGGCTAACGAAAAAGATTTTATATATAAATACTTCTAAAATTGTTCTGGCTTATGAACATTAGTATAGAATTACTTAAAAGCATTGAAATGCATAAGCATGAACTCTTCGGGACACAAAGGAATTTCACAGTTTCCAACTAGATATAAAACCCTGATGATATGCTTGTTTTTAAACTTTCTTCGTCTTCACAGCATAAACCTTTATAAAAGTCCAACACTTATGTCCTAACGATAGTTTAAAGTCTAAAATTTATGTTCATAGAAAGCAACAACCTCCTTAGGAGCGAGAATAGTAGTTAAATTAAAATTTCACGAATAGTACTTAAACGAAAACAGTGTGATATTGTACATAGAATACGTTGATTTTCCCTTATATACATACTACATGTCGCCATTTAGCACATTTTTATCCTTTTGACTTATAATATTAAAGTCGTAGTGTTTTACTAAATATTAAAACGTCAATAGTATATCTCTCCATCTTTCCTTTTCTTGCTGGTACTGATATATTTTTAAAGTTATATTTATCATTTTATGTCCTTTTGAGTTATGTATATTCTTTTAACGAAATATGTATATCAACTTAATGACGTCAAGTGTATTACAAATAAATAAAAAGCAAATATAACGTAGTACGCTTTGCTATCAATCTCCAAATCAACCTCCGTTTCTTTTTACTTTTGTATCAAAGGGGTAGAATGACTTTTGATATGCGTCAAAGTGACGTTGAACCTATCCAAACACTTCTGACTTATTTTGGGCTGCATGCTTTGAAAATATGATATAAAATGCCTTCAAACGTTAAATGAAGTTCCACCTATTATACTGTTACTGTACTTTTCATAAGGTCAGTTCATCTAATGAGAACTACAGACTTTTAATTAGGTATAAGTGGCATAATAACAAGCTGTCAAACTTGGAAAACACATGGAATATGGACATGGACACTGGGTTTTTAGCTAACAATATTGTCCAATGGCAGTCTTATCACTAAATCTATGGACGAAAAGGATAGGCTTTTATCTATTAATTATAACAATACTATGTTAGTTTACCATTGAATTCATGTAGGATACAAATTAATATCTTAAATTAAAGCAATTCTCCTTGCTATCTTAAAAGTGACAAAAAGCTATAAACCTACCAACTATTTTCTACTTGCATACTAGGTATGTACTCCTAGTCTGATGGTTTATGTAAAGCTAATTTTCAACCACTTGAAAAGAAAACGCTGATGTCGGAGAATCAATTTTTTATTCATTGTATTCCCATCCAAATGTTTATAAGCTGTTAAGAAAATATACGTGTTTACTTATGCACGTGACATGTGAACAAAATTGTTAATGTGATGTGAACATGAAGACATGTACCTACAAGTGAAACAATAACAAAGAAATCCTTTGAGACTTATTCAATATGCTCGCTTACATTATTATCGAGATAGCTACATTTATATATGAATGCGAAAACGTGTTGTGGATCCATACCTACCTACCTACAACACGTTTTCGTCTTCAGCTTAAACAGGTTTTTTATTATTTCACGTGATGACTTAAGTGATGATAACGGAAGCAAGCTACACCTAGATTCCTTCACCACAGAGTAACTGGCTATCTTACTTCTAACTACCGAAACACAGCAAATGCTGTTGAGATCATTGGCAACAGACTTTAATGCACTACTTCGCTAAGGGACAATAATAAAGCTAACATGGTAATCTAGTCATGTGCTGGATGTGCATAGCGCAACATTAAATAGAAATTTAATACAAAATCTGAATGTATGCCTTCTACAACGGAAATAGGTTTATAAGACACAAAATATATCTGTAACGTCACTCGGTACTGAGATAAGAAACTTTGCTATTCGATTTTATAAACATGGTTACGTAAAAGCCTAACCATATTACCTTTGATAGCCACTGGTTCATACTAAGTAACCCATACTCGTTTATTTTTAATGTACAATTATAAGGAAGTAGAAAAATTTAATACTTCCTAAAAAGTTTATACAGGATCTATGTAAGGTCGTAGATTTAAGTTTCATAATCTTCACACCCACTTTCGTCGCATTATACGAATCGTCGCCAGTAATATAAATGCCTTTATTAAAGGGAACGGGGGAATTATGCATGAAACGAATACTTATTTCCACTTGCGACTGCGTAATCTTGTCGGTCGCATAATATAATTTTCATAATAAGAAAATCAGTTTATTCTACCAGCGCCATGATGGAAGTAATTCGCGTCGAGATGTCTCATGTATTTCGCGGAAAATTCATCCTCTTGTTCGGTGAACGATTGTGGTTTGTAATGACTTTTGTTATGAAAAATTTTATTCCTTATTCATGGCGACGCTACCAAAGCTCCTCGTCCTTAAATTCGTATTCCTTTTTATTCTTACACAAAAAGCGATCAAAGAGGGGAAGAGTTTGTGCTAAATTAATCAGCCAAATGGTATTATGCGTATTTCAAAGGTTCACTATTCTTATTTCTTTCTGAATCAAAGCAGAAATCCGACCTCATTTATTTGAATACGTTTGAATATAATCTACAAGGGTTATTTCAGCATAGGTGTCGTTGAATAAACTTCAAATGAAATTGTAAATACCAAAAGAACATTGTGCAAACGTGATACCAAGACTTATCTCGCTTATCTATAGTCGTCAACTTTATTAATACAACTTATTGTGAAGTCAATCAATTTTTCCATTTCTAAATACATCAAACACAGACAGCCATGTAGTTCCACAAACACTGTCTTTGCTCATAGATACCATTCTGTATTATATTGCTGCATCTTAAGTAGGCTAGTTATATTACGAACAGTTCTGTTTATTTAAATACAAATTAAGTTATTAACTGCGCTTAACGATGTTTTATTTTTGGAATTGCATTGGTACGCGTCCCGCATCGAAAATCTTAAATTATTAATGTTTAAAATGATCACAAGAAAAGAGACATTAGACAAAAATAAAAAAATCATACTTACTGACATTTAATTGTAATATTGTTAACAAAATTAGAATCATGAAAAAATGGGCTTAGGACCCGATTTCGAAAGACATAAGCGAAAGCCATTTGTGCGACGCCAGATAATCGAAGTGCCGAAGTAATAGTAAAGAATTAGCCGAAGTAAGTAATAGTAATAAGTAATGTGAAAGAAACGCCATTTAGCCGATGGGCCATTTAATCGAAAAGATAATGCCTATGATTATATCGAACAATTTTTTTTGGAGTTACTATTGCTGTTGGCTAATGGAAGAACTTTGGTGTGTCCCCCTTAAAGGCGAATCGCCTCTAGAGGATGTATATACCTGGAAGTGCCTTTAAAGCCTTGGAATACGGTTCAGGTGAGTCCCTTCGTAGAGGGAGATATCACACTACATTAAAAACGTCACCAAGGACTAGATTGATTTGTAAGTATTTAACCATTAAAACATAAAAATATTAAAACGTAAAAATATGTTTTAAAAAATGTACTGAAACCAATAATTTGCAAAGACGGTAATGAATGCAACGTTACCAATAATTTCCAAAGACGGTAATAAATGCAACGTTCTGCATGCATGTAAAGGCCACGGCATCCATATCAACCTCGTTATTTTTCCTTGCATCGTCCGACTTCACGTTGAAAATGCAAATATTTCTATTAATATTCATAGCTAGAAACTCCATCGATAATTGAGTCTTACCTGCCAGCAAAGCCAGGAAATTTCAAAGTCGTTGCTATCGAATGTATAGTTGAAGTTCAAAATGCGTGTAGTTAGTAGCTATCTGGGGCCTAAATATAAGGCCTAAGAGCATTCTGATTGGATTGTATAAATCTAAAATACCTAATTACATCCTGTAGAAGAAAGTTTTTGATGAACACAAATTTAAGCTACTTAGTTTACTATTAATTTTAGAATGGCTTTAGAGCTCATAATTAGTGGATTGCTCTTTGATGTATTCCAGTGATCAGTGCTCAAGTGTCTTGATTTACGTTTACATTTTTGAAGGATAGAGATATTATTTTGCGGCACGAGGAAAGAAGACAACAATAGTCAACTTTAATATTTCAAGACAAGAATAACAATATTATATGAAAAAGAATCAAGTCTTTGTTAATAATGCCGCATTTTCACGAGGCATCTCGCCTCAAGAAAATACCCAGTACACGATACGGTGCTTTGAAATCAATCATCTTGTCAATTAACTTACCTTACCGGACATAATGGAATCTTCCATTCGAACTTAGCCCCATTAAGGAAGAACCTCCACCTTATAGAAGTAAGCAGTCAAATAAAACACCTTGTAGTGTAGTATGTATTACCAAAGGTAGTACACGCGTTGTCCGCCCTGTAAAATCTCAAGGAAGCGTAATTTTGACAGTGCCTAATGCCTCAAATGCCTGTCCTAGGAAACGAAAATAAAAATTATTTTAAGTTAACGTTAATTTAATAGTACAAATACACGACAAGCTAAAGCGACCTCATTCACCGTAGGACCACAACACTATAAAATTGCGTCGAAACATTGCGTAGCTTAGCGCCTTCTATCGGTTTTATCATAGAGAGCCTAGCCTACTCAGCTTAATGCGTGCCGATCTTCGGAGTCATCAGTTCACTGTCTCCACCTCAACTTCACGCATAACGAAGTTTAGTAACTCGTTTCTTTGTCGTACTTCCAAAACATGGAATTCTTTGCCAGCACATGTGTTCCCTCCTTCCTAAAACATGGGTTCCTATAAAAGAGGCGTGAAAAGGCGCCTTGTGGGCCAGCAAGGTGGAGGCGGCTAGAACAGTATATTTCAAACTGTACTAACTGTCTTCGAATATGGACTCTTCTTACCGCTTCACATCAGGTGGTGTTGAGTCATTTGCCATGCTTTGTATAAAAAATGTCTTATTTGGCTGATATTCATAAGGTAGAGGTACTATATAAGTCGGATGCGCTAAATTTGAATTCAAAATACCATTAAAACCTAACTGATTTATGGATTTACTTCTTAGGACGTAAATCCATAAATTGACTTCACTCTGAATCGGCAGCACTACTTCAAATCTAGAAGAGGCTGTATGTACAATTAAAAAATGAGCTCATTCGGATAATGAGTCTAGGCAGTTTTGAGTTGCACAAGTGGTCATCAAATAATATTCAACTGCTAGCAGATATACCAAAGATTAAACTAGGTTTTTTACAGCGTGATCTAGATCGAGACAAAACTATTGTAAAAACATCAGGACTTTCATACATTACAAGGGATGACGTGTTCGAGCTTGGTGTAGGCATGGTGACGTCTCCTGAAGTAATCACCAAAAGAGCCGTCCTCAGTTAAGTCAGCAGAATTTTTGACCCGTTAGGATTTGCTGGACCTATTACAGTTAGGCCAAAATTAATACTTTAACAGATTTGGCAATACAATTTAGAATGGGATGCTCCCTTGCCTGCCACATTATGCAAAGTATGGTCAGATTATCAAAACGACATTTCAACTATGCCTCATCTCATAGTACCACGCAACTTGCAACTTTCAGAAGCAGACGAGTGTGCTTTATATGGTTACTGTGAGGCATCCACAGAAGCTTACAGTTGTTGCATTTATGTAAAAGTAAAAATTGCTGGTGAATACTGTGCATATTTACTGTGTTCCAAATCCAGAGTTGCTCCTTTAAATTCTAAATTAACAGTTCCGAAACTCGATTTAAATGGTGCTTTACTATTAGCCAAACTTATATTCATAATTTCTAAGATTTTGCAAAATATAAAAATTATTAACTTATTTTCTGATTCACAAATTGTTTTGGGGTGGTTGAACTCCAGCTTGCATAAATTGGCTGCAGTCAAAGAAATTTCAGAGAAAACAGTAAATATGACATGGTACCACACGCCAGGTGTGTTTAATCCAGCAGATATATTATCCAGAGGTGTAAATCCTCATGATTTACAAAGAACTAAATTATGGTGGCAAGGCCCCGATTATTTGCATTGTGATAGTAATTGTAATCTTTACACTTTAAAACTTAAATTTCCAATTCAATCTAATCATATAGAAAATCTAAGTCACACGGTTGTAAGTGACGAACATGTTTTGCCATTATTCACACGATTTTTAAGTCTGTATAAGATGCAAAGAGTAATTTGCTATGTTCTAAGATTCATAAACAAATGTAAGCAAGTTGCAATAAATGTTGGGAATTTTACTGCCAAGGAATTAAAGTTTGCATTAAATTTTCATTTCCGTGAAGAAATTAATCTCTTAAGTGCTAACAAACAATTTAATTCAAATTTAAAGTCATTACATCCTTGCATACATGCAGAGGGTCTTCTTCTCGTAGGCGGAAGACTCCAGAACTCAGATCTTTCCTACGCAAGAAATTTCCAATTATATTGCCTAGAAAATGTCATTTGACCAGAATAATACAAAATGAACACAAAACATTGTTGCATGGTGGCTTAAAACTTTTTAGTAATTTATCACAAAGTTAACACATTGTCAATGGTATACGTGAAATCAAAAATGTTTTGCACAAATGTATTGGCTGCCATAGATATAAGGCTGAGAGCGCAAGGCAGCTAATGGGCTCCTTGCCCCGTGACAGAGTTACACCTGCCAGGGCCTTTGAAAGGGTGGGGTTGGATTACTGCGGGCCGTTTGAGGTAAAAAATTCATCTATAAGACGCAGCCTGGTCACCAAAGATTATGTTGTCGTATTTGTTTGCTTCACCACCAAGGCCTTACATCTCGAAATAGTTTCAGATCTAACTACAGAAGCCTTTCTGGCAACTCTTAAAAGATTCATTTCCCTTAGAGGCTTACCCTCTATCATACATTGTGAAAATGCCTCAACCTTCAAAGGAGCCAATAATAAATTACGTCAATTATATCAATTACATAAAGAAACTAATTTTCAAAATAATATTCAGTACCTTGCATCAAAAAAGGGCATTCAGTTTAAATTTATACCTACTTACAGTCCCAATCATGGAGGGCTGTGGGAGTCAGCTGTCAAGTCTGCAAAGTACCACTTAAAAAGAATCACTGGTAACAAAATATTCACTTATGAGCAATTTCAGTCAATTTTGTGTCAAATAGAGTCCATATTAAATTCAAGACCATTAGTTCCCCTATCTCAGGACACCTCTGACTATTCTTACCTAACACCAGGGCATTTCCTCATTGGTTGTGCACCAACCTCATATCCAGAACAAGATTGTTTAGATATTCCCACTAACAGACTTCGCCTTTGGAGGTGCTGTGAACAAGTACGGCAACATTTTTGGAGAGCATGGTCAAACATATATTTATCATTACTAAATACACGCATTAAGTGGCAAAAGGTATATTCCAACTTGAAGGAAGGTATGCTGGTGCTACTGCGTTATCCAAACACAACACCCTTTCAATGGCCCATAGGTAGAGTCTCAAAAGTGTATAGCGGCCCAGACGCAAAGGTTCGCGTGTTAGAGGTAAGAACAGCTGATGGCAACTTTCATACAAGAGCAGTTTCTAATGTGGTTGTCTTACCCATTGATGAGTAAAGGCTCATCTCTCTATACCTATTCATGTTCGAAATGGTGCTATGACGAAGTCAAGCTCATAAATTTACACTTTACAATGAATCTTATTAGCTTCATTAATTTTCAAGCTGATCATCAGCATGCTCATGTCAGTGGAGGCTGCTAACATGTAACAGCTTCTGATCCCAAGACTCTGTCGTAGGGCATTTCAGCAGAGGCTGTACCTCTTAATAGCTTCTGATCTCAAGAATTCGTCGTAGGGCTGACTTAAGCAATGCATCATGATCAACATGATGCATTGCTTAAGTCAGCCCTACGACGAATAATACACACATGTATGTGTATGCATCCGGGCATGTTATTCGTTTATAACACTTTCATGCGCGGATGCATATAGATATGTAATCAATTAACAACTCAACAAAATTGATCTCGCCTTATCAAAGGGATACAGATTCCCAGATTACAGTACCATAGATTATAAACTAAATTGTTAAACTTTATTTTAATTTAAGCATTGTATTGTAAACTTAAAACTTATAAGACATTTCGTCTGGCCCAACTTATGTTACTGACATAAATATCTTCTCACAGAGGGCAGCACTTACTGTGTGCATTATCTATAGAATATTTTTAATCTATATTGTTAAATCGACCGCTCCCTCTCGACAAGTATATTGTTATGCAAGGCCTTGCTAAATAAATAATTTATAGTTGTTAAAGAAGTTTTACTCATAGCTCAACAGCTTTTTTTAATAGTAGTCCCAATCTAAGGTAGATATAATATTATCATTCCAGCCAATACTTACTCCGTAAAAACCTGCCGAGATACAACGCAAGATCATTCACGATATGATTTATGTTCTATTTCTCACATTAAATTCAATAATCGCAGACCTGCCAGTCAACGTCGAGCAACTTCGCACTCGTGGCCCAGAATAGAACATTGTTTAATAGAATTTGAGAAAGTTTATTTTGATTTCAAGCTAAATTACAGAATGTGCTGTGAATTTTATTTTTACCTGTCATCGCGCAGACAGCACGATTTCATTAGCTGACTTCGCTCTAATAAATTGCGTGATATTCCGCAACTTTTTCACCCGGTGAGTCTACATACGCGCCTGTGCTTGGGCCGCGGCCGCAATCTTCATAAATCACAACCAACTCGACCTTTTGTCTCTGTCTCCTTCTTTTAGGGTTTAGGCAAATTCGGAGCCCGTACAAATTGGCCTTACAGAGGGACTGTAACGTATATTGTGCAGGAACGTCTTGGTTCCTTTGTGCCCGTAAATAAGAAGTAGAAAAAACTTGGAATCGTATGTAAATAGGGTTATGTGTGCTCTGAATAAGTAACTTTGTATTCGTGAGATCGCAATCTTTTCTAGTCAAGGAAGCAGCGTAGAGAAGCGGCCGTTTTCTTCTTTTTGAAATGTAAAATACTAAATTGTTTTAATCTGGAAACGGGCTAGTTAGAATACTAAAGAATATGAATAACGAAGTCAACTCAGTAAGTATTAAAAAGTCATAAAGTAAGTCTCATTTATTATGCAGGTTCACACCGGATCCCCATAAAAGAGTTCTTTGAGTGTCGCCATTACATTAAATTGTTATCCACCGCAACGCTCGGGGCGCAAGGTTTTTTAATTAAAATAGGCTATTTGGCGCTGACTTAGTGAAGTTATACAATTACCCTTTCCAGTTCTCGCACAAGATGTCTGCATTAGCGTGAAATGTTTTCTCAAATTTATTTAAAAATGGTTTTATTTGCTTTAAATTAATCAATAAATTATGCTATTCCTCGACAAACTTCTTTATGTATAAATAATGAATGGATATGTTTTGGTAATCGAATCAATATTAGTTCACTATTTACTATTAGTCACCAGCTAATCAAAATATTATTACGTTTTCAGCGTAAAACATCCATTACACATTAAGTACGCGTGCCGGTCTTCAGAGTCATCAATTTACTATCTTCACCTCAACATCACGCACAAAGCAATTAAGGAACTCGTTTCTTTGTCGTACTTTCAGAACATGGAATTCTTTGTCAGCACACGTATATGGAACACTTCCTTTAATATGGGCTTCTTCAAAAGTGGCCTGAAAAGGTACCTTTTGGGCCGGCAAGGCGGATGCCGCTAAAGCAGCGTCTAAACTGCACTAGCTGTCTTCGCTTATGGACTCTTTTTACCATAAAGCGGTAAGACGAATTAGAAAATATGAGCATTTTTTTACGAACGTCATGACATTATTAAATAATCTGTTCTGTCAAATATTCCAGTAAAGTCTACAAAGGTGTGAAATGGAAAAGTTATTTATGTAATAGGTTGGGGGAAAAGTGTCTTCGCATTTTTTTAATAAAATTCAAAACATTTTTTAATATAGTTTATTTACATTTAACTTAAGTATGTAGGTACTATTTTGTTAGATAACTTTTTGCCATCTTGTAGGTAGGGACATGATCCGATTGCTATAGAAATTTTGGGGCTTCTGATCAACATACCGCGACAAGTGGTTTTGGCAGTCCTCTCGTGATGTTAACCTGACACTGCCTAGAGAATTCTGAAGAGAGCGAAACAGGTGGAAATCTGAAGGTGCAAGGTCAGGACTATACGGCGGATGCATTAACACCTCCCAGCCAAACTCTCTTAATTTTTGCTGAGTGGCTAAAGATGTGTGAGGTCTAGTCTAGCGTTATCATGATGAAAAACCACACCCCTTCTGTTGATTAATTCCGGCCGCTTTCTCTCAACTTCTTGCTTTAATCTCATCAGTTGTTCGCAGTAGAGTTCAGAATCGATGGTCCTGCCTGGTGGTAACAGCTCATAATGAATAATGCCCTTCCAATCCCACCACACACACAGCATCACCTTGTTGAGAGTTAACCCGGGTTTCGCCACAGTCTTCGAAGCCTGACCGGCCTTTGACCACAACCTTTTTCGCACGTTCTTGTCGTACGTGATCCACTTTTCATCGCCAGTTATCAGCTTCTTCAAAAATGCTTCGGTTTCATTACGTCGTAATAAAGAAACACAGATAAGTACACGGTTCATTAGGCTTCTTTTAGTGAGCTCGTGGGGTACCCAAATCTCGAGTTTTTTTGTGTACCCATTTTTTTTAAATGCGCCAAAATTGTTTTGTGGTCAATTCCCAGTAAAGTTCTTCAGCTACGTCGTAACTACTGATATGCCGATCTTGCTCCAGTTTTTAAAAAATGGCATAAATTTTATCCGTAATAGGGCGACCAGAGCGACGTGCATCTTTGACATCAAAATTTCCGGATTGAAAACGCTTAAACCAAATTTGTGCTACACTCACAGACGCTGCACTAGGTCCATAAACATTGCAATTTTTTTTCGCGGCTTGCGTTGCATTTTTACCTTTTTTGTAGTAAAATTTTAAAATGTATCGAATTTCTTCATTAGATTCACGCATCTTGACAGTACGAAAAACAAAAGAAAAACACAGATTTTCCTGATTTGAATTTGGAATTATCTTTTTTAAAATCTAAAATTTTAATGATATCAAAACCAGCTAGATACAAATAGTACAGCCAAAGAGATTTTATTACAAGTTCATACATACTATAATGCGAAAAGACTTTTTCCCCAACCTAATATTAGGGTGATAGAATTTCCTTGTCACGATGACACGTGTTGTGTTGATACGCCTTTGCTCGTAGTAGGTACAAGTAAAGTATGTAAACTATACAAAAGGACGCGTAAATAGGGTCACGATCCGTAGCGTACCAGAACGACGAAGATCTACTTTGAATTTTAAGTATCGGATGTTACGAAGACGGCTTATCGTAAAATAACGCTTCTTTACGTGAATTTTGTCAACATTGTTAGCAAATTTTAAGTGACAAGTTTAATTTATAAAACTGATGGTACCTACGTAATGTGTGATTAAAATGTTCATTACAAATAGTTTAGTTAATACATTTGAAAGATAGTAGGTGGCTTTATATTAATTAATAATATTTATTAATAATAAAAAATAAATAAATTAATACCCTACAATGAAAGCAGTATATATATTTAACTAATCAGTAATATCTAAACGCAGCACGCACACACTCTCATTCACACACACATACTTACATCCTTCCCTTCCTCGGCGCCGTACAGAGTCAATGGAACGTCAAAAATGTCAGTACTACCAAAGACCGCGCGCAATTAATATCTCTCATATAAACTCTTATAATAATGTGAAACCCATGTGAAGTTAATGAAGACAATATCCGTATCTGTGAAGTCGTTATAGTGTAAAGCTACAACAAATAAAAGTCAATCCTCGAACCTGGAGAACGTCACCCTTGGATTGAAGAACCAGCATTCAAGGTATGTACAGCGCCTCCAGTAGGTAAAATCTTGAAAGCGTAACGCACTATAAGCTCGGTGGCGTTTGGTTTGAGCGCTCTGGTTTCGATACGAAAAACAAAGCAACTTTCGCCATGGTCAATCCTGGGATGGGTCAATCAAAGATTATTATCTAGAGCTCCTCCGTGCTTCGGAAGGCACGTTAAGCCGTTGGTCCCGGTTGTTCCTTGCCGCTTTAACCCACCAACACACATTGGGCTAGCGTGGTGGTGTTATGGCCCAAGCTCATCATGTGTTTTTCATGTGTATATAGGCTGGTGATGATGATGATGATGAACGCACTATAATAATATTAAAGGAGAGTTCCGAACAGAGCAAGTTTTGCATAGACCTCATTCTGCGGTACAGTCAGCAACAGAAGTAGATTAACACTTTTGTTCCCTTTCATAATTAACATGGCATCATCGTGATCATCATCATACCAGCCTATGTTGTCCACATCTGAACAAAGGCCGCACAGCCGGCTGCACAGTCTGTATGCAACGCATAACATGGCATACCTACTCTGGAAAATTTTTATGAACACTGTGAATGACGTGACATACTTACTAAAGTGTTAATCGACTTTTTTGTTGCTGAAGGTATTTACAGTGCAGCATTTACTTTTTGAGTTGTATGTACGTATTTCATTCAGTAATATTTTATGGTTTATCTACAATCATCAGCGGTTAGCGGCATAGCGATTTTATAATAATTGAAATTTGGCAACCTGGCCATGCGATATGATAAAATGTGCAGTGCAAGTTATCACAATTATTTCCAACTGGACTTATTGAACATTTTGTGGCAAATTAATAATCATAACACGCTACACATTACCATTTTAACCGCTATGGAGTTAATTGGAAAAATAGTTAATACTACAAATAGGTATAACGTATACCATAATCACAGAATACATAAATAGAGCTAGAAGGTGCTCTCTGCATAAATATTTAAATAAATAGCGACTCTTTTTTTTTGGACGGACTACTTTTGTTGGCCGCAGATGGCCTTTACAGCGTAACTAGGTTTTTAAGGAGGCGATAACCTTAGAGGTGCAAATTCGCCTCAGGAGGATTTATAATCACCAGGCATCACCTTCGGAGTGGTGTCTCGCTGACGCTTAGAGTCTCCAGGGCGCTAGAGCCATGAGGGAAAGCGTCTCTTGCTATGACACAACATAATGCAATTCTAGTCGCACAGCGCTATTGCCCACTTAAATTCTATTAATTAGTTAAATTATTTCATTGGGCTTGTAATATTTGCAGTACCAAAAACAATGTCAGGTGCTTGCTAATGGAAAAAACAGAGGCAATAACAACGAGTTTGGTTAAGCTGCCATAATTTGTCCTATTCGTTTTAATGCGTAGCAAAAAGAATATATTTAAACTACGAGATACTTAATAAGTACTTACTAGTAAAAAATTACACGGATAATCTTTGGAGCCTTTCAAATGTCTTGAATAGAATAGAAAAGAATTAATTAACGTGAAATGTGGTATACCCTACCCTACACTCCCCTAAATTGTAATATCACAGTATCTTAAATTTTATTTGGATTCGCGTTGAAGAAATTGATGACACCTTGATAAAAATTTGTAACATGAATAATCGGATACAAAAATGCAAGAATTGGTAGTTAAGGATGTTTCTTTCGATTATTTGTAACAACTTATACGTAGCATACGCAGCCCTAGAGGTATTTAGCTGGAGGCTTTCCTGAACGTAGCAACAAAATTTTATGCTGGCACGGCGGCAAACTTTCTGTACAATGTTCAGCAATAAATAATACGCCTGAATATTGAGCTCGGTCGATACATAATATTTTAAAGTTGTTGTTTGTTGTTTATACTTTCCACATAAGCTTCCGTGGGATGTTCAATCTACTGTGTTAACTCAGTTTTAATATTAATTTTAGTATCAGCAAAGTATGTGAAGGGAGCAGGTGGATTGAATTCAAAGTAGGTCTGATTGTTATTGTTGATAATGATTACAGTTTATAAATGATGCTGTTGAAAGGAAGGATAGGTATTCGCTGTTGCGATTCACTACTTGATAGTGTTCATTAGGAATCACAAAAGGAATTACAAACCGATTTTCAGCACTCCTTTTTATTTTATTTATAAAGAAAAAATCACGGCCATTGACTCATTATCACCTCCATAGCAGTCCATATGCGTTTATATGCATGAACGGTGACATGAACGGTGTCCGTTCCAATTACCTCCACATTGCCAGCCTAAATGATACCTTTTCACGCCTCTTTTATAATATGAACCTAATGTTACCTTAAGGCAGGAAGGGACAACTGGGTATTTCACTTTATACTTTCATGGTTATTAACATTTGAATTAGAATTATTTACGGGATATTTACCATGTAATTTTATAGTTGTGAGTTCCCGATATTTCGGCGCAGTTGCATGCGCCATGATCACGGGTAGACTGCTGAAGCTGCGAGTAGAAGTCAACTTCATTGCGAGCAAATATATCGATCTACCCTCTTTCGTTGACGCATGGTAAATATCCCGTAAATAATTCTAACTGGGTATTTCATCTTACGGCCTGGCCACGGGAACAGCCGGGGCGGCGACGGCGACGCGACGGAACAAATATTTCGTCCGCCGCGAATTTCACGCTATTGCAATGCATATGCAATGCATATGTGTGTATAAAAACCAAGTTTACTGACCTTCAAAAACTTACTAGATTATTGCTCATCTTAAAAACCATTCTGCGTGCACGCATCGATGTTATACAACTATTTTTGACAAACTATCAAAATGGCTGACAGTAGTGATTAGTAGCCATGTTCTTTGGACAAATCTCCTTTTCCTACTTCCTAATCACACAGATTTTAAGAAGTTCTTTTAAAAGAATAGTAATGTGTTATTTCTGATGTGTTCTCTTAACGATTTCACCCTTAGTTACTTAAGTAATTACGTTTTATTGTACGGAATGAATTCCCATTTCACCAGAATTTAAGCGTGAAATACCGCGGAACAGCCAAAATATAATCAACTGAATATTCATGACAGAACTCTCTCGGAAGTTTTTAATAAGAAATTATGGTAATCACTTTAAATTGACCTAATCCATATTGCGGACTTGAAATTTGCTCAACAAAACTTGTTTTGTGGCCCTGATGTCTCAACTCGATTTCAAATTTTATAATTAATTTAGAGCCTACTGTTAAAGTTTGAAACCGCTAAGATTCGTAACGTACGACTATGAACGAATAGGGAAGCAATGAATTAATATTGTTTTGTCTTTGTTCTTGTAGTGTCGTTTAGATGAAAGGATGATTCAGACTCGACTGACGCTGGTATAGACAACATAGAATTAAGTGGTCACTTTTGTGTGCTCATCATCATCAACATCATCATCACTACCGTCCCAGTGCTGGGCCTTCCTAGATGGGAGAAACCCATGAAGAGTTTGAGCCATATCACTACCACGCTGGCTCAATACGGATTGGTGAGTTGAAGCAGTTGCAGAAACAACCGAGACCAATGGTTAAACGTGCCTTCCAAAGGACGGAGGAGCTCGTAATAACAAATTTTTGATTGACACATTCCGGAATCGACCATGGCGAAAGTTGCTTTGTTTCCGTAATCGAAACCAGAGCATTCAAACCACTACAGCACCAAGCTCCTCATCCTTGGTATGCTCATAAATATTTATTGCTGCTTTATTACGAGTCGTAGGCAGTTCAAAGTTTTATCAGTGATTGTACAAAAATCGTGTCATAACCTCCAAAACATCGCCTTATTATGTCAAGCACGCGTAAGTGATTAGTTACATAGACATTTAACTGAATCATGTAGATAATCTATCGCGCTAATTTACAAAGTATTTACCAAAGCAAAACTAAAAACGTTCCGTTGAACACAATTTGCATCGCGTTTATTGACAGTATTTAGCTCCAAAGACGTTACTATGGGAGCTATTATTTATGTTTACGTATTTTCCGCTGTCCACCAAAAATAATTTTTAACGTTTTTATTTAACGTTTGTAACGTTGCTAGGCATCAACTAAATCAAAAACGTTTGTTGGAAAGCGGTAAATACGTTTCCATAATTGGTTCCCATAGTAACACCTTTGTATCTAAATGCTGTGGAAAACAGCTCGATATCTTTACACAATTCAGCAAGTTTTATTTTAATAATTTAAATGAAATATGGTATATTAATTTAAACATTCGATATAATTATAATCAAATACACTAAGTACCACTATGTTCCGAAAAAGAGCTAATCAGTTGCCGTTCAATTGTTTAGCACAATATAAAATTGTGCGCTTGGGTGGTTTTACTTTAGTAAAATTAGGACAATAGATTATTTAAATTAAAGAAGCCTTAAAATTTTAAGGTTTCTTTCGATCACTTCAATTGACCGATTATCTACATTTTTAATACACTTTACTGTTACTACATCTCAATCTCGTAGGGCACGTATGTACAGCCACGTTGTTAGAAATATACGAATCATCTATCCAAAGTTCAATCTGTGAAATTGATATTGGAGTGCGCGGTGAAGGAAACGCTGTCACGGTTACCGACGCGCCAATGTTTCACTGGCGGAGTTCCGACTCATCCATTCTTTTATTCTCACATCAACCTTTTGTTCTAAAAACTTTTAGTTTCCAGATTGGATCCATAAGTTAGATTCCATCGGATCCACTTTATGGCTATTGTCTTTGAAATTACAGCTGTGATTAAAACGGAACTACGGAATTTGTTATTGTAGTCGGAAAGCAATATGCGATATTTCATGGAATTAAATTCAACGAAGTACCTAGATTTTAATATAAATGTTGGAGAACACTAAACTAATAAGAATTCTTGAATCGAAATAAACTCTAAGAAACATTCCGAAAGTTTTCTCTAAGGAGTCTGATATGGGGAAACATAATAATTTAATTTATGTTTGTTAAATACATTTAAGTATATATATTGCTGTGCACTGTAGCCCTAAAGTACTTATATGCGACGCACGGTAAGAGCGTTTACGCTGCATGGCTTTTCATATAAAATTTTAAGTCAAAAAAATATAAACCAATAAACCGAACTTGCTCATGCATGAGCAAGTCATGCTAGAAAGTAATATTTTAAAAAGTTATCGGAGGATTTTTGGAAAAAAATATTAATAACGCAATTAGTGGCAAATTGGGATGTATAAAAAAGCTTAAAACTTTGATCAACTGTCTATGAGTATACCTATTAAGTCTTCGTTTTTGTTCATTTGATATTTTTCTAGCTAACATTATATCATATAACGTAAAATAATCAACATACCATAAGTTTATTACCTTAGAAATTTATTGATTGAGGTAAAAATAAGTTTCTTGATTTAGCGTATTTGCGTCATCTTTTGAACAAAGAAATTAACAAAGTTACTGAGGGACTACTCCGTAATACGACAACGGATTGGTTTGACAGTTTTTGACGTAAATTACTCCGTCAACAACAATATCCGATGCTGCGTTTGCTTGTTTTTTTCGTAGCAGGCCCTCGGTTTACTATTTCTATGGCAGCAGTGAACTATATTATTTACTAGGTGGTAGACCCGTATGTAGGTTCGTCTAGGTAGGTACCACCGTTTTTCTTATTTCAGCCGTGAACTAGTTTGCTGTGTTTCGGATTGAAGGGAAAGGTAGCCAGTATAATTACTGGGCATGGACGGCATTTCATCTTAGGCCTCAGAATGGCAACGCACCTGCAATATCAAGTTATTTTTCCTTGTTATAGTTAGGTGTCTATAGGCGGCGGTAACCGCTTACCATTAGGTGGGCCGTCAGCTTGTTTGTCATCTAGTTGTATAAAAAAAAAAAATTAATGTGGCAAAGCTGCAAAATACATGAATATAATAGGAATTCGTCATTGCACTTCTTAATTTATAAACTCAATGCACGTGGGACAGCAACATTATAGAATAAATTTTATTTAACACACAAAACTGTCGTAAATATCTATTGAGTTATAACGCACTAAGTATTAGAACAGACATTTTTCTTCTGTGCGCGCTGTACGTCGGGTAATAAACAGTTAGTGACAGGGTTAATATTGAGGTTGATGTTATTGGGGATGTCCGTTCGCCACGGGGTTAGTGGAAATACGTCTGTCTGTCGTTCACTTATTGACTGTCGTCAAATAAATGGTACACAAACGTGCGTGAGTTGCGCACCGCCGGCTGTTACCGTTGGCTGTCTTGTCATTGTAAAGTGTACCTACGGGGTAGGACTTTAAGCCTATATTTTAATGTTCATTGGGATGCTTTGTCGGAGTGGTCCCTTATTATATGTTGATTAACCTTTAAACTACTTTGTAGATGTTTCTGAGGTGAGTAAGGTCACCGGAGCTCATTAAAGGAAACGTTACATGGGGAGCAGGGGGAGTTGTTAGGGGAGAGTGGAGTGATTCAGGCCCTGAGCACTATTTATTCTTTGCTATCATTATTTAAACGGCCTCATCCGTTCAGAATTCCCCGCGTTCATAATTACCCCACTCTATCCTATTGATTAATTAACGCTTTCTCTAACTTTTTATAGTATTCGCTTACCATCTGATCTATACGCATGTTTGCCACCCTTCGTTGCATAAAGAATGTAAGTAGAGTATTTCTCATGCTACACCTTTCATTACGACTTTTCTTTTCCTAATTCTTTTGTCTTTTAGATTGTATTTGCAGTACATTCAGAATAATCGCAAGGTTTAGCAAAGAGAAAATTGTCTTTGTCTCATGAATTTATTACGTTAATTAAATAGGTTTAATGAAAGCGTTTGGTGTGTAAAATATGTAGTCATCCATTAATCTTCGTTACAATCTATTTTATTAATTTGAAAAGGTTAAGGGAAATATTTAATTAATGAACGAGTAAGATAGTAAAATTATTAGTTCTACTTTGAAGCTGCAGGCATTTAAAAAAAAATAAAGAGCTAAATCTTGAGTGTTGAAGTGATAAATAATAAAAGAGACCTTCAAAAAACACAACGCTTTTGTGATGGAATAGGTATATGAAGATTCCCCTTACTGGCAATCTATTAACTAACACCAGGGGCTAATATTCTTCGCCTGTCCTTTAAATATGTTGGTAGCGTTTTGTTGACAGCATGAGTACCAAATCGTCCCGCTGTCGGCTTTTACTCACCGTATGAATACTTACCATTTGTGTGTTATTTGGCTACGTTATCCTGAAAGCCGGCCAAGTAGGTGTACTTAGTCTGGCCACAAATACTGTTACAATTAAAAATAAACAAAATATTACATTTGGATTTGGAACCAGTCATTTTTATATGATTGTTCATTGAGTTTTCTCATTTTGGCGCCAATACATTGCACAATATTTTGCGATATTTAAATGGACTGGGGTGATAAAGAGAACCGAATCACTGTGATTGCATTACACAAAGTAGGTATGGAGCCAAATGCAATTTTTAAAACTCTCCGTACGCTTGGTATTAGTAAAATGTTTGTGTACCGGGCTATTAATAGGTACAATGAGACCTACTCTGTTTGTGACAGAAAAAGATCTGGCCGTCCACGTAGTGTTCGTACGAAAAAGGTGGTCAAAGCAGTAAGAGAAAGAATTCGAAGAAATCCTGTCCGAAAGCAAAAGATTTTATCTCGGGAGATGAAGATAACACCTAGTTATCTTCATCTCCCGTAATAAATGTTATTTGCAATAGAATTTTTTTTTCTTTGTTCCAGTATTTATGGCAAGACTAGGTACGTACAGTATCTCAAAAATTGAGAAAAAATTTCTTGAATCCGCAAAAATATTAATTTTTCGTTTTCATGCATAGTTTGTTTGTAAAAAAGTTGAAATTTTTCGTCGATTTCACCGTTATTCACTTTGTCAATATGGAGGGCGACATAAAAGTCAACTTAACGTCACCAAGTGGTGCGTACGCCATGAAGAATATTTTGCTGTCTTGCAGTTTTTTTTTTCTAAAAATTCTTGTTTTCTACTACGTGACAAAGCGAATCAAAATAAAATGGACAATTGATTACTATTCTGCGTATTTTTACCTATTTTTCAGTATAGGCCGGGTCTCCACACATTTTTGAAACATCTCTTTTATAGGTGGTTACCCCAATACCCCCAATTGTAAAGTCCAAGTTAGAAAATTGAAGTGGAAAATCTTAATACCGCTACCCCTCGTTGATGATATTGACTGAAATATGATACATGGGTAATTATGTATCCTGTTGTCAAGGTGGTAAAATGATCGTTGAGTCAAAAAGTACGATTTTTTTTACACGATTAGCGCAAATAGGTAGGTGTAGGCCCTTAGGTAGGGTCATCTGGGTAGCCACCGAATTTCTTATTCCAGCCGTAAAACAGATCGCTGTTTTTCGAAGGGCATTGAAGGAAAAGGTAGCCAGTGTAATTACGTGAGATGGAAAGAATTTCAACCTCAAAATGACAACGCACCTGCAATTGCAAGTCACTTTTTCCTTGTTATTTCTGGTGTCTATAGGCGGCAGTAACCAATTACCACTAGGTAGGCCGTAATCTTGTTTGTCATCTAGTTGTATAAAAAATCTACCAGGAAAAAGAATGCCTACCAAGTTTGTAATAAGCTATAGATTGAATTACGCTATGGGAACTAATTTATTATTACACGCTTTTAATGCATAACTGTGGTAGAAGTTGACTTTACGTTAATAAGTTCCTTAATTATGTAGACATTTTTTCCACTCTGCAATCAGTTTTTAAACTACAAGCAGATTAGTTGTGTTTTCTGGCAGGTGGAGCAGGCTCCTTAGCAAGAACCTCTACTTATCCATTGTGGGTGCTAATAGCGATTTTCAAGGTCTAAGATGTTGCGCCTTTTCAATATTTTGGTGTAATGATGAATAGTCATTTGACGAGCCACCGTGATGGGATGATAAGTTACGCGCTTCTTATATTTTGCAGCAACTCCACGGGCTTCCACCCTAACGGTCGTCATGTTTAGCTGTTCATGGATTTCGTCGTTCGTTATTGTACCATGGCACGTTAGCTATAGATCGCAGCATCTCATTTTGTTTACGTTGCAACATGGATATAATGAGTCACGTGCACTACCCCATAGTTGGATACCATACCTCTACACTGGTTTGAGCACAGCCTTTTATAATAAGAGTTTTTTGTCCATTGAAACTACAGAGTTTCTTCTTAGCATCCAGTAGAGGTATCAAGCCTCCAAGTTAAACGTCTATCAATGCGCCGGCCTAAGTATTTAATACATTCTTCACGCGGCAGTGAGAGCTCTCCCAATCTAACTGATGGAATTCTTAAGGTAAGAAAAGGAAACAGTCCATGTAGACACAATAAAAAAGGAATAATCTTCTTCGGTACATATGATATTTACAAATTCCTGATTGTCCTATCGTTGCAATTTTTCCAAGAATTATTCAACGTTTACATCGCCGTTAGGTGTGATTAGTACCATCAGTGGTACTGATCAATGGTACTTCTGACATAAATGATACAATCCTGCGTCGCTAGTAACATTGATGGTACAAGTAACGTAAAAGTATGTCACTAGTCAGTACCATCAATGGCACAATAATGGTTGAAAGCATATACCTACTTACAGTAACACATGAGTCTAATCCAGTGTAATTGCACTAATAGTGTTTTATTTTTAACCACTAAGAAAATATCTAATTACACAACAGTCTCTCAACATCTACCTTAGTAATTATTCTCTTCATCATCGACAGTAGCAGTAACAATAATTGAACAACCAAACTATCTTACCTGTGCGCACTGTTCGATTGAAATCGAATAGCTGCCGTCCTGATAGCGATTAATCGCTACAGCCCTTGGTCATTTGTAGGTCGTTGGTATTTGTAGCAATTATATAATTTGGCTGTTGACTAAATGACGTTAGGTAATGTTAAAGTGGCAGGTGAGGCAAAGGGGCGTTCGAAAACAGGACTTTTTTTTCCCTTAGATTTGTACTATAGGTACTATTGTACTTTTAGGTATCTGACGCCCTCGGAATACCAGAAAGCACACTAAGTATTTAAGTAATTATACTCTTCATCATAGATAATACCAAGGATTATTTGGTCCATGATAATACGTTTATTATTGGGGCACAGAAATCGAATACCTACATCGGTGTTTTAATTTTTCAACATGTAAATTGCTGCCTGCTTTATTAAACAGATTATGATGCCACCTTGCAATAGGCTTCTATTTAACTATACATTGTCTATTCATGGATTAAGTAGCATTGCATGTCCAAAGCAATTATCGTCTATTAATCTGACGTGTACAAACAACGTGTAATGTGTATCTATTTAGCAAAGTAAAACAAACATTGCCAGTGTTTAGTCAAATAATATAACTATATACTTGGTGTGTGTCAATAAATACAAGCACATTATGTACTACAAGATATAATAGGTAGGTTCTATAACCACGCTCTAACCGCTCTATCAAGCCACAGATTGCAAACACATTTGGTTTATAATCGCCATAAGACCTCTAGAGGTCGTGAGCGGCTTAAAAAGTTAAAGAAAAAGTTAAGACCTTAACGGGCTTGGAGTTAATGCTCTTTAAATAGTGCCATTGAACAGTTTTATAGAGAATTTCCCTAAGAATATGTATCAATGTTCATTTTCTTTATCTTCACTCACTTTAAAATGAATTATCTCTTTGCATACAATAAATTCCCTTCGCACATTTCTTTTTTGATATCAAGATTATTTTTTCATCGAGAATTGAATATTTTCATACGCTCCTCGGCAAAAGAGACTTCTAGTAACAAAAAACCGTCTTTTCCGAGGTTAATTTGTGGAATGAATAGCTTTCATTTGCAGGCGAAGGTTGTTCGTTGTTTTTGTGGGAAATCGGTGGAAACCGAACCCTTGAGTCGGGTGGCTGTCAGCGCCGAATGAATTATAGCAAGTATTTACCGGAAGATGACATTTCTGGAATCGGCCCATTAATTCCTAATGGAGCGGCGAGGCAACATTTCATCTGTTTGGCTGCAGACCAGGCCTTGCCGCAGAGCTATTTTCAGTAGCGTATCCGAAAATTTATAACTACGAGTTAGTTCTAAATCGTTGGATAGCAGGAAAGTAAGTGGGATTTATGGAAAACCGCTTCATGGTCTATTTGGTTGTATCCAAAGGAAATTGGCGATTGTTCTAAAAGAAAGTCCATCTTCGATTTGTATGCTGTCGGGGCAATATGTACCTAATGATATGTTCCTATGTTTAATTGTTACTATGTTCCTCGGAAACAAAATATTGGTATGTACATATTTGATGCTGTTATAAAACAAAAGGATCAAACATGTACCTATATACCTATATTTTGATTTGGTTAGTTTTTCAGTATTACTTTTTTTTATTCGGCTCACAAAACTGGTTGCAATCTTTGATAAAATCCAAAATAAAATACATCAATTTCTTGCTTGATTGCACCCTACTTTATACAAGCAAAACATCCAAATTTATAATACAGGAAAGGGTATCTATATACTATGTTAGAGAAGAATTAAGTAGGTATGTTAATAAAATTATTACTGCGCCAAAAGGTAGCCTTTGTCCGGGTGTAATTTTAAATTTAGTTTAGCAGTTTGACAGACTAACAAAGTTACTTCCTCATTTAAACTATCAGTATTGGATGTCGATACATACTTACCTACGAGTACTTAGGCATAATTACCTTCCATTTTCGAAACATTCCTAAGTCCTGTAAAAATAGTCCATACGATTACGATCTTAATTTAAGGGGAGTTTAACTGTAAAGCTTGCTTGCTAGATGTTTGAAGCTGATTCGTAAAACAAAAGCGGATGATCCTAATGGACCCTAATGCATTCCTTTCGG
Organism: Nymphula nitidulata; assembly: GCA_947347705.1. Classification (NCBI taxonomy): domain Eukaryota; kingdom Metazoa; phylum Arthropoda; class Insecta; order Lepidoptera; family Crambidae; genus Nymphula; species Nymphula nitidulata. The sequence continues at coordinate 14,027,364 of OX374626.1, read as the reverse complement.
ACCAACCTTCCTACCAAGCATTTCCACCAGTGGGAAGGTTACACCTGATTCGATGTAACCTACCAACCCGTGGAAAGGTTACACCCAATCAGGTGTAGCCTACCAACCAGTAGGAAGGCTACTGCAGTTAGGTGTAACCTTCCAACCAAACATTTCCACCAGTGGGAAGGTTACACCTGATTCGGTGTAACCTACTAACCAGTAGGAAAGCACTAAAAGCAATAGCTATACTGCAGTGTAAGTTTAAGCCATTTACCTTAATTTTCCACTTAAGCGATTGATTATTAAAATAGTAAAATTGAATTTACTAAACGCCAATAATAATGATAATCTTTATTTTTCAATTAGGTTACATAATTAGGATAAAAAAATACTGCTAATGTGAAAGTAAATAACTTCTCATCCAATCACAGTTGTATTGTGATATATTAGATCCATGAGCAACCTTTCACGCTAATTAACATCGAAGAGTACTACGCCATGAAATTCGACCCAATTTCGTATAGGGCAGGTTTCATTCTTATTGAACAAATTATTAAGGCCGCGTCTACATATTATCAGTGTGAGTGGCAAGGTGAAATGCGAGCATCGGTAAATTTGCTTTAATTAATTTTATACCTGCCATATCATTTGCTTTATCAATAATATCGACATTCAGACATTGACACGCCTAACGGTGGCGTTACCGCTACGGTGCCTGCCACGTATTAAAACAGTTTAACAAGAGGAGCTCGGCGGCATATTGGTTTGAGTGCTCTGGTTTCGTTTACGAAAAGAAAGCAACTTCCGCCATGGTCGATCCCGGGATTATTATCATTATCATGTCAGCCTATGTTGTCCACTGTTGAACGAAGGCCTCCCACACCGATTTCCATTTTGTCTTTCTTTTAACAAATATAAGTGACAGCATCAGTTTTAAAACCAGATTAACTTTAGACCGGGTCGTTGTTGGCTGACTGTGAAATCGACAGGTTGTGGTGCGCATCACAGCCACCTGACAGCATCCATTTTGTTTAAAGGAGTTTTCCGAAGAAAGACGCCGAAGAAAGACGCCGCGGCGTCCACGTTTTCATCGGAAAACCATTCGTCTTGCCCAATCACCGTACAACATTGCCGCAAGCTATTTGCACATTAGTTGTACTTGACATTGGCAAAATTCGTAATAACGAGAGGCCATTAATAAAGAAGAAGAAGAACTTAGACCGCGTTTTATAAGGCGGTTAATGTTTCTCCCATTTAGGAAGACCTGTGCCCAAAAGTGGAACATATATATGCTTGTAATGATGATAACAACGGTACTAATTTGTGAAGCGCCTACAAACCAAACGCAATATGTAACCTATTTTCGAGATTATCGACAATGTTGATAAGGGACAAAAGATATTTATCACACTATCGGATTGAAATACAAGATGAGGTGGTTGGTTGCTTTATTAAGCATGATTATGCTATAGCCAGAGCCTAATCCTTAAGCGAAATTTTCATTATGATAGTTTTTGAAGTAAATAGTTTTCGGAATAGTCAGAATCAGATGCATCAATTGTGTATTTCTATTTAAGGGAAACCCCTTAAAAAACTTGAAATAGCATCGAAATTTTCGTGGTGCAATTATAGCCCAAGAAGCCATGTATGTATAGCTATAGCTATGTCTATCCAATAGCTATTCGTGAGTGATCAGTGAAATGAATCACAAGGCAAATCACTGGCAAAGGCAAAGCACAATCACAAGAAAAATCGAAATTAACAATTGATTGTCCAATCAATTGTTAATTTCGATTTTCTCTCATGGAAAGATGTTTTTGTCTTACATTAAAAGTGAAGAATCAATTTAATTTAAATAAACTTTTGCTGAATTTTCCTTCCATTAAGCACTCGGGGGACTATGGTGGTGAAGAGTTAAGTGGACGTAAAGTAAATATTACTTGCTAAAAGGAGCCTCTTAGGCTTGTTCAAATTTCAGTTAAGCATTAACTTAGAGGTGTGCAAACGTCAACAGTACCAAACGACTATTTACAAATCCAATAGGTAAATGATGTATAAGTAAATGTTTTGTGAAGTCGTTTCTAGCAATATTAATTACGATTGTAATTTAGTTAGTACCTACATCTGTATTAAAGGTAAAGTATCAGTTACCATCATACTTGATGATAGTTTTATCTGTGAAACATTTATTTCAGATTCCCTAAGCAAGAGTTAGGGGCGCTATAAATATTGTAGATCCTCATCATTTCAGCCAAGAGACACCCATTGCTGGACATAGGCTTCTTCCGGAGATCTCTAAACCAATCGGTGCTGGGCTGCCTGCATCCATCGGCTTTCCGCGACCCTCACCATATCGTATGTCCACCTTGTGGGGGTCTACCAATTCAGTGTCTTCCGGTACACGGCCGCCACTCGAGGACCTTTCCGCTTCGACAACCGTCAGTCCTCCTTGCAATGTGGCCTGCCCACTGCTACTTGAGATGAATTGCCTTGTTCATCCTTTTCCGTCTTATATGGGTTGTTCGGAGAAGACCAACAAACACAGCGAGGCAAGCGATAGTCCCTCCCTTTACACGACTGTACAAATTATTTAAATAATGAATTGAACATCGAATGAAGCCATTGGTTGCCCATGCTATGCCAGCTGATAGAGATGTTCCTTCATTTGTCTTTTGAAGAACCCCAAGTTATGGGGCGGTGAAAAAAGGGGATACCACATTTTGACGGCATAAGCATTTTGGAATCATTTTGTGCATGGTCTTATGTTATGTATCCAAAATATGATTCTGAAGACACACATTAAACCGAATGTATGTGTGTTTTTTAGGCATATCAATTGTCAAACAAAGAATAAAAAACAACGAAATCTTGTTTAATTTAAAAGTGAATCCAGTCACACTTTGCAAACAATCACAACACGCACAAAAATATTACCTATTTACAAACTAAGTATTATACATCTAATTTACTCATTTGATTTGTAAACAATCGTTTAATTTGGACAAGCCCCATTGACAGGAACACTTCTAAGAAGATCCTTTTAGCAAGTAATGTTTTTTTTTTTTTTTTTTTTTTATACTACTAGATGACAAACAAGCTGACGGCCCACCTGATGGTAAGTGGTTACCGCCGCCTATAGACACCTGCAATAACAAGGAAAAATCACTTGATATTGCAGGTGCGTTGCCATCCTGGGGCCTAAGATGGAATGCCGTCCATGCCCAGTAATTACACTGGCTACCTTCCAGGCTATTTTACTTCCATTCATTAACACCTTTATTTTTAGAGAGAATCGATATTGAACAAATCAATTACTTGCTGTAATGATAGCTGTAATGTTGAGTTTACAAATTCGTGCGCACCGTTCGCTTCGGGATTTATTTCACTTAATACTGAAGAATAGCCATGCATGGATGCTACAAAATTTCCTAGGATACTGATGGCACTACGAAAATTTGCTATTTGAATAGAAGTTTCGAAAGAAATTGAAAAATAATGAGTATTTATTACGACGGATAATGTAATGATATTATATAACTATCAATAATAGGTCTCTATATTGATATTTTCTTTTACAAAGTTACGTTTTCACCTCAGAATTAAAGTCGCGTTTTTCTTACATGTGGGCAAAATTAATTTAAATTTCGAACACCACCAGAACCATTTTGAGTATCACGCTGCGCATTTTTTTTGTATTCCTATAATAAGCTCAGAAAAAACTCAACTATATTAAAAACTCTTAATAATAATAAAAATTGGGGAAAAATTTAGCGGTCTCACTTTTCATTTTTATAGTAATAAATAGTTTATAGGTATATTTAAGTTTAATCATGCATTATTTTCTTCTTAAGTATATAAAATATTACCTTGACTTATTTTACTATTTTTTGCCGGGAGAAATAAGGTGTAAAGTTGTATGTTTCACACGAGAGGTAGTTTTTTTCTATGAAACAATTAAGCACTATGAATAAATCATTAACAGTGCTTAATGGTTCTACTTCGCTAGTTCGTAATTTAAAGTCAGCACTCGCAGCAAAAAATAACTTTGCTTTTTGAAAAAAGTATAAAATTGAAAATTTTTAAGTAACCCCCGGCCTTATTAATTATCTATCTAATACCATCTCGTTAGGACTATTCATAAGAGACCAAACACGCTATATCTGCTGTTAGTTTCAGAAGAATTAAGGATCCTGCAGACCTTTTGATGATATAGGATCAGCTCAAGCTTAGTATCTCATAGGAATGTCACCGAAGTGACAGTACACTAAATTTCGAATCAATCGGATCTCTGAAAGTTAGTAAACATTTTTATTATGTAGAAACTGAGCTGATAGTCATCAAACGCCTAAACTGATCTTCATAAATTATGACTAAGAACTATCCTAGTCACGTCAGCTTTCAAACAAAAAAAAATGAATCAAAATCAGTCCGTTCGTTTAGGAGCTACGATGCCACTTACAGCCACACAGATACACAGACAGACACGTCAAACTTATAATACCCCTCTTTTTTCATCGGGAGTTAAAAAATAACTACTTTCGAGTATTTTGAACATTTTGCAAGCTGATACAAGCAGCAGAATGTGTTGGAAAAACTGTAAGCACAAATTACGAAAACCTCGTAACCATTTTATTGTAAAGACATTATTAATTTTATCATAAGGAAAGACGCCTTGTTTTCTGTGAGATTCATGTGGGAAGTTATGGGAGTTGTTCAGGACAATCTGAATATAAAATATAAAACTCCATAATTATAGTGATTTACACTGACAACACAAGTAAGTTTTTTATACAACTAGATGACAAACAGGCTGACGGCCCACCTGGTGGTAACTGATTACCTTTATAGGTACCTTTAATAACACGTAAAAAAATCCGACCCCAGCCGGTACTTGTATATCCACCCACACTGATTTGTGAGTACCTGACTATTTGTATTTTCCTTATGTATTTCTGTACTTTTACAAAACAAAGAAGTTATTTTTATCAGTTAGCGGAGGTTTGTATAATACTCTGTTTATATATATAAAAAAACAAAACAAAGGGAGATTGCTTTGAGATACGATTAATTATCTGCGATGCCCCTTGGATGGTTTTCTGTTTTCTGTTTGTTTTCTATTAGTAAGGTTAGTAAAAGGAACCGGAATCTCTTAATTTCTTAACGCTACTAGTGACCGTAATGGACATCCTATTGTTTTATTGCATGTATTAGATATACATTACTTTTTCACTAAGTAAGCCCTCAATGAATCCACGGATACTAATGTTTTTGATATCACAAACCAGCACTTGAAAATATTTATTGCGTTCTGTACAATAGACTAGTTTTTTTACGATAAGGGTTCCAAACAAGCATTCATCCCGATGGTAGTAGCGGTTACTGTAGCATTATATTCCTAGCATTGGGAACATTATTTAACGTAGCATAGTTAAAATAACGCTTTCTCCAAGAGGTCTGGCAACCTTACTCTCCACAGGGTTTCAACATAAGAAAAAGAATTATTTAACAACGATCTTCCTTCATCATCATCATCAACCTACATACGTCCCACTGCTGGGCACAGGCCTTCCTAGACGGGAGTAGCACATGATGAGCTTGGGCCATAACACCACCGAGCTGGCCCAATGCGGGTTGGTGGGTTAAAGCGGTTGCAGTAACAACCGGCACCAGCGGCTTAACGTGCCTTTCAAAGCACAGAAGAGTTCGAAATTATAAATTTGATTGACCCATCCCGGGATCGACCATGGCAAAAGTTGATTGGTTTTCTTATATGAAACCAGAGCGCTCTAATCACTACGCCGCCGAGCTCCTCCCAACCTTCTCCAAGCTCCTCGATCTTCCTTATTCACTGTTAATAGGACCGTTTTTGCAACACATCTGTTGTGGATTGTTTACTCCTGGCGTTATTTGGCATATGTTCTGGCGTGTGAAACCTGAAGATTTGTCTGTTCTGACCCCGACATAACTCAGTCACGCTTTCCGCCTTCCAAGTAATTCGTTAAGGAATCAGAGGTATCGTATAACAATACGAAACAAACATTAATAAAGGACGACCTCATAACGTATATAATGATTCATTCTGTGAAAATTAGTCTTAGTAATTACATTTCTCTCAATACGAGCTAGACGAGTTAGGGAATACATGTTGGCGGTATAATTACAAAAAAAAATCGCTAAGAAAGACACCTTATTCATAGCAAAAATAAGTCAGGTGTACACAGGGCGCACTGAAAATTTCTATAACTTACTTTTCTTCCATTGGAAAAATTTAGAAACAAATTTTCGACATTTAAAAATGGAACTCTTATTTTCAAATACAGTTTTATTATTATCTATTTGTCAATTCGCATTTAAATGTTTTTGATTAGTTTAAACGCCTTTTTTATTGTTACAATTACAAATAAACACAACAACAATAACACAAATAATTTGTCAGTTGTTTTTTTATAGATATAGCGATCCACGCGGTACCATGGATTTAACTTCGTTGTTCGTCGTTGTAAAAATAATAAAAACTACCATCCCACGGTGGTAGTTTACCCCACGGTAGTAGTTTACCTTCATTCGACATGTCTTTTCTAGTCTAAATGAGTCCTAAGTCATTTTTTTCCCATCATCATCATCAGCCTATATACGTCCCACTGCTGGGTACAGGCCTTCCTACATGGGAGAAACACATGAGGAGTTTGAGCCATAACACCACCAAACTGGCCCAATGCGGGTTGGTGGGTTAAAGCGGTTGCAGTAACAACCGGGACCAACGGCTTAACATGCCTTCCGAAGCACGGAGGAGCTCGAGATTATAAATTTGATTGACCCATCCCGGGACCGACCATGGCGAAAGTTGCTTTGTTTTCGTTATCGAAACCAAAGCGTTCAAACCACTACGCCACCAAGCTCCAGAAAAATTTTTTTTTACAACGACAGATATAAAATGAAAGTTCCAAATTCATGTAAGAAAACTTAAAGCGATTTTCCGCGTATAAATACTGTTCGCATCCGCAGACCAAACATACCGACCGTCTCACTAAAGAAAATTTTGTTTCTTTACAGCCCACCGACTTTATGAAATCAAAACATTTACTTGGGAATTTCGGCTGTATTCCGAATGAAATTCGTGAGAACGAAGTACTTCATCATAAGTTCATTAGGAGACTTTGGTGATGGCGGACTTGTGACGCTTAACTTCTCGACCGAGTCGACCGAGAAATGTTTGCAGTTTTCTTTATAGCACGCGGACATAATATTTTCATTCAGAGTGAAGAAACATTATTGTGCTTTTATATTTGAATAATTTTGTTTTTATGTTTTTATGATGATTGTGAGTGATTTGTGTACAAATCAAGGATGTTTATTTCGTATATTTGTAACAAAGAAAAAAATTAATTGTTCATTAGCATCACCCTTTATATGTCCCACTGCTGGGCACAAGCCTTCCTACATGGGAGGAACACATGAGGAGATTTGGCTATAACACCACCACGCTGGCCCAATGTGGGTTGGTGGGCTAAAGCGGTTGCCGTAACAACCGGGACCAACGGCTTAACGTGCCTTCCGAAGCACGGAGGAGCTCGAGATTATAAATTTGATTGACCCATCCCGGCACCGACCATGTTTCCATAGCGCTAGACAACACGGTAGTTGACAATTTATTTATTTCATAAATAAGGCCGTTTTATATAAAACGGCCATTTTGTATAGGAATTCTCTAATAATAATAATATTCATACACTTACACCTATTATCTAGCTTAATAGTAAGCATTTTTAAGAGCTTTTGTTATGGATACATACTAGATAACGGAGAAATATTGATAATAATTGTATATACAAAAATAATAATAAACTAAATAAAGATATAAACATCCATGACTCGGGAACAATGCTCATCATACAAAGTAATTTGCTCCTGCCAGAATTTTTACTGTGTGTTGTAATACTTGTCTGCATTGTCAAGTTACATATTTCGACACTATGGTATCGTAATTTGTTGTAAGAAGAGTAAATTATATATAAACATATGAGAGTTGTTGGTTAATTAAGACTGTAAAAGATAATTTTATAGGCCCATTTACATAATACCATTTTCTTGTACGTACAAGAGCAATAATTGAATGCAATAGTTGACCATCAGCAACTATTTACACGTGGCAGTTGAAAAATTGTGTGCATTTATTGATTGCAAGTTTCGTTTGTTGCGTTTGTAACACCAAGGAAAGTTATGAGACGAAACTTGCCTTGGTAGATCTAGAATGTTATTTAGACCACGCAAGTCATTTCTTGATTCAATTCAATTTATGCCATAGGCAAGAAACTTGCATCGTGTAATTTTGCCTTAATTGTAGAATGGTTTAACCCATCAAACATCAGATTCCAGACACAATTGATTTAAACTGTCATATCCGGAGGGATTACTCCACTTGGCGTATTAAAGGAATATTTCCAAAATGCTTAATGCATTATACGTAAGTATATGTCGTTATGCGTCGAGAGCGATGTCACCTGTTTTGTAGAGCAAATGGATCATGTGCTAAGTGACCTTTATTAAGTTCATCAGACTCGGTTTGCTTCAGATTTGTTTACGACTAACAAAAACAATGTAAGCATCTTGTCCTTATAGGTTTTTTGTAATTTTCGGATTATCTCCTTTACCTATAGAAAAATGAATTATAGGGTTTACGCCGCGCGGCTTTTCATACAAACTTTCAAGTTGCAAGACTTTAAATGTATAAGTAAGTCAGGCTAGTCCATTTAGTTATTTCATACAAACAAAAAATCGCCAATTTTTTTTTATAAAAAGCACTCCAAAAGACTCAACACCACCTGACGTGAAGCGGTAAGAAGAGTCCACGTGCGAAGAGAGCAGCTTAAACACTGCTCTAGCCACCTCCACCTTGCCGGCCCAAAACGTGCTTTTTCACTCCTCTTTTGAAGGGATCCATGTGATAGGAAGGAGTGAACACATTTGCCGGCAAAGATTCCAAATACGACAGAGAAAGGAGGTACTAAATTTATTTATGCATGATATAAGTACTAGCCTGACTTGCTTATTCATGTAGTCTCATTTGATTCGATTTGTTAATTTAATTTTTTTTGACTTGTTTGTATGAAAAGCCACGCGGCGTAAACCCCTTTCATCTGAAAAAAAGGTGTTTTTTTACTGTTGCTTAATAACACCTTTATTATTTGGTATGGCCTTGGTTGGAATTATCAGCGTTTTGGAATTATCTATTTTTTAATATTCATATTTTTGTTTGTATAATCTTGCAATAATTTTTGTCTCACTGTTTCCCCGCCGCTTGTCTTCAACACTTGCTTTTATAGATCCTAAATCTACATTATTTTATTTTATCGTCTGCTCGAGGCTCAATTTGTATTTCTAAGGTAAATTTTCGGGGGTTTTCATTAATCAAGTCGCAGTTAAGCAACAAACGAAAAATCATTTTTTTTACCATTGCATTACAGTTAGTAATGTTTTCTTTAATATTATGATTATGGAAATACCATTCAAAAAGATTTAAAATCATAACTAAGCACAAAAGAAAAAATGACAGTGTAACTTAAACACGGTAGTAACTACTCAAAATCTCAGCAACCATAATAAACATTACTTTTATAAGAGTGATTTTGAAATTTGAAAGAACCAAATATAATTAAGTACTTTTTAAATTTACCAAATATCTCTATTGAAACGGTTACTTTCAATGTAAAATTATTTTAAAGAGTTCTTAATTTTACTTCGCGCGAGATAAATATCACAATCTTGGAAGCACCGCAGGAAAGAACTTTTAATTTTAAAATCGGGCGAGAAATTACTGGGGATTAATGTCATTCTAAAAGTTTCACAAACATCTCGTAAGTCTCCGGGAAAGTTGTAAAAATTTCTGCAAGGTGCAATGAATCTAAGTAGAGCGGTTATTAGAAAGTTCTTTATCCCGGATAATAATCCGGGAATACCCGCTTCGTGAAAATCCGGCTGGGAATACTGGAGGTGTGTATTAAAAGTTGTATTATAGTTGTTTAGTACCTCGCTACTGCTACATTATAGCCGCTTGGAGAGGCTACTATGAATAAATTTAACTATACTAAGATACAATATAAAAGCTATAGGGCAGAGTAAGTAAGAGGTAAATAATACCGAATCCTTTTAAGTTAGAAAAACCCAATCTGATTTAGGTGACTGCCTGGTATTAAGACTACACTATATAAAGCACGTAAAGACTTTTGTTAAGTTGCAACTACTTAATTTAAAAAAATCTACTAGAAGCTATCATTTCGTCCGATTTACGCCACCAGGATCTTAAATTGTACCATAGGGGTGCCTAAGTTGTACGAAAAAAAAGTAGTTGCCATATACAATCACCTAAATCGTTTTCATTTATACTGGTCTAATTTTGGAACCTCTCTCACTAGGTGGTAGACCCATATATCGTCTCGTCTGGGTAGGTACCACGGCCTTTCTTATTTCAGCCGTGAAACAGTTCACTGTGTTTCGGATTGAAGGGAAAGGTAGCCAGTGCAATTGAGAATGTTAATAGGTATGCCAAATCGCTTGAAAGTTTGTTACAGTAAAGCTTGTATGTATACAAATACACTAGTTTTTGTTGTAGTCAAAAATACCTATTAGTTTTGATTTTACAGGCATTGAAACTTACGATAAATATCGAGTCCCGTTAACAGTCACGTGACCGCATGTGACGTCATTTTGCAACGCTAGGCGTCAGTGGATAAGGAGCTTGCGCAGTATTTTGTATTGTTTTCATCCGCGTAAAAGTTTTATAACACGAATGTACATATGTGAATATAGGTAGGTACATCTTTCTTTTTTTGTTGAAATTTGAATTTTTGAGGAAATATACCCGTTTTAAAAGCTTTTATTTAACTTGCTTATGTTCGGGTGGAATCTTGCTACTTGGTTTTAAAGCAGATATCTTCAACCGATTGAGCTGAAATTTTGTATACACGTTTAGTTTGGATGGCAATACACGATAAGCTATGTGACGTCATTCTAAATTCAATATGGCGGACCATACAAGAGGGCGGAATAGTTATTTTTAATGCATTTCTACAATATGGGTATCAAATAAAAGAGCTTGTTTAGAGTAACTCGAAAAATAATGTGACGTCATTCTAAATCAAGATAACGGAATAGTTATTTTTCATGCATTTTTACTATATGGGTATCAAATCAAAGGGCTTGTTGAGAGTAGCTCGAAAACTAATGTGACGTCATTCTAAATCCAATGTGGCTGAACATCCAAGATGGCGGAATTGTTATTTTTTATGCATTTCTGCAATATGGGTCTCAAATGAAAGGGCTTACCGAGACTCAGAAACCAAGCCAGCGATAACTAAAATGTAAAAAATAAATTTTTTTTTTTTTTATATACTTAAATAAAACTTTTATTTAAAAGCATTAAAAAAAAAGAAAATAAAATTTTTCTTTAAAATTTTAACTATAAACTAATAACCTCATTATACACAATTTATATGATCATAAATGCTTGTCGCGAGAAATACTTAGGTATAGGTACTTACGCAAACCTCGCGACAAGCTTTTATGATCATATAAATTGTGTATAATGAGGTTATTAGTTTATAGTTAAAATTTTAAAGGAAATTTTTATTTTCTTCTTTTTAGAGCAATTTAAAAAAAGCTTTTTTTTTAAATAAGGTTTTTTTCTTTTAATTTTTTAGTTTAATTCTTCCCCCAACCATCTTATATTTAATATAGTTCTCCATATCATTTTTAATCTTAAACAAGAAAAAGTCTCATATGCTAAATTTTTACTCAAGCAGAGCACTAGGTAAAGTTTAGGATACATTAAAAGTTGTGTAAAAAACAAAGGAAAAGGCAGGCAAAACAGTTGCATTGTTCTTTAAATATTATAATAATATCTATTAAACATTACGGTAAACCTAAAAGTTCAGACACCAAAGGTTTTGCACTTCTGACCTGATTTTATGTTTATACGTAAATACTAAGTAAATGCAAACTACAAAAGATTATAATAATCATAATTATGTACCTGCATCAAAGATTATCAGTATAGGTACTTGCATCAAAATGGTCTTCACAACAATAAACTGTACTTTTATCTTCAAATAGATCTAATCTCTTCGTAGCTTTTATCCATTTCTTTCGCATTTGGACGTCTTTTGGAACGATAAAAAACAATTTGTCAGGGGCATTGGCATTGGTTGTATTTGTACATTTCGGCACAACACATGATTTCCTAGTATTTGGATTGGACATTTTTGAAAGAGTTTATAATTTCTAATAAAACGTAAGACGACACCGTGCTGAGAGCGCGAGCGGACTGAGCGCGTGTTGGAAAATGACGTCACACCGTCACACACATCGAGTACGAGTCCGCATCGCACGTTTACTTCTATAAATCGGAAACTAATTGACGCATCGAAGTAATTCTTTTACTTGTATTTTTTATTTTTGACAGAGAATATGGAGAGCTAATAATCAAAAATTGTTAACATTCTTCATTACTGGGCATGGACGTCATTTCATCTTAGGCCCCAGGATGACAACGCACATGCGATATCAAGTGACTATAGATATAGTTATTATGCAGGTGTATATAGGTGGCGGTAAACCTTACCATCAGGTGGTCCGTCAGCTTGTTTGTCATCTAGAGATATAAAAAAACATTCAAGAGGTTTTGACAAAAGATCGATAATCATCCTAAAAAACAGCAACATAACCTCAACAGATCAGTTTTTGTTCGGAATGCTTTAACCAACTTCGATCCAATATTTGGTCAAATCGCTACTAATTGCTCAGCGGGTCTTCATAAGGAACGTTAAGGTTTGTTAATGCCTGTAGTTGAAAAAGCAATCATCGACCAACAGGCTTTGGGCTAGTGTGGTATTGCTGTGGCCTAAAGCTCCTCATATGTTTCTCCCAAGTGTATGTACCTGTATCCAGCGCTGAGAAGTATGTAAAGGTGGTTAATCATTGTATGGCTTGACTACTTAACATAAGTAATATGGTGCAGATAAATATGCATAGAATTAAACAGCTTTGTGCTCGCTATAAGCAACGCTTATTGTTGTAACTTTTATAATATAATAATAAAATTGAATGATTCTCAATTACGCTAAAATTAATGAACACATCTGAATGGAATATACCACAGGGATAGATTATACTGGAAGTCTGGATTAAAATATAGATTAATTACTTTTCTCTCGGGAATGCTTTTCCACAAGATAACGCAATAATTTGTACATTTTTTGTTATAGAAAGAAAGAGAGAAAGAAAAAATATTTTATTTAAATAGGCCACAAAGAAGCACTTTTAAATCGTCAAAAAACACATTCTTATAACTATTACAAAAAATATATTAACTAACAACGTCAAGTCTCTCCGTCTGTCATGTCTGAATTTACACCGGTTCCAAAAGTTGGACTACCGAGACTATACTTAAAAGTTTACAAGACTATCTGACTCGGCTAGGATTTTCCAATAGGAATCTTAAGAAAACAAATCCATTTTAGTTATTTTCGGTGGTCCTATCAACGTAAAAATATAACAAAAGATTTATTACATTGAATACACCGGTTTTTAGTGCCAATACATGTGTTCATGAAGTTATCACGAGTTTAAATAAATTTAAATATACAAATCGACACTCAATAAATAAATTAGAGTAATTCTGAAAATCATTTCAGGATATCATGTCATATGACTATGAAGTTAATTACATTTCAAAGGATTTGCAGCGACATCCGACGATCCTGGGATGCTGACGTCTAGAATACGACTATTATAATATTAACCACTTAAAAAGAAAATGTCTTATTACATACTTATTAAAACGGCGAGCAACACCAACTTTTAAACAGAATTTTATACTAGATGCATCTTTATAAGTCACATTGATTTCAATTTATTCGCCACATAAATTTGTACTGTAACGTTTGAATGCCATTTATACGGCGAACAAATTAATATAAATTTACCTACATTGATATATATACTGAGTAGGTTTACAGGTATAAAAATGTACAATAAAGTATTACAAATAGATGAACCTTGTCGGGATATTGCAAAATTTCTTGTCATTAATGACTATCTACATAAGGAAATCAATTATATAAAGTTACACACCTCTATATTCGATATTATCCGAGTCACATCTCCTTTGAGAAAAGATGTCAAATAATGAAACTTGCGGATATCAGATATTCGTTCATTCTTATGGGCTACAGTTTGAAACGCATCCCTAAACTCAAGCCAGCGAAAATATGCACCGTCAAACTTTACAATCTGAATTGAATTTAAAACCAATAAGTAATTTACCGTACTTACAACAATGTAATTTTCATACATTATTAAAAACTACAAGTAGCTACTTAAATTACTTTTTAAACTTATTTTTTTTACCAAGTTAATTGATTTTAAATTAAAATGTACTTAGAACGTGGTTTTAAATAGCTCTAATTTTATATTTCTCTTATAATAACTTAAAATTAAAAAAGGTATAATATTTGAGAAAAAAATAATAGGTAATACAAAGTTCAGCCATTTTTCTGTCGGATTCCGTCACCATTTATTTCCTGCGCACCTCGTGCATGTGAAATGGGCATGTATCTTCTTTGAAAAATGGTCGAAGGAAATGGTTCTGTACGTAGATGCGAGGACAAAGAACGTTGAGACAAATAGTGCTGTGTCTAGAAACGTTCATGATGTCAGCACCAGAGACGTACTGGGGCGAGAGGAGTTAAGCTTTTATAATTTTCAATAAAATATTCCTGAATTAAATCTCTACTTACTTCTTTCTTACATTTTTCAATTGAAACCGTTTATCTTCGTGTTGTAATTTTAACCCGACAAGCATCAGATTCCAGACACTATTGATTTTTCAATTGTCATAGACCTCCAGAGGTATAACGCCGCTTGACAGATTACGAGTATTCTATAGATCTCGTCATCATATCATTAGCCTATTACAGTGTGTTACAAAAGTCCGGAATTAAATTATAAGGAGGTGGTTGTATTTTTTGTCAAGAGTTACCTCTGTAAGTTTATTTCCTTTCATACCACTTTTATTTTTAAATTAAATTTATAAAAAAATATTACACCTGCTCGTGGCAACCCTAAAAAATGCGTACTATCGCGTATCGTACGACACACTACAGTTATACAAACACACAACTCGAGCACATACTACGATATTGACCCCCCCGCAACCCCAGAATTCCAAATATTATTAACATCCGGTGGTGTTACAGAATTCCGAAATAATGCGCTCTAAACCACTAATAATAGCGAATACTGCTGGGCACCTTAAATGGGTAAACACATGAGGGCTTAGGGTTATAACACTACCACGGTTTTACTCACCTTGTGACAATTATAAGAAAGCGTAGCCACACGTAGCAAAGTAAAGTATCTCTGCTCCCGAAACATCGTTTCCCTTTATCTTACATACACAATACGAAAGCGCGGTATCTGTGTACAATCTACTATTATGAAAACACAGCCAATTTCAAAATTATAAAACCAAATATTTTAAACCAACATAAAAACTACGAGATTATAAATGTCACATTTATAAATTTGCAATGTGTATCAACTTTCCCGAAATTGACGGTGACGAGATGCGAGGGAGACTCGTTATAACGCTATTTTAAATTAACAAGTACGATTAAAAGATACGATGGGAATACTGAGTGTTTGTTATTTAAAGCTAGAACGGAGAGAGGTCATTGACATTCCTTTAGAACAGAGTTCATATATTATTCTGACTATGTAAACTAGCTCAGACGATCTTTCAAATTCTGTAGATACTTATTTACCATGTTTGAATAGAATTACGAACTTTACTGCTCAAGTTAGTCACATCACACAGGATCGTTATCACCATCATATCAGCCCAGAAACACCCACTGCTGGGCATAGGCCTCCCCCAAGGATCTCCAAACCGATTGGTCAGGCGCTGTCCTGATCCATCGGCTTCCCGTGACCCTTATCAGATTGTCGGTCCACCTATGTGTGTGTGTGGGGTGGGGGGGGGGGGGGGGCAACAACAATAGAATATCTATTTTTTGTTAGTTTGGTATATGGTTTGTGGTTATTTTGCAGATGCAACAAAACAACTTTATGAATATTAATACTTGCATATCATTAGAAATAGAAAAATGTTTACTCAAGCTAAAAGTTATCACGGCATTACATCTCTCACACAATTGCAAAAGGTGACACTGCAATTTAATTCATTAACCTGTCAAGCCACAGATTCCAGACACAATCGGTTTAAAATTGTCTATTCCCGCGATTTGACAAATAACACAGAATGAAACGTACCCCAACTTAATTGAGTGATGCAGATCAGTTCAGGCGTCTGATGACTATCAGCTAATTTTTTATTTAAAAAACTACCAGTGCTACTATAATATTTACGGCCATCTTTTGCCTTATGGTACCTGCCAAATACAACACTGGTCAGCGGATACAAAGACCGCATCTCGAATCACGATGCTAATACGAAAAGTTAAACGACTCTTGTTTTACGGTTGTCAAAAAGGAAATTTTATTCCCCCTGTTTCTGGTTTGAGAGACGTAACCGTCCTCCCAAGAGATAAATTATGGAAAACTTTCTAAAAAATGACAATTTGGCAGCTTTTTATGGTAATTCTGTTTGCTGTTAAAGTGTTGTTTCGGGAACTAAGTTATAAACAGTACCTATTTAAGCATAATTTTCTACGATTTCATTCTGATTATATTTGCTTTATGTTATTTTGTATAGGTATAACTTTTTAAAATATTTTACTAGAATATCAGCTACGCATCTTTACAAATACAAATTATCTAAGTATTATATCGACGTATAGGAAATTATCTATTACTCACACTACACTACAATTAGTCATTAGATTTCCCGAAAAAAAATCTAATGAAGCCGCTAATGTATGTAACATCATTTGCGCTACTTCGACTTGATCTTTGGTCTAGATATATTTTAAGTTACATCAATCACGTATAATAATAATTATAATTACCAAGTTATAAATTAATATTCATAATAACTACATAGACAAAATTAAATCACGCCTTCAGGTATTAATCAATCTGTTAAGCTTAAACGATTTATATTACATGAGAATATTGACGCTGTCCAAAAGTTTATAACACGAGGCCTTTTGTAATTATCGCTGTCAGTTACCGCTGTTTGACATTAAAATTTGCTGTGAAAATATTGAAACAAGATATCGGACGCACATGCCGTGACATGGCGATATAATTCATTTAAAGCAGGTTACAATCTAATTTTCTGCTTAAATCGATACCGTGCTCGGCGACATAAAATTGTATTATTTTGCGCTGCAAATTGGATTCCACGATCAGTTGGGACGTGACCGAAATGTGCGACACGTCGGTTTTGTTCCGACGAACAAAGTAGGTATGTCATGTGCTAAACGAATATCGTAGCTTTGGGGCTTGGCAAGTTAAATTGCTAATTTTCTAAAGCCGAAAACAATAGCTGTCAGAAACACTCAAAAATAATACAATACACGCATATAAAGTTGGTAAACACAATTCTTCAAATACAGAGATTTAGATATGTGTGCAATGGAACATCTTATAGAGCTTTTAAATAAAATAGTTAAGACAGCAATTGATTATTGATGTAATGTTTGTTTCCCGAGCTTATCATATAAATACTTGACTAGTAACAAAGAGCGGGAGTAAACTCTTGGGATTGCTTTATGCAAGTGGGTATATGGTTCTTAAACTTTGTTACAGTTAGAACCGTAAAAAAATAGGAGCACTGTATAAAAATACCTACTTTCTTTAATGAAATTATTATCTTAAAAAAATAATATCGACAAAAACTGTAGATTCCAGCACTTTTCTAAGTTTAATGTTGTCTTAACAAAATTAACATTGAAAAGGTAGCTTTAGTAAAGTGTTGAAATTAAATTTCCTTTAACTATTATTGAAGTTACAAGGTCTTAGCAACAAATATTTGATCAAAAATTCAATTACGCCACTCGCTGCGAAGTAACGAACACACAGATAAGGCCAAATACTAATAAAACAAGTTTGTTTGTTTTTCTAACAAATTTCGGTCATTAATCTGCCATGATGTACCCGGATCGTAGGATTTATTGCACAGATAACAGAAACTTCGCAAATACAATTTCACGGCAACAATTTTGCTTCGCACTTTATTTAATTAGTATCGCTTATTCATTAACACGGTGTGAAAATCCGATGAATATTTAAGAGCTTTTTATTAAAACAAATGTTATACGATAATAAATAAGCGTGTATCTTCTTATTGCAATTTTTCTTTTAAAGTTTATACTCATAGCGAATGGACGATGGACATGCGTTCATATACGGGGTAGTGCCGTCAATACGACAATAAATTAAAATATGGGCTATATTAGTTCATAGAAATGGTTTGCCACTTTCAAAAACATCTTATTAATTTGATATGTTCATGCTTGACATTTGTATGAAATTATGCAGCCAGTGTTATATTATTTTATACAAATGTCAAGCATGAACATATCAAATTAATCATGAACATATCATCAAATGAATTTGAATTTCTATGAACTAATATAGCCCATGTTTTAATTTATTGTCGTATTGACGGCACCACTCTGTATATTTTGACTCAGTTTAGCAGCTGATAAGTGAACACGTAACAGACAGACAGAGTTACTCTCAGATTTATAATATTAGTTACGATTGGCGACTGAAAGCTCTATATTATTTTTTTAAACATTATATTATATATCTGTAATGTATTTAGATTAAGTTTTATTCATACATAAATTAAGCTTAACTTAACAAGATTTTAATGATTTTAGGGTTTCACGCGCTAGCAGCTGAATTGCTTTGAAACAATATCATTCGGTTATTCATTCATAAAGTCTTAAGTCCCTTATCTAATTACCTTATTAGGGATTATAGTATAAGTTTCCATCGAATTGAAACGTCTCGATCTGTATTTCGTTCAACTGTCAAATCTATATAATAATATATTAAATAGTCTCTAATAGTTCACAACAGAGGCGGTGCTACCGTCCTGTACCCCTAGCACGAACATTTTAAAATTTCGAATCGTAATCTTATTTTCATATATGCCTAAAATTTCAAGCAAAAGCCAGACAAAAGACTACTCAATACGATGGCGATTCGAAATTTAAAAGTGTTCGTTCCCCTAACTAATTTAGATTTTTCATCGATTTGACAGCTGAATGTCGAGATCGAGAATTCGAGAAATTTTGATTCTGTTGAAACATATAAATAAGGGTACCTACTGAATTGATACCTGAAGGAATTTAAAATCATCAATAATCTGGTCAGTTGCATATTATAAGATCAGCATGACTTAATATCATTTTAAAATACTCCACATTTACATTGAATCTCTTATGACATAGGTTAAAGAAACAGTGAAGCAGATTCAGAAACATTTATCGGAATACAACTAACTAACAAAGTGATTAAGAAAACGACCGTTGGAAACTCAAGTTCTCTCTGGGATCTAATTACAAAGACGCGGCAGACGTTCGCAGTTCAACAAAAATTATTACAGTAATTTTTCACTCAAAACTTTCATGAGCACTTCGTGGAAACATGAGTAGGCGAAGCTTAACGCAGAAGATTTATTTTCGTATAAACATTGTTAATAATTGTGTAGTTATTTCAAGGTTTTTAAGGTGGTATTTAATAGGCAAAATCAACTGATTTTGTTCTTAAATTAAAATTCATGTCATATTTGTTAATTTTTTGCATAAAATAAAACTATATAAACATTCGTATAATTTGATTTTACGAGCTTAAAAACACTAATAATTTAATTGCTTAGTTTTCTTACACACCACTATTGCCTTTGCCAACTAGAAATGGCGAGAGAGTCGTGTTTTCATAAACTAGGCCGGCTCCTTGAAGAAATGGAATAAAAACTTAAGAAGCGTGTCTGCTGCAAAATATCAAGTATTATTTTATTTTAGATAAGTTCACTCGATTTAGGCCCTTGTTGAGAATGACTCAATTTCAAGTAGTTAGTTTTCATTCCGACTTTTGACATAGCTTATTTACCGATTAGTCCAGTGTTGAGTGACCTTGTCTCAATAAGAAGGCCTACCATGAAACGCTTTCCAAACTTTTGGACAAAAATGATCCATATTTAGTGCCATATTTGTAATCATGCACGTTTGATTTTTCACGCCTGACCAGCTATGCCTGCTTTACAAAACTCAGGTCCGGTCTTGCGTGGAATATTGCTCGCACATGTACCATGGCTCCGCCAAGTACCTCCTCGATGCACTGGACAGATTGCAGCGTCGTGCTGTCCGTATCTTTGGCGATGTACTACGAACAACCTTGAACCTCTGCAATTGCGTCGTTTAGCGCCTTTTATCGGCTATACGACGGGGAGTGTTCTGAAGAGCTTTTCGACCTTATCCCACCTTCCCCTTTCCTGATTAGGAGCACGCGTGCTGGTCTTCGTAGTCGTCAATTCACTGTCTCCACCTCAACATCACGTACAAAGAAATTTAGTGCCTTTGTCGTACTTCCACAACTTGGAATTCTTTTTCAGAACATGTGTTCCCTCCTTCCTATAACATAGGCTCCTTCAAGAGAGGCGTGAAAAAGTACCTTTTGAGCCGGCACGGTGGAGGCGGCTAGAGCAGTGTCTGAACTGCACTATTTAGCTGTCTTCGCATTTGGAGTCTTCTTATTGCTTCACATAAGGTGGTGTTGGATCAATTGCCGTGCATTGTATAAAAAAAATCATCATGAAACCAGATTCTTTTATTTAACTTGTAACCTGTAATTAAAATAACATTGCGACATTTAGCCTCTTTTTCTATTTTTCTTTGTTGGACTCCCCGCCGTACGCACCTTAGCTTTACACTATCGACCAACGTGCGAACTTTACTAATACAAACTTACGTTACTAGTCAGGGTTAATGACAATACAGATACATATTCGTATTATTCACTAAAACTGACTGTGTACAGTTAATTGGCATGAGTGTAAGACGTCAGAATTTTATTTATTCGAATTTAAATCTAAAGCGTATTTAAAGCGTAATCTAAAGCGGCCCTGGCCATATTTTAAAACTGTATCATAATTTAAAATCGTGTGATTCTGTCGTATCTAATATAGACATTGTCAATTGAATTTAAATTACATTACAAACAGTAAACACAGTATGTCAATTTCAGCAATCATTAATTTCTTATGGCATGGATCTGTCATGGATGGTCTTATGGATGGTTAAATCCGGCAAATTATCTGTTACTAAAGAGATAATAAGTGATGCGTAAGTTCAAGATTAAGAACCAGTTTTAACCAAAATGATTTTGGTTTCAAATGGTTACAAAAAAACCCGTTACAAAAAAACCAATCACACAAAAACCCTCCAGTAGACAACTTGCCTAGGCAGATTACTATAGACTGGATTCAACCATAGGCCTTTGAAATTTACAACAAATTACTTTGATTAAGTTTCTCGTTATATCTTTACTTAATAATATTATGCTTACGTCAATATATTGAACAAATATCTCAAGTTACCATTTGATAATGGAATGGAATTTACAGTTCCTGAGTCTATTAATTATTCCTTTTGCATTGCTGAATCTCCCTCTCTCTCACTCTAAAGATAATTACTATACAGTCTGCTTATATAAAGAAGCCTTAATTGTTTGGATCTGAAGCAGTCAGCTTTATTAATGATAATTTACAAGACGGCTTCAATAAATGAAATTAATTTCCCGTTCACCAAACCAGAACACGATGTCAAATGAGATTTTTTTTCACAGCCGTGTACATCAATATATATTTTGCATACCTACATGGCTACTAACAAGTATTTTATATTTTTAATTTATAAAAAGCAAGGTAAATGACTGAATATCACCCGATGTGAAGTGGTAAGATAGCCCTTACGGCCTGGCCACGGGAAGGGAACACCCGACTGGCGAGTTGAATATTCGCCAGCCGCGAATTTCACGCCACGCGCTGTGGCCAAAGTCCAACTTCTTTCTGCGTGATGTGGACGTAAAGACAGTGAATTTCACTTGGGTATGCTATATTTCCTGAACTAGTATTCTTTTTATGTGACCATTAAGGTAGATTAGTTTGTCATGATAAAAATGTCTTGGTAGTTATTAATTAGGTACAGATTTGTAAACTTTTGGCACAATTAAATACCTAATCCATTCTCTTTTTATATTGTCAAACTAAAGAGAAGGTTCACATTCCAATGACGTTTCAGATGACGTGATTTGAGGTTTGTCAAATTTTAAGTAAAAAATATTTGAACCCCCTAAAAATAGGAAGTCCTTCACCACTCTTTCGATAAGCAGTTCGACAGCTGACGTTACCCCGACAAACCTTATACTGTACTCGTATTAACTTTATGCTTCTGGTACAATTAAAGACCTTACTGCCAATCAAGTAACTTACTGCCAATCAGCCCTATCGACGTAACGTCTGTCGGACTAAATTTCGATGTATAGTGGTAGTCTATGATAGGTCTTACGGCCAGCGACAAAACGTAAATTACCAACGTAACTTGCAAACTGTCAAAGAGAATAAAAAACAAACAGATATTACATAAGTAGATGAACTATTTATTTTTAATAAATTTGTGTAACGATATTCAAATTATTTGTTTCAAAATTTCAATGGACACTTATCAATCACTTGCTTTATTAATTACGTAATGAATACTTTACGTAAATATGCACAACACTTTAGTCGCGCGCATCAAGCTGGCTCAATATTGGTTAATTTAATAGCCCCGCCAACAAACAGCGAGAGCTAATTATTAATAAAGCAATAATTAATCTTGTAGTCAATTTAGGCCCCGATCTAGTTTACAAACGCTGCCAATAACTTAAGTTAGGCTTTGACAATACATTATTTATACGGATTGAGAAGTATTAGAAAATGTATCATCGTATTAACAGTAATCGGTCATCCTCTAAAAGAAAAATGCATGTATTTAGCTAAGCATCATGTCAACCTGACCAACAAAAAATACTAAGTGAATGTCTAAAAACCTATCATTATTTTTTTAGTAGACCACTTAGTATTTTTAGTTGCTCAATTTATTAATACCCAAACTAAAATACAGCATTTCTCCTTCAATCAGTATTTTGATACTATGGTTAAGAATCAATATCAACATTGTTAATTCTGATTGCAGCTTCTAATTACATCAAATTGCTATTGCTAATATAGCCATATCGAGAACTGCAGGTACCCGATATTACTCTCCATTCCCGAGGCAATCCCGATTCAAATTAGGTATTGAACAGTTCCTTGTCATAGATTGAATGCTTAAGAGAAGCAAGAGCTAAATCAAATATTTAGATTCTAACGACCGACTTAGTAGTTGTTGAGGCGATAAACCGATTTAATTTTATAAAGTTATTAACTATGGCCCGCCATGATCTCGCAGCATTTCCATTAAAATTCTCACAGTTGCTAATTTTTAATACTACGTATGTTGAAATTGGTTGAAATAGAAATAACATTAAAAGTTGTAAAGTATTGAAACAGCAGCAGATAAGACAAACTAAACTCTTGTCACTTTAAGCGTATGAAGGAAGTATGTATTCAATTACGAATACAATAGATAGGAATCAAGATCAATAATTCCAATACGCTTTATTGCACAAAAGGGCACTAACTCTGCCTCTAATATAATACTTTATCAAATGAGCTCTGGTTACTTTCTAACCGCAGCACAATAAAGCCGATTTTACACTGTGAAATTTCTATTAAGTATTGATTTCAATTCCATTGCTTCAATTGCATTTACACAACACTAAACACACACTAAATACATATCAATGTGATTATTCAATGTTATTGAAAGATAAAATTAAAAATTAGTTTTGAATACAATGGAATCAATATTTATCGATTGAATTGGCGATTGAAGCGTGTAAATACGAAGATTTTTTTTTAATACAACTAGATGACAAACAAGCTGACGGCCCACCTGGTGGTAAGCAGTTACCGCCGCCTATAGACACCTTCAATAACAAGGCAAAATCACTTGATATTGCAGGTGCGTTGTCATCCTGAGGCCTAAGATGAAATGCCGTCCATGCCCAGTAATTATACTGGGTACCTTTCCCTTCAATCCGAAACACAGCGAACTGTTTCACGGCTGAAATATGAAAGGCGGTGGTACCTATCCAGGCGACCCTACATATGGGTCTACCACCTAGATTGGACTTATTCCGCGTACGGCAGCGAAGAAAGCGGGCGCATCTACTGATTCTTATTCTAGCAATAAATTGCTTTCTTTATATATTACTACATGACAAACAATCCGACGGTCCACCAGTGATCTGTGGGCCCACGTAGACCACTAAGTGGCTACTGTCGCCCATAGACACCAATAACAAGGAAAAAATCACTTGGTATTGCAGGTGCGCTATGATCCTGAGTCTTAAAATGAAATGCATTCCATGCCCAGTAATTACTCTTGCTACCTACCAAACGACCGTACAGGCGACAGCGAGACGGCTTTCGTAGTGCAACTGTTACACTTGACGTGCTGTCCTCTTTACATACGGGCCTACCACCTAGTAAAAATGGTCGAGTGTTCTTCTCGTAATTCTTGGCGAAATGCACGTACGCGGCCATTATGGTAAATTTTCTCCTTTATTTTGAAGGGAAGAAATTTTAGTTAAATCGATTCAGCATTTTGGTTTTTAAATCAAAATAGCTTTGACCTTAAATGGTGGGACAAAAAATTAAACAAAAATAAAAATTGAGAAAAGTACTTATCTTCTGCAAGTAGTTTTCTTATAAATAGATATGTTTTGGAGTCGGTGCTTCACTTTTTATTGTTTCTGCAAAACGACTTAGGTAGTGTTTCAAATTGGATTTTATTTTTACTTAAATAATATTATTTTACTTATTCCTTAAATTATAACCCCGCACGTACGCTTTGCGCGACATGGCTACGCAAAATGGATATTGAATGTCTTCTTGAATATTTTGTTTGAAAATAGGAAATCAATGCAATGTTCAAAGTTCAATGCTTTTCAATGGAATTGCTTTCAATTTGGTTGAACTATGTTATATCGCCTTAACACTTTAGCGAAGTGTTATTTAGTTGCGATCTTCTGTAATGTTGAGGTGCCTCCCGAATCAGATGATCAAAACTCGAGTGGTGAAGACTCATCAGACAGACTCATGTATTTTTAATAATTTTCACTCATTTGTTAGTAATACTTAGCCTAGGCACAAATTTATTACATTATTAGAGATAAGATGCTAATGCCTATCATACACTGTGTCCAACTGATTCATGACCATAATAGGAAAAAAATATGGTATGTTTCTACCCAGTTCGTACCCTCCAGTACGGCGCAACCCCTTTTTTGGGGAGAAATCCGCTTCTTACCTTCCCGCCGCTGGCTGAGCGAAGAGCATAAGTGGGGGTCGCCCTGTGCCTGTGACGTCATTGGACATACCTACTAAAGTTGTCTGGTAACTCCACTGCCCTTCGTGGGGAAAGCCTGGGCTCTGCCGAAGCAAACCAAGAATTACCAAGAGTCACTTGGGCTATCCCAGACATCCATGTACGCGGGCGCAGCAGGGCCTAACACCTATTAATAATGGTAATGTCAGCTGTTTAAATTCTTTCCACCCATATTTAGTGAAACGAAATTTAATTTAAATTTGTGTGTGCGTTATCAAGAACTGGGCGAGTAATACGAATAAATTTACTAAGTTCCACCGCAATTATTTAAAAATGCGGTTAATTTTTAAAAAACTTGAATTTTAGCAGTATAAAGCTGCGCAACCCCAACTGGTGTACACCACTTAATTAATAAAAGTCACTTTCAAGTCTTAATAAAATATTGCAGGATGATTTTCTTCAGACATTCTTTTGTTCATTATTCTTAGACGGTTTGAACAAAGTCATTAGTTTCGTGTACACTTAAAAATTCGAACCAAAATAATAGTGGACCTAATAATTATGGTGATTATCTCATCCATTAGGGTTATACCAGTTTCACGGATGTAAGTAATCAAGATGTCTGTCCAATATAGCAGGATTAGATACAAAGCTGGTAATAATTGAAGACGTACTGCTAACGACGCCATCCAAAAAGTACGTACAGAAACCGTGAAAGGGCAAAGCGTAATCAGTTACGTTACACTCAAAGAAAAGTTAATCATATCACATAGTGTTAGGGCAGTGTTTACCTCAGCAATTCGTGCCAGTTGTTTACGTGTACAAAGTCCAAAAAGTTTTCCACGACGCTTCGTTAAACTAGATGCCTGGGATTACATACTTTGACACACTGGTTTTGATTGTGTGGAGAACAATGCCAGGGGTGCTCGAGTATTTTGTCTCATAAAGTACCTACGTAATAATGTAGAGACAGAACAAAGGTTTGTGGAGTTTTCAGTCGAGGCATTTATAATTACGAGATGCATAGAGCTTTATAATCCTGTACTAGGTACTCAAAAATTCTTTTATTGGTATTAAAATAAACAAACAAACAGCTAGGTGATTAATAAATAACGAGTACTTGGCGATAATCTGCTAAAATTAAAATATCCCGTGCAAAGTGGTCTAAGCGCTTTTCAATTACAAGCTTTGTGATGCACCAAAGACTCGTTTAGCTCTTTCGTGCTACAGAATGTACATTTTTTAATATGGTTAACACCTTACTGTTTATGCTTTAATTTTGATTTTAACATTATTATAAATCCCCGCCTCAGGACGTAAAATTTTTCCAGATTAGATTTTTATTAGTACCTTACTAATCTTAAAATTCTGAGTACGTTCCCTAATATATCAAAAATAATTTTGTTTTTTTTAAAGTGCAACACATAAGCTTCCATTTTGGAACAATCACATGTTTCGATTTTCAATTATCGATTTGCCATTTATTTTATAAGTCAATTAAAATTGTGACCTATTAAATGGGCTTCACAAAATACGAACAGTGTCGAACATGTGTTCGACAGTATTTTGTGAACAAAAACAAAACAAAACATAACAAACAAAACATAATAACTAAGAGTTAATGCTAAAAGACGGTTTCGTTGGAAAAATCGTTCGCACTTATTTTTGCTTAGTAATTATTCTCGCTGCACTGTTTTCGACAACCGTTTTCCAATTTGCCGTATTTTAGTTGTCTGTTTTGATTTGGGAAATTCGCTGAACGGTCTAGCCGTATACTCGGCCAGAGTTGCTAACTAAAGTCGTTCAATTTAAAATTTTCCACTATTTGATGAATATCCAGCGATGCATAAAATAGTACTCAGTAAATCCTCTGGAGGTGTATCCTCGCTAGTATAATCTCAGTTCGTCCAGAATGAAGTTGTAGTGTAAACAGAGCAATTGATGTAAAACGGACATTACAAAACATTCGCAGCGAAGCTTGTTTTATTATTTTATTACAAAAGAAGATAAATGTTTGAAAATGTGAGTTGGCAAAGCAATTAAAATCTAGTAATTGAGTTATTTTGTATAGTTGACAATATTATTTATTTTCTTTCGATGTTAATTTGTTTAGCCGTGTTCCCGGGAATTGTCATATGACAATTGGTATGGGATGTGAGGTTTGACAAGTTTAATTAAAACAGATATAATAGCTTTTAAGGTAAAAGCTAATTTTCAACCAAATAAGAAAAAGTAAACAATATTTGCAAAAAATTAATTTTTCTGATTAAATTGACACAACTTGCAGATCACACAAATATTAGTATTAGCGAGATCTGCAGTCAATCTACGTCACAGCTAGTAGTCTTGAATTTTTAAATATTGAAACTTATAAGCCTTTACCAATAACCGTGAAAGATACACATCTTATAATTATTGTGAAATCAGTACCACTGTTGATTCATATCTTTACTGGAAATTAAAACTAGATCCCATCCAATTTTCCATCATAGCTTCTTTTAAAGGTTTTGAACAAAAATCATTAATTTTTCTTATATTTAAGTAGGCTGACAAAATTTAATCAAAATATTTCATTGGCTTTCGCAGATTTTTAATAAAGATTCTAAGTTTGAATTCTTATCTATATCGCTCGAACATAAAAACGGACTTAATGAATAGCCACAAGTAAAATTATTTTAAAACGATTAACGATATGGCAGTCGTAAATTCTTTGCTATCTAAATCGATTATTCTAACTATCGATTTAGGGATACCCCAACCTTAAACAAGAACTGTCAAAATGCAATCGACTTATAGGTCAAGGCGACAGTGTTTCTGCACATTATTGTTTGTTTTGTTTGTAATTGTTTGTTTTGTGCAGCATTTTTTTTTAGCCTTAACGGGGTAACTCTTGGCCTTCATCTCACCTGATGTTAAGTAAAGATAAGGCCGACGATGGAAGCGAGTTACACCCGGATTCCTCAACCATAGAGGAACAGGCTATCTTACCTCTTACTGCCGGAACACAACAATGCCGTTAACATAATTGTTATGGCGGCAGACTTAGGTAAGATGGTGGTAGCTAGCCAGGCGGACTTAGAAAAGCCCTATCACCAACCAAACCGAGTAGAAAATTTCTGCCCCCACTGTAATTGAACCCCGGACCTCTAGATCTGAGGTAGGTGATCTCAACCACTAGACCACAGAGGCGGTTGAATGCGCGGTTGGTTAATTGCACGTGTTACACTTTAACTGCTTTGTGTGCCGCGGATTTCATAATCAATCGACGATTGTGACTGATAAGCTTGGAAAGGATGGTGTGATCTCTGCGAAATTAGAAGTTTTTCTATTGGTGACAAAACACGTAGAGTAGAATAATAATTACTAGTGAATTTTATGAAATTGATACTCGTTTTTACTAACTTTTACATAGCGTTAAGAGTCTCTTAGCGATTGGTATCTCAGTCTATGTAAATTTTTGTTGTTTGTTTGTTTATGGTTGTATTTTGAGTGTGAAACGCGCAGCCCACCTTAATACTTGACCTTTTTTAGTCCAGACGTTTTTCTTATTGTCTATAAAAATTTATTGTGATCACAATTTAAGACCTTTAAGATTTTAGAAAATATAAAGAAAATCTCATAATAACTATTGATTGTAAACGTTAAATACAAAGTGAAAAGAAATAGTCGTTCCACCACTCTATATTCAGAGTATAGTTATAACGAGTTAACGGAGGAGTAAAATATGCAGCATTTATTTCCCAAAGTTTAATTTGATGACAGTCACTTTAATGAACGTTGGAGCGTCAGCTAAAAAGTGCGAGGCTAAGCTCACGTTTAAGATTGTAACTTTGCAGCTCCATAGTCTAGCTTTTGTTCGGATGAAGTTTTCATTGTCTCCTTGTAGATTAATACGTGAACTTCTCAAAGGGTTATCTAAGTTTTGGGGACCACGTTTCTATTAATTACCTAACTTTACTCAGAATCGATATTAATTAATTAAGAACTTTAGTTTCCCTGTGCGGGCGACGCCTGCTTAACTCGATCTGGGGCTCACTCATTATCGGAGACCCTTTTTGTATTCAAATCTAATTTATCTGGCTTCCACAGTGGTAAATTTTGTTAGTCAACTATTAGTAGCACTTTGAGTACCTTTGTGAGTTAGCATATTCATTCATGTCGGGGAGCTCGCTAGTGCAGTGGTTTGAGTTTCAATTACGGAATCAAAGCCATTTTCGTCATGGTTGATTCCGGATGGGTCGATCAAAAAGTTGCGATCTCAAGCTGCTTCGTGCTTCGACGGCACGCTAAGCCGTTGGTCCCAGTTATTACTGCTACTGCTTTCACCTACCAATCGCATTTGTCCAGCGTGTTGTTTTTATGGCCCAAAATCCTTATCTGCTTCTTCCATGTGGAAAAGCCTGAGCCAAGTGATGGAATATGCACATCAGCAGTTGACGATGACATTCCTTCGTGTCGTTGATAGACGTTGTAAGTATTTTATACTTAAAATTAAAGTATTTTTATATTTAATGAACTAACTTATAACGTAACTCATGGCTTATACAGGCATAACATATTATTGGCATAGTTCGTTCGCGAAAAGGCTTTGCTTATAACATGGTCGCAATTAGTTATGCTTTAAAAATCGAGGTTATTTTCGTTGGGCGTGAAACTCGATTGGCACGCGAGAAAACGCTCGGTTTGCGTCACTCTCCGAGCACGAAAATTGACTGACTCAACGAAACTTTCCAATTAAGCCATTACGTAAATGACGGCCGACGTAACTTTGAATAAATATCGCCCCCGGGTTGTTTCGCGGACGCTAATGATTCTAAGTTAATGTGGTCAACGTTGGAAGTAACATGCGATCGATTCGTTTACTCTTGCAATTTAACGGTTATCGTGTTATGATTCTTTCGCTTATATTTTTTAATAATCTTATTTTGATCACGCGGCATATAAATAATTATGTTATTATGTCGAACGCCGATACATCGTCTAGTAATGAAGAGGGTATGTGTGGTGATGGTTTTTATTTTTATAGACACATAACCAAATTTTCTTTGCTTTTAAGTGGTTAAGAATTAAACTCCTGAACCTACCAATCACACAAATCGTTCAGTTATCAACCACACAAAATATCTTTAGTACTAGACGATCTACTTAGGTAGATAATTGTCTGCCGGATTTAACTATCGGCCTTCGACAGATACATAATTTTTTGTTATGTTTTGATTGATACGAGTACAAAAATATCTTATTATATGCGCACATATTGCTTAGAAAGAAAGGTGTTTTAAGTGGTATACATTTATAAATAAGTGTTATACAGATCCGTGAAAAGGAGGGTTGTACCTGAATATAACGGAAATATAATAAGAGGCTGGCCATTTATGCCGAAGCAAAGGAAACAGCGTCTAATGAGGACGGCTGGCATCATCAGAGTTTTCAGTTACTCGAGTTGGAAAGCTGAAGACTGCAATAGTATCCATTGGAGAAGACCTACACTTATTATTGTAAGGAGATTGGTTGAGGAGATAATTAAAACAGCCTGGTTTCGTAAAACTCGAGAGTAGCGCGGTTTACTGTCTGATGCCAACGACGCCTTTAGGTTCCTGAGTAGCATAGTAAATAAGGAGGCCTTTATTACGCCTACTGACTAGTAATTCAGCCAATCACGTCACTTGGTGTAGTAAAATAGAGTGGTGAACAGGAGGCAGTTCATTTGATATAATAGAATGGCCTCTTTGCGTTTAGATAGCTAGCTTTATAGTTTAGTGTTGAAATTCAGGCACGTCTCCTATTATTAATAGCTTTTACTAGTAAGCACTTACTATTAATAGCTTTTTCATTAAATATGTTGCCTGACAGCGGCTGGTAAGGGATACAAGGTTGAAACGTCCATGAACTTATTAAGATGCCGTTCTTTAATACTTAATAGTTTGAAATTGGTTATTTGAAAATACAAGTCCCATCATAAGGCACCAATGTTGCAGGCAATATCTATGATCTCTACAGATTTTTTTTTTTCGGGGATGAATCCGCTTACGGACCTACCCGCCGCTGGCTAAGCGACGGGCGTGTATGGGGGTCGCCCAGTGCCAGATCGTATTGGCACTGGTTATTCCCACTAAAACTCCCCAGTAACTCCATTGCCCTTCACGGGGGTAGCCTGGGCTCTGCCGAAGCAATTTCATCAACCCACCCCCAGACATCCTGGCCTTGCGGCCAGGTTTCGCGCCGAAGGAGATTACCCAGAGTCACTTGGGTCCACACACGCACGCGGCCGCGCCTAGGGCGCAGGAAGACGAGCGATCACCGCCCGCCTTCTCACACCCACTCGCCTACGCCGGATAGGAGCGGCTAGAGCATCTGCTTCCCGCTCCCTCTCCGCTGCATCCTTCTGCAAAAGCACAGTCTCACTGAAGGAGGCGACAGCCTCCCATACCCTGTCGCTACCAACCATGGCTCTTACCATGGTTGGCAGGGAGAAGTGACCGCCGCCGAGCACCGCACGAAGCTTGCGGTGCTCGCGTCGCCAGGCCGGGCACTCTATGAGGGTGTGCTCAGCCGTATCATCGGGGGAGTCACAGTGATGACACCGTGGTGTTTCCACCCGACGGGCGATACCGTTATAACGATACAACCATGTCCGGTGACCTCTACAGACCTAGTATGTCAAGTGCGCTTACGATTTAGTAAGTGATTATCCGTTCTAGAAATTTTGATCTCAACAGCGAGTATCCTACCGAGTGGACAGTGGACGACCGGAGAAGAAAGTCAATAATGAGAGCCATAGTGGAAGCAGATTCATCTCAAACCACCTCAGAGATAACAACCACATTCACGTACATGACAACAGGATACTGATTCATTAACGCTAAACTGAAAAGATAGTGAAAGATGGAAGCTGTATAAACTAACACCAACAAAATCACGTTGATACTTGCCTTAACTTGCTAATACCCTGCTGTACAAGTTCTAGAGACGGAATTCGATGAACTCTTTAAACTGTCATCGTCTCATCGGAATTGAAATTTTTTCCTTGTAAAAAGTTATCTAAATTCCGAATAAAATAGAAATCAGCCGGAAGTTCCGGCGGGGACGAAGAGTGATGGGAAGTTCACAAAGTAGGCGAGCGTTGTTATGAAGGAGTGGACTGCAGAACCATCGATAAGCCTCGCTTCAAGTTTCATTGCGAGCTCAGTACATGACATCTCTGGAGTTATTGTTGTGCATTGTCTTATGAAGCTGAAGAAAACAGTACCAGCGCAGATCCTCCATTCTACCTCTAATAACTTATTTTGACACTAAACATAGTTTGGCTACCACCCTAGGATTCAACCATTACGACAAAGCTTCCAATTGTCTTTAAGGATCCATTTTTCATAACAAGTGACATTGGCTTGTGTGCCGATTTAACGAGATTACATCTAAATGGCAGAAGTGAATCGATAATAATAAAATAATAATGTCCTGCAATTGGTTAGTATACATTTTTTTACAAAGAAAACATATTCAAATGTATTTACATTTGAATATGTTTTCTTTGTAAAAAAATATTGAATTTTCAACCGCTTTACAGTTAAGAACCTAAAATAAATTAGGATTTTTTTAACCAAGGCCCAACTTAACCAAATCGTAGGTATTTAATAAAATACTCATTCCAGTGTTGCAATATAATATTACATTGTAGGGTATACGTAAGCTTTTTTTTATACAACTAGATGACAAACAAGCTGACAGCCCACCTGGTGGTAAGTGGTAAGCGGTTACCGCCGCCTATAGACACCTGCAATAACAAGGAAAAGCACTTGATATTGCAGGTGCGTTGTCATCCTGAGGCCTAAGATGAAATGCCGTCCATGCCCAGTAATTACACTGGCTACCTTTCCCTTCAATCCGAAACACAGCGAACTGTTTCACGGCTGAAATAAGAAAGGCGGTGGTACCTACCCAGGTGACCCTACATATGGGTCTACCACCTAGTAAACCTAGCTTGTAACGCAAATACTGATGGACTAGAGGAAATTTACAGAGTAATCCCAAATCCCTTGACCCTTGATGGTTAGAGCAGTCACCCAGATAGTGAAAGGTAATATAACGATAAAAAAATTAAGAATAGGTAAGTACAATTACAATAGGGCCTGATTTAGGATAGAGAAGGGCTGTAATATAAGAACATTTTTATTACAACTTGTTTAATTAACCATTAACAATGTGTTTTACAAAAAAAAATGCCTAATTGAACTCCTACCACTCTTATTAAGAGGTAGAAAAGGACGGCAATCTTATATAAGAACTTTTAAATTAGTTACTTCTCTACAAATTTTAATTCAAATGTCTGTCAGCTGAAGTTACCCTGTAAGAATCTTATAACTAAAATTAGATTAGAGGGAATTAAATAAAAGGAGATGAACCGTTTTTTTTTCTATCTCAATTCGTAACAAAGAGATACTATGAATAAATTTGCTTTAATTAAAATAATTAAGTTTTATTGGAATGGACAATTGGGATGTTGCCTACGTTTGAATGTGACGGTATTTTTCACAAATTCGGAAATATACGCTCCTGTTACCCATACAAACAATTCAAACTTAAAAGATATGGAATATTGTTAAAGTTGTGCTGTTTAGCAAATTAATAAATATTGTAATCTTGGTTTTCCAAAATTTATCAAAAACGTTAATGATATTTGATTGCTGACATCAAATGAAGCAACTATTATTATGACGATTATAAATAAAAACATACAAACTACATAGTTATTATTAATTTTGTCAGTATGCCCATACATTTCTTAGTAATAAAGGAATGTGTGACGTCACCTGTTGCGTAGATATTCTATGGAGCGTATTCGGTCGATGCGTCGCAACACATCAAACATACCGCTATATCTGTGAAACTATTGATCCTAGGCCTACTGTTTCTTTTGCAATATTTCTTATTGAGTTATATACTTCTTATTTATGAAGTAAAAAAATCTGCTGGGCATAGGCTTTCCTACATGGGATAAACACATTAAGAGTTTGGGCCATAACACCACTACGCTGGCTCAATGCGGGTTAAAGCGGTTGCAGGAACAACCGGGACCAACGGCTTATCGCATGTTCCGAAGCACGGAGGAGCACGAGATAACAAACTTTGATTGACCGATCCCAGGATCGACCATAACGAAAGTTGCTTTGTTTTTCGTATCGAAACCAGATCGCTCAAACCAATACGCCACCGAGCTCCTCTATTAAACAATATTTAATAGTATATAATTTGAAAGTTCATTGAACAAGGTTTGCATATTGTTTTTTTAAATAGGCAATGTTTTTTTTTCTCAAATTAAATTATTAAAAACTTACAATTTTACAACAATATAGCTGCGGCTTACAAACCATGATGGTTTATCTGCCCGCAACGACTCGCTCTATTAAGTAATCTTTTAGTGCATTTTTAATATACATTTTCCTTCTCCATATAAGTTTTGAATGTCGGCAGGCAATTCATTTATATAGTAAATGTAAAGTTGGCAAATTTATTGAGGACAATTAAATAATTAAGTGATCTTTCTTTTGTTCATTTTGAATTAAGAAATAGATTAAACGGAGTGCCTACTTGGGTTGGAAAGTATATACATCTGTTCAAAATGGGTTTGTAGTTTGAAATACATGTTTCCCAGTTGTATAGTAAAGATCTGTTATTAACATCCACCAATCAGCTAACGCTAACTTAAAGCGTAATAGATTAATTAACTCAAAATCCTCAAGTGTGCTTTAAACTTAAATTAAGGACTATCTACTAGTAGTAGATATTATGCACTGACACACTACTCCTTACAGAAATCGCTACGAAAACCATCTACACTTCATAATAATATAATCCATCCATACTTCATTCATGGTAATATTAACAATGCGATACTCTGTCTGTTTGTTACGTTTTCACTCCTATATAGGCTACATCCTGACAAAGAATAAGTATGGGCTATCTTTTGGCGAGATAACCGTCATCCACGGGCGGCCTCCAGTACGTATAGATGTGTTCCTATGTTTGTTTATTTGCAATAATTTTACGTATGTATTCGTAAGTTCGCTGACGCAGAGTAATATTGGCAATATTAAACATAGATAAAGTCGAGGAAATTTAACAATATCTACAAAGAGCTATTTATTTGACTTTCTAGAAATCATTGTAAGCGCTGCTGAGAAATAAATTTGATTTGATTTATTTATGAGTAACATACTACGATACAATTAAATGTGATATGGTTACTGGACTATTTTCGTTCTGAATTTATTTACATCGTCGAAATCACGTTTGTCACTTTATCCGTTGACCTATTATCAATTGGATTTTTTTAGTAACTCTGATGTTTAATTTGGTCGGAATACTGTTTTACCGAAGTTATGCTCGGCTGAAATAACCTTTTTTCGAAGTATTATGTTTCCGATCATTTACTACACCACTGTTTTATTTGCCATATTTTCATTTCGTTCGGTGAAATTAAAAATTTAAGCACACTAGGTATCCAATCCTTATTTCAAACAAGAAAGCATGCAAGCAAGCTTGTAGTATACAAGTTAGCAATTATGTAAGTATCCAAGCATGCTTGCAAGAAAATTCACATTATTTTTATCTGCAGTGTTGTATACCAAAGGCTACAAAGTTAAATTATAATCAAGTATAGTCGTTACATTATATCTACTAAGGATGTAATTGTCTCACTCAACTGATAGCCTCCAGAGATCCACAGTTTTCTTCATGTCAATTGTTTTAAATGTATTTACAATATCTTTATAACCAACAATGGAAAATTCATATTATTTTTACCTGCAGTATGTTTAGGAATTTCGCATTCAAATACCCAACCCTCTTCGCCACGTATCATCGTAACTTCAATAACACCACATCATATGTCATTCCGCAAACTGACAATTGGACACGTCGGCAATATTAAGGGCCTCGACAGCTGACCGCTCAGACTAACATTAGTCAAGCAATACTAACTCTTATGCCATATTAATAAAGTTTGGCTCGGCGTAATAAATAAACTTGTAGGGCGTACCTGTATTATGAGTTGGACAGTTTGACGGGTGAACACAGGTATAAGTAGGCAACTAGGCCGGTGATATGGGTATCCAATATTTGTTTGTTTGTAAAGCGAATGTCACTGAAGTGTCTTTTCTGTTTATGAGATTCAAGTATCTAATATCGGCGTTGTTAATAGCATTAATATCAAAAATAATATAAAACAACACAGAAATTATAATTTTGTAGCAGCAAAAGGAAAAAAATAATGGGGAGTGTGCTGATTCCAGGTGCGGGGTATCTCCGAAAGAGGCTGATAAAAGGGAATAGTTGATAAACTATTTCTGATGGCTGAGAGGGGCCCATGCTCTATGAGAGGCTGTAAACATGGCCTGTCTCATTTGAGGAGCTCGGTGGCGTAGTGATTTGAGCACTTTGGTTTCGATTACGAAAACAAAGCAACTTTCGCCGTGGACGATCCCGATATGGGTTATCGAATCTCGAGCTCCTCCGTGCTTCGGAAGGCACGTTAACCCGTTGATCCGGTTGCTACTTCAACCGCTTTACCCCACCAACCCGCATTGGGGTAGTGTGGTGGTGTTGTGGCCCAAACTCCTTAAATGTTTCTCTCATGTTGGAAGGCCTGAGCCCAGCAGTGGGGCATATATAAGCTGGTGGAAATGATGCTGATGATGATGATGATGCCATCTTTGTTAGGATAGGGTACACGTACAAA
The DNA here is from genome assembly GCA_947347705.1 of Nymphula nitidulata. Classification (NCBI taxonomy): domain Eukaryota; kingdom Metazoa; phylum Arthropoda; class Insecta; order Lepidoptera; family Crambidae; genus Nymphula; species Nymphula nitidulata. The sequence goes on along the minus strand of OX374626.1, from coordinate 13,990,200 downwards.
CAGGCTGGTGTTGATGACATATTGCCTTTTAATCCTTTTAGATCATGATATACAGATGGCACATTTAGATCGGTCAGTATGGGAAAGTCTGAAACTATAAGACATACGAAAATCTCTTCTTAGGAACTATGTCATCGATTTTAGTAAAAAGAAAAACTGAATTCATACATTGAAAAAAAAGGTGTACTCAGCTCGGGAAT